>ML677373.1:11859181-12151896 GCA_007922305.1 Dermatemys mawii
TTGAGATCTTGAATTTACAGCCTTAATAATGGTGGGGGAGGTGTGTGTGTGTTTTTTTAATTCAAGCTAGATGCAGTATGCTAGATGTCTTACTTAATAATCCTATCAGAGCTCTTTGAAGAGGTCAACGAACATGTGGACAAGGGGGATTCAGTGGACATAGTGTACTTAAATTTCCAGAAAGCCTTTGACAAGGTCTCTCACCAAAGGCTCTTACGTAAATTAAGTTGATAAGAGGGAAGATCCTTTCATGGATTGAGAACTGGTTAAAAGACAGGGAACAAAGGGTAGGAATAAATGGTAAATTTTCAGAATGGGGAGGGGTAACTAGTGGTGTTCCCCAAGGGTCAGTCCCAGGACCAATCCTATTCAACTTATTCAGCAGTGATTTGGAGGAAGGGGTAAACAGTGAGGTGGCAAAGTTTGCAGATGATACGGAACTGCTCAAAATAGTTAAGACCCAAGCAGACTGTGAAGAACTTCAAAAAGATCTCACAAAACTAAGTGATTGGGCAACAAAATGGCAAATGAAATTTAATGTGGATAAATGTAAAGTAATGCACTTTGGAAAAAATAACCCCAACTATACGTACAATATGATGGGGGCTAATTTAGCTACAACTATTCAGGAAAGAGATCTTGGAGTCATTGTGGATAGTTCTCTGAAGATGTCCATGCAGTGTGCAGGGGCAGTCAAAAAAGCAAACAGGATGTTAGGAATCATTAACAAAGGGATAGAAAATAAGACAGAGAATATCTTATTGCCCTTATACAAATCCATGGTGCGTCCACATCTTGAATACTGTGTACAAATGTGGTCTCATCTCAAAAAGGATATACTGGCATTAGAAAAGGTTCAGAGAAGGGCAACTAAAATGATTAGGGGATTGGAATGAGTCCCATATGTGGAGAGATTAAAGAGGCTAGGACTTTTTAGCTTGAAAAAGAGGAGACTAAGGGGGGATATGATGGAGGTATATAAAATTATGAGTGGTATGAGAAAGTGAATAAGGAAAAGTTATTTACTTGTTCCCATAATAGCAGAACTAGGGGCCACCCATTGAAATTAGTGGGCAACAGGTTTAAAACAAACAAAAGGAAGTTCTTCACACAGCACACAGTCAACCTGTGGAACTCCTTGCCTGAGGAGGCTAGGACTATAACAGGGTTTAAAAGAGAACTGGATAAATTCATGGAGGCTAAGTCCATTAATGGATATTAGCCAGTCTGGGTAAGGAATAGTGTCCCTAGCCTCTGTTTGTCAGAGGGGGGTGATGGATGGCAGGAGAGAGATCACTTGATCTTTACCTGTTAGGTTCACTCACTCCGGGGCACCTGGCGTTGGCCACTGTCGGTAGACAGGATACTGGGCTAGATGGACCTTTGGTCTGACCCAGTACGGCCTTTCTTATGTTCAGTATAGCCCTTCTGGTGCTTCGCCCAAGCCATTCTTTCTGATCACCTGCAAAGATGGTTGTGGACAGTTTGGAAATCATGGGCTTCATTTTACAGGCAAGTCTCCTAGGGGTGAAGTCAAAGTTACTAATATTAATGCTTAGCTCTTGTGAAGTATACTTCTTCCCAGAGCACTGTGTAGAGAATGATCAGTATAAATCACTCCCATTTTATAGACAGGGAAACTGAGGCACAGACAGAGGAAGTGATTTGCCCAACAATGAGTTAATGGTCTTGTAGGCAGAGAATCCAAGTCTCTTGACTTCTAGTCCATCCCTTTACCTACTGGACTATGTGGTTTGTACACGTAATAGACTTACTAGTGAGTTACAAGTCCTCCATGTGCCCAGTCCACAGAGGCTAGAAAACCTTGACTCAAGCCATAGGAGCTCATGCTTTTAGCTCTGGAAGTTCCCAGTGCAATCCCTGGTCCACTGGCCAAGATGGCAGCTATCACATATGTGTCCAATGTAAATGTCTTTAAAGAAGCTCTGTCGGCTGCTGGCTGTCCCAGGCCCTCATCTGCATCCCTCCTCCCCAATGCTGAGATCTGGAGGGGTTCTCATGAGGACACTGTTCATCATGAAGACTTTCCTCACGTCAGTTGACATGTCCAAAATTGCTGAGCTGCTAATGTGTGGCACAGTCTGGGAGGAGATGTACAAATATTACCGAGGTATAGACAGTGGGCGGGACTAGCCACAGTGACTTCAAGTTGTCCAGGAAGAGAGAAATCAGCTCTTGCTGTAACACAATGGTGCAAGCCAGCTCTGCAATAGACTCCTAACCAAAGGACAATGTAAAAATGACATGATGTGAATTTTGTTGATAGAGGAGAGAACTGAGGGGATACTAATGAACCACACAGAGATCTGGAGGCTGCAATGAAATTTAATTTAACAATGTAAATTTAATTTAACAATGTAAATTTAACAATGTAAATTTAATTTAACAATGTAAAAATGACATGATGTGAATTTTGTTGATAGAGGAGAGAACTGAGGGGATACTAATGAACCACACAGAGATCTGGAGGCTGCAATGAAATTTACATATTGCCTTGTATTTGATACCTTTGGCCATCAGTCTAGCAGGGCTGCCCAGAGGGGGAGGGCAAGTGGGCAATTTGCCCCAGGCCCCGCAGGGCCCCCCATGAGAATATAGCACCCGGTGGCACTTTTATGGATGGGGCGGCACTCCGGGTTTTTGGCAGCACTTCGCCGGTGGGTCCTTCACTCACTCTGGGTCTTCAGCGGCACTTTGGTGGGCAGGTCCCCAGGTCTTCAGCGGTGGGTCCTTCACTCGCTCCAGGTCTTCGGTGGCACTTCAGCAGCGGGTTCTTCAGTGCCACCGCCGTCAAAGACCCGGCATGCCACCAGATGAGTAAAAATTAAAAAGGCGCACAATTGCTTTGCCCCAGACCTCCTGAATCCTCTGGGCGGCCCTGCAGTCTAGTTATCTATATGGTCCCAGATCAGGCAAAGCACAGAAGGATCCATGTAGTTCATGGAAATGCACTTCGTCTGATCTAACTTTCAGAGTAAGGGAACAAACAGTTTGGGGTGAAGCCAGATTTTCCCCACAAATAAATCATCTGAGTTTCCAGCCCCCATCATTTTCTTAATCTGTTCTGCCTTTGAACTTTTCTGTGGGTGACTAAAATAAGCCAGCGCTGGTCTCTTGAGACAGAACAAACCCTGCTTCTGAAAGGTGAATCTACGCAGTCCTGTGAGACATCATCCATCAGCCAAAAGAGACTCTCTCAAGCCCAAAAGCAGAGGAGTCGGAGAAGGCTGTTATTAGCCGTGTTTCAATACTTATTACATGGTTTTTCTTTACCATGAAAGGTTTCGGCCAGGAAGATAACTACAGAGATAAATAATGGAACTGTTTATGCAATCAATGTCTGTGACTTATGCTGGGTGCATGGCTAGACTAAATATCATTACTAATAAAGAAGCATTGGGCAATTTATGGCCCTCGGCATGGGGCTAGCTGGATCTGGATATAATAAGGTTTAATGGGAAAGATAAAATGTTTGACAGTTAAGTGTGTCTCAGGGGAGGGATCAAAGCAATGGGGACTAGAGAAGGAGCTTGTTGTAAATAAAGCCCCTATTCCCAAGGTGTTTAGATTAGAGATGGGCTTCAGCCCAAAACGTACAGCAAATCACCCTGGACTCTGGGAAATTTCAGATCCAAGGCAGGGTTTGAACTTTGCACTTTGGGGCCGTCTCTAGAGCCACAGCCTGAACTCCTTATTCAAGGCCTGATCCAAAGCTCATTGAAGTCAATGGAAAGGCTTCCTTTAATGTCATCTAGGGCCTTCAATCTCCCACTGGTGGTTGATTAGAGTGTTGCCTAGTGAAGACTTTGGGATGAGGTCCCAAGGATGGAGCCCCTGAATAATGTGCTAAACCCTTTACTGTTACTTCTGGTTACTTTGAATGTGAGCTGCTTTATATAACAGACCAGGGTCAAGTGAGCAGATCTGGGACTTAAATGGTTATAATTATTAATGAATTATGCACCTAGCATCCACAATTTGTGCCTTGCGCATTTAAAAAGAAATCCAGTCCCAGAAGCTTTTATATAAACCCAAGTATCAGATAAGGGTGTGGCAGACTCAAAGGGCTTGAGATCTGGGCTGAAATGTGATGGACATTGGACGCAGTAACAAAGGAGCAAAGTGTTTTAGCTCTTAGGGATGGGAATGGTTGAAGAGTAGAACAGGCTGGAAACTTTCCGACAAAACTTTTTTTTTGTGGGGAAAATGTCAATTCATCAAAAATGAAACTGTTTGCAAGAAAGTGCCAACTTCCCCAAATCTCCCAATTCAAAGAGAAAAATGTGGATGAAAAGTTCAGAAATTTTCAAAACATCCTGTTTCAACATTTTCAAAACAAAGAGTTTGGAGTTTTTAAATCTGAAATGACTTTTTGTTCCCAAATTTAAGGGGCAAAATCAAAACAGTTTGAAATTATCTGAAGGAAGCATTTCAATTGACCCAAACCACTTTTTTCCCCCCAGATTATCAGTTCAAGAACATTTTCAAGGTTTTTGCCTTTTTGTCCTGTTGTGGGGCTGGAAAAAAGTCAAAATCTCAAATTCTTGTGGGAAGGGTAAACCATTTCCCTCCCAGCTGTAATGCAGAATAGCTTCTTCTGGAGGATTCTGTATGGCTTTTGTGGTATCAGATCTCTGCACCGTGAAGCATGTGGGTTTGGTTTTTTAAGCGCTGCTAATATCAAATCCCAGAGTGAATATAGTAATGGTTTCCAAACCGAGTGCTCAGCCATTCTCCACAGACTGGGCGCAGTTGTAATTATAAAGCTGTTCACAGAGCCCTTCATTCCAAGAGCACGGAGCCTGAGTCAGACTCTGCCTGATGTGAGTACGTGCAGCTCCCACTTATAACAGGGCTAAAATTGGTCAACTGTGTTCAAAGGCGGGTGTGTGTGTCCAAATATTGCAGTGTACGTCTGACTAGCTTCTCCTCCAATATGTCCTACTGCACTCCTCATGGCATCTCTCAGACATAAAGCGTGGTCTGGAGTCCTAGCACATGCCTATTTGGGGGGCAGATGAAGAGAAAAACCCCAGAGAGCATAACTTCATCATCGCCAGAACTAGATTCTTACTCAGAGTCCTTCAATGAACAAAAGAAAAACAACTCCCCACCCCCCAGCAGCTGCTGTACTGCCTCTGTCGGATTTCCCAAGCTAAGCAGCGTCTCACCTGTAGCCTCTCTCAGGGTGAAAGACGACAGGACTCAGCTGTAAAGCATATAAAAGTAGTTCTTTATTGAGGCAGCTGGGCCCAGGCAGACCCTGGGGTTTGCTCTAGCTCCCCAGCTCCCATGCCGGTTACTGCAGCCCATGCTGCCTAATGGAGTGATACCCAGAGTGAGGCTCACGAGCTGAAAGAGGCTCTTTAACGTGTGTGGTGAGGCTCTTTGCAGCACGTGGTATTAAAATACTGTGTGATTTCATTGTTAATCAATCAGGATGCTTTTACTATGGTATTAACCAATTGTAGTTGATAAACTAATAATACTTGGTCAGTCATTTTTCTGTGAGAAGAATCTCTCTTTCCCCATCGTACTGTTTAAATATGACTAGATAGTCAATGAAACAATGAATTCACGTGTCTGTGGCTCTGAATTCACGTGTCTGTGGCTCTTTTGGGTAATGCTGATAATTTGGCTCCTGAACCACTGAGGTCTGAGTATCACAGGCCTAATGTCACAACACAGGGTCAGGACTAAGCATTCATGGAATACAGCGCTGGCTACACTACAGGGCGTAGTCAGTATTTACACAGAAGCTCTCCAAAGGCCGCTCAGATGCTGCAGAAGAACGGTAATGCAGTAGGTGGCGCTCTTCTAGCTAAGTCGATACTGAGCTGATGCCCCAAGCTGGGGAGCTGCGGAAGGTGCCTTCTCTTGAATGAAACGTCAAGCTGAGGTCCTGATTGTCTGTGGCAATTAAAATCCCATGGCTCTATTTGGCACCAGCCCAGGTGTCTTGGTCAAGATAGGTGATTTCTGGGCCCATTAAGCTCAACTGGATATATAATTCTGCGTTTGCCTCCTAAGACGTCTCATGTAGGGCTGCTGCTGTGTTCCATCCAAGAGGTGGCCTCATTTCAATGGTGCATATAAAGTGATCTCTCTGGACCTTCTGCAAAGCACTTTGAAACACATTGCAATTAAAGGTGCTAATGTCTACACCACATAGGAAACAGACCAGCGTGATAAGTACAGATATACATTAGGTGAGAATCACAGCTCCACTTATGTGACGTAAAAGTCCCCATGCTCCCATATATGGTTAGCACAGCTAATCTCATCAGTGGCCGATTGCCCCCTCAGTAACAGCACCGGGCTCACCCACGCTGCTAAAAATCAGTTTCCCTGGTCCACCCTCCTGTGCAGGTGTTCATGTTGTCACCTGCCAGGAAGACTAACTTTACCCTAAGATTTCAGTCCTGCTCCAGACGCGCCAACATTATCAGGGGTGTTTGGACCTAAAGTATTGTTTCAGACCCATCTCTGGTATATATGGCAATGATCTTCAAAACACTGGCTGGCTTTGTCGTTCTGTGGAAAAAGGGGACACACAGCTAGAACCTAGGCAGTCAGGGGTAAGCGTGGGAACCATATTGACTGGACTAGCCACATGTCCAAAGTGGCCCAAGCCACAGGGATAGGCTGGAAACATCCACTGTCTTAATATTATTGAACATTTGTACTGTAATGGCACCTGAAAGCTATGGTCAGGATCAGAGCCTCATTGTGCTTGACTCTGTACACACATATATGAAGACATGTTCTCTGACCGCAGTGATCTTACAAGCTAATAACACAGTGATGTATGCAAGATAATCAAATATAAAGCATTGAAATATACATTGGTAACTGAATGTTTGTAGCATGGTAGATAAAATGCCAACTTTTCTTAACTGTGCCTCAGCCTAGACTGGCTGGTTGATTCTGGCAGAGGAGGGATTTGAAGGAGGAGGGTTTGGGTCGGGGGGCCTCTCGGGTCAGTTTAGGGCACGAGTTCCAGGAGAGGGGCAGTGAGAAGATGTTTGTGTGAGAAGCTGACCAGGGGCTGTCATCAGGAAGGGGGGTGAGTGAACTAAGAGGGAGGGGCAGAATTGTGAAAGACCTTGAAGGTGCGGGGAAAGAAACGTCTCAATTTGGAGCCTGACTCATGTCCAGAGGTGCTGGAACAGAAGTAGGGTGAAGCAGCATCCCTGGGCTTGAAGCATCAATAGCAACCCGATGCCTGGCTTCCATCAAATAAAGGGGTTTTGTAGTTTGGTTCAATGACTTTCAGGGCCCCTGCTATAAAAATGGTTCCAGTGATCCTGCTCAAGTACTCAGCAGTAGCAACTAGACACTGACACAAGTGTCACATGGGGTTCAGAGGGTCTTCCCGGACACTGAGCCTTACTCAGCCAAATGCAGCCTGGAGTCAAGGAGCACAACTACCATGGAATTTGCAGTGAGATTAATGGTGAAAGTTGCTCAGAAAATGGTGGTGTAACAACCAATGTGGTGTAACATGAGAGTTTGTAGCAGTCAGGGCAGGTGTGCAAAGCAGGTGACAGGCATTTAAACATTCAGAGAGTGGGGGCATAATGAGCCTGATTCTGTTCTTCTTTTCAGCCAAGGAACTTGACTGGTTTCAGTGAAGTCACTATAACGAATCTGGCCTTTAGAGTTCCAGATGCGAGTCTAGCCATTCGGGTGGGTCTGAAGAACCCGCAGACCCAACATGATGCCAAAGAGAGTTGGTCAAATTCTTGTTTGTTATGCTAGTGCAACCCTACTGAAATCTCCCCTTCCTCGCCGCCTGCCCACGTTCCAATGTACTGGCCCCTTTCTGCAGGAGGAGACTAGAGCACTTTGCGTTTCAACCGGCTCATCCTTCCGCACACATTCTCCTCCTTCTCAATCCCACTCTGACAACTACTCCACCCATCCCTTGTGTTGCTATTTACAGGCTGCTGCTGTTTACATGCACTTTGCACTGGTGCAAGTGACCACACCAGTGGCATGGCATAGAAGAACCAGGCTCATAATGCTGCATTTGTGACATCGCCGTCATTTCCATGGCAACAGACTCCTGTCATAAATGCAAAAAAGTGATGTCACAGAAGGAGAGCCTGTGAGAACTAAGCTTCCTTCCTGCGCCTTTATATACAAACCCTCGGAAACCTGTCCCCCTCCACCCCTCTTTGGAAGACTCCCGTGTGACAGCAGAAGGGTCAGTCACAAGCTATTCCCCTTTTTCGGCCGATATAATGGAATGACTTTTACCAACGCAGCAACGAGCTTCCCCACGTGCATCGAAGCAGGATCTCCACTTTAGAAGTGCAGAGCAATCTGGAGAGAATGTTCTAGGGCCGAGGCTGGTGAGGGGAGCTAGAAATGGCTCCCACAGGCTGTTCTCCTGCAGCCAAGTGGCTCTGTAACACTTTCAAAGCTGCAAAATTCTTCCTTAAAGGAAATAAAATAATTTGCTTCCAATCTAACCCCCTCCAGCACCCCCCCACACACAGACTGACCATTATAACAAAGTGGGGGGCTGCATGTTACCACCTGTAGGAATTGGTTTGGGGAAAGTAGGTTTTGATTGCTGGAGCTGTGTGATGAGGGCAGTGAAACCACATTCCACGTAGAAGTCTTAATCATTCACATGGCTGAGAGGCTAGAAAGTGGCAGCACTTTAGAAGCTGAGATTCCCATGAGCAGTACATTAAAGCCAAAGTTCAGTCCTATCTAGGGCCACGTGACACTGCCCTAGAGTCAGAAGATTTTTTTTTCAGAGCCAGTAGAAAAGAAGTTCCACTAGGTGACGTTGAAGGTGATGAAGGAGTTGGCTACTTTCTGCTGGCGTCCTAGCTGTTCCGCCTCCCCCCATGGCTGGCCTGGGATCTGGCAGCTGGTGAAGGACCTGGCAGGTGGGGGCTCGCTGATGTGCATCACTTCAGTCAGATCCACCTCCAGCGTGCTGACAGTGTTGGTCACCTGTGCCACATGTACCTTATTGGCCACCTTCTTGTGCAAGAGGCAGTTGAAGATCTTCTTGAAGCCCTTGCGGAAGTGCTTGGAGACCAGGGCATAAACGATGGGGTTGACGCAGGAGTTGGAGTACGAGATCAGGTGCGAGAGGATTCTGAGCACGTAGGTGGCGTGGTTGAGAGGAAAATAGCCGAACCAGACACACAGGATGATCAGGTGATGGGGCAACCAGCAGAGACAGAAGAGGACAGCTACAATGATGATCATCCTGGTGACCTTGCGCTTGGCCTTCTTAGATTCGGACATGTCTTCAATGGGATCCACGGATGTCCAGAGGTAACGGATAGTCCTCATGTAGGTCAGGCTAAGGATCAGCACTGGGATGACATAGCTGAAGATGAAGGTGCAGATGTCCATGATCTTGCGCTGGGAGATCTTCCAGATGGGATGGCAGACAGTCAGGTTGGCCATCTGGAACTCCTGGTAGTAACTGAGATACGGGCCAGAGAAAATAAAGGAAAGACCCCAGATGAGGCAGATGGCTGTGAGCGCGTTCCTGGGGGTTCTGAGTTCTCTAGAATGCAAAGGGTATCTAATGGCCAAATACCTGCAAGGGAGAGAACAGAGCAAAACTACAGTTCTGTTTAAAACAGAGAAAACGTCATCGGGCCAGCTATATGGGGAGAACACAGAGAGAAAAAGAGTTAAAATGAAAAACTTTGCACTTCTAATGTAATTTCTTGTTCAACTAATTGTCCCATTTCCAAGATTTTGTCTCCACAGAACCTTTGTGCACGACACTCCAGGATGTGCATCTACAGTGCACTAGCCTGTCATGTGCTAACTGGCCAGGTGGATCCTGCTACCACACACTAAAAGTTCCATGGTGTGCTTTGACGTCTTTCTGTCTCAAATTTTTAATGCTTGGTAGCTGGGCCCAGACAGATGCTGTAGTGTCACACCCTGGCCTGATGTCAAATCTCCACCTACACCACTTGCCTGACCAGGGTGGTGGAGAGGAGATGGTAACTCAAACTTTTCTTTGTCACTGATTTTCACCATGTCTTTAACATGTTATATAAGAACAATATATGGGCCATGGAGGCTTAGCTCAGATCCAAATCATTTGTAGGGTGTGATCTGAGGTTAAGGCTGAATTAGGTCTAGGAATCTCGTTTAGATTAAATGACATCTACATCATGAAACCTGCTGTTTCCAAAATGTCAGAATCTTGCAAGCTCACTCACTCAACAGCTCGGTCACCTTGGATGGAGAGCTCAGCTTATTCTCACAAGATCTGTTCTGGATCTAACAGAACTAGAAAATGGGCCTCCTCAGGTTGGGATCCAACTGGAACCAAAGCCATAGAGTTGCAGGGATTTCTGTTTCTGAAATGTCTTCATTCACAAAATCCAAAGGGACTTAAATATGAACTTCTGGTTTTGCCCATCTCTGTATATGACAATGACATAGTAAAAGCAAACTCAAAGGGCCGTGCTTTCGGTGACTGCTGCTCCCTTGAAAATGCAGCTGCAAACACACACATTTGCACTTGTGAATGCAGTACCTTGTTTAATGCACATGCAACTGCTGCTGTTTGCAGGCATGTGTTGCTCTAGTCTTTTGACCATGTGGCTCTTTCAAAGATGTAAAACATTTATATCTCCTCAGCTCCACATCCATCAGAGGGTCTCCCCAGGGAATTGGCTCTGAAACAAGGGTTGATGGTGCACCGGTGTATGGGCTGGAGAATCATTTTATTTGTCACAAACACTCAGCGCTCTCATTTCTGCACCTGGCACTAAGGGTACAAAATTCCTGGTTACCAATAGATCTGTCCTCAGGGAAAGAGTATGACCCATCACTTTTTCAAGGAGAAGAATTTCCCTTTCTCTGTCAGGCAGAGGGAACAAGGACCTGATTCCCCATTTCATTGCTGCAATCTATGCTGGTGTAATTGACTTCAGAGGAGTTACCCTGGCTTAAAACTGGAGTGGCACAGTTGGGAATCAGGGTTAAGATTTTTCCTTCAGCACCATAAATTTCGTTTCTGCTGAAGCCACTGCGAGTTTTTGCCAGTGACTTTTATAGGGGCAGGACCTTCAACTAATAAAGATGCAGAGTTCCTGTTCTTTTCTCATGAAACAGGGCATGCAGCTGACTCTTGGCCACCTCCCATACTGAAGCTCCATTTCAAAAGAAGCTTGTGAAGTGCCAAGATGGTGAGTGTAATCAGCTGTCTTGTAGGTTACACACCCCCCACTCCGCATCTCCACCTGGGCCCAAGCCACAGAGGATGTGAGTTTGCTGCAGCTTCTAGCTTTCTTGTGGAGTCCTTCAGCTCAAGCAGTAATCGCTCAGACTTTCAGCTCTGTTCCCTGGGGATGGAATGTTATTGGGCGGTCATTACATGTGGTTGATATACTATTTTAAAGGGTTTTTTTTCATTGTTATTAATTGTAACCATAAATTAGCAGAAATTAATAGACTTGCAGTGCAAAAACCCATCAAAAACCTCTCAGAGTATATTCAGTCTTACCACGGGCACAAAGACATCAGTTGGGATTATTATGTATAATGTTCCAGGGGGAATGTGCAAATAGCTATTGATATTCAGCCAGCAGTAGCTGGTCACTGGGAGGTCAGGGTACTGGGCGCATTGCAGGACTGAGATCTTACTGGTTAGAGTTGTTTGCATATAGCTTTACCCTAATCCTGAGCAGCATGAATTTTAACATGCACATGTAATTCACAGCAAGCTTTTATCATCCTCCTGCACCTACTAGTGAATTCCTCTCAGTGGGTATTACCTAGTAAACAGTCTCCAGCTAAAACACGAGGAAGACACGAGAGGGCTTCTATTTAGTGAGGAACTCATTCATCAAAGTCCCAACCCCTCAGCCCTTTTTCCTAAAGCCAGCGGGACTGTTTGCTGGAATAAGGGTTGTTTTCCAATTGCAGGGTCAAGCCCAAACCTTACGGGCATAGAAAATCCCCCAGTTCTGCAGCCTTTGGAGTCTCACTGGAAACCAAGTTGCATTCTTCAGGATTTATGGAGGAGGGGGAGGTGAGGAGAGTTTTCAGAGCTCTGTTTTTCAGGCCTCCCCTGTTTAAACTGATGTCCACTGAAACCAACTGATGGAAGCCTGCACCCCTAGAAAAGTGTAAACTACCCTCTAGCCTCTTCTTTGTGGTTGTAGAATTCATCCCCTCCAGCTGTTGCAATGATGACCATTTAATTGCTAAGTGCTTGAAGGGTATGTCTGTACTACAAGCACTACAGCAACATAGGTGCCACTGGAATGCAGACACAACAGGAGGGGGGTTTCCCTCACTGTAGTAAATCCACCTGTTTGAGAGGTGACAGCTGGGTCAACAGAAGAATTCTTCCATTGACCTAGTGGTGTCTATACCAGGGCTTAGGTTGGCAAACCTACATCTCTCGAGGCGGGGGAAGGAGTGAATTTTTCACATCCCTGAGCGACAAACTAGGCTAACCTACATTTTTGGTGTCGCTCAGACCTGAGTGTATCACCCAAAAGGTTAATTCCCCAGGCTGAGTCATTGCAACATAATATTCAGAGTAGCAGCCATGTTAGTCTGTATCCGCAAAAAGAAGGAGGAGTACTTGTGGCACCTTCGGGACTAACACATTGATTTGGGCATGAGCTTTCGTGGACACTGATGAAGTGGGCTGTAAAAGCTTACGCCAACATAATATTGATGCTCTTGTGGTAAGAAGAGAGCACTACAGAGGACAAAAAATTCATAGTTTTTTTGGGGGGGCTTGCAAAATTTTGCTAGAGAATCGTTACCATTTCATACCATTTCACCCTTTACATGTTGGGTCTGATCCTGCAAAGAGCTGAGTGCCTCCTGTGAGGTTCTGGGCATCTTCCACTCCCAAATGAGAAATATTGATTGAGTCCCTTGTTTAGTGCATTACTAACATACACCAGTGAGTGCTGAATCTAGCTTGAGTCAAATGCAAGACTGGAACTGAAATACTGTATATCAAGGGAGCGGTGCCTCCGAAAATGGGAAGAAATGCTTTGATCCATTTTGTACTACTCTGAGGGTACTTTATGCCAACCTTGTTTTTGGAATCCTTAGTCTTGGACTGATTTGATTATTGTTTCAGAAGACTGTCACCGAAATACTGTGAAGGGAGGCACATTAGAAAGGTCATTGAAAGATGAAATTACTGAGAGATAGCAAACGAGCATGTTATTTTCTTTCAATCTCATTCACAGCTCCCACTGTTTTTTCCTCTGAAAACTATAATCATAAACGACAGGAACACGATCACACAGTGAGAAGATTTAAATTATAGTTTAGTAATCTCACGATTATACATCAAACTCCTGTAGCCTCAGTTCTCTTTTCACATAGTTCTCAGTAGCTTTACACTAGTGTAACTCCACCAGCGTCAATAGAGTTACTTCTGAATTTACATTGATGGGAGAGGAGAATCAGGCCCTTCACCTGCTTTAATTATACATAGGTTTGGAAGGATTAGCTTTTTATCAGCATGTCAGCAAACATTGATTTCACCACTGTATATACACAAACTGATGAAAAAATACTTCCATTGATAATAATCAAAATATACAGAGAGGCAAAGTAAGAAAAATGCTGCTTGAGAACATATTAGAGTTTGATGTAATTGACAGGCTATTTATTGTCTACATATCCACATGTGATGTTGACAGTTTGGCTTATAAAGCTTTTATATTTTGAATCTCAAAGCCTGGCACTAAATAATTGTCTGCCCTCCCTCTGATTTCCCACAACTGTGACCATTTAAATTGATTAAAAATAGAAAAAATGCTTAAAAATAAACCGATTTTATCTGTCAAAATTATACAAAAAATAAAAACTGAATTCTGCCAAGCCGAATTATACATGCCCTTAAATGGTTCCTTTGGTGACAAGCAGCTGCTGCTTATCCTTAGAAGCAATTATTTACTGCAAAAAATAAAATACACTTTTGTGAAAGGCAAAGAAAAGGCAACTTTCTGGCTAGCGTCTGTTCTATAGGGGCCTGCCAAGAGTTTGCAAAAAGGGCTTTTGGCATCTTTCTAGTTGGCTCTTAAAACCCAGAGATCTTGCAGGTTTGAAGTACCCTGAACGCTGAGTACTTTTGACTTTAAATAGAAAATATTCTACTAGAAAAGCTTCAAGAGCCACGGTTACCTTTTTCGCTGCAAATTAATTACTTCTCAGTCGCTTGAATGCTGAATTGGTGGTAGAGATCAACAGGAGGAAATCACAATTACAAATGTCAAACGCAGCAGGCTGCCTTCATTAAGGACAATTCCAATTCCAAACCTCGCTGTTGGACATGACAGTTTTAATTGAAAACCAGCATTCAATTTATTGTCAGGTGCCCCCAGGCCAGCCTAGAATCATCACTCGGTGTTTTAATAATAATTAATCATATTCAATAATGTACATTAGAAAAATGTTATTTCAAGTAATGCAAATAAAAGATGAGTGGAAATGTTTAACTATAATAACTCTTTCTAAAAAGATTTATCTACTTTGCTGTTTATCAAATGCTATTTACATAGCTGGTGTGATTTCTCTAATTCCTCAAATGAGCTCGGAGCTGCTGCTTACATTATAACAGCTATTTCTGAGCGTCTGTGACAAGATCATGGACAGTCGTAGCTTGTTTCTCTCTCTGGTTTTGATAACCTGTCCGCCTTATCTCCCAAAGTCTTGAGTTAAAACAATCAGGGGCAGATTTTGATCTCATTTACATCAGTATAAATCTAGACCAGCTCCAGTGAACTAAATAGCTTTTCTCCACATGTATGTTGGTGTACATGAGATCAGAATCTAGTTGTCAGTTTCTTTTGAAATCCTTTCCCCATCCTCCCATTGTTCCAAAAGTCTTCCAGCAACTTTGTTGTCCTTTAGCAATTCTAGACACTGAAAACTTTCTGATCATATAGGGCCAGATTGTGAACCCGTTCCTTACACTAGTGAGCAGTTACATGCACAAGTAACCTTGTTGTCAGGTAAGTAAATGCTCATCGGTAGGCATAAGGGATTCATACTCTCACCCTCCGGAGTTTCTCTGCTGTTAGCTTTACACCAGCATTTTCTTGTCTGCTTTTAAAAAGCAGCCCTGGCAATGTCACCAGGAGACTAAGGAAGTGTACACTTCCGAAACCAAGATGTAAAATCTTCAGTTTAATTAACACGCTCCCTTATATATCAAGCTACCATGCACTGTACATGAGCAAGCTTGCTCTTTTCATGCCCTGCTTTCCTTGGGGATGGGGATGTCTCCACTGTAGCTTCTGTAGGGGGAGATACCCGTTTCATGTTCATATTCCCCTTTGGTTTTCACGTGGTTTCACCTGCAGGCTTCACCCATTTACTCTTGTATTTCTCTGTGGCCCTTAGAGAAAAATCACACTGGTGTGACTGGATGTCACAGGTATGTCTTCACAGAAAAAACCAAAGGTGTGTTTTTACGTTGAGTTAAAATCCGAGAGAAGACGAGGCTGTTGTAGTTTTCACGTGGGTGAGCGGGTCAAGTTAAAGGCTATGTCTATGCAAAAAAAGTTAGTGTTCACTATCCTGCTGTAAAATCTTAGTGGAAATAAGAAGTGACAAAGAATCCCGTGGCACCTTAAAGACTAACTAAAGTATTGAAGCATAAGCTTTCGTGGGCTAATACCCACTTCGTCGGATGCATGCAGTGGAAATAAGGCACCTGTAGCTCACCCCCTAATCATGGCTGACCTCCTACTTTCCCTGGCAGGAAAATCTACAGGTGCCTTGTCTTCACTAAGATTTTACAGCAGGCTAACTAATGCACCTTCGCTATCCTGAGGTAAAAACCCAACTCTTTGGCGGGGGGAGACAGCCTATATATTCATATTGGTGCAAACCCACAACATAGGAGTGGTTGGCACATAAAATGTAGGTCAACCTTGCTGTCTTGAAGGGATGTGAAAAACTCACACCTCTGAGAGACTTGATTAAACTGTCCCAAGCCCCAGTGTAGACAGTTCTAGAATTCTTCCATCAACTAGCTACTACCTCTCAGGAGGTGGATTAACTTCAGTCAGAGAAAAACTCCTCTTCCTGTAGCAGGTGTCTACGCTACAGTGGTGTGGCTGTGTCACTGTCGCTTCTGGAATGGAGACATCTCCATAGACACAATGGGCTGATGTAAAACTGAGTCTACGGTGGTGCTGTTTAGTCCAGTAATGAATCTCTCAGCTCCGGAAGAGGGATTTTAGGCCATGTCTACACTACAACTGCTACAAGAGCACTGCAGTTGGGCTGCCGTAGTGCTGTAGTGTAGATGCTTCCTACATCAACAGCAGGTGTTTTTCCAGCGATTTAGTTAATCTGCCTCTGCAAGAGGCAGTGGCTAGGTCAATGGAAGAATTCTGTCTGCCTCCACACAGGGGATTAGGCCAACCTAGGGCATAACATTTTTCACAGCCCTGAGGGACCTAGCTAGGCTCATGTAATCTTTAAGTATAGACTGGGCCTAGCTGAACTCTGCTTAAACCACACCATTTTCCACTGATGTCCCTCCTATTTCCCTGAAAAACCTCCCGGCCCCTTAGGGGAGCTGAGTCAAGAGAAAGCAGGTGTGTGTCTCCCCTCTCTCTCACCGATGTAGCACCACTCCTGTCAATGGACCCACTCTGAATTTCCTCCAGGATGCGGGTGAAGAGACTGTGGCCCTGCACGTGGGGTGGACCATGATTTGGGTGGTGAAGCTGAACTTTGCCAGCCAGGCAGAGCACTCCACAGCAAAGTGCTGCTGGTTTCATCTGTCTTTCTCCTTCAGCCATGGGAAGACTTTGGGGTCCTCCGCCCCATGCCCCTAATGAATTCATCTACCCTGAGCTGGACTTAGGCCAGGAACTGGCCCCAGGTAATTTAGCATCCTCAGCTCAGCCCTTTAAGGGTTCTAATCCCTCTTTTTCCTCTCTTTGCAGAGCAGGGTCCCACTTCCTCTAAGCTGCCTCTTTCCACCCCCCATATAAAGACTGGAGCTTCCACATGGCCTTTGACGAGGGGCTCTGCAACTTCCAGGAAGGCACCAGCCTGCAAGAAGCCAGGCTAGCCTTCTGTCCCATGGGGGAGCTCACCTCCTGCCCCCACCATTGCACCTCTCTGCTAGCCCTTCCAATGCAGCTGCTAGTTCTCCCCTGCCCCAGAGTCCCTGTGCCCTCCAGCTCTCCCTGGTAACTCCTGGGCAGAGCGGGAGAGGTTCTGGCTGGCTGGACAGGCTGGAAAGTAACCCAGGAAAGTGGCTGAGTTATTTGCAGGATGGGGGAGGCTGAAAGGAGAGCAGACCCTGCTGCCCTGGCCTCTCCGCTGTCCTACCTGTCCAGGGAGACGGTGGCGAGGGTGAAGCTGCTGGCGTACATGGTCAGGTAGATGAAGAAGTGCACGGCTTTGCAGAGGAAGGGCCCGAAGACCCAGCCCTCCAGGGTGTAGATGGTGGCCTGGAAGGGCACGCAGCAGACGATGAAGCACAGGTCGGCCACGCCCAGGTTGAGGATGAAGAGGTTGGTGGTGTTGTTCACCTGCCCGTTCCGCAGCAGCACGGCCAGCACCAGCGAGTTGCCCACCGTGCCCAGCAGGAAGATGAGCGAGTACACCAGCGGGACGAGCACGGACTCGGGCTGCCAGCCGGCCTCGCCGCCAGACGCGTTGAGCGGGGCCAGCGAGCCGTTCATCTCCGCGGCGAGCCCGGCTCCTCCCCAGACGCAGCTGTTCAGCGAGCGACGCTCAGGCCGGGGGTAGCCTGGGGCGCTGGCATCCTCCAGGCACTCTCCGCTCGGGTCCCTGCCCGGATCCGCGCCGCGGAGTCTCGCTTAGTTCGCGGCGTCACCCGCCGCCCAAGTTGCTCCGGAGTTGTTCGTTCCGCTTCGCGCCCTCGCTCTTGGGCTGCTCGGCTTCTCCCGGGGCGCGGGCGCGTTTCCCGCTCGCCTCTGGGTGGAGAGCATCGCCGCGATGTCTGGAAAGGGACCGGGGCGCGGGGAGGAGAGAGGAAACTTCTTGGCAGTTTGTGTTTCTGTAGGTCCCCTCCCACTTTGGAGCCCAGCGCTCTGCGGGCTCGGCACACGGGGGGGGGAATATATAGATCCGATCCAGGCTCCGGTTGCCCTGGAGACAAATACCTGAAATACACTTAACGGTGTCTATGGAAACCTAAGGTTCGCCTCCCGGCCGCCCCCAGAACCCTGGTCGGTTCCTTCGTGCCTCAAGGTCCGGAGAGGGGGCGAGGAGCGGGGCAGAGATTGCCCATGTGCCTCGTGAGAGGCAAGGGGCTGCTTTAGTTCTCCTGTAAGGAAAACTTGTGGGTAAAGGGAAAAAACGCTCCCAGTCCAACAGCGTCTCCTGTAACTCCCACAGGCGGCACGTAGCTGCTCCAGGCAGGCTGGCGTTCCGCGTCTGCACAGAGCTGTTCTGACACGTGTCAGAACTCGGAGCGGAGCTCGTGTGGAACAGGCTCCGCGGGCTACATCCAACAGACCGCTTTGGTTCTATGATCCCGCTCTCTGTCTCCTTTCTTCCGAGCCAGCCGAGGCAAATCCTAGAGTCCTCGGTCCTTCCACCTTGGAGTCAGAGAGAGTTTTGCAAGAGCGAAGGAAAGACTGCAGGAGCTGGATGGAATATCAGGTAACTATTAGGCGAATACTATCTGACCAGTTTTTGTATTGTGGCAGCATCTCCAGGTCTGGTGAGGGCTGCATTGTGCTGGTCACTGCACACACAAAAGATGGTCCCTGCATCAAAACGATCCCTTTTGGCTTTCAGGTTGCGGAAGAGTTGTTGGCTTTGTCATCTTTCGAGCAATAAAGAGGAAATCCAGCAAACCCATCCGCAGTGGGAACAAAAATCTTTAACGCCTCTCCTCTCAGCCAGCTACACAGTTGTGGTTTTCCCCCTCGTCGCCAAATTATTTTCTTATCTTCCTAGAACGCCGTCAATGCTTTGAGTATGTTTCATTTCGTTGATGTTCGCTTGTCTTGGGATCGGTGACCAATTGTAACACAAAGAAATATAATCACTGATACCTTCCACTTTGCACCTAATGATATCAAAGGGCTTTATAAGCATTACGGAAGTAAGCCTCACAGCAACCCTGTGAGGCATTGTGCACATGGGTAAACTGAGGCACGAAGCAATGAAGTGACTTGCACAAAGTCGGAGGCAAATCAGCTGTAGTGTGGCTCTGCTGGCTCCAGTCCTATGCTTTAACCACTAGACCCTGCATCTGCGTTAGAAAACAAACACATTGTAGGGAATCCCAGTTTGTTCCTGGTTATACAGAACAAAGAGGGTAAATAGGTTGAATACAGTATTTGTTGTGAATTATACGATCAACTCTACTGATTGGAAAAAGGGTACTGCGAAGAGCTACCTTAGCAAATACCAAACGCCCACGATTCTTGTACCTGACCAAACTCCCACAATCCTCTGAATATAAACTGATGCTCTGTGTCTATAATTCGAGGTGCTTTAAACTTAGGTTAAACCTCAATGTGTGACCAAATGATAAAATATGTGTAATTTTTACTCTTATCCTAGTGGTCCCTGGAGAATATGTTCAGATGTCTAGAAAGAAGCCATTTGTTACTGATGAGGGGTACTTGCTATTGCAAATGTGTTGTGTAATTGATGAGATGCTAAACTATTAAGAAATGTTTTTAACTCATCAGGAATTTCTTGTCACAGATATTTTCTGTAATAATGACTTGGTTGGAAATATCTTTAGTTTATCAGCTGTGTAAACGAAAGTACCATCAAGGAATTTCCACTTGTAATTGAGTGGTGGAGAAAGGATTTTTTTTCTTTCTTTCTCTCTTTGTAGACAGCTGTGGTATATAAGGAACTGAGGTTTTGAGAGTTGGTTAGGAGTGAATTCAGCTGCAGAGATACTTCTGAATCAGTTTGGTAACATATTCCCTTCCTTTCTGTATTGTGCAGTGTTAACCTTTGACTAATAATCTTTGATTAATACATTCCCATTGAGCCTGGCATCTTATTAAGAATCAAAATTGTACCCTAAAAGCTGACAGAGACAATAATGCTTTTCCACTAAAAAGCAGCGAAGAAGAATGGCGCTCTGGGAGAAAAGCTAGCAATTTGCAAAAAGAGCTTTGCAGTATGGAACTGCCAGAGCGTCCGATTCAGAAGTGGACAGCTGCCACTAGACAATGCAAGACTGACCGCCTATTGAAAACAAGAGACAAGGAGGCTGCTTATGGCCCTGGACTGGAACTCAGGAGATCTGTGTTCAGTCCCCAACTCAACAACAGGCTTTCTATGTGACCTTGGGCAAGTCACTCAGTCTCTCTGTGCCTTCTTGTCCATCTGTAAAATGGGAACAATACTTTGTCTCCTCTATTTCTCACTATGTGTCTGTACAGTATCTGGCACAATGGAACCCTGGTCTATTAGTAGTAAATACTACTACTACTACCACCACGTGTTACTGTAATATAAATAATAACCCCCTTTTCCATTGTAAAGCCTGTTTCTAGACATTGATAGTTTGTTTTATTGATTTTGCTGGCCCCTCAGTTCCTTCTCACACTATTGCAATTGTAAATTGACATGCATAGGTTTCTTTTCTTTACCATTTGCAGTTGTGTACACACACTGAGATCTTTTTCTAATATTCTTTGCAAATGTTTGTGCAAATTGAGTACTGGATTGATGGTACTGCAGACCAAAGTCTTTCTTTGTATATCCTGACCTTTGGAAGAATCACCTCTTGGTGCAAGAAGATAATTCATTCTCCTTAGCCTAGTCAGTCCTAGGTCCCTCACTGGAGCTATAAAAACACCATGATTGGTGATGCAAATTCTTACCCAGGGGAAACTAAACTGAAACCACCAAAGTCATTTTGCCTAGGACAGCTAGCAGGCCTCAGATGGTAGAACAACTTTGAGCCACTTCCAAGCTGGGTTTGTAGTCTCAATTCCCCATTTCCTTACACCTTCTGTCCGTGTATCCCACTAGCTCCCCCAGCAATGCAGTGTTGTCGAGTCACATCGCATCCCCTCTTTCAGCCCCTGGCTGCCCCAGAGGATTAAAAAGGTGCAGGTTTCCAGACGGAATCAGTGCAATAAGCTAACTGGTGACAGTTTTATCCTTAGAACTTACAGAATCCAGAGCAGATTCAAAACCCCTGGCACATGTAAGCACTTTAAGTATCAAGAGGGAGATGGCATGGTAGAAATGTGCTTGAGCTAAATACCACTAATTCTTTATTATTAGAGTAAACTCCCTTGACAGAAGACTAGCGAGGATGCTTGTGCTGTGCGTGTCTCATTGGCAATAATAGACTTCGGATGCCTTAATGAGACATATACGAATGAAAACAGTAATCATTTGCAAAAGGTGTTTTATCTGAGTCAAATCCCGCCTCTCTGCTTAAAATGAACATCACTTTAAAAACATGTTTGGTATAGAAATCTACTTCAGTACTGCGAGACTCATCTCAAACTTAAGAGCAGGTGGAAACACACTGAATATTAAACAGATTAAAGTCAAACACTTAAAATGGAAAGCAAAGATGCAAATTGTGATTTTTTCCCTTTAGGTCCTCATGTCCCCAAGAGGGCGCAAGAGCTAAAAGAAAATCAGATATAAACTAGCCTAATTTAGCCCTCTGGAGGAGTAAAAGAATTGCAAAATAAACTGCTGATTATATTGGTTTATCACATCAGCATCCTGTGAAAATATCCTGCTAGGACATACACAGAGGCAGAAGCCTCCAAGCTTTGGATTACAATATCTGTTTGTTTTATTAGAGTTGGTGTACTGACAACTATTTGAACTGCATTATTATTTATTATTCAATTAACAAGAGTTGATATTTATTAATAAGTATATTGCAGTAGTATCTGGAGACTAGACCGCTGGGGCCCCCAGTGTGCTAGGGATGGTACAAACACATACAGTGTCACGGTAAAAGTTGCCCAAGCATTTCCATTCTAAGCCTCTTGTTTTCCGTTGCTCGTGATTTCCTAAAACTTTCAGCTGTGAGGCTGAAATTTTCCAGGGTTGCCCAGGTGAATTTTTATTTATATTTTTCAAATCTCGAGGAACCAAAATGGTGCAGCTGTTTCTGCATATGAAAACCTTTGGAGGGGGGATCTTTAATATTTTTTTAAAAAATAGCTGTAGTTGGATATTGAAAAATGAAATTTGGCAGAAAACAGGCCCCACTGAGAAGGCCAATCTCCAGGTCAATCCTAAAGGGCTGGCAACCCTAGTGTCAGATTTGGGCTCTCACGCTCCCCTCCCAGCAAAGCGCATGTCATTCACATCCAGGGGCTTTGCCTGGCAGATTTCAGGTGCAGCCAGACTACGAGCCAGGGTCCAGTTTAGATTCCCACCCTCCTGCGGCGTCAGGTATTCAGGCCCCAAGGGGTTGGGACCAGGACAAATCCGCTGCGCCGTCCAGGGCTTGGTGCCCAGACATCAGGGTGATGGGCACCAGGGCTTTGATCAGCCTGGGGCTCAGGCCCCTTACAGGGCTGGGGGGAGTGGGCAGCGTGTGAGACCCACCCAGGGCAGAATGGACGCGAGGGATCTAGGCTGGGGCCGAGGCCGGATCCAGTAGGGAGTGGGGGGGAGGGGCTGCCGGCCCCATCTCTAGTGATGACAGGAGCCCATCCCCCGCCCGCGGGCGGGGCCCAGCTCTCACAACGAGGCCGGAAAGGGCTCAAATAGCAGCTCAGAGAGCCTACCCCCGGCTCCCTCGCTAGCCGGGTCCTCCAGTATCCCAGCTCTCCCCGCGCCATGGCCTCCACGCGCAGCTCTGCTCTCCCGGCCCATGATGCTGCGCGGCGGCGGCAGAGGCGCAAGATGGCGGCGGAGCGGCAGGTGGCCGGTGGTGGCGGCGGCGGAGGCCGCCGCGGGGGAGGAGGCGGCGGCGGCGGCGGGGCCGGCTCGGAGGAGAACAAGGAGAATGAGAAGCCCGTGGGCCTGAAGGCGGGGAGCCTCGGGGACAGCCTGGGGCTGGAGAGTATCCTGCGGGGCCGGGCGGGGGGGCCGCGAGTGAGGACGTGTCAGTCCGGCCAGGCGGCGGGGAAGCCCAGCACCCCACCCCCGCCCCATACACACAAGCGCGCGCTAGTCTCTGTCAAACGGAGATGTTTTGTACAGAGCCGGGTGAATTCCCAGCGTGGCTCAGAGCTCCCCCACCAATGTGTGCGCATGCAGCCCAGCTGTGTCTGCCGTGGGTGCTCGCTTTGCCCTGTCAACAGCTGCGGGTAGGGTGTTCGGGAGAGGGGAGAAACAAAGGCGTGATGGTCTGTAGTTATGTGACTTTGGAAGAAATGCTGGGGAAAGGGACTAGGAAAGCAGCTTTTCTCCATCTTTCATGTTCCTTCCACACTGATTATTATAAAGGGCAGTTTTCTGTGTTGTAATTAAGTTACATTGACTAGTTAAATCAGTGTATATGTTTGGAAGGGAGCAGAGTGGAGCCTGGATTTGACAAGTGAGAAGGGAAGAGCGTCAGTTTTGCACTATAAGGGAAGAAGCATGTTTATAGCTTTATGCACATCTGTCCATCCTGTCCAGAGTATGAAGCTGCCCACCACCCAAAGACAAATTGGATTCTGTTTAGAATACTAGACCTCATAGTAATTCGTTTGTATATTGCTTTTACTGGTACTTGTTATTACTCTAAGGCAGTGGTCTTCAAACTGCGGTGTGTGCACCCCTGGGGGTCCGCGAGACCCTGATGCCGCCACAAAGCCTGCCCAGGAGACTGCCAAACTCCGGGCGGGCTATTTTGGTCCTGCCGAAATGCTGCTGTGGGAAGTGGAAGCTTCCACTTTCTGCGGCGACATTTCGGCAGACATACCCCCCGGGGGCCACCAGACTTTTCTCTCTGCGGAAATGGGTCGTGGTGGGAAAAGTCTGAAGACCCCTGCTCTAAGGCTCTCATTCCTGTTTTGATGGACCCTTGTTCTGGGCATTGCTGCGCTGTCATTCAGTTGTATATTCTTTCACCCAAAAATAGAAGTATTTGTGAGATGAGGTAAGGAGTAGTGTGAGATTTGTTAAGGGTTAGAACATGAAGAAACAAATGGGAGGTGGCAAGCACTGGTTGGTACTGCTGTGGTGTTTTAATAATGTAAATTGGTACAGTAGCATGAAAAAATCAGTATGAAACTGGGTTAAGCTTCTAGTAATGTCACCCTGATTCTGCAGAAAATGGGATGTAAGCTTTGCATCTTTGTGAACTACAATTTTATCCTCTTGATGCCACCCTTGCAAAATATCATTAACCTTTAAAAATGGAAAATTCTAGTTCAGATTTTATTTGCTCAGAATATGGGCATGAATTTTACTCAGTACTAATGTTTGGCTTCTCCAAGAGATATTGTTATAGTGGATAAAACAGGTGAGTGACAGACACATTAGCAGCTACAGTATGTATCATCCTGGTGTGATAGGTATGTTCTGTATAGCATGTAACTTTCATAAAAGGCTATTGAGACCAGAAGATCCTTCCTGGCATTGGTAATAAACTGTAATGGAGTTAAGAATCATAACTGGTAGTTTTAAATGAAGAATTTGATATGGGAGTTACTGTTTTGAGGGACAAGTATTTCGTTTCTCTGAATTTTTAAACAAAATAGCACTTTATGTGGATTACTATGTGTTTAAAAAACCTGTTAAAGACTTTTTTATCCACATTTATATTTTTATCAAACTATGCAGAGAGCACAAGATGTTTCTAAAATATAGAAAAGCTTAAGAATTACTTTGGCTAGTGAAGCCTCATACATATTGCCATGTGTCAATCTGAAGACTAACCGGAAGTTTGGGATTCTTTCTAATCACTGTGAAGGGATCAGTGAAGTAGTTTCTTATAAAGTTGATTTGCCTGTTGATACTCTAATTAAAGCAGTAGTCTTTTTCTTATGACAAGTTTTAGTGTGAAATTAGCTCAACTGCACAGCTGTTGCGAAACTGAATTGTATCTTGCAGTAGGAAGAAATGCAAATAGAAACAAGGACAGAAGTCATAACTTAACTTCTGACAGTAGTGATATAATTTAGCATTTGTAGATGAAGTGGCAGACTCAGTGTCACATCAGTAGTGGTAGGCATGCCCAAATCAACAAAATTGTAAGTAAAAGAGATATAATGTATAATATTTATATGACTAAATCTAAAATAGATTTAAAGAAAATTCAAGGTAAATACTTAGAATTAGCCCAAATTGGTGGGGGCGGGGGGTAGAATGAGAGTAATTTGTTATAAAGCTTGCCTATGCTGCAAAAGTGAAGACTCCTTTGTTCTATAAGTACAGGAACTTGTCACTTAATGTTGTAGTTATGTTCCTGAAAAATGCGACTTTAAGTGAAACTGTGTTAAACGAATCCAATTTCCCCATGAGAATTAATGTAAATGAGGGGGTCAGGTTCCAGGGAAATTTTTTTCACCAGATACAGCTATAGATAATATAGTGTTTTATCTATCTATATACATACATACACACACACAGTATAAGTTTTAAACAAACAATTTAACACTGGTACACAGTGATGATGATTGTGAAGCTTGGTTGAGGTGAAGGAGTCAGAGGATGGATATTTCCTAGGGAATGCCTTACTGCTAAATAATGAGCTGGCTTAGCTGAGCCCTCAAGGATTAACTCTCACTCTACAAGGCAGCAGGAAAGGAGGGAGGGCAGACAGACACATACCCTGTGTGTTTTGAGAGCTAGAGATGCACATTTTCCTTCTAAGTATGAAGAGTGGGTCAGAAGTACACTGCCTTGTTAATTAGATCAGCAAGCTGAGACCAGACTGCAGGTCCTGTGTCCCCCCATGCTCTATGGAAGATGGGGTTGCAGGAACGGGGAGGGAGGGGGATACCCTGACATTAGCTCCCCTCTTCTTCCCCTCCTCTTTTCCCTCCTCCCCACAGCAGGAGTCTTCGGGGAGCAGCTCCAAGGCAGAGGGCAGGAGCAGCACATTGCAGTGCAGGGAGGGACAGCTGGACTGCCGGCAATTGATAGCCTGCTGAGTAGCTGCTGCACAGGGAATTTAGGGGAGCAGGGAGCTTCTGGTCCACCCTGGTTCCAAGCCCCCATCAGCTAGCTGCAATGGGCTGCTCTTCCTGCAAGCAATAGACAAAGCAGGCTGCTGCCAAACGACCTTAAAGGGAGCATTGCACAACTTCAAAAGAGCATGTTCCCTAATTGATCAGCAATGAAACAAGGTTGATTGGGATGACTTTAAGTGAGGAGTTCCTGTATTAGCTAGTGGTGTAATTTTAATACTTAAGTAGTTCGAGTACTGTACTTTAGGTGTACTTTAAAAGCAGCATCTTTATCTTAAAGTACCTCTGAATGGCAGGGACTTCAGTTTAGTTGTTTTCTTCCGTAACTACTATCATCGATGTTACTTTTGACAAGGTTAGTATCCTGATATGTGCTGTAGGAAATGTAATGTAGGGTTTATATGTAAGGATTACAGTGATCGATTCTTGAATATAAGTGAAGCACACTCTCTCCAAAAACACTTCTTGAGCTATGTTTTCTGGATGTGTCTTTCCCAAAAAATAAAAACACTGATTATCGTTTAAATGAATTGAATGAGTAACATTCATGAGGGCCATCAGAATGTGCAGTGCAGGTTTGTTTATGTAGTAGTCATTAACTGAATTTTTTTGAGTGAAGCAAACATAAGATACACAGGTAAATCAGTCAGTGTTTATGCTGAAGATTGTAATTTTGTCTGGAAACCATTATGTGAAACAAAAAAAGGTATGAAAATGCTGTTACATTGTTCTTCCACAAAACATTTATTGAAATAATTATTTTAATTTTTTTAAAAATTGCTTTACTAGTTTTCTTTCAACCAATTTTCAGTGCAAAATTAAAAACGTTAAAGAATTATTCCTATCATCCTTTTTACAGGTATATCTATTCTCAGGATATGATTCACTTGGGGAAGACTGCTTTAGGAAATCACAAAGTAGCAATTATAATATAGTCAGTAGAACACCCTTTTCAGGAGAGATCAAACAATAAAATACAGCAAAAATTCTAAAATTAAAATTTTGCTGGCATAGCTATGTCAGGTAGAGAGGTTTTGGGGTTTTATTTTGTTGGCCGCATAGCTATACCAACAAAACCGTAGGGTAGACGTTGTTATACCAGCATAAATGCTTTAGCTGATAAAGCTCATTTCACTCACTGTGTTGGAATACTGACAGAAACACTATTTTGTTGGTATAATTGCATCTACACTAGAAGGGTTTTGCTTGTATAACTATACTAGCAGAGCTAAATGTAGAATTGGACTTATTTTGTATCTGTAGGGTTCTGAAAAATAAAATATGGCAGTGAGATAATTTCTCCAGGCCAATCAGCTCTTGTATTTCTTGTTGAAAGGTTTCACTAATTCCTCTCTTGTACACAAGAACAATATCTGTTTTAATGTTTGTCAGAAAAATCCTGTAGAGTTCTGTGTTCTTCCATTAGTTTAGGATAGAATAGCAGACCAAGACCAAACTCTGTACTACAATAAATGTTCCTTAATGTGAATTCCAGTCCTTCAGATTATTAAGGAATCCCAACAGCAGCATGGTTTACGACACGGAGATTTCCAGAGATACAGGTTAGTATCTTAGCAAATAACACCAAGGCATTTTATATGTAATAGGCAATATACTTACCTTGATTAGTGTAAATCAGCATGCCAAGTCAGTTTTAGCTCAGAGCACATTTACGTGCCATAGGCAGCAAAAGGTGATTACTTTGAAAACCAGTTGCCAAATAAAGAGCTCTGGGCAGGGGCCTTACTGTAAATGGATGTCCCCATTGTCTGTAAATTAATACTCTTTGATCAGATTAGAATACTGGTATTAATTTGTTGCTTGGTTTTTGTCCCCTCGTTTTCGTTAATGAGCTTACTAATACCTTCTTAATAGCAACCGAACTGTTCTTAAGTTGATTTTGTGTGTGTATACATTATCTCTTCTTAGAAATCATTTGAACACAGAGCATCACCTTTTAATTAGTCCAGATCAGTGGCCATGACACATCTGTTTATATATTGCTTTATTGCTACATTTTTCTTCTCTTTTAACCATCTGCCATATCTCATGTTTAATGCTTCTATTGTGTTTCTTAAACTTGGCTCTGTAGTGTATTGTTTAGAAACATTCAGTCCCAGAAATTTATGTATTGTCATACCAGGTACATTTCATCCAGCATTTTCTGATTATTCAATATTGGTTGGCAATGGAAGAGGGATACGTAGGAGCCAAGTCACATTATTTGGAAGAACTGATTTTATTTTGTGGTTATTTGCAGGGGTTATTGCTCCCGCAGGCTAAGGCGACTCCGAAAAACTCTTAGCTTCAAGATGGGAAATAGACACAAGTTCACAGGGAAGAAAGTAACTGAGGAGATTCTCTCTGACAACAGGTATTCGGCATGGGGAGAATCTGGTGTTGGGTAGTAGTACATTAGAGAATTGCTCGTGGGGGTAATTTATCTTCACATAGGTCACAAATGAAAATAATTTGGGTGTTATCTTAGTTCACAGTTGTACACCTCCACAAAAGTAAGTGGCTTAGAAAGAGATTTTAATTTTTAAGAGTTTTAAAACCTAAAATAAAGACCCAAGTTCAGACTATGGGGAGCTGGGACATTGATAGTGTGGTGTGAGGGGGAAAACATAATTCCTGTCCTCCTTGCCTGGCCCTAGCTACTGCTCTTGATGCTGGTTTCTTGAGCAGTAAAGTTCAAATATTTTAAGGGGAAGTGACTTGTCAACCCTTCTTTGGAATAGCCATCTGAATATAAACAACTAAAGTGCTGTTACCGGCAAAAATGAGATTGGGGATATGATCCATTATCTTGGAACAGAAACACCTGTTTGCAATTTGTACTTATGCCATCGAAATTCACCAGAATGTCTTTTCTGGTAGAATAACTGCAGGGCAGCCAGAGCTTTGGGCTCATTTCTCAGCTGCTAGAAACAGCTGATTGTCTTCTTTCTCATATTTTTTTCTCTTTGTAGGAGATGAGAATATGGATTTTTAGCACATGAGATTTCTTTCCACCTGGCTTGTGTAAATGTGCTAAAATGCATCTGGCTGTTGAAAATGGTGGTTTTATTTTTAATTATGTACCTGGAAAAGCAATAAGAGACTCTTCTACTTTTAGTCTTCCTCCACAGGATTTTGTGACACTGCAAAGCAGAGAGTTAATACCAAATTTTCTTTCACAGCTTTAGAATTCCTGAAGACCTTTCAGTAGTTGCATCTCAGTAACAAGCAGCCACACAATGAATAAGATAAACAACTCAATGGGGTCTTGTTTACTTGCACATGGTTATCTCTAGAAATATAGGCAAAGATACCTGTTCTTGCCCAAACAAGGCTTTAATTCATAAGGCTTTCTCACTGAGTGATAGAAAGGAACAAAAAAAAATTGATCGGAAAATTGACTCATTTTATTTATAGCCTTCCTGTGCCTGTCCTATAGGTACTTGCTGTTGATACTGATGGATGCAGAGAGAGCCTGGAGCTACGCAATGCAGCTTAAGCAGGAAGCCAACACAGAACCCCGCAAGCGATTTCATTTACTTTCTCGCCTGCGCAAAGCCGTGAAACATGCTGAGGAGCTGGAGCGCCTGTGTGAAAGCAATCGGGTGGATGCCAAGACTAAGCTGGAAGCTCAGGTTACTTCTAACATTCCGTTTTGTTTTATAGCAGAGGCAAAGAAAGGATAAACTAACCTTTCTAGTTGAACAAAGGGTCCTTCGTTGTAAACTGGCACTAAATTGCCTCCTCTGACTACAAATTAAGACTGGCCGGGATGATTTTAGTTTACTGGTTACTGAGCTCTAATGTGTATTTAACTTGATTTGATTAGTTAGCAAATCTGTTCAAGCAGTAGCACTAGAAGCTTTACAGCAATGCCTTGAGGTCTCAGTTAGAATCAGGGTCCAACTGTACATGTGCTGTATAAACACATTAAGCAATGATCCTTGCCTCAGAGCTTAATTTAAATTTAAGATTAAACAAAGATTTATTTTTTAATGGCAGGAATGAGGGGAAAGGATGAAAGTACAGCACTCCAAACTCTCTTCAGAAAAGAGAGCTGTGCTGTCATTTTGCTGAGTGCAGTATTCTGTGAAAACTCATAGGATTGAGCAGCATTTCTTACCAGATGTAAGGTACCAATTTTTTCAGAGTCCTAAAATATGCAGTAGAACCTGAGCTCTGAACACCAGAGTAATGAACTGACCAGTCAACCCCACACCTCATTGGAACTGAACATACCCAGTCAAGCAGCAGCGCAGAGAAAATAAAGCAAATACAGTATAGTACTGTGGTAAACATAAACCATTTAAAAAAGGAAGGCAGCATTTTTCTTCTGCATGGTAAAGTTTCAAATCTGTATTAAGTCAATAATCAGTTATAAACTTTTGAAAGAACAACCAGAAATTTTTTTTCAGACTTATGAGCATTTCAGTGTTATGAACCTTCTCCTTTCCCAAGGTGTTTGTAACTCTGAGATTCTGTTATATATCTGGATCACAAGTAACATGACTGCCTGCTGGCCAGTGGAGACAGGAAACAATCATCATTTTGTGATACTAACCTCCTATGAAGGGAGTTCTAATAGCGGCTCAGATATGATTAAAACTGCCATTTTGTAGCTTTTGTGGGCCTTTGTTGGGCTACAGAAGTATCTTCTGACCACAGCAGTGTGTGGGTAATGACTGCAAGATAGACCAACTGGTTTGTCATCTTCACATCAGGAATTTGTAATTGTCAGTGGAAAAAGTGGTGCTGTTAACTAGTGCCATGTAAGTGTAAAATCAAAACTGTTTTTCATAGATAACATTACTGCTTGAATTAGGATTTTTTTATAGTGGCATCAGTGTTTAATGAAAACACAGAATGGACCTATGCTCTCACAACAGTTAACTTGACCATTTGCGTTCTGTTTGCAGGCATACATGGCTTACCTCACAGGAATGCTGCACTTTGAGCACCAGGAGTGGAAAGCAGCTATGGAGGCTTTCAACAAATGCAAGTGAGTTTCTATTCCTTACCATCTTTGTCAACTCGAACTTATTTAATACAATTTGATACAAGACTAGATGAGTCTAGGCGAGTTGCTTGGTAACCCTAATTGTTTAGTTTCTGCCGGAGTTCTGAAAGCTTTTGATTGCAGTTTTGCTAACCAGTAGCATGATGGTCGAGAGCTGAGCTGTGGTATTGAAATGGCTTCCCACAGGGTAATGGTCTAGTGTTCAGCAGCCATCCTTTCCTTAACAGTCTTAATATCCTATTAAAAACAAATGCTGCAGTGTAAGTTTTCACTTTCCTGCTACAGGACTATATATGAAAAACTGGCCAGTGCTTTCACAGAGGAACAGGCTGTGCTGTATAATCAGCGTGTAGAGGAGATTTCACCCAACATTCGCTATTGTGCCTATAATATTGGTAAGTAAAGCAGGGGAGCAAATACTTAAAGTAAGGATTGCTTTCAAGGCAGGATTATTGGAATGTTTATCTTAAACTTGTTGACACATGGGAATGAGTCATTCGTAATGCTCTGAGCAGATACTGCAGACTCATCCTATGACTGACAAGGCCCTTCAGTTCTGCACCTGATTAACAAAGTGAAATGTATATTGAGTTGTGCAACCCTTTGCTTTTATGTAGTGTGGATAAATGCATACTCGGGCAAGATTCATACACAGTAACTTTTTCCTTCCCAAATTTGCCTAAGCACTAGTCTGTGTTCTAGAGACCTGGGTTCAAATCCTGTCTTAGTGACAAACGAAAATGAGTTTGGTCTCTCACTCAATCTGTCAATTCTCTCTCTCAGGTGACCAGTCTGCTATCAGTGAGTTAATGCAGATGAGACTGAGATCTGGTGGCACAGAGGGTCTTCTTGCTGAAAAATTAGAGGTAATTTATTGCATGCTCGAAAATTTGGAACACATGGTGACCAGCTCACCCTTTCAGCTTTGCTTTTTAAGTTAGGTATCCATGCATTGTACAACCAAAAGACAGAGGAGCGATGTTACTGTATAGGAAGCAAGGTCATATCCCATAGAAAGTAATGGAACCATGAAGTATACTCCAACCTTGAATTTAAAGTAAATGTGAGGATTAGTCAAGTATTCAAAAGTTGCGTTCATTTAAATTGTCAGTCATCTCTGTCTGCACTTTTCAGTCACTGATCACCCAGACTCGAGCAAAGCAGGCAGCTACCATGAGTGAGGTGGAATGGAGGGGAAGAACTGTCCCAGTGAAGATAGACAAAGTGAGGATCTTTTTGTTGGGGCTGGCAGATAATGAAGCGGCCATTGCTCAGGTAACTAAGAAATCGCTTCCAAGTATTGTATGCCAGTGTTCTAATATCTTCTGCTCTCTAACCCGTATGCTGTTGTTTGATCTGGACATACTACCTTATTTGTGTATTGTTGCTGTATGCTGATGTGTTCTACCCTAGAAATAGCTGCATTTAAATGGTCAGTGTAGTAATCTCTGAACATATTTTTAAAATCTCTTTGGGATCTTCAGATGAAAGATGTGGTATACATGAAAATAGGTTGGCTACCATTTCCAAAAAAACCCTGGTTCTTTAAATATCACCTGTGCTGGCCATTAGACAGAATTAAAAGGGCCATGTAACTAGCCGTTAGCTGTTGCTGTTTGAAGCTGTAGCCTTGTTTGAAGCTGTAGTCTATCTTTAGGAGTCACTGCTGCTTGTTTCTTGGCCCGCTCCTGACTACGTCAGAAATTGGGAAGGCTTTCTCTACGTACAGGAAGAAAACTTTAGTGGAGTGAGCGCACAGTTCAAATTTAAAATAGTTTTTAAAGATCTGATTTAATTCTCTCTAACCTTTATTTTTTACAGAATGGAGTCAGTGAGTGGAGGTAGAAAATGTTAGCTGTGCTTAAAGGAAAGATAAGACACCTAGAATTTGGTTGTGCAGCCTCTAGAAGCTTTTGTATTGATCTCACATGAAACTTTTTTATGCAAACATACTGGTTTCTGAAGAAGTAATGCTTAAATTCAATTTGAGTGAAACTGATCATCTCAAAAGAGAATTCCCTGCAAGTAATATGGGAGTATGAACAGTAGGTGGTGGTGCTTTGCTTTTGTGTTCATCAACTTTGTCACTTCCATTCTTTTGATAAATGCAGGTTAACAGTTATTAGGGAATCTTTCGGTTAGCTATCCCCACTCTTTGGGTGACCTGTTCTTACGATGGTGACAGAGTGGAATGCTGAATTTGATTCCATCTTGTTATTTAAATAGTTATGGAAAACTTGTAATAGGCTTCCAGAGGACAATGGTATGACCAGATTTGACTATCCTAGTTGCTATAGATACAGAGAGGAGCTGTCTCTGGACTTTCAAAGCTCTACTATTGGACTCTGCCGAGAGGGGCTACTGTCTGAGATTGTTCAGCTGTCCTGTTTGTTAGCAATCAGGCAGCAGCAGAAACCCAAGAAAGCAAATATAGTACAGTACTATCAAATGTAAATTACTAAATAATTAAAGGGAAAGTTTTAAAAAAATGATGAGGTAAATAAAATAAAATTCTTATCACTTTTACAAATGCAAAGAAATTGAGCTCTCAGTGTCATGGATTAACACTAACATAGCTTAGTCAGGGAAGGGTAGGCAAACATCAGTAGGGAGCTCTCTGGAATGCTGTCTCTAAATTCTGTGTTGTTTTTTTTTTGATAACAGGAGCCCAGCTCATTTCTCATGTTCTCCGCCCTTGTTTCTTTAATTACCCCTGCTCAAATTTTTCTGTGCTGTAAGATCACTTGTCTGTTGTTTACTGGCCATATCTGTTCCAACTGTGAGTGCTGGGGAAATGCTCTGGCATTATTCAGAGAGTCACTTTTGTACCTAGCATTCTTGTGTGTCCAGAAAATGCAGAAATATCAGGTGAAACATTCTTTCAATAGTTGAGCTGTTATGAGAAAAAAACATTACTGTTTGTGTGGATGTTTGTAATGTACCAAATAAACCAGAAGGGCTGAGTTTTGAAAGTGTACATTAAGCAGTTGTCCACCATTTCCTGCTCTGACCTACTTGAAGGCAGATTGCTGATAAAATACAGTTCTGAAAGACTATAATGCAGAAATAATTGATTTCAGTTAGAGGTTAATAATAACCTAGCATATCTTGTGATATTGGGGGCTATTTCCATGGGAAAAACAGGCTGGGACTGTTATTACTGTAACGTTTTCTGGTTTATTGTGTTTACTAAAAGTAATTTCTTAAGCATTTTGAAGGTACTCGTGAGCTGAGGATTATTAATGGGGATATAGAGACTTTCACCTCTAGGTTATTTGTGTCTTGTTCTGGGCATAGTAGCAGAGGGACTATAGATTGACTGGGACATGGAAATTTAACATGAACTTGCATATCTAGAAGTGATTTCATTAGGTCAAGGTAGAGACTGACAAGACACTGAACTTTAGTTGCCTCATTTAAAGAGGACTTGAGTCTCCTAAGCTGTCATTCTGGAGCAACACTAATCTTTCATGCCTTGGGGAAGATTAGCAGTATTTTCTCAAATAGCCTTTCATACCAGAATTCCAGATTACTTCACAGCTTTTTCTTAAACAGGTAATGCAGTAAATATTGAGATATTAAATATGCATTGCAAATGTTGGAATGAGGTCTAATGCAATTCTCATGCTCTTAGGTCAGACAAGGAAAATGGAGTAGGATAATTAATGTTGAATGTAGGGGAACAGAGATGGTTTTGTTTCTTCCCCTGGATTCTGGTGTGTGCCATCCATCTATGAAGGAGTGAGTGCTTGGAGTCCCTTCAGATTTATTTAAGGAGCAACTGTGATTGATTCTTAAGGGTGGTGGTTGTGATGCAACTCATCAAAAATTTCAGGCTGTAGACGTCATTTACTCTGCTGAATTTTTACTCCGTCATATGTGATCATATCTCATCCTCTTTGCATTTTCTTCTGGCGTCCTCAAGTAATAGCACTATGTATCAAGAGGGAGAGAACTCCAGTCTTCAGATTGGACAGGCATTGTAGCTCCGCAGCCTGTTGTGCTACTGATCAGAAATCTGCCAGCATTTCATTTCTCCTTTCAAAGTGTGTAGAATTAATATAGTTTGTAAATGTGAAAACTAGTTTCCTCTGTACTGCCCGGAAGGAATCCTTACTAAAACACCTTCCGTGATAGACAATAGTGAAACTTTCAGGCAGTGTAAATGCATCTCTCCTTTTCCTGGAATCTATCTATGCCAGCATTGAGGAAACAGCGCCTTAAGTTTGTTAAACATACAGACATGAGTGATTGCTCTCTAGTACAGTTTTTTGCTGTTTAGCAATGGTTTTGAGCCTGTACAGTTACGTGATCCAGCTACACATTGTGGTCAACGTTTTAAAAGCAATAACTTGGCAGAAGTTAGAAAAGACTTAATGAAGGAAGATGAACCAACTCTTCCACGGTACAAGCCCCACTAATAGGAAAATGCGTATTTTTTAGAAATACTTATTTTTATCTCTTTTCTGTGTTGCCTTTAGGCAGAAAGAGAGGAAACAAAGGAACGTCTGTTTGAGTCTTTACTCAGCGAGTGTCGAGATGCCATACAGGCTGTTCGGGAAGAGCTGAAACCAGACCAGGTAAGCACCAAACATATTACTACTTACAAAGATAGAGGTGTATAGCATTTCATCTTCTAGGGTCTCTTGTGAAGTTAAACCCACATCTACTGTGGCCATATTTACTTTTGGATCTATCAGTAACAAGGTGTGCTGCAGAATAATTAAACAGTGGCCTATGTTCCTCCTCATAAATGAACTCTGCCTGGACATCATCTCTACCATTCATCCAGTGCATATTTTTGTATGAGATTATTCAGTTTCCAAATGTTCTGCAAAATTTGAGTTTTCTTATCCTTTTTCTCCATTTACTAATTTAAGTAAATCTCACACCTTTGTTCCAATTTCTGCAGAAGCAACGGGAACATTCACAGGAAGTGGATTCTGGGAAAGTGTCCAATATCCAGTACCTTCATAGGTAAGAGTGTCTGCATGCTTAGGACAGTATTGCATTCCCATGTAGATTTTGAGAATCCACATGGTAATCCTTTGTCTTGGGGTATCTGTCTGAAATTGTTTTAAAGCTAGTGGGTCAGGTAGAATCTGGTTTTCCTTCACATTCATTTCTGGGAACATTGGACCCAATGTCTCATTTTCATGTATTCCCTTTCTGCCCCCACCCTCCGACCCACCCCGAACTTGCTCTGCCTGGAAATTGGTAGCTAGTAGTGGAAACTCTATCCAAGAACTGTTGTGAATGACTTCCGACAGAATTTCAAAACTTGTTTAAATGGTACATTCTAGTTACCTGACGTACATCAAGCTGTCAACAGCCATCAAGCGCAATGAGAGCATGGCAAAAGCTTTGCAGAAGACGCTGCTGCAGGAGCAACCATCAGAGGATGATGGCAAGCGTATAGCACGGCCTCAAGACCTGATTCGCCTTTATGACATCATCTTGCAGGTAATGCTAGGACAGAAAAATCTGACTTTCAGGTATCTCACTGAGACTTTTTATAAGTATAGTGTGCCAAAAGGACTAACCAGGAAGAACCTGGAAAGGGAAGCTACAGTCAGGATTAATGTGATCGGCTGGAAGGGTTCTATTAAAAGTCCATAGTACCCAATAACCACTTGAGAATATTTTAAAAAGTGGATTAAAGGCAATCTCAAAATGCTGATTTGACTAAAGTCTTTTGAATCTCATTCCCTGATGCAGAGGTTCTCAAGCTTCCATGTATCACCATCATGGTGTCTCATTTCCAACTGTTCGATTAAATTGACAGGTATAAAAGTAACATTAGAGACTTCCCTAATATTAGTTCTTATAAGCAGTTACCGTAGTTACCACATGGATGGTCCATTGGTCTGGTTAGTTTAATGGGAAGGGAGATGTTACATGGAAAAAACAATGTGGCTCTTACTGTTTGAGAGCCCTCTGTCCTAATGCATATTTCTGTCAGGAAGTCTTAAATTCTGCCCTAAGGATGAATCTACACAAGTTTAATTGAATGATCTCCAAGCTAATATATCAATAACTAGAAAACATCCTATTTCCCTAAGCACATACCATTGCTCTGACTCAGTAAAAGGGCAGCTTTCTTCTTTCACACGCCAGATGAGAGCATTCATTTGAGTTTGACACATTCCAGTTTTTCTATACTTCGTACAGAATCTGGTGGAACTGCCACAACTTCCTGGCCTAGAAGAGGACAAGAACTTCCAGAAGGAGATAGGACTGAAAACACTGGTGTACAAGGCTTATCGGTAACCATCTGGAGGGAACAGCAAGGCTGTTTCTTTAGCTGGCAATAAGCAATAGAATTCTCTAGGGCTGAGATGGCGCGAATTCTGGAAAGTCACATAATTAATATTCCAGTACGACTTACAGGACTGGATTGGGGCTTTGAGGGGGTGGGCTCTATCTCAGAGTGAAATGAATGAGGCTGCAAGTGCAAGCTGAGGAAGATTAGCCTGATCCAGACATATAGCTCAATATTGGGACAACCTGTGTAAATGTACATACTTTTGAATATTCAGGAAATATGTTCAAGGCAAAGCAATTAGTTATTGTAAGGATTAACTTTATTCCTCACCTTGTCAGGTGTTTCTTCATTGCCCAGTCCTATGTATTGGTGAAAAAGTGGAGTGAAGCCCTTGTTTTGTATGACAGAGTCCTGAAGTATGCCAGTGAAGTCCAGGCCCAGGCTGGTGCCTATAAGAACAGCTTGAAGGTATGAACCAAACTTTTCCACATTTGAGAGTTCAATTAACTACCAGTAACTAAATAATAGGCCACTGTATTTCAAATATGATCTTTAAATGGTGGGAAGAATATTGCCTTGAGCTCTTGTAACACCTCGTGCTTGCTATAGGCTTTATGATGAAGTATGCTAGTACAGGCATGGCTCCCTCCGTCCTGCCCTGTGCGATTGGAGGGGGAAGCGAGGAAAACCTGGATTTCTGCAACAAAAGTATCCAATAAATATCAATGACTATTAGATGCATAAAGATAGGAATATAGCTGCTGTTATACAGCTCGTCAAAGTAACAAGGTGCCTATCTGTATAGCTATCCAAGAAAGATTGAGAGATCCTTTTTATGTCTATGTGTCTGGATTTTATTTGAAATAAGGTTTGTGGTACCATAAGGGCTATTATATATGTTCATCTCTCCTCTGAGAATTGATTGGCACTGCTCTAAAGTTCCTAGCTGGTCAGAGTTGAAGAGTCTAAATTTTGAACATTTCTGTCCCAATTTTTTTTTTAAAACTTTGCTTTATACAATTATTTGAGTCTCAGAAGTATTCTTAAACGATCTAGGAGTTGCCAGATGTCCAGGAGCTGATCAATCAAGTGAATGCGGAGAAATACTCCCTGCAGGCAGCTGCTATATTAGGTGAGTTATGCAATCCTGCAGGAGAACTGGCTTCCCTCAAATTCCCTCACTTACACATACTGCAGTCACTTAGGCTTTGTCCTCTGTAAATGCTACAATACTAAAGTTGCTTCCCACATGTTTTCTCGATCTCTAGTGTGTTCGGAAAGCTGTTCATTTCCAATTCCATCCTCTTCTAGAAGCTCTGTGTGGTACCTCTAGGGATGCCACTGGTAGACTAGAGCCTTCCCAGTTTATTCTGTAATCAGAGGTTTGAAAGATCTGAAGGACTCCTACCCCTTTTACTGTCCTGCAAAGAGCACTCTGGTGGCACCTAAGATGTGCTCGTAAAAGATGAACAGCATCCAGTGTATGGCACCTTCATAGCAATAGGGCGTGCATTGAATTTCCTTACTCATCTATCACTTCTCACTGGTTTAACAAGCAGACAGTAGGAGGGCTTATTGAAAGAGGAAAGAGTGCTAATTTTATTTTGACACAGTTGTACTGAGTCATTATAGAATATCAGGGTTGGAAGGGACCTCAGGAGGTCCTCTAGTCCAACCCCCTGCTCAAAGCAGGACCAATCCCCAACTAAATCATTCACTGTCAGCTGAAATGGGGGAATTTGTGATGTGTGCCAGAGATGAGTACAGGCTGGTATACAAGAACTGCTAAATCTGCCTTGCTTGCAGATAGAACCAGGGAAGTATGGATCTGAGTTTTGTGTTTTCCCCCTTCCTAATGTTGTGGATTTGCCACATACTTTGGGTTTTTTTGCCCTCACCCACTTTCCATATAGCTATCACAGTACCATGCCACTGTTGGGACTGGGAGATCCTTTCTGTGCCACTGTAGAAACAGGAAAGGTGGGGTGCTTGTAAATATGACCCCTTTTGACTTACAGATTAAGCAAGTTCTCTGCTAGAGTACTCAGTCTTCCCTATGCTGAAAAGCATGAGCCCCAAGGTGACTTCTGAACACATCTTATGAGTTTTGACACTAATAGTCTATCTTCTGAGGTGTTCTTAATAGACTGTCTGCATATTCATATGGCACTTCTGTGAATCTTTCAGATGCAAATGACACCCATGAGACTGAGTCTCCATCCCAGGTCAAAGATGGCAAGGTGAGTCATGGCTTTGTGCCCTGGGGTGACAGTTTCATTAGCACTAGTTTTTTTTTCTGCAAGAGGAGAATTTTCTAGTAAATGGGAAAGGTAAAGCTTAATTTTAACCTAAGAGCAATCAGTGTATCCATTTGATAATTTCTATTTTAAATTGTAACTAATCTAAGATGCATATGCATCTGAAAGACTGGTATGTGCAAAATGGGTTGTGCAAGATGGTCTGGTTTGGGTGCAGAATGGCATAAGCGGATTGCTTTCCCTCTCCCCATAAGCACTGAACCATGTGTGTGAGGGGAGGAGGAGTTCTTGTCACCTCAAGGTAGCTAACTGCAGGACTTCAGATGATGTTGTGGCTGCCTCAGTTTCCCTACCCAAACCAACTGATCTGGGGTCTCCATTTTTGGGTTTACACTGCAGTGCTCAGGGCATGGGAATGCTGCCTTTAGTCTGCCGTACTTGTTCTTAGTTAGCTGTGGTGGTGATGAATGAGTACTAGAATGCAGCCAGTCCAGCTGGCTCAATGCCACTGCTCATCCTGAGTGTCTAGATGCTGCTGCTTGGCCATTGGGCCAGCCGTGATAGATCATCAGCTTGTTTAATATTGGTGTCTGGATCTCTTTTCAGCTACTCTCTGAACGGTTTGAGACATTCTGCCTGGATCCCTCTCTTGTCAGCAAACAAGCCAGCCTGGTGCATTTCCCTCCTGGGTTCCAGCCGATCCCATGCAAACCCTTGTTCTTTGACCTGGCCCTCAACCATGTTGCTTTCCCACCTCTGGAAGACAAGGTGGAGCAGAAAGCGAAGAGTGGTCTCACAGGATATATCAAGGGCATCTTTGGATTCAGAAGTTAACTAGTGGCCTTCGGAGAAAGGGAGGTCTTATTCTATTATGGAAAAGCGCCAACAGGGTCCAGAACATAAATATCTGCATCTGAAACCAATAAGGGGAGATTCTTACCATCATCTTCCCTGTGTTGTGTATGTGCCTGTGCACGTGGGTTCTTTTCCAGTGTATTAGAGGAAAACAGTCTATCCCAGGAACATGTGTACTATATAAATGTCTGATAACATCTGGAGCAGAGAGATTCCATTGTTCTCCGAAAAGTTGGAGCTTGCTTTTTGACCAGTGCCCCATTAAGGGTCAATACACACAATGGCCCAGGCATAGACGTATCTTGATGTTCATCGATGGCTGACATTATAATTTGATGCTCTGATCAGAACATTATTTGTGGGGGAAGAGGGCAGGAGAAGGCAAGTGTGTTGAGGAGCCAGAATTCACAAAAGGGGCTGCCTAAGCGAAGCGTATGAAACACTAGCTAGGGAGAATGGGTTCCTGCTAATGTGCTACCTACCACTCCGAGACTTAAAAGTATATATAGTTATGTAAAGAGAAATCTGTCTTTATTTTTAAAAAAATGTTGCATTCAGAAATGAGCTGAAACTCTTGTGCTAGGAGCAGGAGTGGTAAATACTTTAACAAAGTTTAATGGTTACCTAATTGGTGGTGGAGTCTTGTCTGATTTTACATGGTGCAGCATCTGTGTAATCCTTCCTCATTGGGACAACTGGTTAAATGCCTAACTACAGTATAGAACCCATTCCAAAAAGACTGTTGGCTTTAAAAGGCACTGCTCTCAGTCTTCATGGAAAACTGAAAGTCTGTTTATCCTACATGCTTATTTCCTTTCTTCTCACTTAAATAGGCTTGCCTAAAAACAAGATGATCTTTGTCTGGAGTTGATCTCCTCCTGCTTATTTCTCATCTTCAGCCCTTCAGACTCTATTGCATTTGTTTGTTCTGGAAATAATTTAAGATGAGGAATAAGTAACAGGAGCTCAGTGGATTTTTAAGCAATAAGGTCGTCTTTTGTACTAGACTACATTATTGTAAGAGTGCCCAGATGCTATGGTGATGGATGCTTTTGAAATGCAGGTAATTTCACATCTGTCTTTTTAAAAAAAAAAAAAAAAAAAAAAAAAAAGAGAGAGAAGAAGAGGCAGAACTTTTTCTAAATAAAATTTGGAAGTTTTCCGTAAGCCATGTTTGGGTCTTCACTGAGGTTTACTGTAGTTGGATGGTGACATGTAGCAGTTTGATAGCTTAAGAGTTGTCTTGGTTTTCATACTGCCTCTCACTGCTGCATTGTTTCAGCATGAGGGCTTGGTAGCCCTGGAAACAGGACTACCAAGCTGGAAACAGAAGAAAAACTGGTTTGTGCAGATCTGGATTGTGCAGTGTTGGAAATATTCCATGAAAGATGCTTCTCTTTATGAGATTGGAGAGCAGTATGGAATTAATATAAGATTTTCCAGTCGTTTTTAAACCTAGCATAGACTTGGTATTCCAAGTTGATCTGATTCATTAATTCTTAAAGTACAAGACAATTTCTTGCAGCAGGACTCGTATAGAGGTCAAGGGAGTGGTAGGAGGAAAAAGGAAACGGACCATGTTTCTCTGTATAGTTTATAACATGCAAATCAAGTGGGTTTGCTGATATTCTGAATCTTCATTTAGTATCTACCTGGGAGGGGGATTTTATAGAAGAAAACAAACTTAAGCTGAAGAAAAGCTAGATGTTAAAGAATATTTTTTAATTTATCAAACGATGAAATTTCAAACATAGCTGTGGTCTAGAACACTGATTTTTTTTGTCAGTTCTCCATAAAGCCTGTTTAATTTAGAACTAAGACATAGTCATGTGATACACTGACCCATCCCTTTTTTGGCAACATGCCTCATGGTGTTTTTCTTTGACTGTACTTTGCTCTGAACTTTTCTCTTCCTTTTACAGATTTTACATTAAATCAGTTTGAGAATTATTTTCCTGTTTGGAATGCACACCAAATTGTTTCTGTTTGTTCGCCTTCTTCTAACCCAATCTTATGGGGGGTCTGGCCTCATTCCAGTGAAATTTAGGTTGAAGTCAGTTTCTGATTGGTTGCTGTTACAAATGGCTAAAGGCAGTTAGCCTCTTTGTTAAACATTGTGTGACACGCAACTGATTAGTTTGAACACACAAGAAATCCTAAAACAAAGTTTTATTCCTGTTTTCTGAGACACACAGTTTATATGAAGCAGAGGAAAGACTGAGCATTTGTTACCTAAAGAGTTTTCAGAAGCTCAATCTCGCACTATCATCTTTGAGGCTACCAATGAAGACTCAAATGTGCACCATTATCAGATATAACTTTATTTTCCCCCTTAATGTGTTTATATTAAAAACAGTAGATCTTAGATGTATAAGCAGTGTGTTACTCTTTGCATTTTTGTCATGGAAGGAACTGATGAAGCACTAGGAAAATATCCAAAGATAGTAAAAATATGTACTGCTTTCCCTTGAGTAGCTAGTAACTGCTGTCAAGATGAAAACCAGATTGTGTTAAATTTATTGACGTTCTTAGCACAAAGACTGGCCTTGCAACTGCTACCTTAAGATCTGATGGTATCTGTTGTAAGGAAACTAGTATGGTAGTCTTTGATAGAGGATCTGATGCATCTACTGATAGAATCTGCAAGGAAGGACCAAAATCCTCAGCAAGGAGTAAAAGGAGTAGGTGGTCAGTTGTGATCAATTACCAAACCTTCACAATGCTAGCACATCCAGATGCTAAAAGCTAAACTTGAGTTCTGATATTTAGGAACCTGGTATGTGAACCTTTCCTTTAGCTCTTATCAGAGATAGTACAGGGCTCTCGTGATCAGAGCAAAGCTTAATGTTTTACAAATTAGCTGCTGGCCCTGGTGATGAATTTGTTGTACACTCAAAACAAAGCTGTTCATTGAATTGTTCTTATTTAGACTGCAGAGTTCACTTTACAACATTTGGTACATTTGCAGTAACTAAGTGATTGATTTGATATATGACCTAGCTCTCAGACAAAACTTCAGTATAATTGTTAGTGGGGAAAAATACACTTCACATGCAAAATTAAAATCTTTACATTTAACAAGGCTGACCATAGGACCCTTAATTCTACATGCATTTATCCTTGTCCCTTTGTTTGATGGCTGGAAGAACCTTTTATGCTTAAAGCAACCATTGAAATGTAGAATATAAAAGGTGAAATGAAAACTGCTGATCAGTCAAGAGGATCAAAATGATGTGTTAAATAAAGGGATGGAGATTAATAGATGCTATTTTATTTATAAAAATCGTAATGGAAAGCTCCAGAAGAGGCCAATGAAAATCATTATAGATCTGGAAAAACATCTATAAAGATATAAAAGCTTTAGGACTCCTTAGAGGTGAGAGAAATAAGAAGTGACATGGGCATATGAATGGATAGCATATCCATTTAGGAGGCTTCATTTTACCTTTTCTCATAACACAATAGCAAGGGGAAGATTGCTGAATTTAAGGTAGATTTTTAAAACTGGTTAAAAGAAATAAGGTGTTTTACACAATTATTAACCTGGGGAGCTCTTCATAATTCATTGAGACAAAGCTGCTTACAATTTAAAAACTATTTATAAATAATAGCTATTGTATTTGCCTGGGTTCCCCCTGAACAGATTATGGTATTGACTTGTTACAGGAGTGTTGCACGTTTCATTGAAGCCTCTTGTAATGTCAACCTCAGAGGTGAGATATGAGGCTAGGTGGGCCATTGTTCTGATGTGCTATGGAAAATCCCTATCTGACTATGCTAGAGGCAAAGAATAGAGCGTTTTGAACAGGGCACTATTTGACAGGTGAGCATTCCATATATGAAAACACTTATTGCCCTAATTCCTATTCAGGTCCTCCTATTTGCTGGGGCATGATCTCACATGTAGTAATCTCATAATGTAGAAGTTAGTTCGGCTTCATTAACCCCTAAAGTTCATTCTTGCACCCAGAAGTCCAGGCCAAACTAATTCATCAGTACGTTTAAAAAGGAAGAGGGTTTTTGTGTGGAGAATAGTTGCTAACTGGTTCAGCTTCTTTCCTTCCGCTCTCCAAGAATGCGGAGAACCCCGTCACATTTCACCTACAGCTGAAAAGAGTCTATGGTGCAGCAGAGCTACTTGCCTACGTTTCTGATCCCCAGCAGTTAATCCGTGCATTGTTTAGCCAGCTTGCTGGACAAGCCTTTAACAACTTCCATGCTTGTGTGCTGTTGTCTAGAGGACACAGTACTCTTCACCAGCCTTACTGGACTGGCAAGGAGTCTAAACTGCCAGCTATGTTTGAATTATGCTCCAAACTGAAGTCTAGATTTTTATCTAATGATGCGGCAACTTCCAAGTTTTAGTCTTGAGATCTGATATTGACTCTATGTAGTCATCTCTGTCTTATATCAGGGATTGGATTGGCTGTTTAAGAGTAGCAGCAATGGCCATTATGCTTTCATGTAAGAACCTGCTTTGGGGGAACGCATGGGACCCTAGCACAAGTTATTGTCAGAGCCTTGAGGTTTTCTGCACCCAACGTCCGCCCGTGGAATGTTGTTGCAGTCTTCAGGGATGTTGCCTGTTTTTTTAGCCACAAGCCAGTTCCACACTCATCAAACACCTGAAGAAAATTAAAGGTGAGAAGATACTAATAAGGGGAAATCAGTGGAATCCAGGCATATGACCTCAGGGCCAGTCCAAATTTCTTACTCTGCTGAGACTGAGCAATTTTCCCTTGGCTTATACCTTCATCGAGGTCTGTTGGGAGAATTAACCATGCTTGAAGGGTGAGGGCCCTTCTGACTGGGCAGGCAAATACTGCGATTAAAAATGTGCAGGTTCCAGTGTAGCAATGATAGTTGAAATCTGCTGGAGGGAAAGGGACAACAATTGTTCCTCCAAAGGAAAGCCCCCAAGCAGCAGTCTGGAAATGTGCTTCACTTCCTCTTTCCCTTGTGCTTTGTTTCAGCTGCCTGGAACAGTCAGTGGTTGTTTGAAATGATTAGTCTCTTCCCCTCCCTCTCGTCGTGTTTTATTGAGGAAATAGAGCTGGTACCAGTGAGCGCTCAATGGCTGCAGGACCACGACTCCAGCCCATCTGATTAGAGGCTGGTTAGAAATTGTGACATGACAAGACAGCTACTGCTCATAAATGGACTATCTTAACTTGTTCCTGCTAATCATCTGTACCCCTCCCTCCCCCTTTACAGTCAGATTTCCTTATGGAGGAGCTTATCTCTGCTTAATATTCATTCTGAGGCAAGGGAGAACTCTGCTCTGGAAGGACACCACCTGCAGCAAAGGTCTGTACATTCATGCAAAGAATCATGGGCCCTAGAGCTGGCTGGGGATTTTTTTTTACTAAATGCTTTTGTTGGAAAATGCTGATTTCAATTTTTTGTTTAAAAAAATTGAAAACATTTTGACAGTGTTCCATAGGAAGGTTTCTCAGGTCCAGGATGGAATTTCTGGAGGGGGAAACAAACTCACACTCCTGAGTAGCCAATGGCCCAGGGATTAGGCCACCCATGTGGGATATAGAAGATCCAGGTTCAAGTCTTGAATCAGGCAGAGTCTATTTTGGCTATTGTGCAGTGTTTCATCAAAAAAAGTCTGGTGTTCAAATGTCAAAGCCTCAAAACTTTTCATGAAAGAGAATTCTTGTTTTCGAGCCAACCCTAGTTCAAAGTCTCCTCTGCAAATTGTTTTTCTTTGCTGCCTCACCTAGAACCAAAACAGTAGAAAATATGCAGAGGGAGAGGTACTATGGAACAGGTTTGTGATACAGCCTCTCCCGTGCACAAACCTCTCCTTTCATGTTTCACTGACACTGGACTAAGAACAGGTTCAGCAAAACATTGTTGGTCTGTTTTGTTGGGGTTTTTTTGTGTGCCTGCTTCAATAGAGATTTTGTTTCACTTTCCTGTTCTGCTGCTAAATTATCCCCATGGTTGGCTGATTATTAGCTGTTAATATTACAGTACCATCTAGAAACCATAGTCATGGACCAGGACTGCATTAGGCTAGGTGCTCTACACAGCCAGAAAAGACCATCGCTCCCCCATAGTGCTGATAGTCAAAATAGCAAGGTCTTGGTTCTTCACCAGTGTGGAATCAATGCTCCAATCTCCCTACCCATTTTGTGGCGTTGATCCTTTGCTGGTCACAGAAACCTAGGTGAAAGTTTTCTGAATCCCTGCTTTCTCTCGCAGGATTGACATAATTCACTATAATCCAGAAGTAGATCTTAAGAGCAGAAGGGCAGGTTGCAAATTCAATATTTGTTGCAAAATGTGCAAGCATCTTTAGGTCTAACTCCAATTCCAGTGATTTAAGGTTGCATCATACTATAAAAGGTATATTCTGTTTTCAAAGAAGAATGTCCCGTGGTCTCTAGCCAATACAATTAACTGTCACAATCCATGTCTTGACAGACATGTTGAGAATAGTCATTGAGAGTAAAACTCTCACTTTGCAGATAAGCTTTCTCATAGTTCCCCTAGCAGGGCTGGTGGAGGTATTCTTGTACTGAGACAGACTATCACTTGCCCAGGGCCAAACAGTGAGAATTAGTACTCAGGAGTTCCTGGCTCCCAACGTCATGGTCAATCTGGGAAGCAGACACCCATTGTGGTGGTGACAGTGTATGACTATTTAAAGCCTAGGAGATGATGCACTATGGATAGATGTGTACATCTTGAATGTTTGCATTCTGCTCTGAGAAGAGGAGGATCGGGGGCCTAATTTTCCCAGGCAAAGCCATGAATTAACCAGAAACAAGTGAAGTCTGGAGTGACTGAATACCAGTTCTGGGGGGCGGGGGATGAATTAATCTGTTTCTCTGCCATTAGGATATGATGCATTCATTAGCACTTCAGCAGCAGCCCTTTAAAAATCAAGCCCTTAATCTCATTGTGTCTCCATTTCCCCATTTGGAAAATGGGAAGGTTACTGCGTTCCTTCTTAGGATCCACTATTTCAGTGATCGGCAACCTTTCAGAAGTGGTGTGCCGAATCTTCATTTTTTCACTCTAATTTAAGGTTTTGCATGCCAGTGATACATCTTAACGTTTTTAGAAGGTATTTCTATAAGTCTGTAATATAGAACTAAACTATTGTTATCTAAAGTAAATAAGGTTTTTAAAATGTTTAAGAAGCTTCATTTAAAATTAAATTAAAATGCAGAGCCCCCAGACCAGTGGCCAGGACCCAGGCAGTCTGAGTGCTGCTGAAAATCAGTTTGTGTGCCACCTTCAACACAAGTGCCATAGGTTGCCTACCCCTGCACTATTTGGAAAACACTTGGAGGGTCTCGGATGAAAGGCACTGGAAGAGCACATGTACAGGACATGCATCCCTGTGTGACTCAAGTTATTAATGCTAGGCATCTTCAGTTTAAGTGTAAAAATGTCCCATTAGTCATCCTTTTCTGACCTGTGCCCAGCAGTGCAGGAAATGGAGAGGAGGGAGCCCTAGGGAGACACCCATGGGAGTGGCTCTCCCCTCCCCCCAGAATTGTCTGTGCCCGCAGGAACTCAGCTGGTAAAGGTTAACAAACCTCAGTAAATCATCACTAACGTCCCCTCCCATGAAACTGTGTATTATGGATGTAATTAACCCTCCCTCTGAGCTCCAGTGAAATAGTCTGCTCTCGCACGTGTTTGTCTACAGGCAGTTCTCCAGGCAGTGAGGAGGGAGGGGAGAGGAGGTGGAGGGGCACAGAGGCAAGGAATTGATTGATACTGGACTGCATTCAATGATGGGCTTGTTACCATAGTTATCATTGATAGTCCTGAAGGAACATGTGGTGCCATTGTCTCTGCACTCTGGGCTTTGATCTGTCATGTTTGTTGCATACATTTTTACATTCTTCCTTCAAAACTATCCTTAATAACAGGGGCCTCTCTAGCCATGATAGCACCACGTCCTTCATTACAAAGGGCAACAGCTTAAGGATCAGGCCGTAAACTATTCAAGTCAGGCCCCTATTTACTCTCTTGGGAAAGGCTGATCCCCATTGGGTTACTCCATGGAGCCACATTTCCAGAGCTTCCTCATTGTGAGTGCCTTTGTGTATCTTATGGTTGGGTAGCCCCTCTTGCTTTGCCCAGTAGCTCCTGTATTTCAGTTGTCTTTGGAGCAAAATCTACCTTGGGATGGGAATGCATCTTGCATATGTCATTACCTGATTAATTTACTGTCCGTCTTTCCACAGCATGGAACTGGCTGCAGGCTGGTTTGTTCCTTGGCCTATCTACAGGATTGACATAACATCCTCAAAGAATGCTTAGGCCCGTCTTCTCTATGGAGAAGGCAGGGTGTCCTAGTGGACAGCACAACAGACTGGGCTTGGAGACCTGGCTTCTGTCCCTAGCTCTGCCACTGACCTGCTGGGTGACCTTGGGCAAGTCACTTGCCCCCCCATGCCTTCATTTCCCCATTTTTTAAAATGGAGCTAATGCTACTAACCTTTGTAAAGCGCTTTGAGATCTACTGATAAGCACTAGATAAGAGTTAGGTATTACTACACCGGACCCTCGCTATAGCCCGGGGTTTGGGATCCATGTGTGGTTCCGTGTTAACGTGGGGGACATGTTGTTATCATTCCCTATTTAAATTTGGGATCCATGACCATGCTGTACGCGAACCCGCATCATAGTGACGCAGGCTCTAGCGAGGGTCCGGTGTATTTGTCTTTTATCGGAAAGCATTGGGTCTACAAAAGGATATTGATTTCACAGGTTGTCTTGGAATAATCCTAATGCCATCTTCCTCCTTTTGAACTGCACTTTTCACTTCTGTTTACTTCACTTGCCTTCCATTGCACACGAATGTTGCACTACCTGGTTTGAGGCAGGCCTGGACATCTGGCCTAAAGGTTTAACTCTCCCCTTGTACAGTTAATTGGCTTAAGTTGCACCTTGATTGGAGCACATCTCTCTACCGAGTTCATGGGACAGTTCACATAAGCAGGCTGGTCGACTAATGCCAGGCCAAGCAATACAGGCAGGCACCCTCTAACACCATTTAAATAGGGGCAAGTTTTCCCAAGTGTGTTGAGATCCTTTGCTGTAACCTGCAGTAGATATGCAACATATTACTGGATTCATTCAGCACTATTGCAGCCTCCTAAGTGAGGGCAGAGAGTGTGGCTTCCTGCCATCTGATGGGGAATCATAATCAGGCTGTGGCACAAGGAGCTATGGAGAATTCAGGTGGATGTCTGGCTACAGGGTCAAAGGCTTAGGATGGGAGGGGAGCGAGGGAAGCCGTAATGAGCAAAGGGCAGGGGGTGCATTAAATGTGCTAGGCAAAGAATGCAGAAGGTGCGCTGACACCTAGAGGCATTAGAGGTAGGCTGCCTAAAAGCCTGGATTGCCTCCCTGATAGATGGGGTGTTGGAAATAATTTTGTTGCATGAAGCAGCAAGAGGGAGCAGGATTTGGTGGTTCCACTGATCAGATTTTGGAGTGGAAGAGCAATAGCCGAGCTGTAGCCAGTGTCTCACGCTCTGCATTCACAGATGGCTTTGTTGGTTTTGTTTTTATACCTTGTCTTTTGAAGTGCAAGTTTAGAAAGGGAGGATATGAGGCCGGCTGAACACTGTGCGAAGCATTTAATCCGTGTCTTGTCATAACATGCAGTGGGGGCCAGTCTGTCAAACTCGGATCAGCCTTTTGAAAGGGGGAGGGATGCAAGGGCACACCCATCTGCAGCCAATACCATCAAGTAAAGTGCCCATTAGGTGGTGGATGATCCACAGAGCCTTAAAAGAACACTGCTTGAATGGATTCTGCTCCTTTTGGAGTCTGGAAAAGACTCTTCAGGACCTAAGAGTTTGATCCAGCTTGCAATAAAGCTGGACTTCAGTGCTGTGTAGGGTCAAGCTCTACTGAAGTCAATAGAAGCCTTTCTTGGGGGTTAGATTGGGTCTGCAAAGTGCAGCTACAGGTGGCGGGAAGTTCAGTTTTCCAAGTCTTCCTTTCTCTTCACTTCATTGTACTGAGACATCAGACTCTAGTGAAGTTCAAAGAAGGTGGCTAGTTCAATTTCCAGGCTGAATCCATCCCTGGGGGCCTGTCTTGCAACCATGTAAAACTTCACGGTGTCCTCCTTAGTCCAGCATTTAATCACCTTGAGAGAAATCAAAGCACTGCCCTCGCTTTCATGCTGCTCAGAGCACTTAATAAATCAATCCTGCAATCTCCTAGTCTTTGTCCCGTAGGGCTGCTGCTTCTGGACTTTCCAATCGTTAAAGGGGGAAATAAATGATTTGAGCATTTGGAGACTTTAAATTGCATAATGATGGCAGGATAGAGAAGAAGAATAGGTGTCCTGTTTTCTTACTGGTGCAGCAATTTTAACAGATTGGCTGTTCTTAGAGCTAGTTTGTAAGGGTTCCTGGTGTGTTGAATGAAAACAGCACTGTGGGGACAAAAACGGAAGAGAAATTGCAGGCACATGCTATGCTCCAGGGCTGGCATCTGTTTAACTTTGCAAAGCTGGCAGGAATGGGGCCACCAGCACCTAGGTGATTTGGGAGCTTTTGAGAGTTTTAGCCCAAGTGCCATAGAAATTCAGTAGGATTCTAACTCCTCAGTAACTCCAGTGCTTTTGAAAAGTGTCCCCATTGGAAACAGGTGTCCCCTAGATTAGGCAACAGGCCTAATTGCGTCAACCCCCGCCAGGGTAACTCCATTACTGTCGCTGGAGTTGCTTCTGATTTGCAATGTGGAGAGGAGGATCACACCCTAGTGCTATAGTGACTGGTCAGGTTCACTATGCCAAGCACCTCATTTTTCCACACTAACCCTTGGCCGATTCAGCTTTGTCAGTTCTTTTCCCAGCAGATGACCTGGGTACCATACTGTGCCACTGTCCCTGGGATGAACTCCTGAAGTACTCCATGCCCCTTTGGGGTCAAAGGACTAGCAGCAGTTACCCTACTCCTGGGGAGTAGCCCTTAATTCTATGAAGAGTCCTACTGAAGTCATGGAGACTGCTCATGGAGTAAGACGCTACTCAATGCGAGTCAAATTATCTGGTCATCAAAATGTCTGAGACTTCAATGTTTGGTTTATAATCTGGGATGGGGAAGAAAGTCAGTCTTGAACTCTCCTGGGGACAGAAATAAGATTTCCCAGCTAGCTCTGCTGTGTGTACCCGGAACACTAGATGTAGTAACTATTGCCATACCCTGACATTGGCTACTGTTGGAAGACAGGATAGTGGGCTAGGTTGATGGACCTTTGGTCTGACCCAGTATGGCCATTCTCATGTTCTAATGGAGATTGCTGGGTGTCACTTACATCACCAACTGTGTAAAGCAGTTGGAGAGTCATTACCATTGAAGGGCTGGGGGAAGGGATAGCTCAGTGGTTTAAGCATTGGCCTGCTAAACCCAGGGTTGTGAGCTCAATCCTTGAGGAGGCCATTTAGGGATCTGGGGCAAAAAAAATCTGTCGGGGTCAGTACTTGGTCCTGCTAGTGTAGGCAAGCAACTGGATTTAATGATCTTTCAAGGTCTTTCCAGTTCTGTGAGGTAGGTATATCTCCATTTATTATTATTATTATTAAAATGCAAGTAGTGTAGTTCCATCATTAAGAAAACCTCTGCAGGCACTTCTCAGTTGAGGGCAGTAATACCAATCCCAACAAATTCAGAGAGCCAATATGCTCCCTAATACCTCTGAAGTATCAACTGAGTCTGGCAGAGCTGGTGCCGTACTTGTTTTAGGAAAGTTTCAGCATCTCCGAATGCCAAGCAACTTGCAATATAACCAGCAGACTAACCCTCCATAGGAGTGGGTTGTTCCCAGCTCCAGTCCAGGGTTGGTTTTGTCTGCGTGATGGGGTGGGACTCACCACTGCAGCACCCCCTGCTGGATGCCCCAGGGATCAGCTCTCCTAGCAACTGTGCTCTCTTCTGGTGGCATCCCCCAGCTGTAACTTCTGCACCAGGGACCCACATCATTCCCAGGACCTCAGCGTGCTCTTCCTGACCCAGCCTTCCAGCTCTGCTGCACTCTATGCTCCCCGCTTCTGAGGGAGTATCACAGTTCCTTAGTCCAGCTACTTCCTCAGTAGTAAGTGGGGGGGGACCCAGACCCAACCACTACTCTGAGTTCCAGCCCAGGGACCCTCTGGATGGCTGCTGCTTGCAATGCCTCCTCTAACTCCTCAGTAGATTTTCCCAGGGCCACTTCTCCATGGCCCCAGCACCCTCTTTGCCCTGGCCTCAGGCCCTCAACCTGCAGATCTCTGCAGCCTGCCAGGAGCTGCCTGTAGCTCGCCAGCTCTCTGCCAGCAGCACTGCTCTGGCCAGGATGCTTGCAGTCTTCAGCCTACAAGGCAGCCAGTCCATCTTCCTGCTCAAGCTCCAGGGAGTGACTGAAGCTGCTCTGTTCTGCACCCTTATATGGGTCAGCCCAGCCCTGATTGGCTGCTTCTCCCACCCCCTCTCTGATTGGCTGCCTCCTGTGCATCCTTCCCAGGTGCCCTTAACAATTCAGAGCCCAATGTGGGACAGGTGCCCCATCAGACTCTGCCACTGAGAGATGGCAGGACTTTGCCATGTTTGTGCAGGATATGCTGACACCAGTTTGCTGAGTCTATCTCCACCAGTGCCCTCCCTGCCATAACTAGTAAAGATTCACCCGCTTCCCAGTTGGTTTTCATTTTCTGATGTCAAATCTTGCAGCATTTGGCCCTGGGCTCCCTGTGCCTTTACCGAGTGTGCTGCCTGATGTCAATCATCCCCTACAATGCTATCCCACTCTCTATTAGAGGGGAAAAGATGCTGCAGGAAAGCATTGGCTGGAAGGAACTTGGAGCTCAGTTTGTCTGCCTGCTGCCTTGTGCGCACGCCCGGCAATGGAGCAGGGCCTTTACAAGACCTGTTTGCAACACTTGCACTGAGTTACGGTAGATCAGAGCCTGTTGAACCGGTCTAGCCTACAACGGTTTCTGCCCACTGCACAGGAAGTTACAGGCACTACAGCTGCACTAGTTGAGCCAGTTGTCTAACCCCACCCGCAGTGGTGTGCCTTGGAAATGATTTCCCCCTCCCTGGGCACTGTGAGAACTGGGCTTCAGCACTTCTGGAATGCACTGGTACACCTGCAGCTGTAAGGCAGCCTGTGGGTGTGGCTCTGCCATGGTGGAGAAGTAGCCATTAAAACAGTGCCAGGAGAACCAAGGCCCTCCGCCCTTATCTACAGCAGGCTCCCTTGCTTAATTTTAGATACCTCCTCTGCACTGTGGGGACAAGGGGGTAATTCACCTGTGGAAGAGTGGGGCCAAGAGCTGCTTGGCTCACGAGCCAAAAAAGAAGCTTGTGTTTCCTTCTTAAATAAGGATCATGTCACCTTCTGTTTGCACGTCTACCAGAATAGGATCCCAGTGTGGAGCGGGCCTCTAGCCATTACGAAAACATAAAAACGGTGCATTAACAATTCCTCGTCCCTCTCTGATCTGTGGCCGTATTACAAAACCACCACAGCTGCCCGGAAAGGTCACAACTTCACCAGCACTGGTTGATTCAGTTCATGGCCTGAGGTGCTTTGGCACAGTGATATAAGGTGCTGCTGTAAGGTGTAAGCCCAAGGTGCTGTTCAGTAATCCCACTGCACCCTAGGTGCTTGAATGAGGTCCTCTGTATTCCGTGATAAGGTTCCAATGCCTCCACCTACCTGGACAGGGGCTGCTGCATCCTCCCTCACCCAGACTTCCTGTGGGGGAAGCTAAACCAATTAAAAGGCCCGTTCCTAATACCACACCCAGCATCTGTCCCCAGCAGCCCTGAATTTTTCCCTTGCTCTCAGCCCTTTGCTTCCATGAGCACTAAATATACGTGCAACTTTATCAAAGTCAAAACTAGATTTCACAGAACAAGGAAACCACTGCACCAGCCACAGGTGAGAGGGCCAAAGACTAAAGACACCTCCTGAAAAGAACTGCTGCCACCTTTCTCCTCCAGGTCTCCTAACACTCCCTGCCACAGACGAGCAACGCTAGCCAAAGGAAAGAAATATTTATCTAGTCCCGAAGAGGAGGGTAAGACCAGCCGAAGGGGGAGTAATTAAGGGGGAAATAGTGGTGGGTAGATAAGACTGAGAATGAGAGATGGGGGTGGTCTTGCTTTATCCCTGGTTCCATCACTGATTCACTGTGGGGAACTCATCAAGATCCTCAAAGACAGATAATCTTCCATGGAAATCAATGGGTGTTAGGGCCCTAAATCCCTTTGGGGAGCTGGACCTAAGGGCTGGGTTCCGCCAACCTTTGCTCTGACTGAGCCACGCCGCCCTGTGCAAGTAGGCCGAGGCCCAATAGGGCCCAGTGGGAATTCAGCGTGAGCAATGATGGATGAATCAGTCTCCAAGAGACAGAGTGACCCACACCAGAGCTGGGCAGAGGGCAAAGCAGGAACCTTTCTCTTCTCACGTGTGCTCCACTCAAGGCCCAGGAACGATTTCAGGGCTTGTCCTTCCCTGTGCTCCCAGAGGTGTACATCACCCACAGGGAGTGAAGAAGAGGAGGCCTGTCCTGTTTGTTTTAAACATGCAGAATTAATCCTTAGCATTCAGTGGGGCTCTCAAGAGGTGGGCTTCCTCTTTCAAGCAGTCCAAGCAGAAGTCTTGTTTAACCAACATGTTACATCAATATCTTTCCCAGTTGTCATCTGGCTCAAAGACAGCACCACTTTCTGGCTAGCCATTCAGTACATGGCCAGGTTCCCATTCTTGCTGCTGAAAATGATTCCACTAACTGCACACTGGGAGCATGGTTTGCTGTTTTCTCTGATCAGTGCCATGCCCTAAACTAGCTGGCAAAGGGCACTCAGCTGAGCTGCTTGTAATTCTTTGCACTGAGTCTGAGATTAGCCCCGTGTTTCTGTTTCTCCCCTCACGCCTGCTGTGCTTGGGAGAGGTGCTTCCTGCCGCTGAAGCAGAAAAATATTTATAGGGCCATTCTCTCAAGAGGCTTTCTTTAAAAGAGGGCTCAATCTAAGATTGGATCCAGCTGGGGAGAAAAGTGCAGGGCGTTTTGTTGAGTGTGTTGTGGAGAGACATAGAAACATTTTAGTAACTTGAAGCCCAGTAGATCAGGAATTTCTACCTCTGCACTCCAAGTAACTGACTGATTAGAGGTAAAAATATTCTGGGAGGGGAGTAGCTTTGGAAAGCATGTCCAGCTACCTGACTTTTTTTTGTTGTTTCTGCCCCCACCCCTTCTGTGCCTGTACAACTTTCAAAAAGTATTTCTGGTAGTACATGTTTTCCCTCATTCCTCCTAGTTTTATTCCTTGAACAGCAAGGGCCCTGAGTCTCTACTGACTTGTATACATTTTAATCCAAGATACCTGTGGAAAGTGGGTGCAAAATGCTATCACATGGGACCAATCATGTTTTGCACCCTCTTTGTGCATGTGCAATTGACAGCATAAGGGCCAAGATGGGAGAATCAGGCTCTACATGCCTTATAAATCTCCTCTTTTGGTAGATTTTCAGATTTCCTTCCATTTTTAAAAGACACATGATTTAGACTGTAAGCTTCTCAGACCAGGGACTGGCTCTTACTAGGTGTTTGTGCAGAACCTGACCCAGTAAGAATATCTTACCATCCGTGGGTCTCAAAGCACTTTACAAAGGAGGTCAGTATCATTAGCCTCATCTTACAGATGGGGAAACTGAGGCACAGAGAAGAGACATGACTTGTCCGAGGGCACCCAGTAGGCAAGTGGCAGAAATGGGAATAGAATGCAGCTCTCCCAGTCCAGGGCTCTATTCTCTAGGCATCACTGCCTCTAAATGGGATTTTTATCTGCATGGGGACCCCTAAGTGCTATTATAATACAAATTATAAAAAGCTAGGAACTTCTGTACCACTGTGCAGAGTCTTTTGGGGAGTACAGAGCCTCCACAGTACACTGTGTTGCTTAAGGAAGGATTATGCTACCAAGGCCAATTTATACTGGCCTTCCAGCTGTCTAAGAACCAGGGGAGAAATCCTGGCCCTATTGAAGTCAGTAGCAAAACTCTCATTGACTTCAGTGAAGCCAGGATTGGGCCTATGGCTCCTCCTAAACCAGTCTATAACCACCTTTGACCTAGTGGTGAATATCATTTTTAAAAAAACAAACCCCTTTTTGAACCATTTTAATCCCACATCCACACCCGCTACCCCATCCATTTTAACAACTGGCTTAGCAGGAGCCATGTTTTAAATTGTATTACACATGGCCTTTCAATGTGAATAATACCATGCCCTTCTGTTTTACTTATGGTGCTTCAGAAACACTGACTCCAGCTTCTCAACACTCCTCGGAGTTGGCGTTGCCACCCACCACCCGTTCTGGTGTTTTAAGGGGTGCTATTTAGCTGGTGCTTTGTGCTCCACGATCCCTATTAAGAAGCAGCTGATCAGAGGAAAGTACGTTTTCCAGCAATGAAGTAAAGGATCAGATGCTGTGATAGAAACATATGATTTTGTAGCATACATCATCTATTGTGGGTGACGGCCCTTTAAAAGGGAGGCTTGGTCTATATATTCCCCTCTGATCTTTCTTGATAAGTAGGATGGCTGCCGTACCTGTGAGAGAAAGCAGGAGCATTAGCCCCTATTTTGAGAGGCCAGATTCCTTGTCCAAGTTCACCTGGTGAGTCTGTGGTAGAGCAGGAAACAGAACTGCCTGCTTCCTTTTCCTTATGTCATTGAACTACACGATGGAAAGGTCCAAAGACACCAGTATTTGTTTGCTACCTAACTGGGAAGCTACTTTCCCTTTCCTCCTTTCAATACATGTTACTAATCAGCAGGGAAGATAATTACAAGCTTAGAATACACGTTTAATCAACGGCACTGGAGTCGCTGGATTCAGCCTGTTTTAAGCTAATGATGAGGTAGGATTCTTCCCCCTCTACTGGAGGGAAACCTGTGTCTGACTGTGCCAGGCAGTGCAGGGAGACGAACATTCCTCTGAAAAGCAGGGCGGGGTGGCCAGTTCTCCCTCCGGGGCTCTGCTCTTTCCACCACAAACTGGTTTTTCTTGTCATTTTTAAAACCAGGCTCCATCCCTCCTTCTGGATCACCGGTTGCTTGGGGTGGAGCCACCCAGAAACTGCTCTTTTAACCCGCCTCAGACGGTCCCAGCTGGAGCCTGTCATTCCATCTTGGCAGACAAGAGCAGAGAGGCTCTGCCCTGCAAAGCTTTGTGAACACCGGGAAGGGAACTAAATTCCTGCCAAGATGTTCAAGGGAGTGGGCAAGGGCTCCCCAAGCAAAGCGCCTCCAATCAAGCAAACCAAGTAAGTGTGACTCCTGGATCTTCTCTGAGCTCTGCTGGGGTTAGAGCATGGATGGGAGAAAAGGTATCCAGGGAAGAGGTGGTCTCTGAATAAATAACGTGCAGAATAGCGCAGAGGGAAGATCTTCCTGCTGAGACCTGAACAACCAAGGTTCTCTTTGGGAATTGCCCAGAGACTTAGGCAATATCTCCCGTCCCTCCATTGGCTGTGCATGGATTGTCTCCCTGGCACTCCAACCCAGAGGTAGCTGTGTGGTTCCTGTCTGAACACCATCGAATTTGTAAAGCTCTAGAGATGTGTGTGATATTGCAGTGATCAGCCCCCTGGAAGGGGGAGGCCTGACCTTAATTCCAGTAAGCGGATGAAAGGCTGTAGTACAAGAGGCAGCATCTCGACATGGCTGTTGCCTGTTTCTGAGAGAGGCGCTCAGGCAGAGGAACTTCAGCTTATCGGGGTTTAGCTGGACTGTGAATAGCTCAGTGTAGCATTTTCAGTGGCTCCAGCCTATACATCCCAACTGGATGCTGGGGTGATGCTGCCTTACGAGCCGAGATGGCCCTAGAAGAGAATGGGGCCCAAACCAACGGTCCAGCTGGCACCTAAGCTCAGAGTTCCCCTGCTCTTGGCTGAATGAAACGGGAGCGGGATGGGCTAGGCTGTGAATTGTGGGTATAATTTATCCTGGCTACAGGCATGGAATAGGGAGGCAGGGGTTGCTTCTTTCCGGACCACACATGGATTCAGTCCTGGGGGGCTGTAAGAGGAACAGTTTCACTCAGGAGTGGCGTTGCGGCACTCCTCTATCAGTGTGATGTGAGGACTGAGGCGTAGAGGGGAAGAAACATCCCTTTGGGGTCTTTGAGCTGGAGACCAGAGGGTTCCTGATAGGGACAGGCTTCCCTGGGCATCTTTGAGAGGGAGCCTTGTAAAGAGCCCTTTCCCCTACTCATACGGCAGACTCCACCTCAGGCTTATTTGCCACCCTCCTCCCTCTGTCATGTTTTCTCAGAATTGTATTCCAGCTGCTGGGATTCGGTCTAAACTCTGCTCCCTGCCTGGCTATGGGGGAGGAAGGACAAAGCAAGGCAATTTGTAGATCCACAGAGGCATAAATAATACAGAGCTGTATACGTTTGCTCAGCCACACTTTGCCCAAGAAGGGGCCTGACCAGAAGAGTTGATCTGCAGAGTGGGGGCGCTGAGAGCCAAGGTTAGCAGGTTGTCCCATCTACATGCCCATAACTAGAGTGTTTAAAAGCTGCTATTAAATGTAGTTAGACCCTGATTAAGCTGGACAGGGCGTATGGGCCCAAATCTTCTATAACCAAGTTAAAGAAACAGGCACTTAACTAAATCCTACATTTGCAAATGTGCTGCCTCGCATTAGCCCCCCTGCTCCATCGCTCAGCACCTAGTGCAACAGCCTAAGGGCTTGTCTACATGGGCACTTCACAGCACTGCAACTTTCTTGCTCACGGATGTGAAAAAACACCCCTCTGAGCACAGCAATTTTCAGCGCTGTAAAGTGCCCATGTACACAGTGCCCCAGCCCTGGGAGCTACGCCCCCTGTGGAGGTGGGTTTTTTAGAGCACTGGGAGAGCTCTCTCTCCGCGCTCTGCAGTGACCACACCAGCCATGTTAACATGTAGATGAGCTCTGAGTCTCTGAGGGGCCAAGCACCCACAGCTAATAAATAGTGAAGACAATGGAGGCTGCAGGCTCTCAGCACCTCTGTAGCTCAGGTCGATTTGGGGCCTGATTCTGCAGTAAGATCCTTACCCAGAGGCCCCCAGCTTGAGTATTTTAGCCTACATTTCTGTAGTCTTGTTTTCCTCCCAACCTGTTTGTGAAGTAATTTGGCCTTGTCCGTGTTGGTCAGACCAAGCTGTATTGAAACCTCTGAAATTTGATTTAAACAATCCAAATACCTGTCCGCTGGGCACTTCTGCTGTGAAGCTCTTCCAGGCCTATTTTAATGTCTCACCCTGGATTCCCTAGTAAGAAACTCTGGGTCAAACGGTGCCCAGCTGCAACTCCGCTGAGGTAACGAGTCACCCCAGGGACTCTGCCCAGCCTCCTGTGCTGGGTGGATGGCGGGGCATGCAGCCACTCTCAGAACAGTGTCTCTGCTGCTCAGGGGTTTATTTAAGGGCACCAGCCTGTTGATATAATAATAACGCCTGGCACCTCTAAAGTGTTTTACAAAGGTTAACTGAGCCAACCTCAGCTGTGGTATCACAGTATCATCCCTGTGACTGAGATGAAGAAATTAAGGGAGAGAGGTCAAAGGGCATGTCCTATGTCCTGGTGAGAGTTGTCTCCTGGCTCCCAACCCTGTGCTCAGACCATTCAGTGCCCCCAGGGGAGGACTGGTGCTGTATATGCAACCAACCACGTTCAAACATAGGAGGAGGTAGAATTGAATCTGGTCTGGTAGAGCTGCCACGGGTGTGGGGAATTGGTGGGTTTTCCAGGTGTCTACCAACGTGTTCCAGAGTGGCTGGGTGGGCCAGAGTGTTAACAGACTCTGATTTCCTGGGTATCCTGTTTCTACCGTCATCCTGGAGTAGCCACATTTGAACAAGAAGAATGGTATGGTACTAAGCAGGACCTGTGGAGGGTTTGCAGGATTGGGCTATCTGTTGTAGCAGGATGCAGCAGGCAGAGGCCCATGCAGTGTGCAGGAGAATTAGAGGGATGAGAGGCTGTTATTCATACTGAGATGCTAAGCACTAAGCAGGCTTGGGAGCTCTCCAGTGTCCATCCCTTCCTTTGATCCCCATGCAGAAGGAAGCAGATTAGCAGAAGCTTTCACTTGGGACTACAAGGAAAATGGCCCCTTGTTAGGGGGAATTTGGGTGAGGGGAATAGGAATGGTGCTTGTTGCCCTATTGAAGTGCAACAGGACAGATGAAAGTAAGAGCTGAGAAATGATCATGTTTGTGCTAGAAAGAAAGACTCTAGCCTTAGCAGAAGGGACATGTTTTAGGGAATAAACCAAAGAATAATTAGAATGGTGCTTGATCCCTTCAAAGCCTTAGTCCTTGGCATCCCATGTGAGGGGAGAATATTAGTATCCCCTCTCACTGATGAGGAAATAAACTCTACCAAATTCTGCCAACAGGAACACAGATGCATTCCTGTTGCAGTGAACATGGTTACACCTGAGTAAATTAGGTTAGAATCCAGCCACATCAGATTAAATGACTTGTCCAGGACTGCTCTCTTAGGTTCCTGGCTCCAAATATCCTGCTCCCTTCATTAGTCCAAGCCGTCTCTCTCTAGGTTCCAATAGCCCATGCCTTAGCTCTTCAACATGAGGCCCCTCGCTTCCAGCCTTCCCTCCCCTTAGACCATAAATGCTAGGCTCTATACAGGGGTGGCAAGACTGCCCCTGGGGACATTTGATCCTGTAGGCTTCACTGTAGTCAGAAGATACTGACAAAATGGAGAAGAGAGCAAGGTGAACTGTCAGAGGGCCTAGAGAGGCTGACTTCGGAGGAAAGGCTGCGTTACGCCACTAATCAGTCAGCCAGGAGCATATAGCAGCATAATACCCAGGGATCTGAAAGATGGAGTGGAATTGGCATTGCCTTTCTGTAAGATGTAATAGTTAGTAGAACGGTCTCGCAAGGGAAAGGCTACATAGCATGGGCTTATCCGCCCTGACGTCAGGCCTCTCTGCTGCTTTAGCGTCCCCTTTTTATGGGTCCCTGATCACGGTTCATCTACAAGTACAGGGTTCTGTGCTGTTAACATAACAGGTCAGTGTCAACCCAGACTCTATAGTTCATGCAACCCCTTGTTGGGCTCAATAGTTCCTTTCCAAAAGCCAGGTCCGGCTGCTTGGTGTTGCCTAAAGCCTCTTCCCTTTAAGGTGTCTGTCTGCTCCTGCTCCTCATGGCAGGTGACTCCAGCCAGGCCTTTCTATCTGGCTGGGGTGGAGAGTCCCTTCCCAGATCTTTTCTCACCCCAAATCTCCTGCTGTAGCCTTCCTCTTCTCTGCAAATCTGTGTTCCTCTGATTGAGCAAGAGGCTTCTCTCATGGGATGCAGCCCCTCTTCTCTGAAGATCAGGTGACCTCCCATCTACCACCTGATTCCTGGCCTCAAATGCCATCAACTGCAGAAGCCATCTAGACCTGGTACAGATGAGGCTGAGCCCCAGGCCCCTTGGCTTTGGGACATTAAACCAAAGATTGTATAAAGCCCTCTCATGTACGATGTAGGGAACAGTTATGTCATATGGGGGTGGGAGGCAGTTGGACTAGATGAACAGCTGAGTGTCTATATTTCCATTATTCTGGCTTGATGGTCCCCACCAAGGAAGGATGGCTTTTGGATTTCTCCTCTCCTGTTTTCCTGACCCCGAGAATAAAATGTCCTAGTGTTTCGGCCAGCCCTCACCATCCATGAGCAAATTATAGCGTCTAATGGAAGGTAAACTTCAGATCTGGATGGGAACTTCTCCCTCATTTGGGGTAGGGGTTGGCATTCAGGCATGTGGCGTTGGTTTGGCCCATTGTATCGAGACAGGGGTCAGTGCAAATTCTGCATCCAAATCCAGACTCTCCCAAAGCTCCAGGCTGTTCAGCTGTGGGAGCTTAGCCCAGGCCCATCATTCAGGGGGACAGTGGTGACTTTCCCCTGCCTGTGTCAGCTGGCTCCGAAATGCAAAAGCGGAACTTGGCGCAAGTGAATTCATTCACTGCTCCGTCTCGACGTGCAGCACGGCCGTGAGTCATGGTCCCCTCCCTGAGCAGAGGGCCCAGGCAGGAATCCTGGGTGGTGCTCAGGTGTTTGCTCTCGGAGCTCCGCCTCATTCCAGAGAAGGGAGCTGCCGGGGGTGTCAGTGAAGAGTGAGGCTCTTGTGTAATGGACTGAAAAATGAAAAAAAACCAGCCTGATGGATACAGGCTTTGACTAAGCAGGAAACAGGGCCGGGCTCCTTGCTGGTGGCTCCTCTAACGTCCCGCTCAGCCCCTACTGTCTAGCCAGGTGCACAGGACAGGCCCACGGCTCCACTTTCCACAACTGATCCCAGGCGTCTGCAGTTTATCCCGCGAGTCTCGCTGCCACGGACACACTGCGCATGTACTCTCAGTGTATGTGTGTATCACATGGGGGGTGAGATTCCACCTGGGAAGCAGGGCTGATCTACACAGAGGATAACACGACTTTTCAGCTTTCCAAGAGCTTTGCACACACTAATCTTCACAATCCCCCTAGTGCGTTAGCTCAGGCTCAATTCCCCCTCTTACAGAATGGGAAACTGAGGCACGGAAGCACCGCGATTCTTGCCCAAAGCCATTGAGGGAATCAGGAGCTGCTGATTCTTGGACCAATGCTGAAAACCATGGACTATGCCACACTCTTGAGAAACACAAAGAAGGGGTCACGCAACACTTGAGTGAGAAATGAGAAAGCTGGTGTGAATTGAGCATGAGCTAGAAAGGCATCTCAGAGTGGGCACGTAGCTGTAGCTCTGCGGAGCACTTTCACTAAAACGTGAGGCCCCTCCCAGGCAGGCAGCTTTCTTGTTCTGATCCTGCCTTCACTGATTTATCGTTTCAGTAATGATGAGCGTGTGCAGGCATATGAATGTGCGTGCGCCTCGGACTGATTGTGTGAGTGCGTAGCTGTCGCTGTATGTGTGTAGGTGTCTAATGCATGTTAGTGCTTGTGCTTCTCAGACAGAGCCACATTGCTGACTGCTGCAATGTATGGTTTCTGTGTATTGGCGTGAGTGCACGTCTGAGTGAATCTAGGTAGCTGGAAGTCCATTTCTGTTATGTTTTTGTGTCACCTTTGGGCCGAATGCAGCTCTGGTGTAAGCAGGTACAGCTCCCAGGGAAGGTCTTGGTCCAGATTTGTTGGTGAGGTGTATTACATGTTGGGTGTAAGTTAGCCAGCAAACAGATGTAATTAGCCGCGAAATGTAACTTACACCTGTAGGGCCGAACTTTCCCCATGTTACTCATTTGTGTGTCTCCCTGCCCCCATCCCTACACAAGGCTTTATGCGGATTGCACCATCCCCAGCTCTTAGGAAGCAGCCTCCTAATTTGACTTGTCCAGTCCTCTTAGTTGTTTTTACAACTACACCGACCATTCCATTTCCTCAGGGTGCGAGTTATGTTCATTTTCAGCGCACACTGGGTGCCAGATCACTGCTGGTTAGGGTACTGGAGTTTTATTTTCTGACCAGTAAGCTGACATATAATTGACATCCCCATTTACATCACTGCCAATTTTGGCCCCCTGTGTGTACAGCTAGTACATAAGTACACCCCAATGCATCTGCATCTCTAAACAAAGCTTGTGTCTGTACATCTGACACATGACTCTTGTGTGTTTCTGTAAGTGCACATCTGCATATTCACGGTGCAGCTCTCTGCCTGTCGGTGACACCATCTCTGCCCTGCAGTTGAAGGAGGTGTTCACCTAGGGCAGAAACTATCAGAAGCAGCACAATATTCAGTAACTGTGGATGACTGCAGGGCTGGGAAGAACAGGCGTTTATTGGTTTGCTGGGGGCAGCGGAGTCGGCTCTCCCTGGACGGGTACCATACAGTACCATGTGAGGGCATTGTATAATGCAAGGGCAACGATGCCCAAGTGTTTTCACATTAAATGTCATGGGATAGGAGCATGATGGTAATTAATGGAAATCGGCTGGGAGTGAAATCTGCTTATCGTGTGCAACAATCTGAAGGAAGCCCAGCAGGGAGGTCTGGCTGTAGACCCAAGGGACCAGGTTCATTACTGCGTGACTCCAGGTGTACACCAGTGGAACTGCACTGAAAAGAGCTGGGTTCCACATCAACTGGAGGGTTGCAGTGGCGAATGGTGCACAAGGGTCCGAAAGGTGCATTACCACAGCTGGTGATGTGACGTGCAGGGGATGGCAACGTCCCTAACAAGAACTCAGGGAAATGGCAGGGGCCTTGCTTGTCCCAGCAAACCGATATTATGGCATCGTTAACTGTCCAAGAGTCTGAATCTCACTGCACCACGCTGCACTTCCTGTGCAAACAGCACTCAAAAGAGACAGCAGAAGAGGAAAAGGGAATGAGACGGTTCCTGCGCAATGTTGAACTAAACCTGGGACTGCACGGACCGCTCCCTTTGCTGCCTCTTAGACCTGAGCTTCCTGGTGCCTGAGAGAACCAGATGGTAACAGCCCTGATGAACCAACATCCGTGTGGCTGTTTAGAAAGGCTCGAGGTAGTGAGTGAGACCCACCTCTGCCAGCGTGGTTTGCATTTATCCCCTTGCTTGTTTCTGCTTCCCTTCAGGTCCTCAGCCAATGAGCTGGCCATCCTTGTCTCCCGCATGCAGAAGAACGCCGACCAGGTGGAAAAGGACATTCTGGAAACGCAGTCCAAGCTCAAGCAGGTAACTGCTGGGCAAAGAGAAGGGGGTGGCAATGTGGGCATGAGACAAAGGTGCTGGTGAGGAGTAAGGACATCAGCATTTGGCCATGTGTAGAGCCAGTGAGCTGCCGCGAAATGCAGTACCAATGATAGCTGTGCAGGTGCTTGCATTATGCATCAATCATAGTGTGTAGGCAATGGGTGACTTGAGCTTCGGTCACTTACAGATAAGAGGGACCTAGATGATAGGGTAGACTCACTAGGCGAGCCTGTGAAAACCAGGCGTTGGGAGAGAGTACACCCTGTATCAATGCTCTGACTTAGATCTCTCGATTGCAAACTAATCATGGGATCTGACCTGGTCGGGTTTTGTGGCTGTTCTCTTTGGATGACAGGATATAAGTAACTACCAGAAGAACAAGGCTTTCGAGTTCCAGCAGGAGAACGCGAAAAACCTGAAGGAAGCCGAGACCCTGCTGAAGGACCTCTTCCTGGATGTGGATAAAGCAAAGAGGCTGAAGCATCCCCAAGCCATCGAAATAGAAAAAGAGTGAGTGGAGAATGCGTGTCTCACGCTGCTCTTCTCTGGGCTAGGTACAAGGCCGGGATGAACGGAAGGCTGAAGTATTCTTAATTGAGTGACTTAGTGGGCTGAGCAAAGCAGTCAGGGTCCAGTCCTACCTCTGACAATTACAGGTATTAAGATTTATTATTTGTATTGCAGTAGCACCTGGGAACTCCAGTCACTGGCCAGGGGCCCACTGTGCTAGGCTCTGTACAAACTCAGAACCAAAAGATGGTCCCTGCCCCAAAACACTTATGTGACTCTCTGTGAATTTGGTCACTTACCTTCTCTGCCTCAGTTTCCCCATTGATAAATTGGGAATAATACCTCCCCTTCCCTCAGAGGGGTTTTGCAAGGACTGAATAGCAAATGTTGAGAAAGGTCTTTGAACATGGAAAGTTTTGTAAGCTCTAAGCATTGTTTCTGTCACATGTAGTGCCTGAAGGTTCTTGTTCTCCACTCTAATGCACTAGGTTTCAATTAAACATTGGTGGAACAAAACATAAAATATCATGGGACACATTCCCAAAAGTGCAGCCTGATATCCACATCTATGTTGTGTGTGCAGGGACATAAGTATTTAGACATCCAAATCCCCTGTGGGCTCACAAACGGGCCATGTGCACGCACTACTACTGCGGCAACTGCAGAGGCAAATGTGAGTGTATGTGAACAAACATCATCTAAAAGGGAACATTTCTGAGCAGCCAATATCAAGACATGTGGCAAACCAGCTACAAAGCTGTAAAATCACCACCTGGCCTATCATATTGTGTTAGTGTTAATACCTCATACCACTGTTCATTCATTGATCTCAAAGCACTTTGCAATGGATCATTATCCCCATTTTACAGAGTGGAGGCACAGGGAGGCAAAGTGGCTTGCCAAAGGTTACCCTGCAAAGTCAGCGGCAGAGCCAGGCATAGAAACCAGGTCTCCTGTGTCCCAGTCCAGTGCACTGGCCACTAAGGCCAGGTCTACACTGAGCATCTTACAGCTGTGCCGCTACAACAGTGCCGCGGTAAGGTACACAGCGTAGCCACTCTCTTTTGGTGGGAGAGACCAAATAAAACCACCCTCAGTGAGGGGCAGTGGCTTTGTCAGTGGGAGAGAGCATCTCCCGCCGACAAAATGCTGTCCACACTGAAGAAAGTGCAGTGTAGACATATCCACCCTGCTTCCCAAAAAAACCCAGTACAACCAGTGGGAGGGCTGTTTCCCTTCTGTAGCACAGAGCTGAGCACTGGGAAAGGGCACTGGGGGTTAAAGCTATAAAGTATAGCAGCACCACAGCTTGAAGCATCATCCTCTATGTGAGTCATCATTTTTATTGTTTTCCTCTCCCCATCGCACTCTCCCCCTCTCTAGAATGAAAATCTGAAAGGAAAAATACTCTTTACTCCTTACGTTTCGGAGAGATTTAATTTTCCTTCTCGGGATGGATGAAAGTGCCCCTACTAAGCTCTGTGCAAGCATCATGGAGCCTGCGCTCCATTCCCATGCTCCCCCGGGGCTTAGCTCAGGAGAGAGCATCTCGGCACGTGCCAAGCACCACAAGGGTGGTTGTGGGGTCAAGAGGGGAAAGCAGAACATGCTGGGTTCTCTGGGCAAAATCCTGGCTCCACGAAACTCCCTTTGACTCCCGTGGGGCCAGGATTTTGCCCTGCGTTCTGCTGCAGTCACCTCAGAGAATCGGCAATGAGGTGTGCCTCTCTTTCCTCCCTCCCTCACATACAGCATCAAGCAGCTCCATGACCGTGTGACGCACCAATGTGCCGAATATCGAGATCTTTACGAAAAATTTAACGTTCCTGAAGGGGGCTCCAAGGTGGACTGGGGCAAAATTCTAGACCAGAAGCAGGTAAAAGCAGCAGTGCCAGCGGCTTTTTGGGGCAGAAGCATGCTCTGGGAGCGTTGATGCCGGCACTTGTATATCGGCAAGTAAAACAGGGTTGTTAACCATGTCTGAGGTCCTACCAACGGCTGCCCTCTCCCTTCAGATTAGCCACAGCAGCCAAGCAGGACTCCCTCCGGGGGTGGGGAATGGTATTGGTGGCTTTTTCTAACATCCCATGTGATGAGAGATATTTTTCCATTCTGAGCATTCGTTGGGGATTTACTGGGCTGATCCTGTTAGTGGGGTGAACAGGCTGCTGCTATAACTAGCATGTGCCAGGTGTCCTAACTGCACATTGTGGCCTTTGCTATATTGCAGTGTCTGAGTGTGTGTAGCACCCGCGCTTGAGTTCACTTAGACTAATTTGAAAGTGTTAGTAGCAGAATGCTCTCGCCTTTCATCACTCCTAAGCCCTGTTTGTAGGGTGAAGCCCAACCATATCAGTTCAGGTTCATAGCCCAGAAGAACCAGTTCCCCTCTCACTGGGTGTGTCTACACTGCAATTAGACACCTGCGGTGGCTTGTGTCAGTTTACCTGGGCTAAGGGGTTTGGGCTAAAGGGCTGTTTAACTGCAGTGTAGAGACTGGAGTTCGGGCTACAGCGTGAGCTGTGGTACCCTCCCGCCTCGCAAGCTCCAATCTGAGCCAGAACAGCTACATTGCAGCTAAACAGCCCCTTAGCCCAAGGCCCGGGAGCCAGTCAGCTGGCATAGGCCAGCTGTGGGTTTTTAACTGCTGTGTAGACCCACCCACTGTTGGGCCATGGGGCATGAATATCCTCTCTTTGCCCTCTATGCATTTGGCCAAATAGCTGAAAGGAATAAAAGAAACCAAACATGCTTAGAAATTGGCCATATGTTTTCTTCCCATTGGAAGGGAAGAGTGAGGTACTGGCCTGTTTCCAATTCCCAGCACCAAACCGCAAAGTTTCCAGCTTAACCTTTTGCACTAGCCTCTGGCAGTAGGAAATTAGGGAGGGGTGTATTCCGTCCCCTAGAGAAAAACACCACACGGCTCGTTTGTGTGCAGAAGCAAGTCACCGCGGGACAATATGGCCCCACCGTGCCAGAGCTGGAGAAGCAAATAGCAGAGCACAACATCCTCCAGAAGGAGATAGAAGCCTATGGCCTCCAGATCAAGAACCTCCACAGTCCGGTAAGGTACCCTGCCTCCATCTCCTAACCCAGGGGTCTCCAAACTACGGCCCGGGGGTCGATCCGGCCCATGGCTTTGATTTGTCCGACCCTCAATCTGAGCAGGCACATGGAGAAGCCACCCCTGCCTCCCGCTCCCCCCCACTCCCACGAGCTGCTGCCAGTGGCCCCACATGCGGAAGGGTGAGTGCCCCTGCGGCTGCGGCCAGAGGAGTAAAGGGGGGATTTTGCATATATTTGCATATATTGAATGTTTTCACAGTTGCTTCGGCCCGCGAAGCCCCTTCAAAAATCTAATATGGCCCTCGTCTCATAAAGTTTGGAGACCCCTGCTCATCTCCACTCATGATGCTGTGAGCCCTATGCCCAGCCCTGGTGGGAATCCCAGGGATCCGATGTCTCCATTGTCATCTCCATTCTGTACCACACTAGTTCTTGCATTCACGGCCGGGCACAGGGCTATTGATCACGTCTGTACTGCAGGAGTTAGTATATGGCACTGACTACCCTCCGGCAGCACTGCTGGGCCCAGTGCAAAACCTGGGGTGGACTCCTTGGGGCCAGACTGGTTCAAAATCCTTGCCTGGAACGTGGAGTGGGTCTCACTAAAATATTGCTCCAGAATATTTGAATTCTCAAGTGGCCACCATCTGCTGAATGTCACGACGAAAAGGGATGTTTTTTGAAGCTTTGTTTATTGTTGGCCTTCAGAAGTTCAAGCCTCTCTCCGGCCAACTTTTTGGCCTCTGTTGTTTCTTCTGAGTCCTATGAGCCCATGAGTAAGCACTGCTGGTTGAGAGAAAACCCAGCTCCATTACCAGAGATCCCTATGGAAGCAATGGGTCCTGGTAACTGTGTGCAGGATCATAGGACACATTTGCTGGGGAGGTACCAGCTGTTTCTGTATTTTGTGAGAAAGGGGGTTGATCTGTCGTTTTGATCCCAGGCCCGGGAGCCAGAAATGCCTATCTGTGTGACTTCGGGCAAATCACCTAATCGTGTCACGCCTCAGCTTCCCCATTAGTGAAGTATGAATAACAGCACCCTGCTGAGATGAGGCTTAATTAAGGCCTATAAGGTGCAGTAGAAGTGCTGATGGTCACCATCTGCTAACCAGTAGCCAAACACTGAAGTGGATTGACCCAGACAGTGGCATGATCCATGTAGCATCTGGGTTTGCTCCATTTGTCCTAAGCAGCAGATAACGCGGCCTAGACTAGGCCTGGTCTGGAAGAGCTCTACCAGGAGAGCCAGAAGGAGGTTTTAATTTGGCTGAGGCAGCAAGAAAGCTGCCTCAGCTGGAAGCCAGTCTGTGTACTCTGCACAGTGGCTCTGGGACGGTTCTTGAACAGTTTGCAAATGCATGTGCAAGTGTTTATCAAAGCTGCACGTTTACTGACTGCACTGTTTTCCCTCTTCCTTTGATGGGGGCTGGATAACACCGCAGAATGCAGCGGATTTAAAGAGCCAGTACAAGGACTTGCTGGTAAGAGTCTTGCTCCGTATGATGTGCATTGCAAGATGTGTTGCTTTGTGTCAGCGTTAGGGGAATTGGTGACGCATTTCCCATGGGCAGGGAGGGAACACAGCAGAGCCTGGGGACAGAAGCCACTTTGTGTAGCTTCTTAAAATAACAGGGCCTGATTTTCCCTTCTCTCTGGGGCAAATCAAAAGCAGCTTCATTGGATTCAGAAGCACTAGGCCAGTGCATGGGAGAAGAATCATACCTGTTGTCTTGTTTGTGACCCCACAATCCCTTTCTCTGGAGAGGATTAAATTGCCTCAAACAGGGGATTATAAGTATGGTTTGGGAATCTGCGGGACCAAACCCCCAGATGCAAACACCCCTAGGCCTTGGGGTGTTCAAAATCCAGATCCAAAATTTGCAGCTTAAACCTGTCTCTGATTAGGAGCCCAATAAGCAGCTGGAGGAGAGGAATTTGCTACTCTCCTCCCTAGTTAAAACCAAGGAATGACAAATAGGGCAAATATTCCCCACGGTGGGAACATTTTTCAGCATCCCCTGAGGCGTCAACACGGCTTCAGATTCTGGTTTGACAAAAACATCCTGTCTGTAAAGAATGAGGGGTGAGGGAATGAAAATGATATCAGATAAGAACCGGTGAGGGGCAGCTGTTTGAACAGGCCTCTGGGGATCTGTTAACAGATGAACAAGAACCAAGTGGGGAAGGGACTGGACCCTTCTCAGTCCAGACACTGACGTCTCCTCTCTTTGATATGAATGGGCAGAAAGCCTCCATCTGGCGAGGGCAGAGCCTGGGCAGTCTGTATAACCACCTGCAAGGCTGCACCAAGGAGCTGGTTTACCTCACGGATCAGCAAAACAAAATCCTGAAGCAGGACTGGAGCGACCAAATGGCTGATCCGCCGGGCGTGCGCCGGGAGTACGAGGTAAATGCCCTGCAGGCCTCTTTGCGTCTGAGAGTGGGGGGGGGGGTCTCTATTATTTAGCAAAATCCTCCTCGTTTCAGGTTGGAGGAGGACTCTCTCTGACTGACCTCTCCCCTCTTGGTACAACTAGCCAGCTAATTAGCTACTAACCCAAAAGCAACACACGTCACAGAGAACCTGAGAATGAAAACATACTTAGGACAAACATGCCTCTGCTTCGTCTTAGCCAGCCCCATGCGTGGCCACCTCCAGCCCCTCACTGACATTTACAATTGCTTGTTCTTCTCTTTCCCCTGCATGCTTGTTTTGTGCTTTCACGTGAGCCAGGTGACCACTATTTCGCACCCTGGCTACTGTTTCTCTGCCCTGCTGACTCAGGCAGCCTGACTGTGATCCAGGCATTTAAACCCCATCACTTCTCCTGTAGAACTTGAAGGCTAATGAGCTGCTTAACCAGGAGGAGTATGTGAACCAGCTCCAGGATGATGGAGACAGGATGATTGAACTGAAGCATCCAGCTGTGGAGCCAATACAGGTAGGGGACCCAGGTTGGAGCCTGCTTTCCTTCCCCTACCCTGCCATACCGAGCTGGCTTCCAGGACCCTGGCTCCAAAGTCCTGTACCAAGGAGCTGGGCATTTCAGAGAGAGAGTCTCTCTGGTATAAGACCCACTGAAGGAAGAGCTGATTTTGCAGCGTATGTTCTCCCTGCCCCAGACAAAGGTCTGTTGACACAACAAAAGCTTTGCACAGGCTAGCCAGCCTGAGCTAGCCTGAATCCAGCTAGTGCAACTTATGCCTGGGAAGTATAAGCCCAGCAAAGAGTCTGGGTACAAGCTGTGTTGTCTTCACTGCTATTGTTACCCATGCTTGCTGAATTCAGGCTCGCTGAGGGAGACTTGCCCGCACACCACTGTTGCTGTGTAGACAGACCCTAGATCAGATTCCTGCTTGTTGAGGCCCATTCAAGTGGGCACTTGATAACGGGAACTAACCTGTGTGCAAAGCGAGTGCAACTTAAACCAGCTTGTCAGCTGGTGAGGATCACATTCGGCCCCTACAGGGTACCACGCTGTTTGAATGTGCTCTGAAGTCAAAGGGAGCTGCACCTGCTTACACCAAGGCTGATTTTAGCCCTGTTAGCATAAGTTAAATCATGTGAGGAGCTGCTTTATCATCCACCCCTTCTATCTCTCCTACCTGCTACACACCCTCTGCCTGTCTTCTCAGTGTGTCAGTTACACCAAGATTGCACTCCCACTGAATAAATAGTCAGTGTACGTCACTCATTAGTGCCACTTCCACACACACACTCTCTGACCAGCTCACAGCTGCTGTGTAAATTGCATCACCACGGCTGAACTGGGGCCCCAAAAATTCTCCTGGCTGCATTGGGCCCTACATTTTCGAGCAGGCTGAAAGATCAACTGCAGCAGAAAGTCAATCTGTTTAAAAGGCTAAATCCCGAAAGCTGTCTCAGCAGCTGCTCCCTTCCAGGGCAGGGGAAGGGATCAGACCTGTTGTACCAGTATGATATGGTCTGGGGGGCTGGTTTTGTTTCTTATGGAGCAGGTTTTTCCTGTGGCTGCACGACTGAGAACACAGTTGTGGCCGACTCTGGAAGATTCTCTTTATGAAAGCTGGATCTGCTGCCGTCTAAGGGTTGAGTTTTCCTGCATATGAGAGACAGTCTGTAAAAATAAGTCCATCTTGAAAAGATTAAAAAGGCCTTATTTCCTATGGCGTGGACACCAGGTAACAGAATCTGGGCTTCAGCTTCTCCCATCTGAACCCAGCAAAGGCCACAGGAGAAGTTGTCCTTTTCTTGCTCCATGAATCAGGGAAACAAGAGTTGCTAGATTATTTGAAGTAGGGTCATAAGGTCCTCTTGACCTCTCACCCTTCCGTCAGAGCTGCCATCTTCCCCTCATGGAAGTCCCTCCATGTGTATCTTTCAGCACTTGCATCACATCATCTCCTCCAGGGCTGAGAGTATCGACAGACTGTTCCAAACCAATGGGAATCTGAGAGCAATACAGCTTGCTTGCATCCCATTGGAAATCCTATAAATATGATGCTCTCGGCTGCTAGCCAGTCCTGAGAGAAGCAATACCCTCGAGCACTGGAGAATGATGCTCATTTGAAAGGCCTTATTTTTTCACAGATGACCTCAATGCTGCAGAGATGGTTATGCACCTGCAATTCAATATGGGTGCAAATCTACATCCACAATACTGGAGTTGGAGTTGAGGCCGTTTTAGAAACGGGGGCCTAAAAATGTAAGGTGGATCGCTGTCTCTTGCAAGATCATACTATGGCTCTGAATGTTCTGTCCCTGCCGTCTCTCTTGTGATCTCTGGGACTTGAGGAGATGTGGAGAGGGAACACAAGAGTTGCAGGAGTTAAGACTAAAAAGACACATGTTAGAACTGCTTCTGTCCCACTGCAGGTTCACCAGGAAGCCTTGAGGAACGAGTGGCAGAATTTCCTCAACCTCTGCATCTGCCAGGAGAGTCAGCTGAAGAGTGTGGAGAGCTACAAGAAGGTAAAATGGGTCCAGCAGAGGGAACAATGCCTCACCTGAGGACACTTTTTGCAAGGGTGGGTGCAAAATTTGTCATTTGGTGAGGATCACATTCCCCCCCGGGGGCAAGCAGGTTCAGCCCACATCGGCCCTGGACTCCAAGTCATGGCCTGCATCTGCTGGACAATGGGTACAGGGGGAACCCTGGCTTCCATCTGGTCTGTGTCAAAGTTCAACATCCCATTGGAATGCGCTGCTGGGAATACGCGGAGGTGAGAGCCACCGTGTTACCGTTCTGCCTCAGCGAGAGGTGAGATTTTCTGGAGATCAGCTCCCTGCCACGCCAGCCTATCTGCCTCACCAGCCAACTCATCAAGGCTCTCCCTGCCCGAACCTCGCCTAGCAGCACAGGCACCGACTTCCTGCTTTCCCCTGGGGTGCTCCACCCCAAGGCCCTGCCCCCATTCTGCCCCTTCCCCCAAAGCCCCTCCCACGCTCCCACTCCTTCCTGTCCCTTCTCCACCTCCTCCTCCGAGGCTCCTCCCCCACCCTGCCCTCACTCCACCTCCTCCCATCCCAGTCCTCTCCCTCCCGCTCCAGCGCCTCCCGCCCGCTGCTGATCTGCTGTTCGGCGGCAGGTGGAAGGCGCTGAGGGTGGGGAAGGATCTGATCAGCGAGACCTGCCAAACTGCTGATCAGTGGGTGCTGAGCACCCACTATTCTTTTTCCCCCTGTAGGTGCTCCAGCCCCAGAGCACCCCTCAAGTCAGCGCTAATGCCTAGCAGGCTGCAGTGGGGGAAGTCCAGCCCCCGAGCTCGACAGGGATGTCTCTCTGCATTGCACAGCCCCTATCACTGTACCCTCACAGAAGACACTAAGTTCGCTGCTCTTTAAAAGAGTCAGCACATTACAGCTAATTAAGTTAGGTGAGGTCAATCCACCCTTTCTTTCCAACACAGCACTCCACTGGTTTGTAGTAAATGTAAAACAAGTTTATTAAAGAAAAGGCATAGGTTACTTTAAGTGATACCAAGTATAAGGAGCAAAGCAAGAAAGGGAACAAACAATAAGTAAAAATGTGCTTTCCAATGGCTAAGACCTAGCTTAACAACATACAGACTTTGCTCAAGATAGTTTATTCACCAGTCTTCTGTTGCCAGTAATAGCTGGCTAGCTTTTTAGCCAGGATCCCCACAGAGTCCATGGTGCCTCGTCTCCTCAGGTGAAGGATAATCTAAAACCTTTGTCTGTCCTTGTAGCTCAAAGTCGGCCTTTGTTTCAAGACTCAAATGGATTCAGGCTCCTGGGGAGGGAGGCAATTCCATTTTGATTAAAGTATCTCCCAGTGTGTTCCAATGTGATGCTTTCGGCTGCAATTTTACAAAGTAAATGTTCTCCCCCTGCAATCTTTGATAAAAATGAATAGCCCATTGAATTTGGCCACACCTGGTTTGAGGTGTTGGCCTCTTTCCTTTGTCTTGAGAAAAACAATTTATCTAACCTTGCCCCCACCACCCACCCACCCCCTGGCATGCCTGGTTTAAACTGCTTTTAGTCACAGCCTTTAAAATAAAATATCAGTGAGTAGCCATAATTCCACATGTACATTTCACAATGATATTACTGACCATGTGGTGTTAGTTTTTAGAGATGCCTCCCAACGCATATTTTGTGCAAATATCATTGCAGTGGTGTGCAGGGGGCGAATACAGAGGTGGCTAGTGCCCCACCTACCTGTGATCGACTTGTATCTGCTGAAGGATCTGTACCCAGCTTAGGTTTGGCTTCAGAAAGCAGAGGAGTCTTCACTGTTAATTTAAGTTTTGTTGATGGAGCCAGGTAGTTAGAATTACAAAGAGGTGGTTGATTAGACTGTGCTGAAGGTGGGTAATATGTAGGGTTAGTATTTATGTGATCGGGGAGAGGTTGATTAGAGTTAAGGTAGCAATGGACAAACATTAATTTGAATTGTTAATTGGGGTGGCTAGAAGGATTCCAGATGTGCTGTCAGTGCCGAAGCTGGAGCATAAAGTGGTTTAACTTTGTATGAAACATTGTTGTGATCTCGCAGTTGCTCACTGTCTTCAAAATTGGCAGTGCAGGTTCTTCAGCCCTTTTGCCACAATGGACAAAACCCGCCCTGCACTCAAAGCTCTCAAATGCTCCATCGATGCAGGAGGGGGTGCATGACCTCACCTGACCTGGCACCACCTGTAGGGTCATGCCAGGGATTCGTGGATTCGCAGGATTAAGCCAGATCTGGGAACTTCACAACATGGTGCCTGGTGCAACACAATCAATCAGCATCACTCTGGCTGGTGTAGCAGCCCTTAGTAGATGATGCATGTTCACCAAGGATGATGAGGTCAACAGATAAGGGTTATTTAGCTGTCGTGATTAAATTAAATGGAGTTGTGGGTTAGGCTCAGGTTGGAAGATCGACAGTAATACTTACTTAATGAGTACAGAGGTTCTGATGCCCAGCCATCATGATCTCCCACCATTTTCTGACTCCTTTGGCTTGTGTCTTCAGTTCCAGGAGGATGCTGACGCTGTGAGCCAGACACTGAAGAAGCTGAACTCGGACCTGGATACAAAATACAGCAAGTTCAACATAGACAGTCCCGGGGTAGTGTCTGATTTACTGCACCAGCTGGAGGTGAGGACGTCGGGGTAGAGGGCGGGGGGAGTGGAGCTAATATAGCCCAGCAGCGTCTTGTGTCTTACTCGCAGCCTGGACGCTATGACACCTTTCTAGGATCACCATAAAATGAGGCTCGCCAAGTATAAATTGTGAGCAGAAAGGGCCATGGAGACCTCACTGGGTCACTCTTGTAGCAGCCCTGTCTTCTACTAACCCTTCCATTCCGAGAGACCCTCTTCAGTTGGATAAGAGTGGGGGAAGACGGGCCAGTTTCTAAACAATAGGCTGCTGTAGGGCATGGGAGAAGCCCTCAGAACTAGACCTGATTTTTTGGTGCAACTTTTTTTTTCACCAGAAAATGCCAATTTGTCAGACCTAAAGCTTTTCATGAAAACACCAGTTTAAATTAAATGTTCCTTGGCGAGGTTTCTCAGATCCAGGCTGGAATTTCTGGTCAAAACCAGAGCGTGAGCACAACACCCCTTGAATAGCCAATAACCCCATGGTCAGGGCACTCACCCACGTTCAAGTCCTGCATAAAACCATGCAGGGACTTGAACTTGGGACTCTCACATCCCCAGGGAGTGCCCCCTCCCCTCAGCTATTTAGGGGTCACTTTCCTAAGGTCTCAGGTTTCTTCCAATGCAGAATAAAAACCAAATTAAAACCTCAAAAGTATTTTCAAAATGGAATTCTTGTTTTCTGGGCAGCCCTACGCATAAAGCCCTGGGACATTATAGGGCAAAATGGATGTGAGAAGAGAAAGGGGAGAGAGAAAGTTTGAAAACCAGAGGATGAGAGAGAAGAATGGAGAGAGAAAAAGGGAGGGACAGAGGAGAAAAGGGACAAATGATTAATCATACTATCTTTACATGTATATAATTCCTTTTACCCCACAACATCCAGGGCTCTTTGCAAAGTGTGTACATAGGATTGCTCCTGCTACTGAAATGCAGCTGTTTCTAGGACTGAATGTGGCAGCCATTCTGCACCCGTTTTCAGAAGAGTAATTTTGTCAGCCGAATCCCCAAAGGGAGATTTCATGAGGAAGGATATAATCGCCCACACTGGAATTTGGCCAGGCCACCCTTGTAAGCATAGAACCGGCCTAAGCTGAAAGAGAGCAGGGGAAAAAGGGTAGAGGAGAAAAACAAAGAAGGGGAGCGAAAGAGAAATGGGTTGGTGAGTAGGTGGAAGCTCTTGTCGTGCTTCCGAATCTGTTTTGGTACAGCTCTCTCCCCACAGGCTTTCTGCTCTGCGAATGAATAACCCCAAAGTACCCATCACCTCTAGGTCCCAAACGTGAGACTCTTGATGCCATGCTGTCTCTAGGCTGCATTATTCACCCAAGTGCCAGCCTGGTAGAAATCTCTGCCTCTTCTCTTTATTTAGAATGAGGAGAAGACACTGAAACAAGCTGAAAAAAGCATCGCTGAGCTGAGGAGGAAAAGCCCGGAGATCAGCCCTCTGAAACTGCGCAGAACCTGCCCATCCCAGCCACTTGCCCTGGACACCCTCTGTGACTGGGCCTCTGGTGACGTAAGGGAATGTTCTTACCCTTTGGAGAGGAGTGGTGTTGGATTCCTCTTTGGGACGTATTCCCAGCATTGTCTGCTTTTGAATTTCCAATGTGCCCCTCACTGTGGCACTAGGAATCATTCCCCTTAGCTTGTCTTCACTGGAGAAAATGGCCTATAGTTTAAAATCAAACATCCCCATTGTCCCAGGTCCGTCAAAGCAATTGAGAAATGCCTATTGACAACACGGGCAACTTTTGTCTTCCTTGTGTCATGGCTTGGCTTCATTTGCTACTCCCCTTCTTAGCTCCAGAGTTCACGATCCCTTTTTGAATGTAGAGATCCTATTCAGAGGATCATGAGCCAATTGCTAACCTGAAACACCCTCCTACCTGGCAGGAACCATCGGCCCACCTGCTGATGCATTTCTAGGGAGGAATGTATACCTCTGTGCCCAGGTGGCTGCTCTGCCATGGATATGTAGATATGCTGATTTGTGTCTTCACACCAACTAACCACACTGGCCTTCTGGGGATAATGTGAGGCAGCTGAGTTTTCTAGTTGAGACTGAAGCATCTTGAGGATAGTCAGACCACAAATCCCTGAGGAATGCAAAGAGTTTGGTCTCATTAGGGGACTTCGGAAAGTCTCCTCTGTTACCCGGGAGCCCTGAAAATGCAGAGCGGGAGTCAGAGCTAGGGAATCAAATCCTTTCTCTGTTCCGCCCAGGTGCAGCTCAGCCGCGGTGAGAAGTACACTCTGAAAGACAACAGCAACCCGGAGAACTGGGTGGTGCAGAGCAGCACTGGGGTGACAAAGACTGCTCCTGCTGCTTGCTTCTTCTTACCTCCTCCAGACCCAGAGGTCATTGGCAGAGTTAACAAGTGAGTATGCAGTGGAGTGTGAACCAAACACCCTAGCTCCAGTCTTTATATGTATTCATTTAGGAGTTTTCTACGTCTTTGCTGAAGCACAGGAAAGTTCAGAAACTCTAGGTCACCTACTTTTTCTCCCTGCCAGTGCAGGACTGTTCCCTATTATATGTTGTTCTAGTGCTTTGTCCAGTTCTAAATGGCCCTGAAGCAATGGAGTTTCTACCACTTCCCTTGAGGGAGATCTTCCACAGGCCTCACGGTCAAGAAGTTTTTCCTGACATTCAGCCTAAATTTCTCTGTCTTACATTTTATCTCAACGCACAAGCTGCACCAGTTCGATTTAAATCTATTTAGAATCTGATTTAGATAAATTCTCACTGCTCCCTTGTGTGGACATTTCTAAATCAGTTTGAGTGTCTTATATTGATTAAGTTTAAGTTAATGCCTTACCTACTTAAACAAAGCCAATATGAAGCTGAATCAACACTCAAGCCATTTAAGAGTGTCCATGTAAGGGGACTGCACTGATTTAATTAACTCAGTTTCTATACTGATTTCATTATATCAATGCAACTTGTGAGTTTTGATAATACCCAAGGCCCATCTTCAAAAGAGAGTTAAGCACTTCTGAAAATGGTACATGCAGCCTTAATTTCATTCCTCCCAGTTACCTGCCACTGGAACCGGCTTTAAATAATTCCTGTCCCTCCTTGGTGCTTGTGAATTTCACGAGCAGTAAAAAATGTTAGATTTTAAAATTTTGCAACACACTGCCTTGCATTATGTATCTTGATAACACCACACAATGACTGCCCCCTAGAGCCCTGTATGATGTATTTCCCCTGCAGAACCACCTCTAGCAACTTGTTTTATTGATACCCTTCCTATGCCCCAGGCCTGTAAACCAGCCACTCTTTCGTATTGCTTTCCAGTGTGTTTCACTGCTTTTACTTCCCCTGCATAGGAATATGCAGGAGAACATGTAGCCTTGTCCTCAGACGAGGCTTGCAGTATAGTCCTCGCTGTACTGAAGGATACCCGTTTGAGGCCCACTACACAAGACTAGGGATGACTGTTTAGTAACAGGAATTAGTCCAGGGCCTTCAAAAATCCCTGCAAATTGCTCTTTGCAAAGTCATGTTTCAACAGTCCCTGGTTTTTGCTCCCATTCCCAGTTCTCCCCTGAAGTCAAACTGTTCTCACAAATCAGAGTTGTGCCATTTCCAGATGACAGGGGAGTAACAGTGTCAGCACGGGGAGCAGTTAGACTTCCAGTTAAACCTGTTGGAAGGTAATTAAGGTAATTCCCTGGAACAGGTAACCGCACTGTGCTCAGGTGAGGCACTCCCAGACAGGTGTATAAGCAGGCTTCATGCAGGCTAGTTTCTATTCCTGTTAACTCCCGTGCTGTGAGTGACGCTCCCCTTCTTTCGCTTGTAGGCTGGAAGATGAATTGAACACAGTGAAGCAAAAGAGGACGACAGTTGAGAACTCCCTGAAAAGCAGGCAGAAGGAGCCGGTTAAGCCCAGCCAGCAGGGTATGTCAGGTGATTAACTGCTCTCTAGTTTAACATACAAAGCTACCCTGCAAAGTGAGATGTGGTCTCATTTTGTTTGACTTTACTGAACTTGCCGAGTCAACAAACGCTAGTAATTCAGTGAGTGCTGTAGGCTTAGCTTTTAAGCTTGGGTGTCTCAGCAGGATGCCTACTTGTGGGCATAGTGAAGCACAAGCAGGCATTGGCACGTGGATGCTGTCGGTCTAGTGCTTAGAGGAGAGGACTGGATACTGGGATCTCTGAGTTTTAGTCCTGGCCCCGCCAGAGACTCTTTGGGTGACCCACGGCAAGTCACTTTGCCTCTGTGCTGCTGTTTGAAAATCTCTTGAGACCTCCCGCACAAGGGAGACATGTGGCCTCCGCAGTGTCTGCGGAGTGTTTTGAGATCCTTGGGTGAAAGGCGCTGCAGAAGGACTGAGTCCCGGTGCGGAGGCCTTACATGACCAACTCTTCCCACACTCTTGCTGGGTCCGCGTTAGAAAGTTGGCTTCCCCTTTTCCATCAGCAAACTCCATCCACTGACTGCCAGGGCGACTGATGGAGAAGGAGGCTGCAGAGGGACAACTCCTGCAGCAAAAAACCAAACAAGGTCAACAACTCTTACCCAAACAAGTTACTTTGCTGGCAGTGGAGCAGCCCTTTGGGGATCTGAGCCATCAGCCCCCTGCAGCGCCGTGTTATCCGCATGGAGGAGGCACAGCAAGGTGGAGTGGAAAGTTCTGACCCAGACTCACAGGCCCGGTCTCGTAATCTGCATCCAAACCGATGTGATGGATTAAATACAGCTCACCTCACTCCAGCATAATCCATTTGAAGCAGATGCATACAGGTGGTGTCTCAAAGAAAGGGTAGCTGAGGGCCAAGCGGCAGGGCCTGTATATCAGAGATCTAGGGAGAAAGGTTAAGATAACCCAGAGTGTGATGGCAGATGGGACAATGCACTGACTCGATATCAATTTGTCATTCCAGCGCCAGTCGGAAGTCCCACCGTTGCCCAGGATGACTCCCAAGCTGACCAGCTCCTCTCTAAGCTGAATAAGATTGGCGGAGACTTGGTTCAAGTGGAGAAGGAGATTTTTAGCCGGGTGAGGTCTCCAATAAGCCACAGTGCTCCGACAGAGGACCTGCACAAAAGGATCAAGGACCAGGAGGTGAGGGCTGAAGAGCACAGAGAATGGGTTGATCGTGGTAGCTGGCTCCAATAGTGGGAGCAGAATTGAACTGACAGAAAACATGTAAGAATTAGTCCCTGCTGCTCCAAGGAGAAAAGGAGAGAGCTTTGCTGCTGCTGCAGAGACATCTGCCGGCTTTGGCCCTCAGAAAGAGGCCTGCTGGAGTTGTTACAGTGCAGGGCGGAAGGGAGAATATGGGCACTTCCACTGCTGAACCTGTGATATTCCCTGTACTTTATGGATGATCCTTATGGGAGGTGACCTGAGAAGACAAATGTGCTCTCAGCATAAACCCTGTGGTTCTCTCCCCTCCTTTGGGCTTAGATCTGGTTCAGTGTCTCTTCAGTGTGATAGTCTTCTGCTGTGGGTCTTTGTCCTGCCCTTGCAAGGGGTGGACTCAAACTGTTGGTTTTCTCCCCTTTCTGGCTATGCTCCACTCTGTTCCATGGATACATGTTCCCATCCTGGCTTAGCCAAGGCCTCCCAGCAGATCCCGCTGTATCGCATCTGCTTAACACTGAGCTTCTGTGTGTTCAGTGACTCTGGGAATTTCTGTTGCTGTGTTAGGGAACAACAAAGAGACTTCAGGGCATTGGGGCAGATAAGGAAGCCATGCAGAAGGAGTGTGAGGCCTTCCTGTCCAAGAAACCCACCGGCACCGCTGCCTCTCAGCTCCCTGTGACTCTGAACAACGTCAAGAACAAGTATAATGACGTCAAGATGCTGTCCAGCCTATATGATGAGAAGTAAGTGGAGACAGTAACCCTAGATTGGTAAGAGCAGAGCTGTGTGACACTGCTCAGTGAGGTCTTACAAAGTTCTGCTCACAAATCTTGTGTGTCTTGTCCTGAGCAATTTAGAAAGAAGCTCAGATTTCCCTCTTCTGTACAAATAGATAAATAAATGGTCTTTGTTTTTAAATCAAAACCATGGGAAATGTTACACTTTGAATTTGAAATCTTTTCTTAAAAACTCAGATGGGCTCATGTTCACTGGCAAAGAGGCCTATTTCTGGAAAATTCACAAAATGTGATGAAATTTTCTGCACAATGAGACCATTTTTGAGTTTCTAATAAAATACAACCCCCCCCATCACCCATTTTTATTGTTATTTTACCTGTATTCTCAGAGACTTGAAATGAAATGAACACCACATTCTGCTGAGTACTCTACAGTGCCCTGATAACAATCAGGATACAGATTTGTGGCAGACTGGGATTGCCACCCAGTTTGAATATGTGTGAGGGGTTCAGACGATGTTTCCATTTTGTAAAAACACAGCAAAGTGAATCAGCTGCTGTGGTTTGGAATTTCTCCTAGAACAACCCAATGGGCAGGTGGACAGACCTGCCGACCTCTCCTAGGGCTTGTTATCCTGTTCTTCTGTCTTTAAGGCTGCTCTCAGGAGCCGAGTGGGGCTGGGAGTCAAGGGCAGGGGCTGTTTTCAAGGCCAGCTTCTTAATGGTCTGCATTGTGCAAGGAGCGCGAGTCCCCTGTAGTCAGTCAAAAGCCTGGCTCTGGGGCAGACTCTGAGAGGTGAGGGGAGCGATGTGAGTCCTCTGTAGCTAGTCACGTTCCACCATCTCCATCTCCGCAGAGCCAAAGCTTCCCTGAACCTGGAGAACCAGATAGAGATCACGGACGAGATCATCAGCAGCTTTGAGTCCAAGCTGGCTCAAGACAGCACCATCCCAGCCTCTCCCAACGCCCTGCAGGATCGTGCCAATGAGCTGCAGGTGAGGGAGCCTTTGGCTTCTCAACAGCAATGAGAACAATCCGGCACAGTAAGAGATGGAGTCAGGTAACCTGTGCTCCGTTTATCCCGTGGTTAGTGTGCATAAGAGACTTGGATGGCCACGCCTCTCCAGTAGGCCACGCCTCTCCAGTAGGCACTGACTCCTTCGTCTAGAATAGATCAGCATTGCTCAACCTTTTCAGGCTGCTGACCCTTTATTTGAAGTCAAAATTTTTCACAACCTCCTGACATTTCTATAGTTATAAAACTGAAAAATGGATCAATGCTAGCAGTGCTAGACTTGTATAATTGACCTGTATGTGTGTGTGTTTGGGGAAGCTAGCAGTGGTAGAGAATACTGACATTGAAGGGTCGGGGCATGCAGGGTGTGAGATTTTCTTTGCTTTAGGTTGTAGTAACATTTTCAATTCCTCACAACCCTCTTGATGGCCTTTTGGGACCCCCCCCCACTCCCCTAGGGGGCGCCACTCGCCACCCGAGAAACACTGTTCTAAATGAGCTTCCATAGTGCCTGCAGACTAAATCACTTTCACCAGTTCAGAAGCTGCTATTTATAAATAGGTGGATAAAATGTCACCAAGCAACATCTATAATAACTGACACCCACCCCAGAGATCTAAACCACCTGCCTGTGTTCCTCTCCAAACCCTCCCTAGTCGACCTGCCCCAGCACTCCACAGTCCGCTGCCCTTTTGCACACCCCTTCTCCATCTACCTGTGTCCCAGCCTAGTCTCTCTGCCCTACAATTAGTTCCCCCGTTACCCACCATGACTCTTTCTCCAATGCCTGCTCGAGCTCTCTTGACCTCACCCAATCAGCCCCTTTATCTTTCCCCATCTCTCCAACTGATTTCCCCAAGTCTTCCCCCAACATCTGTCCTTCACACGTCTCTGCGTCAAAGAGCCACCCTTGCACTCTGCAGCATTTGCATTCTCCCAAGCCCGCTCTGTGAACCCGCGGTGGATTTTCTCTGTATCCATTTCCCCATCACTACTGATGCTAAAGATGTGGGGGTGGAAAGAGAAGCTCCTTCCGTTCTCTTCTGCCCCACTGAGCCAGTGACTCCCTCTTTGGGTCACGGATGGCCTTACAGGGCCAGGTGTCGGGTAGATGGCTTGAGCAGAACCACCGACGCTAATCCAGCATCCTTTTCCTTCCCAGAGGCTGAAGCGGGATCAGGTCGCCCAGCAGGACTGCATACTGAAGCTGAACCGTAGCCTCAAGGACGCTGAGCACAGCTGCAGCGCGGTGCAGAACAACTTCCAGGAGTACTGCCCGAACCTCCCCAGGCAGAAGCGGGAAGTCCAACTCCTCAACGACCGCTATCACGCTGTGGCCGACCAGCTGGATCACCGGTGAGCAGCCAACACAGCCTCTGTTCCGCGGGCCACCCAGAGAATTGGGTCCATCCACCAAACCCCATTTTACCTGTCTTATTTGAATTGAAGGGCCAGTTTTAGGATCTGGGATCCTCTGGGGAGATCTTCTGGGCTCCCCTTTGTCCCAGGACCCCAAGCCGGTGTAGCTTGAGATCCAGCGTGCCCAGCTGTGGCCTGCTGTGCAGTAATTTTGTGCCTCTAGTGAGACAATGGGGAAGAGCGCTGTTTGCTCCTGCCCACCCATCTCCCACTTGCCACCTGTACATGTGCAGGTAATTGCAGAGTTAACCCAGCAGGACGGCCAATCTGCCTCCTGACTTTGAAACCTCCCCTCTGTGTAATTCAGTCTGTGGTGTACTCCTTGTACATGGATAGGTTGCAGGGCTGCTACTAACAGGTCAAGCTCCTTTTCCAGATAGGGGCTGGTTACAGAGCTTCCTTTAGAGCTTCCTTTATATAGAGCAGGGGTGGCCAAACTGCTGCTCTTTTACCATTAAAGTGCAGCTTGCAAGCCCCTTCCATTCTCCACTACCAGACTGGCGGGGGAGGGAGGGAGTGAGCTTGGGACCTCTGCTTTTCAGTGAGGTAGTGGAGTAGGAGCTTCTGTCCAGCGGGGAAGAAGGGCTCGGGGCTCAGCCCTGCGGGGCTCAGGCCTTCAGCAGGTGTGGGGATGAAGCCCCGAGCTCCAGCTCTTGGCAGGTGTGCTCCAGCTCTTGGCAGGTGTGCTCCAGCTCTGCAACTCCTGAAGAGTGTTAGAGAGCCAGTAAGTTTGGCCACCTCTGATCTAGAGAGACGTACACAGATGTGTTTCCTATAAGAACATTACATTTATGGCCACCTACACTTGGTATATGCTCAGGTGGGGCATGCAGTGTCCTTAGCCATGTCAGTCCCAGGATACTAGAGAGACCAGGTGGTGAGGTAACATCTGTTATTGGATCAACTTCTGTTGATGAGAGAGACCAGCTTCCTAGCAGCACAGATTAGGGCTGGGAAAGATACTCCCAGCATCACAGCAAAATTTAATTTAGTGTAAGTAATTAGCACATATTGTAAGGGACCAGTCAAGGCAGAGTGGCCCATTAACACCCCTGCAGTCAGAGGACAAAAAGAGGGGTTAGTGGTACCGAGATTGTTGTAATAAACCATAAATCCAGTGTCTCTGGTCAGACATGATTTTTAGTGTCTAGCAGAATAATGAATTTAAGCTCCCAGGCTCATCTTTTTAAAGTGAAACCAGCCAATCACTACGCTCTCGAATGAACTCACATATGATAAAAGACAAAAGACCCTGTCACCTATGGGTGAACATTTTCACACAGCGATCCCTTTATCGCCCCTCATTCCCAAAGGAAACCCGCACAACACTTACAATACGTGCTAAACAATCGATTCCCTCTTGCACTGTGCTCTGAGTCTGGGCATACCTTTCCCAGCCCTGAAGAAGAGCTCGGAGTGTCTCTCTCCTCGGTAAAATGTATTTCCTCCCCCACCTTGTGTCTCAGGTAAGATACGTTACACATGTCGCCACCTAGGGTCGAACATGATAATACAGTTTAGCATTCATTACATGCTCTACAAGAGAGAACTGTGTTGCCAGCAAAGCCTTCCTGCTTGCTGGCCTACTATAACCACCCCTTTAATTACCCTGGTTTTCACCTGGTGACATTCCCAGTGAGAGCCCTCTTCTCCCCTTAAAGCTCCTCCTGGTTCCCCACCTTTTCAGGGAGAAGATCCTCCGGAACACCAACCTCACCTACCAGCAGTTCCAAAACTCCAATGAGAACATGATGTTCTGGATGAACAACCTGCCCAAGCACCAGGTCAAGACCACAGATGGGCCAAGCCAGATCAATTACAAGCTGCAAGCACAGAAGGTGAGCCATCTGCCAGACCTTGGGGGACACACAGACATGGGGAGGGGAAAGAAGTGACCCTGGTTTCACCTGGAACCTATGTGCAGTGTAACTGCCCCTTTGCTTCTCTTTCCATGCTTCACCTGCGGCAGTGAAGCGACTAGCACAGAACAGGCAGGACCTTGCCTCATGCAGAGGGCAGCTTGCAACAAGTGGAGAGCGGGATAGGGAATGAAGGGGGGCCAGATGCCGTATCTATGAGCAGGCTGCTGCATGGCCTTCAAAGCCTGGGTGGCCCTCGCGAAGCATCTCCTGCCAGCTGCCCTCTCCCATTCATACCAGGAACTGGCTGCTAATCTCTATAGCTGCCAACATCCTCAATTGACCAGTACTATGCTGGGGAGAGAGCTGGCCTCTCAGATGAGACCCTCTGAGCAAACACCAAGAGCCGGTAGGCGGTTGTCCCTCTATGACATACCTGAGCTCTATCAGCCAAGGGGAAAAGAGATTCTGATCTCTTACCCAGGCACACAAGGCCAGAGCTCAATCACCTCCATTATTGGCCATTACTACCCCCATCCCCATAGCTTGGAGCCCTACAGAGTCCATTGCTGAGAGATGGGGTCAGCTTGTGCCATCAACCGGACAGAAATGCCAGACTTCATCTATGTCATGCTCTCTTTGCCAAGGGCATTTCCCCATGCCATCGGTGGCATCGCTCTGTTGCAGTGAAGCAGCTTCACTTTCCCACCCTGATTGCCTTTGGTTTCCTAGTGTCCTGTCCTTACTGAGAGCTTTGTTGAGATGCAGGTACTCAGGTCCTGTCTTCTTCTCCTGCAGAGGCTGGTGGAGGAAATCCAGGGCAAGGAGACTGAGAAGAACACGGTGGTCAAACTATCCCAGACCGTGCAGTCTGCTCTCAACGTACGTTTGGGTTCTGCCATGTGGCTCTGCCATCTATCCTTGCCCAACAGAGACCCAGTTTGACCTCTTTGTCTCCACTTGTAATAGGACTATGAGCTTCAAGCAGGCAAATACTGCTCTTCTCTGGATCCCACCCTGAGTGCTTCCGCTGCCAAAAGACTGCGTGTCACCCCGCTGCAAGAGAGCATCCAGGCCCAGGTAAGACCTTGAGACAAAGGCCTGGAGCCATACTGAGGTCTGGTGTTATGGAGGTCAATGAAACTGCACCTCCTCTGGTTTCACCTGCTTACACCTTGTCTGAAATCAACCTGCAGTTTCTCCTCTTTCCCTGGGGAAAAATTGATTGTTCCCCCAATTTCCTGCCCCCCTCTCTGACTGCAGCCAGTGATAGGGTTACCAGGGGTCCAGTTTTCAGCTGGAATGCCCTGTTGAAAAGGGACCCTGGCAGCTCTAGTCAGCATCACTGACCGGGCCGTTAAAAGTCCACTCAGCAGTGCAGTGGAGCTAAAGACGGGCTCCCTGCCTGCCAGGGCTCCATTCGGCTCCCGGAAGCAGTGGCATGTCCCTTCTCTGGCTCCTAAGCAGGCAGCCAGGGGGCTCTGCACTCTGCCCCCACCCCAAGCGCTGGTTCCACAGCTCCCATTGGCCAGGAACTGCAGCCCATGGGAGCTGTGGGGGCAGTGCATGCGGACAGGGCAGCATACAGAGCTGCCTGGCACACCTCCGCATAGGAGTCAGAGTGAGGACACGCCACTGTTTCTGGGAGCCACCTAAGGTAAGCGCCACCCGCAGCCTGCACCCCTGATCCCCTCCAACACCCCAACTCCCTATCCCAGCCCTGATTCCCCCTCCCACCCTCTGAATCCCTCGGTCCCAGCCCGATGCACCTTCTTGCATTCCAAATCCCTCATCCCCATTCCCACCCCCACTCCAGAGCCCTCACCCCCTCATGCTCCAATCCCCTGCCCCAGCCCTGACTGCCCTCCCATACACCAAACCCCTCATTTCTGGCCCCATCCCAGAGTCCACACTCCGAGCCAGAGCCCTCACCCCCTCCCGTACCCCAACCCTGTGAGCCAGCATGGCGAAAATGAGCGCGTGAGTGAGGGGGGGAGAGCGAGCGATAGATGTGGGATGGAGTGAGTTGGGGGTGGGATCCCGGAAGAGGGGCAGGGCACGGGTGTTCAGTTTTGTGCGAGTACAATGTTGGCAACGCTATGACGATTGTCTTACTCCTAAAGCATAAGCAGTGCTGCTGGTCTGTCTGATCCTAATAGCACTGGACAAAGCAGTATATGAAATATCAGAATAGAGATAATTGCTTTGCCTTGATATTGCTGCTGGTGTCTTCCTTACCACACAGTCAATGAAGATGCACGTTAAAAGGACAGGTGTGTTGGGTCGCATAGGTGGTTAGCTGCTGCGAGAATAGCTGATGCTCTCCTGTGAACACTTTTTTTCCCTGGGTTGCACCACTACAGTGTTGCTGTAGTTTACACTCCCAAGACATCAACAAGAACTACAGATTAGATCTATGTAGTCCTCTTTCTAGGATTTGGTAAATTATTTGACAATTGAATCCAAACCCAATTCATGTAGATGGTTCTGGTTCCACACAGAAAAATCCCAACTTCTTCTGAGTGGGCTCAGAGCAGCTTCTCACACCATCCACACAGCCCTAAAGCAGCCTCTGGCATGAACGAAAAGTAACCGTTCATTTTTGGGAGTTCTGAAAATTGCATTTGTCTTCCAGTTCTAAACTTTTGGCTTGAGCCTGTGCAGGCTGCTATATATGGGTTCAGCTGGTGCTTGCGTGTTAATAAGCCTGGCACCAGCCAAGAACATTACTTGGGCCTGCTGTGACCAGTAAGTATTACTGCCTTTGTAGCTGGCCATATGGGAGTGTATCTTGTAGGACTTAGACTCTGAGACAGAGTCGGGACTCCCGTGTTCTATTCCCAGTTCTACCACTGATTTGCTGCATGACCCGGGACTAGTCTCTTAACCACCCCATGCCTCCGTTTTAGCTCTAAAATCAGGGGTGATAAAATCACCGCAGTATCATATAGCTCATTTAAAGGTTGTAAAGTGCTTTGAGAGCCTCACATTACAACTAGTGCACAGAGGATGTGTAGGGATGGAGAGGTGGGAAGAATACAGGATGTCTAACAAGCCAAGTCAAAGGCGACTTCCCAAATCATTCTTGTTGTTTCTGTTTAGGAGAATGACGTGACAAAACTCTACATGGAGACAGCAGCAGAAAACAAGCAGCAGCTCAGCCGGCTGGAGTTTGCCAAGAAGGTGGTAGAGAAGGTATCTGTTCTAACCGTTTTTCCAGCGAACATGCCCTACCTGCAAGGTGGGAAAGAAGTTATTTATCTGTGTGATGCAGCAGAATTGTTCAGGGTCCTGCCTCAAGCTGTGATCTCACCAGATTTCAAAATCAGGCAGGGTTTGGACACGGGCTTGGGGGCTCGTGCTAAAGGCAGTAGTCCTGGTGAACCAATAGATGGCACTGTTCCCGCTGAGTCAGCAGGAAACTCTGCCTCAGTATGGCATGGTGGGAGCATTGCACTGCTAACCAAAGATGCCATCTTTCCAATGAGACATAAAACCAAGGCCCTGCCTATGTGTGGCCATTGAGTGTATTAACAAATGTTTGTTTCCAATGGGAAAAAAAGAGCTCCAGAATTTAAGATTATTAACTAGAGTTCACAGCTCTGTATTATCAATGCTTAGATACTAGGAATTTCAGAGAGAGAACCACCCAACAGCCTGTATCCCAGCATGGTAGGAATTTAGCATTTCCTCTTGCTGGACAACCCTAAAGATACAAATACCCTAAAGGTCATACTTGTTTATAACTCCAGTATTGCTCGATTCACTTGGGAGAACGTTACCCTAACCACATCCATTTTTGCTTATTGTGTTTAATCAAAGGCTAAGTGGATTCTTGTCAGTTAGAAAGTACCTAGAATTCTATACCGGTTTTGTCTGCTGTTACCTATTCCCATTCTCTAACTGGCCAGCATCCTAAGACTTTAGGATTCAGGGAAAGGACCATTAATGCCATGCTCTAAGAGTGATGTTAACTCCTTGTCCTTCTAATGAACTTCTTGCTTCCTCCTTGCAGAAGGAAGTAAAAGAGGAGATGCAAGCGCAACATGAGCAAATGCAACTGTCAGAAAATCTGGCTCAGTCAACAAGAGAATCAAAGGCACTGAAACTGAAGCTAGAGGAGGAAAGGAGCAAAGTGGCCAAGGTTCAGCAGGAGCTGGAAGAACACCGGAACAGGCTTCTGTTGCTGAAGACTCAAAGGCCCATTGAAAGAGTGGAAGAAAAGGAGGTGGTGGAATATTACCGAGACCCAAAACTGGAGAGTGACTTGGCTAAGATGACGCATCAGGTCAATGATGAGAGCAGAAAAAGGGACAACCTGCAGGCGGATATTGAAATGACGAACAAGAAACTCATCCAGATGGAGAAAGAGAGGAAGGTGGTTGAGGCCCAGCTGCTTACCAAAGAGGTCACTAAAATCGAGAGGGATCCAAACCTGGATAACCAAGCGGCCAGCCTCCGTGCAGAAATCAAGCGCCTAAGAGAGCAGAACTCAACTGCTTCCTCTGAACTTGAACGGCTCAGGAAAGAACTCTACATTCTGGAGCAGAAACAGCCCAACATCCGAGAGAAAGTGGTAGTGAAAGAGTTGATCAAGCTGGAAAAGGACCCGGAGATGCTGAAGGCTGTCAGGACTTTGCAGATGGAAATTGACAAAGAAACCTTCAACAAGAAATCTGTGGAGGACACGGTAATCAAACTGAACAATAGGATCGAAGAGTTGGAAAGGCTGATTGAAGCAACGGAACCCAAAATCATTATCAAGGAGGTGAAGAAAGTAGAACAGGACCCAGAGCTGCTGAAAGAGTCTTCCAAGCTTAGAACTCTCATTGAAGAAGAGAGGAACAAGAACCTGATGTTAACAGGAGAGCTGGCAGAGCTGCAAAGCAAATACACCATTGCAGAGAGGCAAAAACCTAAGGTAGAGGTTAAAGAAAGAGTCAATGAGATTTTCGTCGTAGATCCGGAGACAGAAAAGGAAATCACTCGCTTGAAGAAGGAGCTCCAGGAAGTCACTAGTAAAAGGACAAAGATTGACAAGGAGGTGGAAGAGGCCTTGTCTGAGCTGAACATCCTCAGGTCTCAGAAACCAACTGTGGAGTATAAGGAGGTGATCCAGGAAGTGGTGAAACTTGAGAAGAGCCCAGAGATTGTTAGAGAAATTGACAGGCTGAAGGAACAGCTCAATGAGTTGGTGAACACAAATGGCAGGTCCCAGGAGCAGCTCATCCGGCTGCAAGGCGAAAGGGATGAATGGAAAAGGGAAAGATCCAAGGTTGAAACCAAGCTGGTCAACAAGGAAGTTGTCCGATATGAGAATGACCCTCTCTTGGAAAAAGAAGCTGATTGCCTCCGCCAAGAGGTGCGCAATGTGTCTCAGAAAAGGAGAGCAGCTGAGGAAACAATATATGACCTGCAGAACAAGTACATGCTTCTGGAGAGGAGGAAGCCTGAAGAAAAGGTGGTGGTCCAGGAGGTGATTCTCACCCAAAAGGACCCAAAGCTCAGAGATGAGCACAGCAGACTAAGTCGGAGTTTGGACGAGGAAATGAGCAACAGGCGTCGCGTAGAGCGTGAGGTACAGCAACTTCGATCTGTGGTGGAAGAGAAAGAGAAGCTGCTTAACTTTCAGGAAGATCGAAACAAGAGGCTTTCACTGGAAAAGGAGCTGCGTCAAATAACCCTGAGAATAAAGGAAATAGAGGAAAGCCCCGTACCGGTGCAAGAGAAGATCATCCTGGAAGAAGTGGTCAAGTTGGAGAAGGATCCAGTACTTGAGCAGGCTGCTAGTGGACTGCGTCTGGAGCTGCACAATGAAAAGATGGAGGTTCTGAACCTGCAGAAGGAGTGCAAGAACTTGCAGGTCCAGATTGACATTCTGCAGAAAACAAAATCGCAGGAGAAGACCATCTACAAGGAGGTCATCAGAGTGGAGAAAGACAGAGCGCTAGAGAATGAACGTGCACGGATTTGGGAGCTGCTGAGCAGAGAGAGAGCTGCCCGGCAAAATGCAGAAGAGGACATACGACGAGTCAAGGAGAAAATAGAGAGAGCTGAAGGCATGAAAAGGACCTGGTCCCGTGAGGAAGCTGATCTCCAGAAAGCACGAAACTTGGCAATCCAAGAGAGAGCCAACCTGGAGAGTGAGCTCAGGGAGCTGGAAAGGCAGAAGCAGCAGAAAGTCCTCGTCCTCCAAGAGGAGTCCAAGCTGCTCAGCCAAAAGACAGAGAATGACAGGCAAAAAAAGATGCAGCGTGAGCAAGAACTTTCCCTTCTGGAGGCAGCTATCCTAAAGGAGAAGGACCAGATCTATGAAAAAGAGAGGTCCATCCGGGAAATCCAGTCCGGGGTCAACCGGGAAGAAATGAGCCATGAGACCCAAAAGAGAGAGACTAATGTCTCCACTAAAATCTCCATTTTGGACCCTGAGACGGGGAAAGACATGTCTTCTTATGAGGCCTACAAAAATGGAATCATAGATAGAAACCAATACATCCAGCTGCAAGAATTAGAGTGTGACTGGGAGGAAATCACTACCGTGGGCCCCAGCGGGGATGTTTCTGTACTCCTCGACAGGAAGAGTGGGAAACAATACTCCATCGAGGATGCCCTGAGGTTTAGGAAGATTACGAAAGAGGAATACCAGCTGTACAGGGATGGCAAGATCCCAATCTCGGAGTTTGCTCTGCTGGTAGCAGGGGAATCCAAGCCTCCCTCCTCTTTGTCCATCGGCTCCATCATCTCCAAGTCTCCGCTTCCATCTCCAACGATGCAGCAGCACACCCAAAGCTTCTTTCCTCAGAGTTTGCCGAGAAGCTTCTGCGACGACACCTTCCCCATTGCTGGAGTGTTCGACACTGCCACCGACACCAAGTGCAACATAAGAACCGCTGTCATCAAGAAGATGGTGGATCCTGTGACCGCGCAAAAGCTGCTGGAGGCCCAGGCTGCAACGGGGGGCATCGTAGACCTCATCACGCGGGATCGGTATTCTGTCCACAAAGCCATAGACAGAGGGCTGATCGACAACACCTATATGCAGAGGCTGCTGAATGCCCAGAAAGCTTTCACAGGTGTAGAGGACCCTGTGACCAAGAGGAGGCTGTCTGTCGGGGAGGCCGTTCAGAAAGGATGGATGACCAAGAACAGTGCCTTCCCCTACCTACAGGTCCAACACCTGACTGGAGGGCTCATTGATCCCAAGAAAACCGGTCGCATCCCAGTGTCAGAAGCTGTCCAGACAGGCATGATTAGCGATGACCTGGCTAAGATGCTCCAGGATGAGCTGAACTACGAGAAAGATCTTGTTGACCCAGTCACCAAGGAAAAGATGAATTACAAGGAAGCCATGGCTCGTTGCCGGAAAGATCCTCTGACCAGCCTGCTGCTGCTCTCAGCCACCTCTGAGGGGTTTCAGTCTCATCGTCCTGAGCGCCATTCTCCCATGTTGTCAAGATTCAGGTACTAAGATGAGCTTCATGTTCCCTCCAATTCCATCATGATCTCAAGCCACGGTGGTGCTCACAGATGCACAGACTGCCTAGCGTTTCTTGCTACATACTATTCTAGCGAGCTAATCTTGCTTCCCCATAACTGGGGCAACAGAAGAAGACAAGGCATTCATCGAGGTGAAAGGGTTCTAGCATGGGCATCTGTGTCCGGTTTGGACTGTAAAGGGGATTTTGTTTCAACAAATATGCTTGTGGTAGTTTAAACTGTATGACTTCCTGTCACCTTGAAGTGGGAGTAGGGTGCCAAGGGGCTAATGTGCTCCCAAGTTTGTTCATTCTTATGCATGCAATAAAACTAGGTGTCTCTCCACTGTTGTGTTATCTTTGAAATAGGAGGATGTGCCCACCCGCCCTTCAGTGTAGGTCTACACACGCCCTGTCTTAAGCACCAGGGTCCAGATCCTCAAAGGAATGTGGGCATCCAACTCCCCTGGGCATTTAGGAGCCTAAATACCTTTGCAGATCTGGCTCTATATACCCTAACACTGTAAACCCAGCGTAACGTTTCCAGAAGTGGCTAAGTGAATTAGGCATGGAGGAGTGAACATGAATGGGACTTGGGCCAAGTGCCTTTTTACAATGCTCAGCCCTGGCTGAAATGAAAGGATCACTTCTGCATTTCATGATTCAGAAACAAAACAGAGTGCTCGTACCCTGTCCTAATGGGTGCAGGAGACTGCCAGGGTTTCTGGGAGATGGCGATACTGCCAGGGGATTGATTGTTCTTAGCTCCTTCTCTTCCTCCCCCAACCCTCCTGCACAGCCTCTCCCTGGGGACCGCATTGTCTCTAGTTTGTTTCAAATTATTTTTGTAAGATCAACTAATTTCAACCCGTGGTGGGAACTGCAGATCATTCTCTTCCAAACGCCAAGCAACAGCTGGATGGGAGGAAAAGTGGCCTCGCATTCCAAACGAGCCAAGTGAAGTGCTGCTGATCTGCTAACAACATTCCATTAATACATGTTTTAAATGTCTCTAATCATCTGTGGGTTGGAATCAGATGCTTGTCAGTACTCACAGGTTTTACTAATGATTTCCTGTGATGGTTGCCTGGGTCTTTTGAACAGGGGGCAGGCAGACATTTAGCTCATGAACTAAGGCAGTTTATTGGTACACAAAGAAAACAAGATGTACACTGGAATCTCAGTGTTACTAGCCTTACATGTTTTCAGTCAGGTTCCTGGTCTAGTACCTGTCAGCACTTGCTCCTGCGAGCTCCTGTTCTAACCTGCAGCAGCTAATTGGCTTTTATAGCCCTGCAGATTCCCAGCAGGCTTGGAGCCAGTCAATCACAGAGTAGCTCACTCTCAAAAGCTGCCTCTGATAGCCCCTTCCTGTCTTCCAGCAGCTGTATAACAATGCTAGGGTATTTCTCCAGGGTTTGTAGCTCATGAAGCTAAGGTTCTCCTTTGCAGATGGTGTAACTGTGCAGCAACCTCTGAGCTTTCCTAGACAGGTGAGTCAACCTTCCTTTCATTAATCATCTGTTGGAAAGGGCTAAAAAACCTGCAGCACCATTCACCCCTATGCTACTCCCCTTCCCAGCTCAAAGGGGACTTGCCCCCTTGGATACATTAGTACTGCTTTAAAAATGTTAAATAAATGCTCTTCAGTACAGATGAAAGTTTGGGGAACATGGTGTAATTAAATGACTGTGAGTTTTGTAACTAATTGCTCTGTATTATTTGCCCTCTGATTCACTGTCAGGAGTAATAGGTATTTACCAAGGGATGGGCAAACTGGTTTAGAGGCAGGAAGCTGATCAAGCAGTCTCAGGTGTACTGTTTAGCGTGCAGCAGTCCCCTTAGAGGACTAGATATGAATCACACTACTGACCCCAGTCCACTTTCCTGACCCAAAGATGCTCAGGATCAGCACTGAACAGTTCATGCACCACACCTCACGATCCTGGAATTTCAGCAGTGAGCATCACACCAGTAATTCAGTCTGTTCCATGGGGCAAGGGGTTCTCTCCAGCTAAAGATTTAGCAACAAAGTCTAAACTGGCCCAGGAAGGAATATCTTATTTAGAAAAGATGCAAAATCTGCTTTTTCATGGCATTTCCATGAGCAGGTGATGAGTTTCTCAAACTTGCTATTCAATGGGTAATTGTCACACACTATTACTCTAGGAATTGGTCATTCATGTTTGAAATTCAAGTTGTGTTGCTTGATTGGGATGGGTAGATAAGTCACATGGTATTGTCTCTTCCCCCAGGATTGGATGAGAACACAGGTACTACTCCCCATGTACTGCTTAAAAACAAACCCAGCTTGGTCTAATCAAACCGATTTAAAAATTGGAATAAATAACTACAAAGAATTATTTTGACATGGTTCATCTCTATATCTTTCTAGGAAATACTTTGCCTCCACAAGTGCTTAGCACTTAGAGAATATAAAATGTCACTAAAATACAACCTTGCACCAACTATTTTTGCAACAGTTTTAGCTGCAGCTTTCCTAGGAGAGTGGCAATGAGGACAGGGGCACTGGAACAATTTTTATAGTGGGGGTGCTGAGAGCCATTTGAACCAAATTGTACACTCTGTATGTAATGGAAACCCCTTCAAGCCAGGGGCTGCTGGTTCCAGCACCTATGAATCAGAGGTACCAACTTTTGCTGGCTGGCCCCAGCCCGGCCCTGACTCCACCCCTGCCCCAAAGTCTCCACCCAAACTCTGCCTCTCCCTGCCCATATTGGACCCCTCCCCAAATTCCCACCCCAGCGCTGACGCCTCCCTCCAGCCTGCCACATTTCCCCTCCTCCTGCCTCCCTCCCAGGCTTACAGTGCAAAACAGCTGTTTCACGGCACAAGCTCTGGGAGGGGAGAGAAGCAGGATGCAGCAGCATATTCAGAGGAGGTGAGTTGGGGCAGGGGAGGGGTGCTGCCGGTGGGTGCTCCAGCCCCAGAGCACCCACGGAGTCTGCCCCTATGCTATGAATGAGGATTCAGCAGTATTCTCATTCCTTAGGAATGAGCAAATCTGAAAGTAACCCTTGAATGTGGACAGCCCAACTCTCCTAAGGAAGCTGTTTCATGAGGTCTTCTGACGATGGGCTGTTTTATTTGCAGTGTTGGCATTATGTTGGTCCCGGGACACTAGAGAGACACAATGGGCAGGGCAATATCTCTTATAACAAAAGATATTACCTTACCTACCAGGTCTCTCTGGGATTTTTAAAATCCAATGATAGGAATGAGAGGGCTTGGATATCACTGCTGGCCTCTAAATCTGCATAGTAAGGACAAGAGCGATTGGTGGTGGGGGAAAAAAAGGCCCATGGTTTAGTGTTCCACTGCTACTTGACCACAGTTACCTTCAATAACTGGAGAAAGACAATATAGCTCCCCCTAGAGTAATGCTGAAAGAGGTGTAGGAATATCTGTTCTGAATCAGAGAAATAGGGCAAAAGAGGGAGAATACAAAATTGTACCCAGCTGTTCAGTGTTACATTGCTACTTGACCACAGTTACCCACAGACCTATAGATCCCCATTGAGTAATGCTGTTTAATTCATTTAGGTCTGCAGCCCCCTTTTTAAGGCAGGTTGGAAAACAAAATATGGAACAAAGTAACTCATCTGTCTTCAGACTATTTCGGAAAATAAAACAAACTCATACCAGCTTTTATTGGAAAGAAACTCAGTTTCTCTCTGCAGTAGCGATCTCTTTGTTCTCTGTCCATTATTCCCCAAAACACTATCAGTTGCCCCAGCATCTGACAGTGCTGACCTGAAGAAAGAATGAAGGTGACAAAGGGAAAAGAGAAGGCCTGTAATAAAGAAATGGACCAGGGGGATAGGCCAATGCTGTGGCCACTGGTTGAGGTTTTAGCATACAGGAAGTTGTCAGATTCCATCACTGCCCTGGTCCAGGGAGTGGCTAAACAATGGAGCAGCCTATAACAAACAACCGAGACTTAAGAACAAAGCCTGTGTATTTATTTTCTTTACTGGAGGAGAAAAGTGTCACAACTGCGTCAAGAACTGGTGCTAATAGGCTCAAAAGGCAAACAGTAAAATATTTTCAAAGCCAACCTAAGTAATGGAACGTTTTTAGTTTGGACAACACAAGGGCGTGTTCTCCAGAACCGGATGACTTCCCATGCTGCCATAGTGGGAGTTTCTCTTTCACTCACAATGAAGATCATTCTTAAGATATTTTCACTTGCTGTTTAACTAGGAATTAAATCTCTAACATTCTTAAACAGTTGAACACAAGACTTGTCTAATACTAACAGCGGCTCTCCTGGCTGTATGGAGTAGACCCTCCAGGCTGCTTTAGGTCAAGCACTGCCGGATGCTGGGAGGGAAGCTGACAAATCTCTTTGCAATGGGCTATCTGACCCCCAGCCAGGCCTGAGTGATCTATGGGTGCTGAAAAGATCATCTACAGTGCACCATTTTTGCTATGTTCCCAGCCAATGGGAGAAGGATTCTGAAGTTGCTCTCTAGTGTGAGAATTTAGTGTCCCCCAGTCAGTATTATAGGCTGATGCCTGGTGCCATCAGGCCTGTCCCTGTCACATGTAACAACTACCTCAAGAAGGCTCTAACACCCTTAACACAGACCCCCAGCAATGGGCTGAGAGCATCCAAACACCTATGCCTAAATGAGAACTAACACTTCCCTCCACCTTCCTGCATAATACAGAGACATTTCAACCCCAGCCAGGCCCCCTGCTCAGCCACCAGAGAGGGAAAATGAACTGATGCACAGAACTCAGCATCAGGAATACAGGCGGCCAGGAGGTGCCACGTCCTTTCATCTGCAGTGTTTCTGCAGCCTGTGCTGGTCTTTGGGGTCGCAGGGGCTTTGCCAGAAGAAGTACTGGTGGTTCAAGGCCGCCTTGGCAGAAATGCGCCTGTCGGGGTCATACAGTAGCAATTGCTGCAAAAGAAAACCAAGAGGTTTTAGGGTTTTTTTTTTTTAATATATATAAAACAGGATGTTTAACTGAACCAAATGCAAAAGCTTTCAAATAGCACAAGCCGGTGCTGCTTCCTCTCCACTAGACACTGGCCTCCAAAGAGAGCCAATTATTAGATGGTGCCTTTATCAGATAGCCCAAGAGCGCTTCACTGACTTTAATCAGGTGTGACAATATCCAAGTTGAATAGCTAGAGATTGATAGCCCCATTTTCCAGATGTGGAAACTGAGGTCCCCAGAAGTTATGATTCACCAAAGGTCTTAGAGTAGCACGACTTGGTACAGAACCCAGATCTGCTAGGCCCCAGGCTGGTGCCCAACCACCAAGCCACATGGTTTCCCAATTATTTAGAAAAGGGAAGGCACCACAAAAAGTCCTTTATGGGCTGCGGTCGTAGATCTTGCCTGTCTGAGTTGGACCACAGCTGGCACATTGGGCCCCAAGCATGTCCAGGGTAGGAGTCTGTTCCAGACAAGCATGGTAGCCATGCTGCTGCAATTGTACTTCATAGTACACGACTCCTCCGCGCCCTCTCACCCTCCCGAGTAAATCACTGCCAAATAACCCATCATCTTGGATCAAAAAATCACAGACAAAGGAACACTGTGAATGGTGAAATCCCTTTGACCAGCCTATGTTTCCTAGAGGGTTCTACTAAGTGTAGTGTTAAACAGCGCTTCCATGACTGGAGGATTTTCTTACTCTATTTACTAAAGGGAAAAACACTGCAGCATGAATGTGTATTGAGACTGATCAATATACACCCATCCCACACCACAGCTACTAGGTAGCACTTAGGTTGCTAAGTCACTAGCTCTGATGCTGAATGGGACTGGGAATCTGTTGTAAAGAATAAGATTTTTATGTGCAGTTGTACAAACTTTAGCTGTGTGTGTGACATTATTCAGCGTGCAAGACATTGGAGGGACATTAGAAGAGAAAAACAGCGATCACCCCAATACTCCAGCCCTCTGAATCTTTGTACGTGCTCAGATACCACCAAGCTGCATGTGCTACGAGAACTCTAATAGAAAAGATTCATAGGCAAAAGAGACCTTTATGATCATAGTGTAACCACCTGCAGAGCACAGGCCGCTAGACAGTTTCATCCAGTGACTTGTGCATGGAGCCCAGTAGAATAAATCCCTCTTCCCATGCAGGAAACTTTGTGTCCAACGGATCCAAAATACAAGAGCATGGTTCAGGGATGAGGCAAAACACGCACCACCTGACCTGCTATTTGTCATTTCAGCTGAACAGGGGCACCCCCTTTGTCCTATTGGAAAGAGCAGAGCTCCCAAACACCCTGCTCAGAACTCACCGCCAGTAAGTCTCGCCCATCCCGATCCAAGTTGGGAACGATCTCCTTCATCTCTTTTCTCGCCCACCTGGGAAAGTTTCCTTTATAGTCGGGAAGCTGGGTCACCCCTGGCCATGCTGCCTCAGTGGGTGTGCCCAAGGTGCGGAAAATCCGGAAGAGCTGGTCAATTTCAGAATCCCCCGGAAACAGGGCTTTTCTTGTCACCTGGGAGCAAGAAAAGCGCCAGATCCAGGCCTTTAAGTTTCCCTCACATTATTTCCTAATAAGAATAACATTCATGTCTGATGTAGGGCAACCCCTTCCATGGCAAAGTAATGCTAGGGAAGTGTCTAGTGATTGTCTAGAATACAGCTTTTGGGAACGCTAAATAACACTGCATCTGCTTGTACTCTTCATTCCACGACCCCCACCCCGGGCTCTGTTCCTCTCTCTCATTTAGGTACACAGGCGTGTTCTCCTCAGTGTATTTCTCTACCACCTGCTCCCCTTCTCCGCTCCCCTTGCAGATTGTGTCCAGCTGCAGGAGCTCCCTCCCCATTGATGGCTCTGTTCCCTGAGGGCATCCTCTGCTTCTGTCCCTCTCACGTGGCCCCAGCCCCTAGTGGTGGCAGCTAGGTCTGACTTCTCCTTGGTTCAAGCTGCTTTTAAAGGAATTCAGATTTTTTGGCATGTGAGGTGAAATGCCAGCTCTCTGCAGACCACAGTGTGAGACCCTCAAGTGCAGGTGGACAGGAGTTCTGTAAGGCCGTCTTCTTCCTGCAGCCCAGCTCTTAGCAGCAGCTATCCAGGCACTGATGTTGAACTAGGGTGACCATATTTCCCCAAAGGGAAAATGGGACACCGAACAGGGATCTCCCTCCGCATGTTCCTCTGCAGCCCACTAGGGGGTCACACCCCCCTTTTTGATCATCAATTGGCAAGAGCAAACGGGACAAATGCCCGGTTTTGCCAAAAATGCTGGGATCGCCAGGATAGGGCTTAAATCAGGGGACTCTTGTGACCATACATCCTGTTTTGGCCAGCCTTGGTTAAATTTCACCCTGCTGCAGAGGGCAGTTTTTGAAAGATTTAAGCGTGCGTAAAGAGATAAATGGGCTAGTTCTTGTGCTGGGCCCTGCCTGTGGGGGAGTGATTTTACTCTGAATGCACAGTTCGGAAGCTGCTAACTTCCTAGCTGCCTTTTCCATGGTGTATGCCCAGTGCCATCCAGGAAATGGGTAAGCATGAGCCTGAATAGCATGCATGAGATGTTAAAAAGAAGGGACCATTCGCTTAGAAAGTGGTTAAACCTAGTCTACCATTTCTGCAAAGATACAGCCAATGCTCCAGACATCCACTGCCGTCGAATAGAATTTACATCCCAGCAAGATTTCGGGGGCCCGGTACCATAAAGTTACCACCTACAAGAGACCAAAACAAAAGCATTAGTCCAGGAGTAGACAATTTATTTTTTTTGTCAAGGTCCAGACTCCAGAGAAGAAATTTTTTAAAAAAAACCCAATAAGTAGATAAGATTTCAGGGTCTGTTCAAAAGAGCCAGATTTGGCCCATAGTTCACCTATTGACAACTCTTTCTTTAGTCTAGTTTCACTTGGCAGGTACATATAGTTCTCTGCTCTTAGCAAGGGACAGTTCCTGCATGCAGGTGTTCAGCTTGGAAAGATTCTTTATGTACAACATCCATCTATGCCCACTCCAACCACACAGGAAGTGGCATCTAATCAACAGGCCACTGCAATGCCTGATGCACATATTTTACAGTGATGGACATATTAGAAATTCATAGATTACACTTTTTTTTTTTATAGGGGTCAAATAATTCAGATGAGATAAATCAGAGAGATTGGCACCAAGATACCCCGGTGAAGGCACCTTAGATCAGATAGGACACAGCCATTACCTCGTGAGTGTAAGTGCGCAGGGGAACCCCGAAGGCTCTAGCCAGACCAAAATCTGCCAGTTTGATGGCTCCCGCTTCGTTGATAAGCAAATTCTGAGGTTTTAAGTCTCTATGAATGACTCTGTGCGAGTGACAGAAGTTCACACCCTGCAGCAGCTGGAACAGATAGCTCTAAAAGGAGAGATTTCAGATATCCATGCAATGAGACGATGTGGAAAACTGGGCAGGTTTAAATTACAACCATTGACCTACGGCAGATCTTCATGAAGGAAGTGTCCAACAGCTGTACAGAAAATATTTCACAATTGCAATAGAACGTCTCCCCCACAACCCAGATACTGTCACTCCAGCTCCATCCAAGCCCATGATGGAGATTCTAACTACAGCCCAGCAATACACTGAAACGTTCCCATCCCTGCTGTTTTGGGGAGGGAAGGGGTCAAATCCACGCTGTGCTGCCACTACCAGCAACGTAGCTCCCTGGACTGTCTCCCCCAACTCAGCTTGTTTGACCAACAACAAAACAAAGCGGAGAAGTCTGGAAACGGCTGGGAAATTAACGAACCTGACAATACTGTCTAGAATTTTTCAGATCAAACAGCACCTTGGGCCTGATCTGCAGAGGTGCCGAGCACTCACAGCTGTCACTGCTTTCTGTGGGAGTCGGTTAATTACCATGGAAGCTTACCCACAATTCCCACGATCAGTATAAAGTCTAACACACAGCTGAGCAGTTCTGGGTCCCTCCAGCAGAGGGCAGCAGGTATAAACATGGCTTTAACCACCCATAGGTATTTTGCCAAGGGGGCTCTCTTACTTTGCTAACCTTCGTACCTTTACCAAACGCAAAGGGAGCTCCCCTGTCCGGGACGAGTCCATGTACTTTTTCAAGTCCTGATTCAGATACTCAAACACCAGATACAGCTTCTTCTGACTGTGCACAACATCTAGAAGCCTAAGAGCAAAACACAACCATAACCTGTCTTATTAAAACCAGTCCTGACCAGCTTCATACAGCAGTGCTCCAAACCAATACTTCTCTCTGTAATGAAACAGTGGTACAACAGGACAGTGGGTAATATATATAGGTTCTCTTCTAGCAGACCCGCAATCCCGCTGATAGCCGCTTTTCTTCAGCAGCTGAATGGAATAGGATTTATTTGAAATGCCTCATGCCTTACGAGCTATGATCTAACTTCTCTACATTATATTAGCAGCAGCTAGTTTGTAAATGGGGAAAATAGGGCCAGATCTCCAATTTTGTGAACTTGGCAGAGCTCCATTGAAGGCAGAGCTTTGCCTGTTGAGGAGCTGGGCCGTTGTATCTGGGAAGACCGGAGGGAAGAGTTTAGTGTGGGTGGCAAATCATCCTGCACATGAATGAGCATTCCTGAAAAGAACAAGGGCAGCCTGATGAAAGCAAAAATGTAGCCAATATGCCCTAGCTGGGTCATGATGGATTTTTCATCACTGACCATTTTCAAATCCAGATGGGAGCTCTGCTCTCGTAATTATTCTGGGGAAGTTCTCCAGCCTGTGCTATCCATAAATGATCACAATGGTTCCTTCTGGCCTTGGAATCTATCGGTACGTCTACACTGCAATACAAATCCCACAGCACCGAGTCCTGGAAATCGGGTCAGCTGAGTTGGGCTTCCAGAGCTCAGGTTGCAGCTCTGTAAGGGCATGGTTACACTTACAAGATTATAGCGCTATTGGTTATAGCGGTCCCCTTATACAGTAATATGAATAGCGCTATTGTATGTCCACACTGAGATGCTCCAGCGTTATAGCATGGCCACATTTGCGGCACTTAATGCGGCATTAAGAGCAGCGCATTAGGGCATGTATCCCACAGTACACCTCTTCCCGATCTGGCGCAATGCCTTGTGGTAGGGGGAGCATCACTTGCGGGGCATTCTGTATCCTGTTTCAACTACCCATGATGCTTTTTGGCATATCCCAGCAATCCCTGTGTTTCCTTCCACCTCCGGCGCCATCTTTCAAGGGTTTCAGCAAGGCGCGCTCCGTCTTCCATTGTTGTGTGCAGCAATGAATCCAGAACTGCTGAGGAACATGCTGACGACTGTCGCCAGCACATCTCTGTGTGCAGTGGAGTTAATCCTTGACATGCAGGATGACAGTGATGAGTCTGAAGACGAGATCGAAGCGGTGAATGCGTTTGACACGAAGCTTCTTGTCTCATTAAAGGACATGCTCACGGCCGCTGAATGCCGCTTCTGGGCACGGGAAACGAGCACTGAGTGGTGGGATCGCATCGTCATGCAAGTCTGGGATGACGAGCAGTGGCTGCAAAACTTTCAAATGAGAAAAGCCACTTTCATGGGACTGTGTGCTGAACTCACCCCCGCCCTGCGGCGCAAGGACACCACATTGAGAGCTGCCCTCCCGGTGGAGAAGCGGGTGGCTATCGCGATTTGGAAGCTGGCTACACCAGACAGCTACCGATCGGTGGCCAACCAGTTTGGGGTTGGAAAGTCGACCGTTGGAGTTGTGCTGATGCAAGTGTGCAGGGCCATTAATCGCATCCTGCTACGAAAAATCGTGACTCTGGGTAACGTGCATGACATCGTGGCTGGCTTTGAAGAAATGGGTTTCCCTAACTGTGGAGGGGCGATAGATGGGACCCATATACCTATTCTGGCGCCCGCCCACCTAGCAGACGAGTACGTTAACCGAAAGGGGTACTTCTCCATGGTTCTCCAGGCACTTGTGGATCACCGTGGGCGTTTTACTGACATTAACGCTGGCTGGTCTGGAAAGGTGCATGACGCATGCATCTTCCGCAACACCAGCCTGTTCATGAAGCTGCAAACCGGGACTTTTTTCCCAGACCAGAGGATCCCCGTGGGGGAAGTGGAAATGCCCATAGTGATTCTTGGTGACCCTGCTTACCCTTTAATGCCCTGGCTCATGAAACCCTACACAGGGAGCCTGGACAGCAGTCAGGAAAGGTTCAACTAGAGGCTTAGCTGGTGTCGAATGACTGTGGAGTGTGCTTTTGGGCATCTCAAGGCGCGCTGGCGCTGTCTTTATGGGAGGCTAGACTTGGCCGAGGGTAGTATCTCCGCGGTTATTTCCGCATGCTGTGCCCTACATAATCTTTGTGAGCGGAAGGGCGAAGGCTTCACTCAGGCATGGTCCTCGGAGGTTCAACGCCTGGAGGCCACATACGCCCAGCCAGAGAGCAGGGTTCTTGGAGGGGACCAGCGCGAGGCTGTTAGGATCAGGGAAGCCTTGAGGGAGCATTTTGAGGCTGAAAGCCAGTTCTAAAGTGAGGTGCAGATGGAGGGAGGGAGGGAGCATTCTTTTAATAGGAACAGGCATTTGCTTTTCTGTAGCCTGTAATAATGTATGTACACTTAATAAAGAAACCCATTTATGAAGAAGACAATTCATTTATTGAACAGGTACTTCGGTTGTTGAAAGAAAATATTGTGATGCATGTGAGGGGGAAGCCGGGGGAGGTGCAATGGGGGTGGCATGGGGTCAGTCAGAGATCGCAATATGTCCGGGTCTCTGAGTCTCCAGTGCCCTCACAGTGGCCATGTCCCCCAAACCCCATTTGCGGAGGGCAGTAAGGCATGTTATTAGGGGTTGACTGCAGTGGATAATGGTCCGGGGTTTGGGGGTTGTTCGGTGAAGACAGAGGGGTTGGAGGCAGCTGTGGATGGTGATAACCATATAGCTGATGACAGTGGCCTGGAGGGTACTGAGGCACAGAAGGGGAAGGGATTTGGGGCAAATGATAATTGCGGTGGTGGGTGCGGTGCTTCTCCTCCTGAAGGGTGACAATCCGCTGCATAGTCTGCAATTGAAGCTGCAGTAATGAGAGCAGCTTATCGGTGCTTTTCCAGCGGTGAATCGCATTCTCCTTCCGTGCCTTCTCCCTCAACTTGCTCTCATTCTCCCTCCCCCTCTGTGCAACTCGATTCTCCGTTACAGCCTGTTGCATTACTTGCTGTACAAGATCCTCTTTGCTCCTTCCTGGCCGCTTCCTCAGTCGCCTCAGCCTCTCAGCTGTTGATAAGAGCGATGGCGCAGGGCTCAAGGACGACACTTCTAAAATAAAAAGATACATTTAACAGTGGTTCCCTTGTAAAGAGCAGACATACCTATGACTCCCCGTTTGCCTGTCCTGCAGAGAGCACAGATACAGCAACGGAGCCCCTGCCATGGTGAGTGCACTCCAGAGGCAAGGGAAATGATTTTTTCCCTGCCCTAGAAAAGCTGTGCCGGGGGAGGGGGTGGGGAGTGCCTGTAAGTTGCAGGAGCCCGAGTCTGAGCAGCAGGCAGGGGGAAGGATTTCTTCCCTGCCCTGAAAAGCTGTGGTGGGGGAGGGGGTGGAGTGCTGGTAAGTTGCAGGAGCCCCACTCTGAGCAGCAGGCAGGGGGAAGGATTTCTTCCCTGCCCTGAGAAGCTGTGACGGGGGCGGGTGGAGTGCCGGGAAGTGGCAGGAGCCCTACTCTGAACACTGTTCCAACATTCTCCGTAGGTGTTTGTCCTGGAAGATATCTCGTTGCTTCGAGTCACTGAGGAGCAAAGGGAAGGGATTTTAATGAGATGCGGCTTCCGCCCAGGGCCATATGCAGCTTGCCTATGTGCAGCAATGCTCCCCCCACCCACTGTAGCACAGTGGCGGGGACTAGTGACCAGGACGGGGACCACGCTGGCTCTCCCGGGAAACCTGCACAGGCGCATTGCAAGTGCTCTTATTGAGACCTTTGAAGAGATTACTGATGATGACTACCGCGAGGTGATAGACTACATCAATGCACTATTCCACATGTAGGCAAGCATGCAAGCATCCCCTTCCACCCCAAGCTGCCTGCCTTCCCCATAGAAAAGCAGCTTTACCTCTGCAATCCGCTGCTGAGCTGGCCCCTGCAACCGCCGGACGCTGTGGCTGACCGCCCTCCTGGGTTGAGAAGAGCTCCTGGCTGCATGCGTCCAGGGACTCCTCCGTGCCCTGGGTCACTGCCGCCTCATCCTCATCCTCCTCTTCTTCATCCTCCTGGTCTTCGTCCTCCTCCTCACCGCCCCCCCTTCACTGGTGGGCTGGGAAGTGTCCACGGTGATCGATGGAGTGACCGTAGGATCACCACCAAGTATCGCGTGCAGCTCCTTATAAAATCTGCAAGTCAGCGGGGCTGCCCCGGAGCGGCCGTTTGCCTCGCGGGCTTTGCGATAAGCATTCCTAAGCTCCTTTACCTTAACACGGCACTGCAGAGTGTCCCGCTCATGGCCTCTTTTCGCCAACGCCCGTGATATCTGCCCATAGGTATCAAAATTCCTGTGGCTAGACCGCAGCTGAGACTGAACAGCCTCTTCCCCCCAACAGCTGATGAAGTCCAGCACCTCGCTATTGCTCCATGCTGGGGATCGCCTATTGCGAGGAGGCATGGCACATGGAGTCATGATGATCACCTGCAACGATTCCCTGAGACCACGCCACGCAATCAATCAGATCAATGAGAATGATCACCTGCAAGGATTCCCTGAGAGCACGCCACGCTTGGCTGGAGCAAACAGGAAGGGGATTTTCAAATTTCCCTGGAACTTTAAAGGGCGGGTCTGACGTGTGGTCACCTGAGGACAGGACAAAAGAGTTTGCAAGTGATGACCAGAGTGGCTCGAACGGGAATTATGGGACGGGCTGGAGGCCAATTAATGCGCAGTGGGTGTCCACATTCTTGCTGTAGCGCTACAGCAGCTGCGCTACAGCCCTTATTCCCCATGCGGAGGTGGATTAACAATAGCGCTATAACTCCGCGGTTATAGCGCTCTACGTGCCTTGCCAGTGTGGACGGGGAGGAGGTTATAGCGCTCGTGGGGGCTTTATAGCGCTATAAAGTGCCAGTGTAACCAAGCCTTAAAACTGCAACACAGATGTGCAGCCTCCGGGCTGGAGCCTGGGCCCTGAGACCCTTACGGGTTCTCATTACCTGGGCTCCAGCTTGAGCCCGACCAGCTACACTGCAATTGCCTCGTGAGCCTGCTGCCCCGGGCCAGCCGTGTACTACAAATCTACTTGGAAGGGGGACTGTCATCTTCAGCACTCTGCTGCTGCTCTCCAAAATAGCCACTCCAGAGCTGCAGCTCTGGCCTGAATTTTAAGGAGCGGAGAGAAAATCTTTCCTATGAAGGTCTTTCAGAAAGGAGTAAGCTTTGACCAGGAAAGCTTGATTGTGGCAGGCAGTTCTGGCTAATGCTGAGAAAAGGGGACACCGTGTTGTTTTTCATAGTCAAAGCCCGGCATTCAGTTTCCTTGGCCATGTCTCTCCATTGCTGTTTATTTGGTGCCTGTCAACACCCACACACATTTTTGCATCATGTTTCCTGCATTTGAATTTTTCCACCGAAGTTCTGCAGCCACAGTCTTTCTCCATTAGCTCAGCAAGGTGGGGCCAAGTTTAAAAAAAAAAAAGCCACTAAGGAAATTTCCAGGGGAAAAACAAGTTTAAGATACCCAGTGGAGAAAAAGGCCATTAAGTTCTCTACAGCACTAGTGTGACCACAGAAGAAAAAAGAAACACATGCAAACTATGAAATTGTAAATGTGCTCCACTTTGAACGCTAATTCGTGCTATTCACAGAAATTGTTCATCGGGTTTTTAAGTTTGAGACACTTACTGTGTGTTTGTGTCTAACAATACAATCCATCAACAGGAACTGTGGCCTTTTCCATTGCCCTGTGTCAGGATAATGACTCTGAACAACACTCAGGGACTCTGATAGGCACTTACTGTTTGAAAAATAGCTAAGTGAGTGGTTATGGCAGAGAGTGAGCAGAATGATTTTTTATAAGTGACTGAGAAATGCCTTGTCCGTTTCCTTTTTATCAACAATCCTTTTACTTGGTGCACACAAAGCTGGGAGACGTATGTTTACATCCTTCTGCTCCTCAGCTTGACACAACTGCACTTGATCTGCAGTGAGTGAGTCATATTGCAATGACCCACCCGCCCCAATTCCATGCCAGACTGGGGTTTCTCTTACCTCACTATGTTTGGATGCTTAAGTTCTTTGAGCAGAGAGATTTCTCGGATTGCTGTACTTGGAACCCCTTCTGTCTCCCTGTGGGGAAAACACTTTATTACAATCCCATCATTTCCTGGGGTGATATTAGCAGGTAAATACCAATTCAGCTGGCTCATGGCTGTCTTCCTGTCTGACATTTCTTTTTGGTGCAGGGGCTTAGGACAGAAAATATGAGGTTTCTCAATCTAGGACAGGGGTAGGCAACCTATGGCACGGGTGCCAAAGGCGGCATGCAAGCTGATTTTCAGTGGCACTCACACTGCCCCAGTCCTCGCCACCGATCTGGGGGGCTCTGCATTTAATTTTAAATAAAGCTTCTTAAATGTTTTAAAACCTTATTTGTTTTACATACAACAATAGTTTAGTTCTATATGATAGACTTTTAGAAAGAGACCTTCTAAAAATGTTAAAATGTATTACTGGCACGCAAAACCTTAAATGAGAGTGAGTAAATGAAGACTCGGCAACCTACTTCTGAAAGGTTGCCGACCCCTGATCTAGGACCTACTCCACAGTTGTCTAGATACGTGAGGCCTAGATTTTCAGGAGAGCTAAGATCAGCTTTTCAAGTGCTCAGCACATAACTGGGGCCAGCTTTTCAAAAGAGCTCAGTCACACATGTCATCTTCGATGAAGGGTGCGCCTGAAAATCTGGCCTTTCTTTATAGGGCGGAGTGAGAGCCCTAAGCCAGCCTGGTTGTCTCACTGGCATGGGCAGAGTCAACCTAGCCAAGTTCCAACAAGTGCTGGCCCAGGTTTGACGCTCTCCATGCTAGGGAGAGAACTATATTAAGAGCAGCTTGGGGAGGAGCATGGAGAGAGGGATGTTCTGATAAGGAGTGTAAAGCCTGTGCCACAGAAACTGGCTGGCTATCTTAGAATACCTGCTCTCAGACTGAGGCACATTTCCCATTCCTGTTGGGGAGCTTTTAGCACTACTAATGCTGATTAGTAAGCTTGAATGAGGGGTGAGGATTGTGTGTAATTAGAAAGGTTAGGCCTTGTCTACAGTGCAGCACACAGTGGCCTGGCTAGATTATGGTTCTCGAGTAGTGTTTGGGCACAGCTGTGCTTGATAATGATTTCAAGCTTGACTGGAGAGGCCATGGTTTGCTGCTCCCTTGTGGACCGGGTTCTTATCCTAAGAGATCTAAACTGTGCTATAGACAGGCTCAGCAAGGTACTATCATGGCATCTTAATGCTGTGAGGTGGGTGTCCTAACCATGTTACAAGAGAAGTTGTGTTGGGAAACCATTTCAGACCCGGTTACAAACCCTAGTGTTGGCATGACCCTAGAGTTCTGGCTTCGGGGTGGAAAGTGTAAGCTGGACCCTGGTTGGGAGCGTGGATTTCAGACACTCACGAATCCAGACGGATCTTCTTCAGAGCCACTAGCTGGCCTGTCCGTTTGTTCCTCGCCTTGTACACCACTCCGTAGGTGCCTTCCCCAATCTTCTCCACCTTCTGGAACACATCCTGGAACGTGTCCATGGTCTGTCGGCAGGCTTGTCACTGTAACATCCCCCCATTCATTAGTCAGAGTCCCACTTGGCCATTTCAGTCCCGCACATTTTAACATTGCCCTCTGCTGCAGAGTACCAGCCAGGCCCCACCCTTCAATGAACGTCCCAGGAACTAAAGATACCATTGGGTGGGAAAAGGTACTACAATAACATTAAATGCTTTCCATAGTAATATCCTATCCATTCCCTAACCCTGCAAAGAAAACTCCCCTTTGTAACCACCTTCAACAGCCCCTAGGGGCATATCTCCTGGCACTGCTACTCTATAAACAAATGTGTACATCCCAAGCTGTGCTACATACTACACAAAGGCAGGGAAGATGTTTGCCCCACCAGGACAATACCTCCAAGCTGTTTCAATCCAGTGCATCAAGCAATTCACAAATACCCTGGGTTCAATTTCTAATGTGCAGATCTGTAACTAAATACCGGTCCTGAATTTAAATAATACAGTTGTTAGGCAAATACGGTGGAGAAAATGACTAGTAGTCAGAGGACTGGACTGATCCTGGCCATCTAAGATCAATCTCTCTCTCTCTCAAAGATGCCTGTCTTCAGTGTCTCCTCCTGTGTCTTTGAACAAGCCACTTACTCACCCCGCCTCACCTTTCCTTTCTGGCTTGAGGGTTGTGAGAATGAGTTACGAATTAAAAGCTCTATTAATGCTCAGTATTACTGTTGTTTACATCTTATCAGTTTAATACCATCTCCTCTATTTTCAACCAATAGTCTCCTAATTAGGTGGAAACACATTTGTCCTGTCCCAGCCCGAACAGCCCCAGGCCTCCCTGTATTAAACTTCCTAAAGCCGACTCTGATGGCCTGTAGAAAATGGTCCAGCTGCAAGCGTGTCCCTTGTGATGGGCCATAATTACTGTATTGCTCTTCCCCCTCTCTTTCTATGGCTAGCATGTCTGCATGAAAACTGGATCCTGCAGCCTGTGGAGAAAGAGATCTAATACTTTAAAGATGGATTTGCCACAATATACGTAATATACCAGCTTTCCTTCAATAATTCAAATGCTGTGAGGTTGGAGGGTAGGTTTTAAGGCAGGCATTCAGCCCCTCCTATGCAGGCTGGGCAGTTTCTGCACTCTGTTTCCTGCATCCAGTGTGAAATGGCCGTCCCCTCCCCATGCCCCCTGTATGCTCCTGCCCACATGCTCATCTCACATGCTCCATGTAGCCTTCCTGCTGATCTACTGGTTTGCCAAAGGGTCAAAATTCATTCCACTCTCATGCCCAGGTCATTTGACCACTAGGGGGAGACATAATTTAAAATGTAGTGTCTGAGTTAAAATCAAATGCACTCGCTGGTGCAGGCCACTGCTGGGGTAAGAAGAGGAGAGAATTTTGTTCAACTAAGTGGCATTCACATCTTCCCAGCTGTTAGCTGGCTGGGGAGAATGACGACCCAAAGAAGGGACACAAGCAGAACTGCAGTGGAAGAAATGTAACATGATGGGGGATCAATGTAGTTACCCCATTTTCCACAATCTTAAGTATAATTTCTAACAAAATCAGTATGATAATAAAAGTGTGAGATGGATAGTGACTGTCCAGGAAACAAGTCACGTAGGGGCTGCTCCTCCATGCTGGGGGACAGCTGAGAACAGTGCAGGGACAGACTGTATGCTCCTTGGGGCAGGGAATGTCTCTTTGTTCTGTGTTTATACACCACCTTGTCCAATGTAGTCCTAGTCCATGACCGGAGTGCCTCAGTGTGACCATAATACAAATAACTTTAATAAACGTCTTTATGACTTGCAAAACGACCAACAAACATCTACCAGCCCAAGCAGACTCTGTCTGCCCTTAGTAAAATGATTTGCGGGGGCGGGGGGGCGTGGAATTTTTTTACTTACCAGTCCAAAAAAAAAATATTTGGTTTTGGCTTGCAGTATTCAGTAAGGCTGTCTCAAGAAGCTCTCAGTTCCAATGTATAGCAAAGGGAAGAGGCCTCTTTATGCCACATTTACTGTATTAGTCACATTTACTGTATGTGGCAACTCTCTCCCATGACCTCTGACGCTGTGGAATGGAAAGGCATACTTGGGTAGTACACTCCACTGATTGCACAGATCTGACATGGAGGGCAAGGCTGTAAGAATGACCTAAAATGTCATCGGTTGTTCCACAGCTGGGCTAGTAGCTTAAAAACGAATAGCCCAAATTAAGATGGTTCAGGCCACCCACAAAATAACTGTATCTGAATGTTACTAATCACTTGTAATGTCTGCATGCTCTAGTCCAGGCATTTGGGAGAACCAGACTACCTCTCGAGACTCCATCTCAGGTTTTACAGAGAGCCCAGAGCACATGAAGACAAGGTTTCATAACTGTGTGAATAAACAGACAGTGAAACATAATCAAACAAAACAGTGAGCTGCATAAATTATAGGCAAGTTGCAGGCCTTGGTTTCAGGCACTAGGTAATGTGGGATCTAATATACACCTAGCTGCCTCTGGCTTCCATACTGGGAATTCTCTAGCTAGTTTCTTTTATTGTACATCACCACAGAATCTACAAGCCAAACGAGTAACTGAAGTGCAAAGCGTTCTCCCGATGGATGTCCCAGTGAACGCTGCTCCCCACCTCTCCTTGGGAGGTTTTCTAGAGCAGTTGAGTTTGTTTGTTTTTATTCCCCTCCCAAAGACATTCTCTTTCCCCGCCCCATGTTAATGTTCATCTGTCTTCGTTTACAGCAGTACGGCTTTGGTAAACAGATGGCTCTTGCAGTGTGTTCTGAAGGTAGACAGGCCTTGATGTAGTCTCATGTCCTCCTCCCGTAGCTCTTCCAAAGCCAGGTACCCTTGAAAGAGACCCATTGATAAGGAACACCACTCTGACTCAGTTCCCCGTGTCTTCAGTAGAGTTATAGCAGGGATGAATTCAGGTCCCTTAACATGAATGGGGCTTTTAACCACTAACAGAAGTAGGCTGCATGCTCTGTTCATCTCCTTTATTTATGAACATTTCAGTCAAAGAACACGTGCAATACAATAATAAAACAGGGACAATTTAGGTTTTCTTAAAGGAAAGCACTCCCAAGATCAGACTCTGTCCTGCTCTCGTTTGTAAAGGAGGGAAACAAATGACTAACCTCTGTCTGCGGGGCACCATAATTTTATACTTCAAAATCCATTGGGTCAAATTCCTTCCTGAAACGCACGTACCCAACTCCCACTAATGCCAACAAACTGTGTCCACGCTCGTCTCAGTCTGCAATATTGACTTTAACCGCAAAGATGCACCAACCAGTGTAATAAATTGGTGCATCATTTTCTTGTTTCTAGAAACCTGGGTTCAAATCCTGGCTCGGCTCTTGTGTGACGAGGATTTGGTCTTGTCCTTTGGGCAGATTTTCTTCAAGTTGCCACTCAATCCAGCACGCTTCCCAGTCTCTCTTCCAGACCAGCTTGAGCGCTGGAACCGCGGGAGTTTGTAAGGGTCAGGACTGAGGTGCACGGGCAGAGCTGCATGGGGCCCAGGACTGGAATAATGGAGGGTATTTCAGATTAGGTCTGAGGTTTATTGACAGAAGTGTGAGGGCAAATCAGCTTAAACCACTGGAACCCCTGACTTTCACAGGCACTCCGTTCATCCCCATCGACGTGACGGGACAGAAAAGAGTGATAAAGATGAGCCCCTGAAAACACCTAAGGCAAATGAACATTTGGAGGACATCCAAAACCCAGTGGAAAGGGACTGCAACCGGACTGGGGCTCGTGGTGCCAAAACAGCAAAAGATCAGCAGGGTGCAGAGAAGGACGGAAGGCAGGTGATGCATTTGAGACCTGGACTCAGTCCAGCAACACCTGCCTCCAGCAAGGCTAGGAGGCACTGCTCTCCACCTGCCCCTGTCTCTCTCGGAAATATCGCCGCTGTTCCTGTATTGCCTGCTCCAGCAAGGGCAGATTCATCCCTTCCACACACGTCAGTACCCGAGCCTTCAGCACAGGCCCCTCACCTGTGAATATAAAATAATGACTGCAGCTTCTCGACAGGAGAACTGCTACATAGCATCTTTTGCACAGACTGAACCCCACTCCTACGTACTATGACTTGAGAGAGAGGCAGGAGAAAATAAGGCATTCAGCTAAACTTTACAAATAGGCGGAAAGCAATTGCAGCAGACAGTTATGGGGAGATGTGGCAGGCCAGGAGTCCTGGGTTCTGAAACTAGCCCTGGTGCTGATTAGCTGTGTGACTTTCTGGTCTTAGTCCTGTTTCATTGCCTCACCTTCAAAATGGGAATGGAGCCGGGTGGTTATCCTGCTCCTAAAATAAGAGGAGTGACAACAGCTGGGGGAAGTTGACTGAGAAGGAGCCATAGCTGTGGCCAGCTCAATTAGGGTCCAGCTGGCTCTGATAAGAGGGCTGTGGGCCAGAAGCTGGAAGAGTCTCTCTCTCTCTCTCCCCCTGTGGGGAGAGAAGTACCTGGCTACCTGGGAGAAAAGGGTACCTGAAGTGGAGCAGGGCTGCGGAAAGGCAAGAGGCGCTGGGGAGCTCTAGCCTGGCAACTCCCCAGGCTGCAGGCCTTGTTAAAGGCCCAAATAGGTACTGGGGGCTGCAGAGGGGCAGCCCATGGAAGGTCCTACCCCTTTCTGATTATGAGTGGCCATTAAGGACTGCGGTTTGCCCCAATGAGCGGGGGCTAGATGATGACTGGCAGTAGCCAGTAGTCCAGGCATGGTGGATTTAGAGGCTTGGGGGTTCCCCTGGGAGGGGAGACCCAGAGTGTGAGGTACTGCTGGGGCAGAACCTGGAGGAAAGGGCCACCGGGGTCCAGGAGGGACATGGGACCAGCGGCAGGCGAGATATCAGCCTGCAGAGGGCGCTCCGTAAGCTAGAAAAGAGCTAATTCCCAGATGACCAGCAGGAGGCACCACACCGGTGAGTCTTCACCTCGCTACAGGGAACAATTCCCTGTGGTGCTGTGAAACTGAAATCCTTTGTGTTTAGACTATGCTTGGAAACAGTCAGCTGGAAGGGAATCCAGAAAGGCCTGGTGTTAGAAAACATTTATGTATTGTAATAAGTCTCAAACTAATTAAGAAGAATTCCAATAATTGATAATTATTATTACAAGGTGTTGCCTGGGACGAAGCCCCTCAAGCTTCACTTGGCAGTCATACAGCCTAGCCAAGATTTGCTTTCTACATCGTACAATACAAATAAAACGATCCTCAGAGCACCAAAGCAAATGATATATGGTGCCATTCGTCCCCGAGCTTGTCGGATTGCTTTAATGCCTCCCATTCCCTGCCTTGGAGTGAGGATGTATTTGTGGTCTTATTGAAAACCTGGGGGGATGTATTTGTGGTGCTCTGAGGGAAGGAGAAGAGATGCAAAGATTTCTAAGCTGTGGATCAAGGTAAAATGCATGTTGCAACATAGTGAGTTAAAACGTGTTTGCAAAATACAGACATGGAAAGGAAGTTACAGGCTGGAGAGTTATTGAAAATTTAGGGTTGGGATAGAAAGATTTGGGGGGAGAGGGAATTCTCCTTAATTTTCCAGGGTTCATGTGCAGACACACATCCCTGCTGCTTTAGCTGTGTGGAGATTACACCTTGTTCACTGTCGGCTGCTCAATGCACAAGCATCGGGTCTTGTTTGTGGAGCTATGTTAATCCCAAATGATGAGGATAGAAAATATTAATTTGTCTCTGTGACACTTTCTCTCAGAGGATCTCCAAGCACTTTATAGGCTAATCAGTCCTCACAACAACACTGTTAGCCTAATAATTATCCTTCTCATTTTACAGGTGGAGAAACTGAGGCACAGGACAGGGTGTGACTTTCCCAAGGTCACACAGTGAGTCAATTGCAGAATCAGAAAGAGATCCCAGATCTCCTGACTCTCAGTCCTGTACTTTACTTTAAAACCAACCTTCCTTCCTATCACATGGGTTCACCGCAATTTCTTTCAGTTAAAACATCCATTTTAAAATACATTTGCTGGTTTTAACATCTATGCTTTAAATGAGCAAAATGATATTACTCTAAGATCAAATGTGTCTTCTAACGTTGCCACTTCCTAAGACTTGGAAACACAAACACAGTGAGCTGCACTTGGCCATCCCAAGCCTTCGCCAAGTACACCAGTTTCCCTGTAACCAACTGTTTAACTGCATAGTGCTATCAAAGAGCAGTGATCGTAGGGTTCAGAGATAAGGCTACTTTAGAGAAAGGAAAGGTCCTTTATCATAGCCACAAAAGTAACATTTGGCATTTCTATATCACCTTTCATGTGCCAATCTCAAAGTACTTTACGAAGGTGGATAAGGATATTATACATGGGGAAACTGAGGCACAGGGCAGTGGAGTGATTTGCTCTAGGTCATACAGGAAGTCAGTGGCAGAGTTGAGAACAGAACCAGCTCTAACCATAAAACATGCTGTGCCTCAGAGTGAGTTAGGTGAAGAAAAATCATTCAAACAGAACAGTTGCTATAGATGGAGAGCGAGAGCAAAGGAAGCCAGAAGCCTAACCGGTGCATGGTTTTTTCCTTTCCCCCACACTGCCCCAGATGAACAGACAGCTCCTCCTTTCACACACGGAGAAAGCAAAGAAGCACTTACCATCCCTCTGCTCAATCTCTCCCAGAGCCACATATAGGGACCCAAGCTGGGCTTGGAATGGTTCCACAAATTTGGTGCAAACACAGACCTGGTGCTGGACTGAACTGCGCAGGGCTGTCAGGATGGCTTCAGACTGGACCATGTCATAACAGCGCAACCTGAAACAAAATCGATTCAGTGAACTCAGCAGCATGGACCCTAAAACGTGAGTTGAGGACGCAAGGAAGAAAAAGGAAATACAGACATGACAGAGACACTGTTGAAAGTAGTGATGGCCTGAAAAAAAGCTACTCTCACCTGCCAAATGTTCGCAGCGTCTCCCCATCTGCGACTGATCCACAGTTAATCTCCCAAGGAAAATAATAAACACCAGGACTGGGCAGCATCTTGCAGAGCTGCTGCTGCAGATTCCACAAGCAGAGCAAATTCTGGACAGGTATTTAAAGGGATGTTAGTCAACCTTCATAGGCCACAAAATGTACCTACAAAAAACCCAATGGATGCATTAAGGACTTATGTACAAAGATATTTTCTCTTGATTGAGAGGTTTAACAGTAATCGCTAAATACTGTCTTCAAAGTGCTACAGAAACTTTAATTCTCACAACAGTTCTGTGACAGCAACATACTTACTGCACTTCATAGGTAGGGGGTAAACTGAAGCGCAGTGAGAATAAGATTTTCCACACAGCGAGTGAGCAAAAAAGCTGGGATTAAAGGATTTGGGAGGTTCTTGCTCCCAGCCCTGTGATCAAGCCGTTGGATTACACTGCCTCTCTGAACATTCCTTGGGTCCTGAAGAGCCTATACAGAGGTGATTGAGCTGTACACAACACTGTAACCTCTGTAGTAATTAAGGCCCCAAAATTGAGTTATTGCTATTTAATACCCAGGCAAGTATTAAAACCTTTTAGTAAAGACAGACCAGAGAGTGGTCAGAATAAAAGCCCAAGGTCTAACCGCTAGATTTATTCAACAGTCTGTGGAAACCCAGAGTGGCTGCAGCCTTTCACAAAGGTGTGCTGCAAGTGAAGCAAAAGAGACTTCTGCTTTTTTCCTGTGAATGAATGAACTGAAAATCAAACGTATAATATGAAACACTGATAGTATATGATGTGCTGCAGAGAGCTGTAAAATGGGGGACTTGATGGAATCTAATATTATAATTTACATGGGTAGACAGGCAGCCTCGAGTACAAAGGAAGTCAAATGTAATTAATACAGCTTTGGGAAAAATATTGTAAATGTTAGGATCAGGATTTGCCTCATGGGAAAGAAGGTTGCATTCCTATTGATTTATTTTAGTTAAACTAATAAAGTGAAGCAGTAAGGCTAAACAAGCATGCTTCTGCTATCAACTTAGTGAAATACACCTGTGCTAAAAAAAGGCAGTAAATAAAAAGAAATGAGTCAAAGAGTGTGTTTATAATTATAAGGATCATTGACCACAGAATGGAATAATCCAAAATGTAACTGTTTGGTTAATAATGCACACATTCAGCTCAGCCATGCATGCTAAGGTTCAGACATTGTTAAAACAAGGAGAACAGAAATGGAAGATGGATATGCCGTTCTGACCTCCTGGAGAACCACAGTTCTTGAAGTGACTTTGCACTGTGTAATGGACTGCTACAACAAGCTTAAAGAGCATCAAAGAATATGGAAATTATATGAACTTGAAACTGGACTTCTCAGCAGCTAGCAGAGTGTTGCTGGAGAAACTGCAACTTGAGCGAGCATGACTGTGCAACTGGGCAAAAGTATGCACCCCAAAGGGAAAGCAACTCGCAGATGGTGTTCAAGTAAGTCCCAAGGTGGCTGCACCAATAATTATGGTTACCTTGTCTTACATAAGCTGGTGTGACAAGATGTGTTGCACAAGGGAACTAGAACTCACTTTGAGTTAATATTTCAAAACTTTGGAAGGATGGGTCACCATATGATTAGTTCAGATCAGCACTTCCAAGAGGAACCAAGGTGAATCACCCAGTGGGAGCTGCGATCAGCAAACTGGCAAGTAAACAAACCAGCTGGGCCCGCTAAGGGTGCTTACCCTGCGGTGTTATGTGCCAAGGTTACTGATCCCTGTGCTAAGGGAAGCTTAACTCACCCTGTGACCTGGCAGGGCTACTTCCCCTACGTTTTGTGTCACATGTCTTGTTTCCTTCCACGCGGTTCCCCTTGCTCACAGCTAGGGCATGGGGAACCCCATTCCTCACCCTTTTGCCCCTGATTTCTCACTCAGGGTCTTTTAGGGTGACCAGATGTGCCAATTTTACAGGGACAGTCCTGATTGTGGAGGCTTTTTCTTGTATAGGCACCTATTACCCCCAGCCCCTGTCCTGATTTTTCACACTTGCCCTCTGGTCACCCCAGGGTCTTTGGGATCTGCTCTGAGGGGGAGTTTCACCCTCTGATTGTGACTCTCCCCCATCCACAACACAGCGCACTGCCCCTTACCTCTCTCCCCGCCTCTCTAGGACGTTCGCTTACACACAGACACCAGGAAGTTGGGAGCCAATGACAGAGCTCTGCAATGAATCTCCTCCCCCTGCCTTCCCACGTGGCCAGGCGCCTGGTCACATGATTAGAAGAACGCTTGGCCTAGTCTTCCCTTGGAGGTGGCAGCTGTCAAGCCCTGCAGAGAGGAGCTTAGGCCAGTGCCTGTGTGTAGTCAGGTTCTCCCAGCGATTTAAAGAATGTCTGTCTTCCTTAATTACTCCCTCCGCTTCTTGCCACTGATGTGCTGCAACCCCAGGCTTTAATAGTTACTGGCTCCTTCCCACATAGGTCTGAAAATTTTATTACACAGGTGCATTAGACAGGGGACAGCCACAGTTTTTGAAGGTAGGTGGCTATGTATCTAAAATGGAGAAATCAGGCTAGTAATTGATGTTTAGTACCTGTACGATGTTAAGAAGCCAATGGGCTGCTTTTCACTCGTTGCACCAGATATATTTATTTGTGTTGATTTTAAAATTAAATTGTGAAGTGATCTTCCTGAAGAGATAGCACTTAGGTGAATAGTGCAGGGAACTGGGAACACTACCTGAATTCTATGTCTGGCTCTGATGCTACTGGCAGTGACTAGTTTATGCTCAATTTGAATGCCCATTTAATTTAGTTTGAAAACTAATTTAGTTAAATTTGATGCAGTTTTTGGTGTGAACACTTTTTAAAATCAGTTTAAATCAGCTTGGGTATCAGTTTGGTTTATTTGGTTTTATAACTGCACTGCAGTGCCTAGCATAATAGCACCCAGACCTGTTTGCAATAGGTTAAATAACAAATGTGCAATTAATAATAAAATACTATAGCTGTGATGCATAAAGCCCTGCAAATTTATGTTTCTGATTTGATTTACTGCTGTGCCTCTCAAGCTGTGCATGGGATCTCCACTACCAGAGCTTTGCAGTGACAGCAGGAATGCACTGCCAGAGCTCTAAAATGTCACTGTTCTTTGCAATTGATTAACCAGACTGCACGAATTGCATCACAGAGCCCTGAAAGAGTTACTTATTGCAATGCATTTAGTTCCCCCATTGTATATGCACTCCACATGCCCCAGCCCAAAGCCTCTCATTTCAGCAACAAGAAACACTTGCATGGCACATGATGCAAGTGATCAAAAATGCAAGAACCGCAGGGGCCCTTTTGGAGATATACCCAGCATCTGCTCAGGATCTTTGCATGTCCCAGTGTGTCTATTTGTCAGTGCTATCCGTTCCTGCTGTGGCAGCTAGTTCCTTCAAAATGTAAATGATCAGATTTAGGGTCTGTTCTCCCCCCCACTCCGTGTTTGAAGACACAGCCTTTTAACCTCTTAACCCATTGATCTTCCCCCTCCTGAGCACAATGCTTCTGCTCCTCAACCTTTCCCTAATATGCAGTGATCCCCTCAAAGGTCCTCACCTACCAGGCTGTGGTCCCCCAGTTCCAGTGCTTGATTTGTAAGGAAAAAGGGTCAGAGCTCAAGCAGTTTTTTATTTTATTTTTTTTTTACTATCATAACCGATACAGCAAACCCAGAGGCGGGGCCCAGCCCTGGCACAAATTAAGCACTGCCTGACTTGGTACTTGGCCAGGGGCCTTTGCACCTCGCGCTAGGGTGAGGGAACTGCTGGGGCAGAGGTTCCCCGCCCTCATCACATCAGTCAACGAAGCCCGGCCCCGCCCCCTGCAAAGAGCTAGCCTAGCACTAGGCTACGTCTGAGTACCCAAGCAGGCCCTTGCGCATGCGCGCGTCTCACGCAGGGCGGAGGGGGAAGTGGTGTCTCAGATGAGTGACGGAGCCGCGCGCCAATCGTTTTCTCTCTGGGTTGCCGCCCTCTTACGTACCACCTCAGGGGGCGGGTCTCGTTGCTGCCCGGTTGCTGTTGCCGTCGTCGCTCAGTCAGACTGTGCGAGCCGGATCGGGGTCACGGAGTCGCCGCCATGGCCATGAACAAGGATCTGCGCAGGGAGCGTGACTCGGCCTCCTTCAACCCCGAGCTCCTCACCCACCTCCTGGATGGGGGCGCCGAGCGGACCCGGCGCCGCAGGGAGATCGGTGAGAGCCGGGGACCCCCCCACGGGGCAGAGCCGCCCCTGCTGTTGCCCCCCCCCCCCACGGGCTCTGAGGGGACCCCTCTCCTCACGGGGCGGATCCACCCCTGGCGCTCCTCCTCCACGGGCTCTGAGGGGGACCCCCCCCACGGGGCGGAGCCGCCCCGGCTGTTGCCCCTCCCCCACGAGCTCTGAGGGGACCCCCCTCTCACGCTGGGGTACTCCCCCCGTGCCCACTCTGAGACCCCCTCCAATGGTCCCTGGGGAGTTCCCATTCCTGTGTGTGTACTACCCCTGGGCGGGGAGCGCACCTGTGGGGTATGTAGTATTAACTCTTCTCCCCGCTAGGTGAGTTGGACACCACCTATGGGATAATCCTCTATCTTCCTTCCCTAGGTAAGGGAAGGTGCTCATAGGTGTGTGCTTGATATTGCTACCTGCCCCCCTCCCCGATTTTATATGTAGTGGCCCTATATGGGACTGTGGGAAAGGATGGTCCCGTGGTTAGGGCAGTAGCCTAAGAATGGGCTCGTTTTCATGTTCTGCCACAAACTTCCTGCGTGACCTTGAACATGACATTTAGTCTCTCTGTGCCTTAGTTTCCCACTTGTAAAATATAGTTAATATAGCTCTTCTCTACTAACAGGGGTGTTACAGGGCTAGATACACTAAAGATTGGGAGGCAATCAATACTACAATAATGGGAACCATATGAGTACCTTAGTGCCCTGTGGTGTCATACCAGTGAAATACTGATGAAAAGATGCTTGAACATACATTTAATGTAAAAGTAATCTACATCAAGAAGTATTTTGACTAGCAAATACACCTGAACTTGCTTCAGATTTTAGTGTCTCAGGACTGGGCATAAAATCGTTATAGTTCTACCCTTCCTGTTGGGATGACTGTCTTGAGCCTTAATTCCTTTTCTGTTCTTCCATTGTGCCCTCAGAAGCCTTAGTTCTGACTGATCCAGACTTCCAGCATGAGGATTTGAATTTCCTCTCCCGTAGCCAGCGCTATGAGGAGGCCATCAGGAAGAGCGCCCTGATGGTGGTGAAGCTAAGACAGTATGGGATTGCAGATCCTGATGAAATCCTCTGGTTTAAAAGGTACCCTGCTCTGATACAAAGCAGATGCTAGAAAAAAATTCTTCTGCATCATCAATGAAATCAGAGCTTTTTTTTTCTTCATTTTTTTTTAAAGCCAACTAAGAACCTGAGCCAAAATACCCGTGTCTTGACTTCAGTGATCTTTGACGCAAGCTCTAATTCCTTAGGGATCAAATCTATTGACTACAGTGTCAATTATAAACCTAGCAATGATAAAATCTTCTGTAATGCCAAAGATAGTAAAAATTTCCCTTAAGCTGAAAATCTGGGTCTTAGTCATTCTAAATTAACCATAAGGAATACAATATTTTGATGGTTTTAATTAATGGAGTAAATGAGATCACTGCCTTCAGTGTACTTCTATGAAGCTGATTACTTCGCTTTGTAAAGAGAGCTATTGTATTGTCATTGTTGAAGAGGTTCTAAGACAACTTTCAGACAAAACAATGCTTTTGGGTTTGAAGTGTTTCTTTTTAGCCCAAAGAATTAAAGTCTGACCTTTCATTTAGCTGATCTCTTATATTTTTTGCATTATCCAAAGTTGGAAAAAAGTCTTTGACAACTGAATTAGACAGTTTAACTTGCCATGAACTTAGCCCTAAATATGATTAAGCACCTCTGACACAGTTGACAAAACTTAGTTGAAAAATCAATGTCTGATGTTGCTTTCAGTTAACTCTTTCCAATAGTGACTGTAAAGCTAGATATTTAGGTGGAAAGGCATGAGTATACCTGGAGATGTATTCAATTAAATAAACAAGTATGCATCTGATTGTACTCATTAAGGGCTCAGTCCAACTCCTATTGAAATGCTGGATTGCACAGATAGGCCAAATTCATTAAGATTCACTGTCCTGTCAAAAATGGTTGTAGTTCCCAAGATAAATTAGGGGACATAGTTGTTCTGGAAAGTGATTCTTTTGGAAGTGCTCTTTCAACACTGAATATATTCTTTTTTATTCATTGTTTAGAAAACCTACAAATACTGCATGGCAACTCTAATTCACTTGTCCTGGGTTAGGCTTTTTTTTAAATAGAAGAGTAAAATACTATCACTTCTCAATTATTCTTATGGAAAAAGAGTAGGCAAGTAGATCTTGTGGCCTTGAGTAGCACATTTTCGTGCATTTTTGCAATGAAAATACTGTATATTGGGAACAGCTGATAAAACTATTTTTTACAAAAATTGAAGGCGTGTTCTCAGCTACATGTGTAACAGGATATGTTTGATCTTTGATGTACACACTTGAATTTATAGATGTATTTGGGGTCCAGTGAATTACTCTAATATAAATGAATGAGTATTTTATATATAGAATGTAATTCAGATATTTGTACATACCAATTCTTATCTTCTCTCTTGTAAGATAGCCCTTTTTGTATATTTTCTGAATTGTACAAAACATAATTCTTCCAGTGAGGAAATTCAGAGTGGTGGTGTTTGCACTAACAATCTTGTATTGTTGCAGTGTTATGGATGACAATATAGAACTTGATCTAAATTCCCCTTAAGTCAATAGACCATAAATTCAAATGGACTGTGGATCAGGCTCTAGCTGCAAAATTCAGGAAGTCCAAAGTTGTTATTCTGGCAACAACCTTACCACCTCCATATGTCACACATAATTAATGCAGAAAACTTAGCATATGCAGTAATAAAGTACAGTACTATATTTATGTGTATATGAAGTAGAGATTTATGTGGAACTGTAACTGAGTTTCCTGATTGTCTTTGCATTTAAATTCTACTGATATAGAGGAGGATTTTGGCATTGAGTTAATATACAGAAGAAATTAAGGGGGATATTTCACTTGCCTTACAACTGACAAAATGGGAACAGGTGCTGAAATTTGTGCTGAGCAAAAGTTTTTTTTTTTCTTAATCAAAGATAATATGTAATTATACTAGAGGCAAAATGTAACAAAGCCCAGTAATTGCTCAGCTGATTTCTGGTTAGAGTTCAGTGTTTGTTTTGAGTATCCTCCATTTGTCATGTGCCTAAGTTATGTACAAGGACTAGTAGCACAAGACTGCATTACTGAATTGCTACATAACTTTGGGCAACTTTTCACTTGTTGCTTCATTTTTCTTATCTGTTAAATGGGAATAATACATCACCAGTGTTATTGTGAGGATTCACTAACATTCATGAAATAGTTTGTGGTCCTTTATCAAAGGGCTTATCCATTCAGAGAGTTATAGTGAAATAGCTGTTGTGCTTTCAGTTCACACCTTAACTTATTTTGTAATAGCTTCCCCACATAATAAAAACATTGTACTTAGCTTTTGTCTATGGTTGCCAGTCAGACTGTCAGTTATGGAAGTTGAAGTATTTTTGTAACAAACCTTGTTTTCACACACTAAATGTTCTAAAAGAATTAAACTTTTGGGTTGAAATTTTCTGTCTACAGGGGAATTGTTTTTGAAAAGTTGAGCAAATTCCTTTCAATAATTTATGTTGCCTACAGGAACTTTTTAAAAGACAAAACAAGACAGAACTTTGAATTTGGGAGTTTGATATGTAACTACCCCTAGTTGAACTGTCTTCATCGTCACACTGGGAAGACGGGAATTGCTGATTGGCTAAAAAGGAATTGGAAAATACTTCTAAACATGCTTAATGAACATCTGTTAAGTCTTAGAGAGTATTAAACCCTTTGGGGAATCAGAAAATGCATAGCGTCTCTGAATATTCTGGGACCAACATGGCTACAACTACACTGCGTGCATTCAGTATGGAGAGTGAGACCAAGTTTAGGAATCAAACCTGAATGCCCAGGTTTAGTGGGACTGAGTCAGCTGCCCTGTGTTAGGGAACCCTAGACTTGAGTGTTTACATTGTATTTTAACCCTATGTTAAGACTTTCCTAACCCATGCTTGAACCTAGGGCTTACATCCATACTGCAGTATGCAGACCCAAGTCAAAGTAACCATATCCCAGCATCCCTAGCCTCCCCCCATCCCCAGAAATGTGGCTGCTCTAGCTCTAGGACTGGTGTGCACTGTGGGAAAACTTTACTCACCTCCCTGCATGCTACCAGGAAGCAGATGAGATCAATGGAAGCAGGTCAAACTGCAGCCCTATTGCTTCAAGCTGACCTCAGTCCTATTGCTTCAACCTGTTTGTAGGCTGAAAAAGTCAGTAAATTAAGTCATTCAGAAGGTTATCTCAACAATTCAAATGGCTAGAAAAGTTGGAAATTTTTTTAAAAGTAAAAGCTATAAGCCTGTAACCATGTTCTGCAGTGGGGATGAGAGGTTGGATTTCACTGGCTGTGGAATCTCAGATAACACAGAGCCTTGCTTATAACATACTTTGTTCCCAGATATGGAGGTTATAAATTGTGGTAAGTTACCAAGATCATGCATTTTACTGTGTGGGTTGTCACTGGTTGCTTTGAGCTTTGAAAAGATCTACATTACGAAACAGTGAGATAGAAGTGATCTAACTTCTCTTCCAGAAGGCAGGGTGGGAGGGGGCTCTAACAAAGAGTCTTGTCTTCATTTGCAGCCTGTAATGTTCAAGCAGAAAGTCCTAGTGTATATCAGTGTTCTTATTTTTATGGGTATAATTTAAAATGTTTTCTATTGTGACGGGTTGGGATCACAGAAAGCTGCATTAGAAACTTAGAAGCTGCCAAATGATGTGCCAAGACTACTCGTGCCCCTGTTTTCCTGCCCTGGCAGCTTGGAACTTCAGAAATCCGGTCTGGTTTGAGTTAGACTCGCTAGCCTGCTGCAAACTCAGACTCAGGTCTGAGCCACGTCTCCCAACAGCTGTGGGCTTGCCTGGAAACAGATTAGGAAGTGTTCCTGTCTTTAGCATTCAGATGCTCAACTCCCAATAGGGTCCAAACCCCAAATAAATCTATTTTACCCTGTATAAAGCTTATACAGGGCAAACTCATAGATTGTTCGCCCTTTATAACACTGATAAAGAGATATGCACAGCGGTTTACTCCCCCAGGTACTAACACATACTCCAGGTGAATTAAAAAGTAAGAAAGGATTTTAAGTACAGAAAGTAGGATTTAAGTGGTTCCAAGTAGTAACAGACAGAACAAAGAGAATTTTACCAAATAAAATAGAATACACAAGTAAAACCTCACCACCAGATGATTCAGTGAATTTCCTTTTTTCAGACTAAACTCCCTTTTAGTCTGGGTCCAGCTGTCACTCGCCCCCTGCAGTCACTGTCCACTGTTCCAATTTCCTTCAGGTATCCTTAGGGGGTGGAGTGGCTATTCCTTGAGCCAGCTGAAGACAAAATGGAGGGGTCTCCCAGGGGTTTAAATGGACTTTCTCTTGTGTGTGGAGACCTCCCCCTCCTTCCTATGCAAAATCCAGTTGCAAAATGGAATTTCAGAGCCACATGGGCAAGTCACATGTCTCTGCCAGACTCCGTTCCTTACCAGCTAAGCCACATTCCTGACGAAGCTCAGATGTGGATTGGTGTCTCCAAAGTTCATTGTTAGCTTGATTGGGCATTTACTGGAATAGTTCTTTCTCAGAAAGCTGCCCAGCTGCTTCACTCAGGCTATTTAAAACTACCAAGTACATAGCCAATATTCATAACTTTGAGTACAAAAATGACATGTACATACAAATAGGATGAACAGACCCAGCAGACCATTACCTTTACATAGATATGTTACTTGGCATATGTAGCAAAAATCATACATACATTTATAGGCACCCCCCATCCATAAAGCCTTATGGGGTACAGTCACATCTGTATGCAGCAATTTTTTTGTGAAAGCAGTTGGAGGTGGCATTCACTTCAGGCAAGAAAATAAGCAGTCATCTAAGACAGGGGTCTCCAAACTTTATGAGACGAGGGCCATATTAGATTTTTGAAGCAGCTTCGCGGGCCAAAGCGACTGAAAAAATTCAGTATATGCAAATATATGCAAAATTCCCCCCTTTTGCTCCTCCAGCCACTGCTGCGCGCCCCCCCCCCCTTACCTCATCCAGCCGCTGCTGCAGGGGCACTCCCCCCTCCACACATGGGGCTGCTGGCAGCAGCTCATGGGATGGGAGGCAGCAGCGGCTTCTCTACGTGCCTGCTCAGTGGGAGGGCCGGACAAATCAAAGCTGCGGGCCGAATCTGGCCCCCGAGCCGTAGTTTGGAGACCCCTGATCTAAGCTGTCCATGTTGCTTATTTTGGTTACTCTCTCCTTTCTGGGCCATGAAATTTTGGGTTCAGGTCCCACAGCTGGACTTCAGCTTGTACACAATGAGCCATCCCACAGATCAGTACTCTACTAGAAGTTAAGGTGAGCATTAAACTAAAGTTTGACTACTTTGTCTTTGATAGTTCCATCTATTTTGTTATGATTTTCATCACAAATTGTCATCAGAGTAGGTCAGTTCTTAAATAGCTCAACTTCTGAATTCCATCATACATCTTAGGTGAGAATTAGTTTGGATCCTTCTGCTCTCTTCAGTGAAGCTGATACAAAGTGGTTATTATGGAATTATTTTGCAATTTTAGTAACATTTTCCTTTATTCCTGGAGATATACTTAAGTCTTTGGCTAAAAGATGCATCAAATGAGCACTGCACCCATATGTTGCAAGTTTCAGGTTCCCTTCCTTATCTCTATGTATCTTTTCATCTTTGCTGCACTTGCAGCATTGTCGGTGGCAAAGATACATATTTGACTCTTGAATATTTGTTCACAGTTAGCTTTTACTGCTGCTACTTTAAGCATTCCGCTGTATCTATTGTTTTTGTAAGCTAGACAGTGCCATCTCCTGTTGTGCCACAAGAACATATTACAGGAACACTGCCACCCATCAGGACTCAGATTAATGAATTTCTCATCAGTGTTTTTTGCACACTGTTCAATTTCCCTCTCAGACACTTTCTCCAGCAACCTTCTGGCAATGTCTGCTTGGCCAGGTGGAGTGTAGCCTGATGGTAATGGTTGAATTGTGTCAATGGAATGTTTGTTCTGAACAAGATAATAGGGAGAACTTGTTGCACAAATGAAGGAATCAGTATTTTCATCTATGGAATCTTGCTGGTCCTGACTAGACTAATGCATGGTTTTACTGAGTGATAAGACTTTATACACAGTCGTCTGCTGGTACCACCACTAGTGCTACAATTAAATAGATGGAAGACAGTATATTACCTGTGTGTGTATATGTGTGTGTGTGTATATATATATATATATATGTGTGTGTATATACACACACACACACACACACACACACACACACACACACACCCCTAATATACGGTCTTCCATCTATTTAATTGTAGCACTAGTGGTGGTACCAGCAGCTGACTGTAAGGCTGTAGACATTGCAGATGGTGGACATTCATAACCCCTTATGTCTGAGCTGGACCCTGAAACAAAATGGCTTTTAATTATGAAACAATTATGAGGCTTCCTGGGTTGCATGGTGTGTAGGTATGTAAAATCCTGTCCAGCTCCTCAAAAAATACAGGTTACATGTCATCTGACAGGTTTTTTTTTCCTGTTGTCCCTCATTTTAATAGAGTGCAAACAGCTCAGGAGCACCTAAATCAGCCAGTGTTAGGCATTCTGGTTATGGCCCCTCACAGACATCTGCCTAGCAATGTCCATCAAAAGGTCTTTATTCCCGTGGTTGGTCGCAAGAGTTTCTCGCACCAAAGCTTCTCCCTAGATGAAAAAAGATCCAGTGTCTCGGCATGGCTCCAAGCAGCTGCTCAAGGCATGTTGTAGGGTTCTGAAGTATTATCACTGTATTCTTGTAAACTGGAATCCAGAAGTGAATGGATAACATCTGGCTATGTGCCAGCTTGTAAACAGGGAAGGGAACATCCAGTCAACTTCACCATAGAGCAGGGGAGGGCACAAGGATAATCAGGTCAGTAACGGTTGCCCACAAAGCTGTTTGGGATAGCCGTTTGAAAGACTGTCAAAATAGTTTGCAACAGCATTGCATGGATATGAACAGCAGACCAGACTAACTCACTTTGCAACAAAGTTAGTTCACTTTGAAAGAGAACTTCAGAGTTCACAATACATGTGGAGTCAGTGCACTACAATGAATTGCATTGCGTGTATGCAAGCGTTTTTGAAGCAGGTTAACCCCAAAAAGCTTTGGATTAAACCCACTAAATAGACAAATCCTAAGTGAGAAAGAGATGATGTTTACTTCACTGATATGAAACTAACATCAAAATTAAATCTTATCAGGGTCCAAGTAGTTTTTCCCCATTCCAGGTGTGTGTCTGGGAGAATGGCCTGGTTCTATCACTGTGCATCTTTATTCTGGTCATTGGTTGGGACAAATGAGAGCGCTCTTTGTTTCTGCTTTTCCTGGACATTCCAGTCTTAGAGGATCAACTGATCAGATAATGGTATAATCCAGAAATGAAAAGGTCACTTACAATAAATGTAAATTCTACAAAATGTCAAAGGGAAAATAGCTACCTTACAATCCATATAACTTGTGGATTAAAGCTTTTCAGCATGTTGTTTGTCCTGTCTGAACTAATTCTGCATGTTTGTATGTAATGTACTCTTGCCCCTCTTTTTCACAGTAATATGTCTGCATTGCCTTCCCTCCAGAGCAGTTATCTCTCAATTACTGTTCTGTTCGGTTTAGTGAAATACTTTGCATTTTGAGTAAAGATGTCTATTCACAATGTCCAACTTTAGCATTCCCTCAAACCCCTCATAATTGGAATGGTATGATTGAAACTGAAGAGCAGCTGTAATGATAAAGTTCATGATCTTGTTACTGGTGCAAGCAGGACAAAGATAACACAATCAGATCATTTGTACTTAAAGAAGCATTGACCATTTGTTAAGAAGCTTCTTCTTTCCTAATCTCTGAATTCTCCTACTTGATAGTGGCCTTTTCAGAATGACTGCACTTCCTTAAAGCAAATCTCATGCTGGATCAGGCCACCCATGCCTCTCCCCTTTTCCAGTTCCAGTTCTATTGGGCTTTGAGTCAGGAAAGCTAAATGTTTTCAGTCAAAGACGGTTATCTGAATTTCAGCTGAACTTATTAAAACTAATGGCATGCCCCTCATTTTAAGGGTCCTCAGTTTCAGGCTTCCACTGAATCCAAGAAGTATAGCAAGTTTTTTGTGATTTATAATAGGAGCCAAAATTGCAGGAAGAAAGAACTGTTCAGAAGGTATTGGTTCATTCCCCATTAGCACTGCTTATGATTTCTACACATCTGAAGTTTAGTACTGAGAATTTTAAGTACTTGAACACCAAAAGCGTAGGTAAGTCTACTGTGTACTGCTGCTGGAGATGGAGGAAAGCTCTTTCAGGAGCACACTTAAAATAAGGCTGAGACCCTGATCCTTCTTTTTCTCTCCTGCAGAACTTGCCAGGGCTCTTTTAAGGAACCTTTCAATCTCCACTTCAGCATGTTTACAAACACCTTACAGAACCAATGCACTGTTGCTCAACAAGACAAATGGCTACCTCTGACCTATGGACTCCAAATAATTGGAACCTATGCCCAGACTGAGATGGGCCACGGTTAGTTCCTTTTAGAGACCAATGGGTAACCTCTGTGCTGTGACTCCAGCTAATAAATTGGTGGTGATGCTCTGTAGTTAAAACCTAAAGGCTGAAAGACACAATAAATGTAAATTAAAACATTAACAAAACCAAAAAGAAACCTACACCCAAAAGGCCAGTTGACTATTAAGACCACAGTAGAGTTCTTCTACTGGTTAACAACACAGTGTCCCACTCACAGATGGCTTTAATTATGACCTTTTTTTAAAAAAAATGAACCTCCTGCTTCCTCACTAACTTAAGAATCAGAGGGGTAGCCGTGTTAGTCTGGAATTGCAGAAGTGACAAAGAGTTCTGTGGCACCTTAAAGACTAACTAAAGTTTTAGAGCATAAGCTTTTGTGGGCTAATACCCACTTCGTCCGATGCATGCAGTGGAAGTATCCAGGGGCAGGTATAAATAGGTAAGAACCAGGTGGGAGATAACAGGGTTAGTCCAATGAGGCTGAACCAGCTTGTTATCTCTAATCAGGGAGGGTGAGGTATTCCTCTAGCAGCTGAACTGGAGGTGTGAATAGCAAGAGAAGAGAAGCTGCTTTTGTAGTTAGCTAGCCACTCATAATCTTTGTTCAATCCTTGACTGATAGTATCAAATTTGCAAATGAATTGCAGCTCTGCAGTCTCTCTTTGTAGTCTGGACTTGAAGTTTTTTTGCTGCAAAATGCTGACCTTTAAATCTTTTATAGTGTGTCTCACACACAATTTTATAGTCTCTCTCACACACAATTATTTCAAATTTGGTGACAATATATTCCTCCAGACCAGTGGCACCGCTATGGGCACCCGCATGGCCCCACAGTATGCCAACATCTTTATGGCTGACCTGGAACAACGCTTCCTCAGCTCTCGTTCACTCACGCTCCTCCTCTATCTACGCTACATTGATGACATCTTCGTCATCTGGACCCATGGGAAAGAAACTCTGGAAGAATTCCACCATGATTTCAACAGCTTCCACCCCACCATCCACCTCAGCCTGGACCAGTCTACATGGGAGGTCCACTTTCTGGACACCACGGTGCAAATTAATGATGGCCACATCAACACCACTCTATACCGAAAACCTACCGACAGCTATGCCTACCTTCATGCCACCAGCTTCCATCCCGGGCACACCACACGATCCATTGTCTACAGCCAAGCATTGAGGTGCAATCGTATTTGCTCCAACCCCTCAGAGACCAACACCTACAAGATCTCCACCAAGCTTTCTCAAAACTACAATACCCGCACAAGGAAATAAGGACACAGATCAACAGAGCCAGACGTGTACCCAGAAGCTTGCTGCTGCAAGACAAGCCCAAGAAAGAAAACAACATAACACCACTGGCCATCACTTACAGTCCTCAGTTAAAGCCTCTCCAACGCATCATCAGTGATCTACAACCCATCCTGGACAACAATCCATCACTTTCACAGGCCTTGGGAGGCAGGCCAGTTCTGGTCTACAGACAACCTGCCAACCTCAAGCATATTCTCATCAGCAACAACACACCGCGCCATAATAACTCTAACTCAGGAACCAATCCATGCAACAAACCTCGATGCCAACTCTGCCCACACATCTACACCAGCAACACCATCACAGGACCAAACCAGATCAGCCACACCATCACTGGTTCATTCACCTGCACATCTACCAATGTAATATACACCATTATGTGCCAGCAATGTCCCTCTGCTATGTACATTGGCCAAACTGGACAGTCCCTGCGAAAAAGGATAAATGGACACAAATCAGATATCAGGAATGGCAATATACAAAAACGTGTAGGAGAGCACTTCAACCTTGCTGGACACACTATAAAAGATTTAAAGGTCAGCATTTTGCAGCAAAAAAACTTCAAGTCCAGACTACAAAGAGAGACTGCAGAGCTGCAATTCATCTGCAAATTTGATACTATCAGTCAAGGATTGAACAAAGATTACAAGTGGCTAGCTAACTACAAAAGCAGCTTCTCTTCTCTTGCTATTCACACCTCCAGTTCAGCTGCTAGAGGAATACCTCACCCTCCCTGATTAGAGATAACAAGCTGGTTCAGCCTCATTGGACTAACCCTGTTATCTCCCACCTGGTTCTTGCCTACCTATTTATACCTGCTCCTGGATACTTCCACTGCATGCATCGGACGAAGTGGGTATTAGCCCACAAAAGCTTATGCTCTAAAACTTTAGTTAGTCTTTAAGGTGCCACAGGTCTTTGTCACTCACTAACTTAATAGTTGTTAAAACAAAGATTAAAATATGAGGTTTTTGCCCACAGGAGCTTGTACAGTCAATTGATTATGGTACCAAGGACTGACAGGAGTCAGCAGTAGTTCTATTTGTGCTTGAATTTAGAGTATGTAAGTTGCAAAGTTAGGATAATGCATTGATGAGCAGCCTAAATAACTCAGCCATATGTCTTTAGGTATAATGTAGCTTGGTGAAGTTGTGCATCACATGTTTGTGAAAGACTGGCTATTGCTATGCTATGTCCCAAGCACTGTTCTAGGTGTAACTGCATTTATCTATATATTTTCATGGAAAGTTCCTGTTTTAAAGGAAAAAATCCCTGTTCCTACTTTCTGAATTTATCAAAACACAAGAACTGATCGTGGACCCACGGAATCCTATTCCATAAGCAGCACAGTGTCCAAGACTGCAAAATATACAAGTCCCAGCAAGAGAAGTTTCAGTGGCTGAGAAAATGAAATGGTTCTTTTTTTAATCTTCCTGAATTTGGACCTGGAATGTGCCCAACGTACTGTAATTTCCCAGGCCAGATGGCAAAACCCGTTGCTTGGATCTCAATTACTTTGTTTACTACTACCTACACCAGCTGAAAATGCAATGAAGAGTCATTTGATGGAATTCTTCACGTCACTATGATAAATCTACAGGCATCAACTCTAAACCAAACTAGCTAAAGACCAGAAGTTGCAAAACAAGTGGATGATATCCTGTGAATAAACAATTGCTTGCTGATCTTTTTTCCTCTCTACTCCCGCCCTCCCCCCCCCACAAGTTTTAAATCAAATCTGTCCTACAAAAGTGATTTAGTTTATTTAGGCTGTATCATTGACTTCTCCCTGGGTGCCTTTCTTTCCTGGATGTGGGTCAGCTTGCTTGTAATGTTCACCATGTTCTGTGACTAACTAGCATATTGATCGATAAACCTAACACAGCTAGTGAGCATGGTAATATATTGGAGCAACTCACACTTTCCATGTCAAAAACTGATTCTTAACATGTCCGTTAGGAATTTCTGCTGTGAATGTTGGGTAATTACTATAATATTGCACAGGCTACATTGATGGTATCTGGCTTCTAGCTTAATATATTTTTTAGTCTGATATTTATAGGGGCTTCAGTGGTTCATCATAGGTAATGGGATAAGAGTTTTTATCCAGTCCAGAATGGCCTGGTTAATAGGTATTGGTATCAGGTTCAGTAGCATACATGAAATGAGTTGGTTTTCAGTCCATTTCATAGTGAATAGGTGTTCATTTAAAACACCCTATTTGGGAGTAATTGTCAGTCTGGAATGGCACATGGAAGTCTTTCCTCCCCTCCAAAGAGGTCCTCTCTAGCACATGGTTGCGACTCATTGATGAAGTGGAGTTGGGGGACTGTTGTATTGTCCACCTGTACTGTATCTGTTGTGCTGTTACATACAGATTTCAGTCTTCATGACTAGGGCTGTACCAAATTCATGGTCCGTTTTGGTCAGTTTCACAGTCATGAAATTTATGATTTTAAAAATCTTATGATTTCAGCTATTTAAATATGAAATTTCACAGTGTTGTAATTGTAGGGGTCCTGACCCAAAAAGGAGTTGTCGGGAAGGGGGGAGAGGTCACAAGGTTATTATAGGACATGTTGTGGTACTGCTACCCTGTGCTGCTGCTCAGCTGCTGAAAAGCTAGCTGGGAACCCAGCTTAGACAGCAGAGCCACCTCTGTCAGCAGCACAGATGTAAGGATGGCGTGGCATGGTATTATCACTCTTCTGTGCTGCTGGCTGTAGAGCTGGACTCTCGGTCAGTAGCCATCACTCTCCAGCTGCCCAGCTTTGAAAGCAGCAGCGCAGAAGTAAGGGTGGCAATACTGTGATACTCCTGCCCCCTAAAATAACCTTGTGACCACCATCCCCCACAACTCCCTTTTGAGAAATGCAGGTCTCCCCCATGAAATCTGTATAGTATAGGGTAAACACACACAAAAGACCAGATTTCATGGAGAGAGACCAAATTTCACGGTCCATGATGCATTTTTCATGGCTGTGAATTTGGTAGGGCCCTATTCATGACTGTCAGCTGAGCACCTTTCACCAGTGCTAAACTCACTTAAAAGCTTGATGTTTCTAATATTAAAGTGACCATTAAGTCTAACTCAGCTGGGTTACTATATAAGGCATGGAGCATTACAAAATACTGCTGTCTAACAATTTCTTTTGAATTGTCATTATAACAAGCCCATGAATTAGGGTTGCCAACTCTCTGGAATTGGCCTGGAGTCTCTAGGAATTAATGATTAATCCTTAATTAAAGATTAAGTCGTGTGGTGAAATCTCCAGGAATACATCCAACCAAAATTGGTAACACTACCAGAAATGCCAGTGTTGAAAGCCCTAAACATGCCAGTGTATAGTCAAGTGCAGTTAGATCTAGTACAGAGAATACTCTAGTCCATTCTGTCAGGTATTCTGGCCCTTTGAGCCTCTAAATTGAGACCAGTGCTCTTTAAGGAACCCAAATCAGTCACCTGAAAACTACGTTCATTCTACAAAAAACTACATATTTGTACAGTGTAAAATATAGGTACTGGACATGTCGTCTTTTGAGGATCAACCCTTCTGCAATACCTGCATCCCAGCCACTGTAGTGCTTTTCCTTCTTCACTATGTGCACCAGCACATTATTTCTCATCATTCTGACACCAGTCAGAAAGGTGAGAAATAATCCTACCTTCTCACTAGTACTTTCCAACAGATGGCGAAAAATACATTTCCTCAAAGTATCCAAAATGTCCTTATGTGAAACCTCTCACAGGAAGTTCCAATTGGATGAATTATCTTGTGAGACTTCAGAACAAAGAAGGAAGCTGAGGTTACCACAGTTGGGAGATTTGGGGGTCAAAGAGAAGCAGTTTTCTAAGTAGTTGAAGGTATCAAAACTAGTAAGGGTTAATAATAATACAATACATTTTCTGGTGTCCAAAAGCTTCTGGACTCTAGAACTAAAAATAACCTGATAACCAGTATCTGATAGAATTTGGAGTGGGCTAGTTGAAGTGGGAGGTGCACATTATAATGAAGCATGTTTGGTTGGGAGGCAGGGGCTCTGTTCTGGTTATGCCTTGACTGATAAATGTGTTTTTTTTTTTCCATACACAGCTGCAGTTGCAGTCACTAGCTTTGACTGATTGCTTATGCAGAGCACTGTCCTTTTTTTTTTTTTAAAGGTTTCTAAAGAGCACACAAAATTTTAGCAAAAGAGGCTGTGTTGGAGGATGGAGGAGATCATAGTTGGAACTCAAGTCCATATGTGCTACGTATGTCTAATTTGCAAGTCCAAAGTAAAGTATAAACATTGACAGCTATGACAAGTTTAAGAAATCTAAATGGAAGCATTGCTCTTTCTGTCGAAACAAGTGGGACTTCGAGTAGTAAGGGGTTTGAGCACTTCCCTGAACCCCATTCAAACCGTGAAAATGTGTAGACTTGACTCAGTTCCAAAATAATCTAATTGAACTTCATCCACTCAGCTTTATCTTAAATTAAAACACAGTCTGACTCATGACAGCCTTTTATCCATTTTAAATTCAAACGTGTACTTGCTTCCAGAATCTTCTTATTGGTTTGTATTAACTCCCTATATTAGCCAATATGCTACACCAGAAATGAATTTTCCTCTTTAAACGAGCTGAAGCTAAAAAGGGGAGTGTTGCAAATCCTGTCCCGCTTAGCATAGAGGAAAATGCACTGCAGTATGTTTGAGTATTCAAGATCTCTTTATAATACAGACCAGAGAAAAGGACAATGCTTTAATTTTCTGAAACATGCATGCTAAATTCTTAACACAATTCTTTTTTTTGTTCCCCTCCCCCCCGCCCAATCTTCACCTTGAACCTCGCGCTTGCTTCCCTCCCATAATATTCCCATCACATTTCCACCCCTCGGCATTTTGGCACAGCTCTGTTCATCGTGGACGGCCCGAGCCTCTGGACCTCCACCTGGGCATGTTCTTGCCCACCCTCCTCACCCAGGCAACCCTGGAACAGCAGGACCGCTTCTTCATGCCTGCCTGGAACCTGGAGATCATTGGCACATATGCACAGACCGAGATGGGCCATGGTACAGTACATTCACTCAAGTATATTCACAAAGGTGGTTTTCTGTACAGAGGATGTCTACTATCTGCATGGGGAAAATGGCATGCACTTTCTAGAATCTCTGCAGGTGCAGTTCTGGCCATGGGGAAAAGTGTACTCTCTCTGGAATAGTAAATAGTTCACGTATACTACGCATAGTGCCTCTCTATTTAATGTTTAATCTCTAAGAGTTTCTAATGTGCCCATCGTGGTATCTGGGCATATTTGTTCACTTTTCTTGTCGCTCAAATGAGGGAGACTGAGGCTAATGAAAATATCCCTTTATATGGTGTATTGATATGAGCATATTGCAGCTTCTAGACCCACGTGACTTTCTACAATGACTTGTGCCTCTCCCTGATCAGTTTGATTGCTCTTCTTGGCATTCAGCTGGAAGGCAAGAGTGCAGACCTTTACAGAGCCTGAAAGAGATGCTAAAATAATGAGACAGTTGTTCTTTCATTTGGGTCTGGCCATAGTTTGCAGATCACCTGGGTAAGCCCAGTTTCTGCACCCACATTTCTAAGTTCCCTCGTTTTCTTCCTACTGTGGCATGCTCTTTTCATCACCAAGAATTGAATGTTTTTTCTCCTGTGTCCACCCCCTTCTCACTTAGTTAGTTTCACAGTTACCTTTCCTCTGCTTACAGGCTTAGGGAGAGGTAGCAGATATTCAGTAATGTTTTCCCATCATTTTTTTTTTCCCCAACCAAACTTCAGTGTGCCTAGCAGTGACCCAGTTTCCTAGCCCTAGGCACAAATGAGTGTTTGCTGAAGTCTCGCAAGATCAATGGGGACCACATGTATGTGTCACACAACTTCACAACACATGAGCACATTCTGCCTGGAGGACACTTGTTTCTGAAACTTGTCGGCAGGAAAATGTATTGAATAGTGACCTTGGATGTATCCTTCACCTACAGTGAGACATCAAGAGACAATGAAGTCTGACTTGCAGATATTTTAATAGTAAAAGCACAGTCATTTGAAATGAAACACTTACGTGCAGTCAGGTTTGAAGCTCATGATGGTGGGGTGAGCTTGACAATTCAGTAAAAGTATATTAAGTTGGCTATGGAGACACCAGAGTTAGAACTGCAAACTTTGGAAATTGGTGGCATGGACACATCAGGGTAGGGTCAGGCCTCTTGATGAAAAGCCCATGAAGTGTCAATGGTTCTGTAATGGTCTGCCACTCCGAAGCATCAAGTCAGTCACACAGCTGGTCATCTACATCTAAAGTTAAATTGACTGGACACCAGTGCAGGAAATGTCATCTGGCAGATATGGCTGCCTTCAATTTGGGTGAAGTGAGGACTTGGGATGAGGAGTGTGGAAGCAGTTAATGGAACTTGTTACTTTCAGCCTATTGGTGGCTGAAGATAATTCAGCCATCTAGCATATATGTGCTCTTCTGGTTTTGGGAGAAACCCTCTATCAGATGAGTGGTATACAAGCCCATTGGAGAGGGAATAATGAAGGTAGCACTTCTTAGAGCATGTTTTGTTAAATGAATGTGACTTTGTTTTGCAACTAATCAGATTCCAGTGTCTGTTTAATCAGGCTAAGATATGGCATTGTGGATCACTTCTTGATCATATGCTTCTTAACACAAACAAGCTAAGTGTCAAGGTAGAGATGCTTGAATACTAAAGGGCGTATTTTGGGAACAACCTTGATGTTGGCACTTGTATCATTTGAAATAATTTTACATTTCTGGCGTGGTGCCCAGGCAGTCAGATGATTAACTCCCATACTTCAGAAATTCCATGCTCCAAGTATACACTGTAGTGTGTCCTCTCTACCTTTTGGGTTCTATCATTTGCTGCATCACTGCTGGAGTTCAGCAATTCATTATTCAATTCTGTTTCTGTGTTGTCATCTGTGACCATCAAAATATAATGTGTTCACTGCCCATAGGAACTCACCTTCGAGGCTTGGAAACCACTGCCACATATGACCCTGCTACCCAGGAATTCATCCTCAACAGCCCCACTGTGTCTTCCATTAAGTGGTGGCCAGGTGGACGTAAGTCAATAACTGTGCATTTGAACTTGGAAGCTAAAGGAGGCACTCCTGTGTGTTGGAGGTGGTGATTCACATCCGTATTAGGACTCTTGCATCTGGAAGGTAGGGACTGGAAATTGGTACAGAAGGAAGTTGTGTGTAGAGCTAAATCGGTGGTTCTCAAACTTTCCACTTCTGTGACCCCTTTTTGCATACCTGCATGCTCTCGCAACCCAGGTATGTCTGCTGAAATGGCACTGAATTGAATCCTTCCACTTTCGGTGGCTTTTCGGCGGAGATATCATGCGTGTCTGTATGTCCGCTGCAATGCTGCCAAAAGCGGAAACTATCACTTCGACAGCTTTTCAGCGGACACACTGACGTGCATGGTATGTCCACTGAAATGCTGCCGAAAGCAGAAGCGTTCGATTCGGCGGTATTTCAGTGGTGTTGGGGGTTCGCAACCCCCTGGAATCGGGACGCGACCCCCAGTTGGATGAAGAATGATTTGGTTCTCAAAGAGGGAGACTTAATCAAAGTTCAGCAGTAATCTTGCATCATCACATTGCTTTGGGCACTTTTTTAAGTTGTTACACGACATGAGTTTAGTATGACTTTAATATGACTTTAATCTGAAGTTTTATCCCCTGTGTATTTGAAGCTTCTGCTTCATTTGTGACTTAGGTAGAGCCCCTTTGACTTAAGTGGGAGTCTTGCCAAGGAATTGTGTAGTACTGAATGTGATTTGTGAGACAATCATGAAGCTACTCCACACACAACTTAAGTAACTTTAATGAGAGCTCCATTTGTGAGCAAGCTATAGGATCAGGCCCTTAATTAGCATTGAAGAGCTAATATGTAGTGGAGCTAGTCAAATCTCAGATGGTGTTTTATCGAAGAGAGATTTGCCTGTACTAAAATTATATTTTTTCTCTCCTCTTGCAGTTGGAAAGACCTCGAATCATGCCATAGTTCTGGCTCAGCTTTACACCCAGGGCCAGTGCAAAGGGCTGCATGCCTTCATTGTACCCATACGGCAGCTGGGCACTCATGAGCCCTTGCCAGGTAGGAGTCTACATTGGGGGTTAACACCGTTATGAAACAAAGTGTCAACACATTGTCAGGCCATACAGCTTTGTAAGTATTATTAACATACGTGGCTTATCTTTCAGACTGAACTCAGATAGGAGTGCAGTGCAGAACTGTAACACTTCAGCACAAGTGTGTGGATAGGTCTTGTGTGGCTCTAGAAGTCTAAGGGCTTTTGCCTTAAGACTTAAAATGACATGGCCAATCTAGTGGCTTAGTAGTAACTGAAAGTGGAGGTTAGTTTGGGGTATGAACTTGTTACTGTTCTCTCAAACTGGGAGTGATGTGGAGGCAGCATGCTCCTCTTCCTAAGAGGAAAGGAGTTCCTTATATCGTTCTCTAGCCAGGAGTGGCACTGAGAAATTTTGGACAGTGTTCCCCTAATCCCTGAATTATAGGACTGGATGTGGAATATGAAGATCCTTGTGGGTTTCCATCCACACTCTTGCAATAAGAGGACAGGATAATGTCAAGTCTGCTTATCAGCTACCATTCATAACCGAATGCCAAGAGCTCCCAGAAATCTAGATTGCCTGCTTATTGAAGAGTTAGGTCTTTCACCTGTTGTTAATTCTGACTCCTTCCTACTGTTCTATGGCAGGTATTACTGTGGGTGACATTGGGCCAAAATTTGGTTTTGATGAAATGGATAATGGCTACTTAAAAATGGACAACTTTCGCATTCCCCGGGAGAACATGCTGATGAAGTATGCCAAGGTAAAGGAGTGAGCTCTGGAGCCAGTCATGAACAGCGTTTTTGTAGGGAGCTGTCACAGCATTTTCAACATACTTTAACTCTTCCCTCTCTGGGTTAAATCCGTCCCCATTTCTTACCAATGGGTTCTCTCTGGAATCCTCTGATCATGAGGATCCCCTTATTTTTCATTGTCCACCTTGAAAATCCTACATCATGGCTATGATCTTTGCTGCCTAGAAAAGCAAACTTGACTCCTTTAGGCGCCTGTCAAATTAAACCCTTAATTGACCAGAGGGGTTGCTACTGAGCTATGTGAAAATAAATGCTATTGTATCGTCCTAGGATCTCCACAGGCCTTCCAGCCTTTTATTATAAAACCAGGAGCAAGAAGGGTTCGTTTCTTAATCTCCAGAACTTCCTCCAACTCTAACTAAACGGACCTTATGACTAAGGCTACATTTTAATCATGGGTATTTTTAGTAAAAGTCATGAAGAGGTCACCAGCAGTAAATAAAAATTCACGTGAACTGTTCATGACTATTATATATCCCAGACTAAAACTTGGGCAGCGGGACAGGGATGACCTGCTGCGGGGGCTGGGGGTGGAGGTGCAGCCTGAAAGACTCCGGGGGTGCTGGGGAGGGGTTGGTACGGTTGGGGCAGGCTCCCTAATCAGCTCCTGGGAAGTGGCAACCCCAGCTCCTAGCTCCAACTGCTGCTTCCGCTCTGCCCTAAGCCACAGTTCTGCAGCTCCCATTGGCTGGAAACCGCAGCCAATGGGAGCTACGAGGGCAGCGCCTATAGGCGGAGGCAGCTCCTGGAGCTAGGAGCTGAGGGAGGGAAGTTGCTGTCACTCTTCCGGGGAGCTCTTCCCCCTGAGGGAAGCACCATCCTAGCCCTGAGGGGCCCTCCACACCCAAATTCCTGCTGCTGGGGGCACGGGGTCCCAGGACTGCCCTAGCAGCAGCTAGTGCAATTGGCCCAGGAGCTGGCCGAGCTACTCAGGTGGCTCCTGGGCTGCTGCAGAAGTCACGGAGGTCATGGAAAGTCGTGACCTCCATGACACAAACAGAGCCTTACTTATTGCTAATGTGTAATTGACAGTTGGTCGCTGTGCAACTCTTGTTTCGAAGAACCCCCTTCTCTTCTCACCCCAAGGTTCCCATGAGCAAGTTGAGTATATTTCATTTCTGTAGCTGCTCTTAATCCCAAACCACTCTAAACTATACACAATCACTTTGCATAGCAAGGGTGGATGTGGCAGTTTATTTAACACCACCACCACTATACTATAAGCTTGGTTAGGAAGTGAGGAAGAATACTGCATCCATCAGAAACTATAGCAGAAATTTAGAGACTGAATGGAATTTATCCAAATTGGAATATGACCAGCCATAGGAGTTAACAGCTCTACCCTTAGGTGAAGTGCATGAGATGTTTAATGCCTTTTGTATGAGTCTTAAAATGGTTAACCCCTCAAGCAAGCCGCCTGTGACTGTAATTAATTACTGACTCAGAGGGGAGAGTGCCATTCATTGAATTATGAGCATTTCCTGTAGAGCTCTGGGTTTATCTTTAGGAGTTTCTCATCAGGGCTGGCCCCAGGCACCAGCGGAGTAAGCCCGCCCCTGTTTCTCATGCAAGTATTCCTAAGGACTAGATGACCTCTTTAGATCCCTTCAACCCCACTTTTCTATGATTCTAAAACCTGAGCCTTATTAACTGTGACTTAATGTGATTAGAGTCTGAGCTGATATAGCTGAAGACCATAGAATTACTGCCTCAGGCACTCTGGAATGGTAACTGCTCTCCATGATGCACCTAGAAAAATGTCAAAATATTTAGAACACTAGAAATAAGTTTGATCTCTTTTACAAGAACGTCTGTTGGTCTGCCTTTTTCTTGACTGTGCAAGGAACTTGAGATAAATATGTCAAACTGTCTGCAGCCCTCATCCTTTTGCTCGCAGCTACTACAGTGAGAGCCACTTCTAAACTCTTCAAGTGAGGTAGGGGACATTAAACTTGTGATGTGATGTTCTTTGACAGAGGGTTGTGAAATGTAGATGCCACTTGTTAGGTGTGCTCCCATCCATTCTGTTCCACAGCAAGGTGGTAGCTGCTGCTGGAATTTAGAAGGCAGGAAACCTCTTGGGTCACCATCCTGTCTTTCTGTTAGGTTGAACCAGATGGCACATACGTGAAACCAGTCAGTGATAAGCTGACTTATGGGACCATGGTGTTCATCCGATCCATGATTGTGGGGGATGCTGCTTGCTCACTGTCCAGGGCTTGTACCATTGCCATCCGCTACAGTTCAGTGAGGCACCAGTCTGAGCTAAAGCCAGGGTAAGTGCAGTGAAATGAAAGACCTACCTGTGTCATGAGGTGATATGCCAAAAATAAATGGATGTTAGACAAAAGGCAACCATTTGGGGGTGGGGTGGTGGGGAAAGGAGTTTGTGGATGATGCATTTTACCTTGACAATTGAAAGAGAAGTAGAGATGCCTCCTCACTCCTAGCTGGAGCTGACTGAAATGCATGATTTCCACTTTGCAGAAAACATTGTGGTTTTTAAATCTGATTCATTCCAAATTGAAATTTAATTTATTTGAAATGTTCATGAACCTGAAATGTGGGGGGAGGTTCTCATACAATGCATGGTGTTTCCAAAAAGAAATTTCCAGGGACCTCCACAGCTGCTGAGTGAAATTGACCTTTCTTTTTCACCACTGTTATTAATGGTTAAAGTGGCAAAAAAAAACAAAAACAAAAAAACCTGCAGAGTCTAGGCCTCACCCCACACTTGACTGGCATTGCAGGGAGTCAGCTGGAATCCCTGGGGGTCCCCAGCCTAGGGCAGTCCAAATGGCAGGACTGTCCCAGAGCTGAAGACCCTGGAGCCCAACTCAAGGCTCCCAGGCTTCTGGCTCTGGGCCAGCAGCTTAGAAGTCCTGAAAGTCCCAGTTCAAGGCAGAGTTCATTAGTGAAACCCTACCCTAAACATGCCCACTGGACGCAGTAACCTTACTGGACTCTAACAAATCACTTAGGGCTTGTCTACAAACACCATGCATTAGTCTGCACCCGAGAGGTATAAATTCTAGTGCACACTAGCATGTGTAGACCCTGCTGGCATGCACTAAAAATGACCTAGTGCATGTTACTGAAAAGGGACTATATGAACATACACTTGGGCACTTTTAGTGCGTGCCAGCAAGGTCCACATGGGCCAGTTAGTGTCTGACATGCTAGTGTGCACTAGAATTTATAGCCCTCGTTATGGACTCAAGCTCAAGTATTTAAGCTCTTACTGTTATACAGGATGTCTGCAGAAACTTGGCAGCAGTCACAGTTGTGACTCTCATATTTTGCTATAGGGAACCGGAGCCCCAGATCTTGGACTATCAAACCCAACAATACAAACTCTTTCCTCTCCTGGCAACTGCATATGCCTTTCACTTTGTTGGAGCCTACATGAAAAAGACCTATCACCGCATCACTGGTGACATCAACCAGGGGGACCTAAGCGAGCTGCCAGAGGTAATTGTCCTGTCTGAAAACTGGAGGGTGATTCTGATACTTTATGTAAAAGCTGCTGTGGCCTGTGAGCTAATGGTCCCCAGTCCTCCTGGCTGAGATTTTCAAATCCAGAGGTTCTAGATTCAGTTCCTGCTGATGACTCACCCAGAGGCATCGTTCTATTTGCATCTATATACTGCACTGCACATTTAAAAAATGCGAGAGTTAGTGACTCACCCAAGATCACCCAGAGTGTGGTTTTGCTGAGCTGGGAATGGAACCCAGCAGTCTTGACTTCAAGCCCTCTATTGTAGCCACTGGGCTATGCTTCCAATGAACCAGGACGGAACTGCTGTTAATCAGATATATTGGCAGAACTAAGAACTTTGTGGGACTGGAGTTGCAAGATGCAATAACTTCCAGATAATGGCTAGTGGGTGGCTGAAGTAATAAAGTGAAATGACCATATGCAGTGAAAAGCCATCTTTGTCCTGTAGACTAGACAAAGCATTGGAGTATGCACTATAAAAAATGATATGGCATAGGCAGAGAGAAATGGGCTGGATAACCTAATAAGTATTTTCTAGCACTAACTTCTGATATTATAATTGGGGGTCAACAAAAGGTAAAGAATGAATAACACTATGATGAGCAGCAGGTAGATGGTGCTGATTTCACACTATATTTATTCTGTTGGCTGCTACAGAAGCCTACTGTGCTTGTGAGCTGTGAGTGGACGTGCAAGCTGGGTGGCATGTGTGGTAAAACAGCAATCTAATGCAATAGACTTGGCAGCTATTAGTTCTGCTTTTCTACCTTAGCTCCACGCGTTGACTGCAGGGATAAAGGCATTCACTTCATGGACAGCCAACGCTGGCATCGAAGAATGTCGAATGGCATGTGGTGGGCATGGCTACTCTCGTTGCAGTGGCCTCCCTGATATCTATGTCACTTTCACCCCAGCCTGCACCTACGAGGGAGAAAACACTGTCATGATGTTGCAGACTGCAAGGTGAGGTGGCTTCTTTCAAGAGATCTCCCTTCTTAGTTGTTGGTTGTCCATGTGCCTGGAGAGATGGTCAGAAGGGGCACACAGACTACCTATCTACTACCACCTAACTTACTGTTTTCCTTCTTTTGGATCTATATATTTCTATTCCCTTCTCTGGCTTCTGCTATAACTGCAAGTATATACAACTCCTATGTATTGGCTAGTAGTTCTACAGACTGTACCCTAAGGTTAATTGTCTACTCTGTATCCAAATGAATGGGACAATGCAATCTTTTTTTAATTCAGGTTCCTGATCAAAAGTTACACCCAGGTTCGTTCTGGTCGTCTGGTTAGTGGCATGGTGTCCTACCTTAACGACCTCTCAGGGCAACATATCCAGCCACAGCAGGTGGCTGCAAGACCTACAACAGTGCACATCAATGATCCAGCCAGCTTGGTGAAGGCATATGAACTGCGGGCGTCAAGGTGAGCTCACACTTAATGCACAGAACTATGCATTAATAAAATGCTGTACAATGTGTGTGTTGGTGAGAAATGTGATAAAGCTAAGCTATTCTGTTAATGCAACAGTATGCAACGTATGGTCTGCAGACCGCATCTGTCCAAGTGAAATATCTTTCAACCTTCAAGAAGTGATGCTTTCTGCTAGGTGTAACCCAATCCCAAATACTTAAAGTTTCAAAAAACTCTCGACCGTGTAAATTCAACACAATCCGAGCATTTCAGTTCCCTATGCAGCTGGTTTGAGGGATTTTTTTGCTATAAATTCAAACTTGCAGACACTATAATAAAACTGCAGTTACCTTCCTGGAGAGGTTAAAACAGTGGTGACTGCAGACCCCGTGGGGAGGAGAGTCATTAATATAAAGCCCTACATCTGAGGAGAGGAAAAATAAGTAGCACAGGTTCTAAATGGGGACATGAGGCTGATTGATTATTTCCATCTCATTAACATGAGGTTTATTTTTATCCTGTTTCCTTAAAGCTATCCTAATACTACTGTGATGTAGCCAGGCCATCCTAGTTGCATGAGTGAACATGTGGGTCCTGGAACAGCAAATGTTGGGATGGGGTGAGAATTAAGCTCCTTAGTGCCTAATGCATCAGCCAGTTTCTGTGAATTTTCTGTAGTTGGTATTATTGGTATGAGGCCACTTTGCAAGCTCTGTTTCTCTGTTCACCCACACACCTTGTATGAAACAGGCTTGTTGAAGCGGCAGCAAAGAACTTTCAAGCTGAGCTGAACCACAGGAAGAGCCAGGAGGATGCCTGGAACCGAACCTCTGTTGACCTGGTGCGAGCATCTGAGGTCAGTAATGTCACTAAATAAGCATATTTTGGAAGCATCTCAACTCTACATTCTCTTGTCTTCTGCTTCTGACCTTGAATTCCCTACTGTTTTTTTAATACCATTTTTGCAGGCACACTGTCACTATGTGGTGGTGAAGCTTTTCACAGCACAGCTCTCAGAAATTGATGATGCAGCTGTCCATGCTGTGATGAACAATCTCTGTCTCCTGTATGCACTCTATGGAATCAGTAAGCACACAGGGGATTTCCTGCAGGTCAGTATCACAGTTTAGTATCCTAGATCTCAAGGGCCACAGTGCTCTGGTCTGAAGTTTCCATGAAATGGAAGACAACTGCAATTGCCTGGAGTGTTCAGGCTTGTGAGCTCCAGGCATAAGGCAGAGCTATTTCAGAGGAGGCTCTGGAATTAGCTTCTCTTGAAGCCCTCCAAAGGCAGAGTTGGATGACTATTAGGATATGGTCGAAGATTCATCTCTTTAGACTGGCTTCTTGTTTTCGGATTAGTGAATGGTGAATTGTGTAGTAACAAGCAGGGAGAGAAAAAAAGATGGATGTCATGCACATGTGATGATGCCAGTAATTGCTCACACTGGGGTGTGTATACAGTGCCCATTTGTAAATAAGCACAGAAGAAAAGGGCTTGGTCTTCAAAACCTTTCATCTAGATCAGTCTTCTGTCAAGAGTATCCAAGTGATTTGATCCAAGCTACTTCTCTCGATCTCTTAACTCCTATGGAGTTGGAGCATGCTTGTACAAACAGTGGGGTTTTGTAAGTTCATGCTGAGATAAGTATGGTCTCGCATTGCCACCTCTTCCATTTACCAAACAGTTATGAAAACAGGAAGAATTTAATATAATGCAAGTGCTAAGAGAACTTCTGATTTTGGGGGTTAAAATACAGGGACTTCCATTCTTTGGAGTCCCCTAACTAGGAGGAAGTAGGCTAACGGGATGGTTTTCTTCTTCCTGTCTAGAAGACCAAAGCAATTACTTAGCATTTTAGTATGTCTAATATTTTGACCCATTGGCCTTCCCTGAAAGGCAGAGTTCACCTGCAGTCTAGTCTGCCACATAGAACCATGAGAATTTGTGCATGTAATTAGATTGTATTCTGATAAGTCTCTTGGCTTTTGTCCCAGGCGGGCATTTTGACAGATGCACAGGTTAGTCAGGTGTACCAGCGTGTGAAGGAGCTTCTGGCTGCAATCCGTCCCAATGCTGTAGCACTGGTTGATGCCTTTGATTTTCATGATAATCACCTTGGATCTGTGCTTGGCCGGTATGATGGCAACATCTACGAGAATATGTTTGAATGGGCAAAGAAATCCCCATTAAACAAAACAGAGGTAAGGAGGAACCCTTATTTCTTCCTTCTAGTTCCTATTCTACTTGTCATGGAGCCAAATGATTCAGCGCAAAGCAAACTGCAGCTGCAAAAGCCCTGCTGGAAGATTCTGCAAAAAAACAAATGCCTATACAAAGTGTGACTATTTTTAATGAGGAAAGAAACTGACAGACCTATATGGTCATGAGCCAAGGATAGTTCTCCATCCTGGAAAACTGGATATAATCTAGTATCCTGCTAATATACCGTAGCTTTCACTTGCCTTGTTTAGGTCCATATTAGATTAGGTATCTTGAACCTGAGACTAAGTCAGATCTCTTGTAAACACTGCTAGGAATCCCAACAGGGTCCCTTAGCCCTTTGTTCTATCAAGGCCAACTGGGAGCATGCAGTTTACTGTAGGGATTTAATATTTTTTAGACAGATTCATCCACTCACCCTAGACATTAAAGATTGTGTGGCCCTTCGTGTGAGGAATAGTTGGGGGATGCCATTTGTTCCTGTGTTCTGGCCAGACTTCCCCCCTTTTGACTGCTGCCCTCATAGTGCAGAGGTGTCTGTTTCACTGGTTCTCTATTTGTATATATACCCTGCAGGATCAAAAGGGTGTGTATGGGTTTAAAAATAAAAACATAACAAGAAATTATTTTCATCTAATTTCCCTTTTTCCCCCCTACAGGTTCATCAGTCTTTCCACAAGCATCTGAAGCCAATGCATGCCAAGCTGTGAAAATGCGTTTTTAAAAAACACACAATTGTCCAGCTCTAGAAACTGGATGTCATTGCTTTCCTTCAGGCACCTGAATCAAATCTTTTAAATCCCAGTAATTGTAGGACAGTAAATAATTGTAGCCTCTCTTTCCATTTTTAAATACTGACAGGGAGGGATGGGGGAAATTAGAGAGATTGCATAAGAAGTGGATGTGGGTTTTTTTAAAGTGCAATTATAATCCTTCAGAAATGAACCTTTTAAGCATTGGGGAAAGTTGTACAGGTTCATGTAAGGCTTCTGTTTGTGAAGCTGCTAACTGCAGTGTCACTCATCTGGAAAGCACAGTAGGATTTTACTACTGTGTAGCTAACTACATTCAAGCAATGGCTGTTGATGAACAGCTACATCTTGTTAAAAACCACACTTTTAACTCAGCAACCCCCTTCAGCCATCATGGTGCACCCCTGTATACACATACAGCTGCTCTCTGAATCTTCTGTATCTTGTTGTGTACAGTGACACCTACATGAACTGGTCAGGATCCAAGGGTTTATGTGGGATTTGTTGGGTCTTAATCAAAGCTCTGTGACATTCTCCATTTTAATCCATCTCTCTCCCAATTTATTATTCCTGTCTCCCTGGGCACAGCACTGTCCTTCCAGCAGGGGTGCCTGAACCTCCTTCCCTGCAACAGGACCTTCCAGATGCACTTAAGAATTATATCCACTTTTTTTCCTCCGGAGCTTAGCCTCAATCAAATCATCCAGTGACCTTTCTCTGTGATACTCCATTCCATCCTTTCTTCCTACACCCCCTTTACACCTCTATATCCCATGTCCATCACTGGCACCCTACCCTCTTTGAGGCTCTCACCTAGTGGCAGCTTTGGAGAGAAACCAGTGACACTATTCTGTCCCCTCTCCTCACCCCCAAAGGCACATTTCAGCACGGAGCAAGCTAACGGGAGTTCTGCCATCTTTTTAATCTTTAGCATTTCCATAGTACTTCACATCTGCAAAGCACTTTACAAATACGTAGGTATGCTGTCAAAAGCCATATCTGCAGGTGGGGAAATTGCAAACCTGATCAATTGTACAAGTAGTGCTTGCCAGTGTTCGAAAGCAAAAGTTGGTTGGCTTTGGGTCTCAGCCCCATTGGTCTTGCTCTGTGATGCACTGTATCCAAACATGGGGGGCATGGAAACTCTCAGCAGTCTCTCCTAGGGCAATGGTTTTCAAACTTATTTGGTCAGGCCCTCCTCCTTTGTGTCTGTAGTCGTTTATGTGCCCCACTCCCCTAGTATATATACCACCATCCAGCTGTAAAGGCAGAGCAGCAGCTGCTGGCTGGGCACCAAGCTCTGAAGGCAGTGCTGTTCCAGCACCAAAGAAAGTGTTGAAATGCCCCACTGCCACCCTTCTTACTTCTGTGCTGCTGCTTCCACCCCAGGGCTGACAGCCAGAGCCCTGCCACCTCTAGGTGAGGGATTGAGCAAGGGAGGGAGGAAGGAAAGCCCGAGTCCATGTGGTAAGGCTTCAGCTGCTCCCTTTATCCTGCCTCTTGTGTGTGCACAGACCTTCTGCATGAGCCCAGCTTAACAGCCAGAGCTCTTTTTTTAAAAAAAAAAAACCACCACCTTGACACATTCCTGTGTCTCCCATAGTTGAGAACTGCTGTCCTAGTGGAACATCTGCCGTCTTTTACCCGTTAACTTCCAATGAACTTCATCTGAAATGTTTAAAAATCTCCCTTTAGTACTGAATTGAGACTTACACAATTCCTTTCTGTATTAACGGATTAAAGACTTAACTTTTAACTGATCCTCTGTGAAATCATTGAAAGAAGTGACAGAGTCCTGTGGCACCTTAAAGACTAAATAAAGTTAGTCTTTAAACTTTAAACTTTAGTTAGTCTTTAAGGAGCCACAGGACTCACTTCTGCTATTCCAGACTAACACGGCTACTCCTCTGATTCTTGTGAAATCATTGTCACTAAAACCAGAAAATGGTTTCTTACATTTGTCCTCTTACAGAAATCCTTTTTCCAAAACAAGTGAAGAGCAACAACTTGAGTTTAAAGAGCTCCCTTCAGTATAAGCCATAGTCCTGTGATCCAGAGATGACACTAAACCTCTAGAGAAGCTGGGTCTCTTAAGAGTTTTGGCACCCTGTTGTGAAAGTCTCTAGGTTTGGACAACATTTCCACAGAGGTATTTTTGCACTCTCTCTTCAACTAGAAAGGGTAGCTCAGTGTATTAAACCTGGACTGAAATACATAATTTAAAAAAAATCAAACCTTTTTGCTGCTGAACCTTCCAGGTCAAATGTATTTTCTATGCTGTTTGGTACAATGTATGCCCTTGCCTTCCACTTAATTCAGTGGAACACTGATGAGGAACACTGGAGAATCAGCAGGGGAAGGGTTAAAGAGTGACAAAGAGAACATCACTAGCAGAATATATGTACAGATTTAATAAACTACAGAAACTCATTTTCAGACAAAACAGTTGCAGGTTCTTTCGTTTTCTAACACTTGTGCATGTGTCTGCATTGATTCTTCTAACACATTGGATGGAGTAGAATAGTCTGTTAAACTGATAAGATTGGAGCCAAACTGGGCTTTTTTTTTTTTTGGTGGGGACAGGTTCTAGAGCTGCTGCTATCAACCAGTAGTGTAAGAAATTGGATGACTTTATCTTTCAGCCCAACTTAATGATTAACCTTCCCAAAAGTCTGTCAGATCAATTTGTTTTCAATTAACTTATTTTTAATGTGACCTTCTACTTAGATTCTCAGAGCACTCCAGAACAGTAAACAAAACATAGCATACTTCTAATGATAGAATAAAGGCAGCTAGAAACTTTTTTATTGAGCAGAGGCTTTTTAAAAAAAATTGCCAACACAAATCACCTCATAAAAAAAAAAAAATAGGGCAAAACGATCATAATTGTTAGCAAACTGTCTGCTTTGTTTATTTCTCATGAGCTACAACAATTTTAATGATTCACCTAACCTTTTCTGAATTGATTGCTAGTTAATCCTTTTAACAACTAAATATTACCACTTGGCACAAATGATAATTGTAATATTGATAATGGCTGAAGCATGTCAATTGTAGCTTGTCATGGTGCTCTACCATGTTAACTCATCACTCCTGCACAACAAAATTAAATCAAATTGTTTCCTGATGTATAATAGTACCTGTTTAGCTTAAACAAGAGACTGCTAGGGCCTGGCCTGCACTAGAAAATTAGATATGTTTCACTATGTTGATCAGCGGGGTGAAAAATCTGCACCCCTGAAGAGAGCTACGTTTCCATAAACACTTTGCACGAGTTATTATTTGCAAGTTATATTCACTGTGTGAGGCATTGTGGGGGATGGCTTTAAGACACTTCTCAGTAATCCCTTATACTTCAAGATAGTTATGTCCAAAACTGACTGCAAAGAGTTACAATAGAGATCTCATAAAAGTGGGTGACTGGGCAACAAAAGGGCAGATAAAATTCATTGTTGTGAAGTGCAAAGTAATGCACATTGGAAAAAAATCCTAACTAAAAACAAAATAATGGGGTCTAAAGTAGCTGTTACTACTCAAGAAAGAGATCTTGGAGTTGGCATGAATAGTTCCCTGAAAACCGCTTTTGTGACTGCCATTGCACCTTGATCAGATAACAAAATGTTAGGAACCATTAGGACAAAGATAACAAATTATGGTGTCACTGTATAAATCCATAATACACCCCCCCTCCCCCAATTGAATACAGCATGTAGTTCTGCTTGTAGTTCTGGTCACTTCATCTCACAAAAGATACTAAAATTGGAAAAGTTGCAGAGAAAGGCACTGATTAGTGATATAGAACAACGTCCATATGAGGAGAGATGGAAAAATACTAAGACTGTTCAGCTTGAAAAAGAGATGAGGCGGGGCAGGGAAATACAACAAAGGTCTATAAAATCACGAATGGAGTGGAGAAAATGAACAGGGAAGTGCTATCTGCCCCCTTCACATAACACAGAACAAGGGACCACCAGATGAAATTAATAGCAAGTTTAAAACAAAAGGAAGTACTTCACACAATACACAGTCAACTTGTGGAACTCCATGCCAGGGGATGTTGTGAAGGCTAAAAGTGTAATTGGGTTCAAAAAAGAATTAGATAAATTCATGGAGGATAAATAGGTCCATCACTGACTATTAGCCAAGATGGTCAGGGATGCAGCGCCATGCTCCAACTGTTAGAAGCTGGGACTGACCAACAAGGGATGGATCACTTAAATTGCCATGTTCTATTCATTCCCTCAGGAGCATCTGACACTGGCTACCATCTGAGACAGGATACTGGCCTAGGTAGACCATTGATCTGACCCTATGTGGCTATGTTCAATTAATATACTTTCTCCTAAGCAACTGTTTCTGTGGGTGAGCTCACTGTGTGTTCTTAAGTAAGATTCCCCTTTTCTACTTACTGGAGATTAGAGGAGGGCATGTATGCAGGAGTTAATCTAGCACCTTTTGGCCTAAAGCAGACACCAAAGCTGCTCCTGGGCATTTGCAATGATGAACATCACCCAGCTTAGTATATACCTAGAGTTCTTAAATATGTATCATCTTCCGTCTGGACAGCCTGTGTGTCTAGAAAGTGGGCTTTGGACTCTACCAACACTTGCATCACCGTGGAGTAGTGTCCTTTTCAGCTGCCATGCTGATATTTGCATGTGTGAGCACAGAGTGGACATAGGTACCAGCCACAGCCTAGCACTTAAGGGAAATCCAGTGTCCACAGTGAGCTGAACTTTCATAGTGATCAGGGGAAACTCCCCACAGTTTTATCTCCTTCCTCATTCATGAGTTCTGTAGCCATGGCTCCAGTACCAACCTGTTTCACTAGTGACTGTATGTGGTCCTGGTCTCAACTCAATAAAGTTCCACAGCCAGCAGATACCTGACCAGTTCTGACAAATCCCTTCCCCAGCTGGGCCTGTCCTGCCATTTGAGCGAGCCACTTGCAAATACCATTTCTCCAACCTTGGCTCAGGGAGCACTTAGCCCTTAGGAACCTGCAGCCTTCCTTTTCACTCTCCTCCCAGCTACATACTATTCCACTCCCTGGTCACCACCACCACTCCCTATGCTTGTTTCCCTTCTACCTTGGATGTGCTCCCCAGCCACCTGGTTCTATTCTCCCTCTGCAAGCCTGACCTGATTCCTTTCCCTGCTCCCCTTGACATCCCTTTCCCACGGGTGACCTCTGTTCCTTGAGGTTAACTCCAGTTTCTTTGTCTGCTCCCAGCTGAGCGCTGTCTCTGCACTCCCATTGTCCAGGAAATGCGGTCAATGGGAGCGGAGGGAGGGGACAGGGCCTGCGGGTGAGAGCAGTGTCAGAGCGTCCTGCCTCCCACCACCTAGGAGCCAGACCTACTGGCCACTTATGGGGCACAGTGCAATGCCAGGACAGGCAGGGATCCTGCCTTAGCCCCGCCCAGGACCTACCCAGATAAGCCCACACTCCAACCAGAGCCCCTACCCCAGTTGTGAGCCCACCCCCCTCCCCAAACCCAGAGCCCCCTCCTGCATCCCAAACCTCTCATCCCCCCCCACAGTCTGCACCCCCAGCTAGAGCCCTCACTACCCCAGCCCAGAGCCCACGCCGCACCCTGAATCCCTCATCCACAGCCCCACCCTAGAGCTGCACCCCCAGCCTGTACTCACTCCTGCACCCCAAACCCCTGCCTCAACCCACAGCCCTCTCCTGCCCTCCAAATCCCTCTGCCTCAACCTGGAGCCCTTTTCTGCACCTCAAGCATACACCCCCAGCCCACAACCCATACCTCCTCCCACCCACACCCCAACATCCTGCCTCAACCTGCAGCCCCTTCCCACATTCTGAATCCCTTGGCCCCACTCCCCAGCCTGGAGCGACCTCCTGCACCTCAAAGCCCTCATCCCCAGCTCCACCCCAGAGCCCTCATCCCCTCTCACACACCAATTCCCTGCCTCAGCCCAGAGCCCCTCCCAAACCCTGAACCCCCTCCCACAGCCCACCCCCCTAGGCAGCCACAGACCCTGCAGTTAGGTGCTTCTCTCTTCCAGGCCATGGTTCAAGTACCAGAGAAGCCCCCCCATCCCCCTCCGTAGCGGGGCCCCCTAATTCCTATGCACACCTCATCCAGCACCTATTGGTGCAGAAGGTGCTGCCCGGATGATTTCGGAGGCTGGGGCTCCAGGAGGTCCCCAGCCCCTGAGCAGAAGCTCACATCACCCCCCTCCACCGGGACTGGGGTCTCCCCAGCCCTGGTAGCTTCTCCACTCCCACTCCCACTCCATTTCCTGTTGATAGCCGCCAAGGGAATGCTGGGAGATGTAGTCCTTCTCCGGCTCTGGAGCCGGCTCTCCAGGCAGGGAGCTGGCCAAGGAACTACAATTCCCGGGGTCCCTTGGGCTCCCGGGCAGGATCCCTGCGGCCGGAGGGTGAGACCTGGATCCCGTTGTTCCCCTGTCTCCGGGCGCGAGGGGGAAACAATGTATCAGGACCCTGGATACAATGTGTCATATCCGGAGGGGTGGAGGGGTCTGTCCGCCCCAGGGGCTGGCCGGGTCTTGGCGGGTGGCTGTTCTCTGGGGCTGGAGGCTGGGCGCTGTGGTAACCAGGGTGCTCCCCCGCCGCGCTGCGGGGTGGGGGAGGAAGCGGGCGTTATCCAGGGCGGCCCGGTCCGGGCTATGGGGGTGCAGTGAAAGCAGGGGGAGACCCCCCACCCCTCTAGCCAGGGGCAGGGCTGGGGGCGCTCTAATGGCCTCAGCTCAGCTGCTTGGTGGCGTCACCTTCTGTACCAGCCCCTGGCTAGTCGGTGGATGTCTGAGTCCCTAGAAACCCTCCAGCCCTTCCTGCTGCTGGAAGGGGCTTTTCTCTGTGTTCCCCTCCGCCCACCTGTTGCTCTTCCCTCTCCACCGCCACCCCCCGTAGCTCCTCTTCCTCTGCTGCTGCTCAGGGCTTTCCCCAGAGCAGCAGGGTGAGTGACACCCATGTCAGGGGCGTCAGTTTCCTTGCTGCCCAGGGGGTTCTGGAAAGCCCTGGTGGAAAAGGAGGTGACTGGAGGACGTCGACAGCTCTGGGCAGTAACCGGGGCAGTGGAACTGTCTGTCGGCAGACTCAGGAAGAGATCGCGGATCCAGCGCGCAGAACTACCAGGGCTAGAAACGCTCCTGAAACTTTGCACAAGCTGCTAAACCAGATTCTGCCATTCACCAGGGAAAGTTGCTACTTGCCACTGGCAAGTGGTGAGGTTTGGGTATGTCTATAGGCAATCGAAAATGCTTAATTTAGTGTGAGAGGAAGGATACTGTGAGGTTTGGGGCACAGCAGATAACGTGGATTATATTCTCAGCCCTGCCCCTGGCTTGCCATTTGACTTGATTTACTTAGCATCCAGATATTAACATGCTGAGTATTTGACAAACAATCCAGAAAGATAAGCAGACAGGCAAATCACTGACACTCTCTCTCTGCCTTAAATTTACATGTATGAAACAGGGACAACCACATTTACCCACCACACAGGTGTATTTCAAGGCTTAAATAACTTTTTAATGTCTTTGAAGCATTTTATGGTTTTCCTAAAGACATCACGTTATTCTAATGAGTGAGTGAGTTTGAGAAAGCAGAGAGGTGGAAAACTAGACATGTCTCAATTGCAAAAGGAATTCCATTTCACAAAGCTCCTGTTAAACATGAAGGTGAATCAGGAAATTTTAACTCTCCCTTTCGCTAGGTGAGGCTCACGTATATATGAGCACTGTACTAAAGTATTCTACAGTATGTGAATGTGAAGACTGAACGACTATATAAACTGATTCGCCACAGAGGAAGAACTGTTGGAAGCCATGAGATGGTAAGGATAAAGTAAATACTATTGGATAGCGGTCTCATGTCCTCTAGAACAGAATCGCTTTGATTTCATTTCTGTGATGTGCACTGGCTCAGGTGTGCTGATAGGTTTTGGTGGCAAATCCTGTCTGCGCAGAAGGAACTGTGCTAGTTACAGTCTCCTATAGTAATCTTTGTCCATTACTTGGTGCAGACTCCGTTCAGGAGGATTTCTAGTGCTGTTTGGGGTTGTGTGGAGGAGTCTGATTTCCTAGACAGATGACCCAGAGTTCACTGTGGTGATCATGGCATGTCAGATGTGGGATGAATCTGGCCCATGAATTATCTGAGCTTTAGTTCTGTGATGCAGAGAATTAACATCTTGTATGAAAAGCCCAAATTAGATGACAAGTCTTGCTTTAGTGCTTTTATTCTTGTAACAAGGGAACTTTTCTTTTTCTGTTAGGCTGCAAAACCCAAGAAAGGTTTAAAAGGTATGTGCACTTGTGTGTTTGTCACTACGATACCCTTTGGGCTGTTTGAGAAGAGATGGGGTAGAGGTAAGCCAATGCTGGGGGATCACTGACACACTCACAGGTACAATGGGGAATCCTGACTACTAGCTTCAGGTTCCTTGTCTCCAAGATATGAATGTTCAAAGTGTTAGTGTTGCTTGTGTTAAGACAGTGCTGAATCAGCAGTGAAATTCGCAACCTTGCACATAAGGGCATGTTTCCACTCTCGTGGGGAATTATGCAAATCCAGTGGGGACCATACCTTTATCATCCTCAACTTGTTCTTTTCCCCCATCAACCTCAATTCTCTGTTGGTATGACAGGCTCTCTCTCCCCGTTGTGTGGCTACCACAGTACAGAACACCTTCTTAGATTACTTTAATCTCTGCATGTGCCCAGTGACTGAGTGATGGGGGGCATCTTGCAAATCCAATAAATAAAGAAATCCCCTACTTTGGCCAAGTTAAGGCAAACTTCTCCATCGAGAGCCCCACCTGGGCCACACTTTCTTATATTCACAAGATATCGGCTGAAAACTTGGCCCCATTGAAGTCAGTGGAAGTTTTGCCATCAATTTCAGCCAGGCCAGGATTTCATCCATCATCTTTAGGTTGACCAGGAGGAACTGCAGACTTATGTTGATGATGAATGTGACCAAATTTTTGTCCTTGAGATTAGAGGCTTTCAATTAGATCAAGTGCTCTCTGAATGTATGAAAAATGTGTTTTCCCCATGTGTTACCTACCTCCCCTGACGGGATGGCCTTGCTCTGTTTCATTCTAGGTTCCATCCAGGACATGCTCAGTGACCTCCTGGGAGATGATGGTAAATGCTCTTTCACTGACATTGAAAAGGAAGCTTTCCCCCCCACCCCCATGCGGATGTAGAGCTGGTGAAAGGGGTTGGCTTGGCAGCCTTGGAGAATGCAGCCTTCTCTTTATTCATAGGGCATCTACAGCATTGACTGTGGAAGCACAAACTTCCCCTGCCACGGTGCATCAACCCTCTCCTCTAGGGACCCCCTCTGGGTTAAAGGGATGTTTAATTTACATGCAGTCCATTCAGTCCTCGGCTCCTCAGCTGACACGAACATCAATCGGGGAGGGGAGGTCAGTAGTGGAGGTGGTACTTGATATGCAGCTTTTGGAGCAAAAGCCTGGAACAAGTTCCATATTCTCCATGATTTATTTCTAGATGAAATCCCCCTTAAATCCAACAAGCCTTCCCAGCACTCTGGGGGCAGTGGAAGGAGATCCAGAGAAATCGACTCCAAAGCCAGCAAAAAGTGAGTACGTCTGAATCACGCGATTAAATAAGAGATTGAACAGAGAGCATTTGCGGCTTGCTGGTGTCTCTGTGCCCCATGAACTCCTCAGCCATGTCCTGTGTTTCACTTCTTGCTACTCTTCATTTCTTTTTGGTCTTTACAGTTATTGCTTTGGGGGAGATTTTTCAAAGGCATAACTAGGCGTTTGGTGCCCAGAGCCCATTGGCTCTCAAATCTCCAACCCTCTGACCGGTGTATTCTTCTCTTAGCTACACCTGCAGCAGCCTACTGAAATAATAGGACCCCATTTAATAAGGTTATGCCGGTAGCGCCGAGGGCAGCGTCCAGCTTGGTCTGAAGAAATACCCATCCTAACTCTAGCATAACTCCACCTAAACTCCTCTTGAAAGAGTCAGAATAACTCCCGCCCTGCAGAGACATCTCCCAGTCTTCTCTGTGAGTGAGACATGTCCCACCTTTAGACAGCAGATGGCTTCTGCAGTAACCTCCCCCCTGGCCTCTTTTCTTGGGATTGTGTGCCGTGAGTTGCAGGGCAGTTCCTAATCCTCATGCTTCTGTTGCAGGTCTGTTATGGAGGATGGTGTTTTCAGCAAGATGGCCGCAGAAGAAGGTGCAGAAGCAGAGGTAAACTTAGGCCTCGGGGGGACTGAGAAGGGGGAGAGAGAATGTGTGATTGAGGGGAGGTTACTAATGAATATACAGAACCAAATTCAGCCCTGCCATAATGTCACTGAAGCCAGCCAAGTTCCCATAGGGATTAATTTAATTATAGGAGTCCCATTGATTGCAGATCTTATTTGGACATCCCTCTAGTTGTTGTGAAATGGAGACGGATGCTTGTATGGATGATGAGAGAATGAGAAGTTTACATCCTAGTTGGTGCTGAGCCCTGGTGGGTGGGTGACTTTTTCTGATGGGCATTAATTGTATTCCAGAGTTTCACAAAGCACTGTTTGGTGATAACCTGGATTTTTGCTTTGCTTTTCTTCCTGGCGTGGTGTCACTTCCACCAGTCACAGTCAGATTTCAATAAGGAAACAAAGTTCCTTGGCTCAAGGGTTTCCCAAACACCTATGTTCTCCTAAGAAACTGAGAAATTCCCAGGCCTCAGAAGACACATAATGAAAGGATCTCAGAGCACTTTACAAATTGGACTGAAATAGGCCTTATAGTGCTCCTGAGAGTTGGGTGTGGATTATTACCCTTGTGTTACACATGAGGAAAGCTGAGGTACTGAAAGTTAAAGTGACTTAGCCAGAATCGCAATGAATCAGTGGTAGAGACAAGAACAGAACCCAGAAGTCGTAACTCCTAGGCTCCTTGTGTAACTGCTATAGACAGACTACCTCCACTGTAACCTGGCCAGTCTGAGTCCCTTAGTTTTAAATGCAGACAGGACAGCCTGTCTGATTTATTTACTGGCTCGTTTCCACTTTGGACTAGATATAGACTAGATGGCATTTCACAACGAATGCAGAGTGCGCCAAGGCAAATGAAATACTTAAGCAAAATAAAAACATGCCTGTTGTGTGCATTGGGCTTTCTTGAGCCTCCTCTAGTGCTATATGCTTCCGACTGCGTGTTAGTGTGATCTCATCTCTCCTTACTTTGCATGCAGGGATCCGACCTCTCAGATGTAGACCCACAAGCTTTGCTGGAGACCCTGAAGGTAAGTGAATAAAATATCACTAGTCTTCGAACTACACTGACCATAGCTGTGACATGCTAGAACTAACCTCAGACATCTCCGTCTTGGGGTATGTCTACACTACAGTCCGAGGGGTGACTGCAGCACATGTAGATGTAGATGTACGCAGGCTAGCTTTGATCTAGCTAGCTTAAATAACGATGGCAGTGAAGCCATGGCAAGGCAGGCTAATGACTCGATTACGTACACAGGAACCCAGGCAAGCTTGTACAGTATAGTCCCTGTTGCCATCTGTGCCCCCACTTCACTGCTGCTGTTACTCGCGCTAGCTAGGTCAAAGCTACCCTGGGTATATCTGCCTATGCTGCAGTCACCCCTCTAATTGCTGTATAGACATGCCCTTGGGCTGCATCCCAGTTTCTCTCAATCAGTGTTTAATTGTAACCCTCTTCCTCCAAGAGCTTTTCTTCATAGGAACCCATGTTGTGTCCTTGGTTGCTGGGACCTCATTAGATCAGCACTCTGAGAGCTGGCAATGAACTTTATGTGTATACAGAAGGCTTGTGGCATCAGGCCTCAGTTTATTTTTCCTCCTTAAGTATTTTCCAGCCACCTCCAGTTAAAAACCTCCCCACTGGTGAGTACTGAAAGATAGGGAGGCCAGCACATTTACTGGGGTTGATGTGTGCTTTCTGTGGCACAGTCTTTGCCATTTCCCGTAGCCACCCAAGGTGAAGAATACAGGGTGGGCAGATCTGCTGCCCTTGCTGCTCTAGGGAGTGATTTGGACTAGAGCTGGATTGGGAACTAGGTTTGGGATGAAGGTCCACTGGCCACCCTGTGGATAAATCCTTCCAGAGCAGAGAGCAGGGCCCTGAGAACACCATCCCTGGCCAGCAGATAAGAAAGGCAGCACGTGGTACAAGATGGTTTAAATGTCCACATTCACATGTTCAAGAATATCATGTCAAAACAAGGTGGACTCCACATGCTCTGCTGCCTGAGTACTATGGCCTCAGCTCCGTTCTTCATGCTCCCATATGTGTTCTTTTTATTCCCAGGACATGGATGACATGGAAGCTGATCTCCTAGGCATAAAGAAGTCTAGTTCTGGGGCAGGGAGGACAACAGCAAAGGCCTCTGAGAAACTTGAATCCTCAGGTGTTCTGGCAAAAACTGCAGGGAAGCTAACGACTATTGAGAAAGGTGAGTGTGATGAGCTAACCCTCTGCTAGCACTTCCTTCCTGGCTGATAGCAAAAGGGCTTTGAATGAAGCTGTTGCCCTCTGGGGCTTTGAACCTTGGATTCTAAAATATCCTCAGGGACAGGGACTGTCCCATGACCAAAGCTGAATTTGGTCTGTTTGGCACCGGAACAGGGGCCTAAAAATATGTTGAGTGGCTCATGTTTGTGAACATTAAAAACACAGAATTTGTACAGCGCCTAGCATAATAGGGTCCTGAGCCATGGCTGGGGCTGCTCGGCACTACAATATTATAAGAAGAGAGTGACAATTTCCTACCTAGAACCAGCCCTTGCTGCTCTCTTACATGCAGTGATAAACCTAGGGCACCCAGACTTTGCCCAGCCAGCAGTCACACAGGCTACTCATCCAGAATCTGTGGGTTGCACCTTTTTCTCCTAACATGAAGCAGACTGTAGCTGTCGTCCCCTTCAGACACAGGTGCTGCCCCAGGAATCTACAGGCCCCAGCTTGCAGTGATCTCTGCCTGTATCCAATCAGACAGGCTGCCCGATGGAGACGGAGCATGGCTCACTGAGACCTGTAGACCAGTGTTCTTCAAACTGGGGTGCGCGAGCCTACCTCAGGGGGTGCATGAGACCCCGGCACTGCCGCCGGTTTGAAGATCCCTGCTGTAGACTATGTGGCACTGTACACCTGCGTTAAATGTGGCTTTGGTTCACATTGTAACACTATGGGCATACAACCTACTGGCATGCCTTAGCCTTGCCTGAAAACACTTCTAATAAAGCTCCCTGGACAGTGATATCCAGCCTCTTAGGGGGGGCTGCTCCCTAACAGATCGTGTTCCAAATGGACTTGACATGGGTCCTTTTCGAACAGTATGGCTGCAACCTACTGCAGAAGCCTGTTGGAGGCACAGGTTATAATGAGAGATGGACCGGAGCTGCAGCATTCAGACCCACAGCAGAACGTTACCCAAGTTGGCAGCCAGGTTTTTGGCCTCACTGGTTATAAAGGATCCATCTGCAAACCTAAGGATCAGGATCAGAACACCACCAGAGGGGAGAGGTTTACATGAGGAGCCCTCATCAAAGATATTCCACCCCTTGAATCCCTCGGGGGAATTGTGTCTTGTTGTATGCGCTCTCAGGTTGTGGCAGAGAGTAAAATAGGCTCCCATCCGGAAATGTTAACCTATTAATGTTAATTAATAGGTTAATTCCATATGTGTGGGGGTGGGGGCATGGACAGTGAAGAGGCTCTGCCTGTCTGTCTGCAAACCCCCTATCTGCTGTTTTTTGTAGAAGAGTCTGCCACTGGAATTGAAAAGAAACCCCTCTCCTCTCCCACTCGCCCCCAGCGGCAGTACAGGAAGTTTTCCTTTGAAGGTAGGCTTTGGGCGGGTACAGCTGTGCACTCTCAGCTCCCACAGTTCGATTCTCGCCTTTAATTTACTGGGAAACTAGTAGATCTTCATCGCCTTCAAGGATAAGTTTGCTGGAAGAGTTGACATGTAACAGGGCACAGACAGAGTCTTTCTCCTCGAGATCGCCAGTTTAAACCTCCTCCAGCTCAAAGTACCACGAGGGTGATGTGTGGGAAATGAGTTGCTGATCTCCTACTGTGGTTCCTAATGTGTCCATAGCACACAAATCATCACTAGGGTTGGTAGAGGGGCCAAGGACTACATGGGCCATGAACACCATGTACCTTCTCATGCCCACTGGTGCCCTCTACAGGTCGGAGTTGAGGCAAACTGCAGTCATGGGGCAATGTGAGAATCTGATACTGCCATGCTGTACTTATACATGTTCTCTAGGCATAACTCTCCAGCACTAAATTCACATAAATCTTGCTGCTAAATGTATATGAGGGGAACATAAGGTAGAAAAAACTCAACAGCTTGTCATGGTAACACGAGCAAACTATGCCATAGAGATAAAGGAGTGTGGGGGTATGAATTTGCTTTCAGTTCATTACTCTGCCTTGCATCTTCTTCTGTCCCATTTCTTTTTACTCAATAGACAACGAGGATGAGTCTAAAAAGCAGCCATGTAAGAGAATAGGGAACCTGGCTTAAAAAATATCCTATACTGGGGTTTGTGGGTGGGCTGTGGTTTTGGATGGGATTCCTGGGAGCACTGTATTTAGGGTTATATTGTCACATGTCTTTTTAAATGATAATCTATGTATCACACTGAGATCTTTGTATAGAAAGTTTTATAGAGGTAGAGTTCTTGACAAGCATTAATAGTTTAAATGCCCCTAGATAGGTAGGTATTATACCAGCTTTATAGGTAATGAAACTGAGGTGCAGCACCTGGAAATAGAATCCATGTCTCCTTATTTTTCCAGTCCTATACTTTAACCAGGCATCTGTGCTCCTGGTTCTAGGGCCTACTGAAATCAGTGGAAAGAATCCCAGTGTCTTCAGTGGGCTTTGGATCAGGCCAATAGACAGATATCTATGGGGCTGAGATAATGTGAAAACTGGCCTTCTCATGGCATTTCCATACCTGGACAGGGCAAGTGTGAAGAGAGGCCCTGATCTCAAGTGATTTCAGCCCCATAAATGATCCCTTAAGGCAGGGGTCTCCAAACTACGGCCTGGGGGCTGGATCCGGCCTGTGGCTTCGATTTGTCTGGCCCTTCAGCTGAGCAGGCACTTGGAGAAGCCGCGCTACCCCCCCACCCCACCCCCCGCCCACGAGCTGCTGCTGGTGGCCCCATGTGCAGAGGGCTGAGTGCCCCCGCGGCAGTGGCCAGAGGATCAAGGCGGGAGGTCGCAGCAGCGGCTGGAGGAGCAACGGGGAGAGGGAGATTTTGCATATATGGAATTTTTTCACTGTCGCTTTAGCCCGTGAAGCCCTTTCAAAAATCTAATATGGCCCTTGTCTCATACAGTTTGGAGACCCCTGTCTTAAGGGAAGGTAATAGGGTAGAAAATCATGAACATATATAGAACTCTTGAGATCCTGGAGGTCACCCAAATCCAGAGAGATTCAGGTGTACCTGGTTCCTTGCAGAATCTGAATTCACAGCTCTGTTTTATCACCAGTAGAAGCTGCCATCCAAGGAATAGACATTTTGAGACCGTCCAAATTCACATGACACTGATATTGAGGCCATAGGAGAGATCCAAGATTTATGGCAAAAATAGGCTAAACTGTCTTTCCCAACGACAATATAGCTCAACCTGCAACTCCAGGTACCCCTAGGAGGAGTTCGCTCCCAAGTGCTAATACAAACACAAGGACCCATTGAATTTTGCCAGTGACTCCAACAGGAGCAAGACCTGGCTCATGTAGAATCCCCAGCTATAGGTGTTGGTCTCGTTATTTAGCTCTTCGCAGACAGTCCAGCTCCAAGAAGACAATTTCCAAATGCCAATTGTTTTTTCCCCTTTTATTCCCATGGGCTGATTGCTAGATTTAGACGATCCTTTGGCAGGGCTTTTATCGGATGAGGAAGAAGGTGCTGCTAAGAACTTACCTCCAACAGGCACCAAAAGTAGCCCTGAAAGACATACTGGATCAGCAAAAGGTATGGAGCCCTGCTAGAATTATACTGTCTCTGCAGAACTAGTTTGGTTTGCTCTGTAATTTGCTCTGTAGCATGAATGCCCTGCTTTTCCCACCTTTTAAATCATTGATCTGTCAGTTTTACTGAACTCCCTGGGTATCAGACATTCTCACTGTCAACAAGCGGGACAGTAGATTAGTGAACTCACCTTTTGCCTCCGCGGACTTGGGTTCAAATCCTAGCTTTAGTCTTGCCCCTAATGGATTTTTAATCAAGGCATATTTGGTATCTCTGGGGTGGCCCAGGATTGGGATAGTGAGAGCACTGCAGATCAAACTGGTGGTAAGGTGGCTGGGAAAGAAGGGCACACCCAGGACTAATATAGTGGGAAGTGCTGCAATTCGGGACTGAGGTGGGAGTGCGGAAGCGAAGTCTGGAATAGCGGGGCTGCTGTAGGTCTGAGATGCATTGATAGAGCTGGAGGCAGACTGAGGTAGCAGGAATCCTACAAAGCAGGATTGAAAGCCTGTTGCAGCCCCAGTGCTAGCAAGTGCTAAATAATGTCTCCTATTAATGGTCACCACATTTGTCCAAAGATGGATTTTACAAAAGAGCCAGAGAGTGTTCCACAAAGCAGCGCACTAATGCTTCCCAGTGATTTGTTCTTTGGCTTCAAAAGAACCATTTACAGGCAACTATTTCAAAGATCCCAACAATGGGACGAACGTTGTGTGTCATTTAAACTAGTGCTTTAAACCCAGTGGTCTCTGCTAAGAAAGATCTTCCTTCTGTTTAACAGGGATGTCTCTCTCCTCGGCCCCTGGCCATGCTGTTGCTCCCGTGCGGAGGAGGAAGGAGCTGACATTTGATGATGATGGGGATGACTTGATGGACGCACTGGGGTTTGGCGAGAGTTCAAGGGGAGAGCTGAAGCAGGAGAGGAAAGGAGAAGAGTAAGGAGTTGCTAGGAAGTAAAGTACAGAGTGACTCATGAGATAGTCACACTGGGTTTCAGTCATGAAGTGCCTTGGATTGAAAAAGAGCAGAAGAATATTACAAGTCCTTTGTTACCGCAGATCTATGTGGGTGTAGAAGGCATGAATCACCTGAGCTGAATCACTGCTGTGACTATTCTGTGTCACTGCAGTGGTCTTGAAGGCCGGGTCTGCACTTAAAAATTAGATCGACCTCGCAATGTCACCCAGCGCTATGAAAAATTTCTGATCACACATCCAGCTATACTGTGGGATTGTCTGCTAAAATGGTCAGCAATGAAATAGTTAACTTGGTTCCCATTTAAACTGTTGTGATTGTTAATTATTTGTATTGCAGTCGCACCCAGGAACCTCACTCTTGGTGGCCCAGGGGACCCCATTGTGTCAGGCACTGTACAAACACAGCACAAAAGGACGGTCCCTGCCTCAACAGGGTGTTCCTTCCAGTCAAAGTGACACCCTGTTGAGATGAACAGGAATAAATCTCACCCTTCAGAGCTATAGTTTCAGGCTAGCTGGCTGCAGACTCATTCAGCCTGTCCTGCAATAGGTCAGCATTGGAAATGTTTCCTTGCAACTATAAGGGCTAGAAATGTAATTTAATAGATATATCAAGTATTAAAAAAATAAAATAACCAGAAGCAGCTCAGACCGTGAGAGACGTGCTAGAAGGGCATCCCAGCCACTCCCCCATCAGCTCCTGAGCTCAGCCTCGTTTGCCCGCAGAGGGAGCCTGACAGTGCTTCAGTGATTTCCACCACTGCCTAGATGCTTGTAACTGTTTTTGCCCTCTGGCAGGGAAGAGCCCCGCCCTGCCCGCTCCAAGCTGGAGGAGTTGCTGGGAAGTGGGACCGCGGCCAAACTCCTGGAGAAACCAACCACAGGTGAACGCAAGGAGTTCAAACTGGATACAAAATACCAACAGCAGCCTGGTGAGTAAGGCCAGAAACTTGCCAGTTTATCAACACTGTGGAGGGTGGCGATTTTTTACGATGTTTTTATACTGGTAAAAGCCCTGTGTAGACCATTATACCAGCCTATAAGTGCTTTCGCTGGCATAGCATATTTTGCTCAGGAAACCAGTATACGCTATCCCAGTGAAAGCACTTTCATGACTGTATCCCAGTGAAATACTGGAATACTGAAATATCCCAGTGAAAACTGTATCCCACTGTATCCCAGTGAAAGCACTTTCATGACTGTAGGTCTGCATTCACACTGGGAGGGTGTGACCTACCCAGCGTATGATCTAGACTAATTAATAGCTGTATCACTCCTGCTCTCTTACCTGGCATGCCCTTCACATTGCTTTGCTGCTGTCGCCACCAGTCCGCAGTGCTCCCAAACAGCCTTCGGCATGTAAACTACTCCCAGCTATCTCTGTGAGCTGCAGCCAGACAGCCACACTTGGGCTCATACCAGCTCTGGGGGTAGTACAGGGTGATCCCAGCTCACTCCCAGTCTTCGATTTTTCCCTAGAAATGTGTGTCCTATGCTGCCCAGCCAGCTCCTGGACAATACATGTGTGCTAAGTCCTTTCACACTTTAGGATAATAATATGCCAGCTTATTATTTCAAATAGTTCTTCAGGCACTTCTATTTAAACACACTGGATTAAGTAAAACAAATGTGTTAACTACAAAGAGAGAGATTTTCAATGAATTAAGTCATGAGGCATAGAAGCCAGAAATGGTTACATGAAAAGTAAAGAGAAAATGCACCTAGTGTCTAACTGAACAACCTACGTTAAATTCAAAGGAAAGTTTTTCTCGCCGCATGCGCTCAACAAGTCAACAGTCTTACTGGCCAAACTTCTTAGGCCAGGACCCTTTCTTCCATTTAGTGGCTGCTTCCTTTGTCCCTTCTTGTGGGGTGAGTCGATGAGCAGAGAGGAGAGGTAACAAAGAGTCCTGTGGCACCTTAAAGACCAACTAGTTAGTCTTTAAGGTGCCACAGGACTCTTTGTTACTTCTGCAATTCCAGACTAACACGGCTACCCCTCTGATTCTTGAGAGAGGAGAGGGTACCTCAGGGCTCTTATTCCTCCTTTTTATAGGGTCAGTCCCCCTCTTGGAAAACATTTCCTGCTGAGATTCAGGAGACAGAGTGTCTATACGTAAGGATATTTCTTGCTGAATTCTCCACACGTTTGAATTCCCTTTGTCTCTCTTCCTGCCTGATGACTCTGCTTACTGCTTAAATTCAAATTAAGTAGAACACACATTCCTTTGTTTGAGACAGACTTGTTTGCTAACCTCAGTTTGGAAAATGTTAATAACAAGTTCCAGGGAAATCTGTTAACTTCACATACAGTGTTGCCACGTGTATTTTATCAAGACAATAATGACCAGCAAATTATGAGTCTTCAAATGATACCTTACACGACATACCTAGTACCGAGATAGTTACAGTAGGGTGTAGTGTGTGAGCATGGGGTGGTACATTCTGTGGGGTTTCCAACATGGCAATACCAGTATAGCTACACCAGCCAACTTTTCTAGTGTAGGCAGGACCTAAGCGAATTGCAGTGAAACTCCCAGACAACGGACAAAAGCGAGAACATGTAATTGTGTGTTGATGCAGCCTGCTTGCCTACTGGGGACTGACTTTAGTCTCCACTTATCTAAACAGATAAGGAAAACACTTGGGGCAATGAGGATTTCACCTTCGGAGCCTACCAGCCCACTCTGGCCTCAACACCCGAGGGCCGGCAGTCAAGACGACAATCTGTCAGGTATGTGTTTATATTTGATGCCTGCCTGTGTCTGCCACGCTAACCACTGGGCCATGCTGCCTCCCAGCAGGGAGCTGCCGAAGTCCTGGCACTCTCAACTTTGTGTGTCTGTGTCTCTCCCCCATTGCAGGTTTTCAGCAGAGAATATCAGTGAACTGAAAATGGACCAAAGATCCAAACCACCCACTCCAGCCACCACGAGTCCCATGCGAGGCAGCAAGACTGGTGCTGACTGGCTGGGCTTGAAAGATGAGGACTTTATCGATTTGGACCCTCCATCTCCGGCCAAGGACGCCGCCAAAGGTAGTCCTGCAGCAGCCCCTTTGAACACGCCATCCAGCCCCTCCACCACCAAGCGGCCCAGCCCAGCCAGCCAGCTCCTTCCTGGGACAAAGTCAGCTGCAGAGGAAGCAGCAACTAAACCCAGACCACTTGAGGAGGAGGATGATAGCTGGCTGAATAACGCCTTGTCTCGAAAGAAATCCCAGGTGCAGGGGAAGGTCAAGGAGAAAAAGGCTGGGCCCTCAGGCTCCCTGAGACAGGACGACGAGGTGGACCCCATTACTGTTACCAGGTAAAGACATGCCAGTGGGCTGCTTTTCAGAAGGTAGAGCTCCTGCAGCTCCCACTGGCTTCACTGGAGGTTGCTAGCACTACCTCTGAAAATCAGGCCATTTTTAAGGACCTAACTTTAGGCACCCGAGTGTGACTATTTTTGCTTACAGAAGTAGAGCTGGGATAAGAGCGTAGGACTTCCTAGTTTCCAGGTCAATGTGGATTCCAAACCGTGCTGCCTTTCATTTCAGCTGCAATGGACATTATGCAGGCTGCCATTGTAACTGTGTAAAGGCTACAGTGATTTACTCCAGGAAGCCTGGGTCAGTGATCCAGAAGCCACCAAAAATTCAAACCAATTCTGCTTTCTTTTCTGCCTTTTTCTGATTCAATAACTCTTGTCTTTAATTTGTAAGTTACAAGTGAAGTCCCTCCACCCTTTTCCTGTTATATGAGCCTAGTTGCCGTGATAATATAAATAATAATATTAACTATGAACATGAAAAAATTATAAGAAAACCAAGGAAATTCCCAGGCAAAATCTTGGTGAATGTATTGTTAAGGCTCAGTCGATGGAAGCTGCCTTACATCGACCTAACTTTGTAGTGTAGATCAGGCCTAAATGTTTCAGACGAAGTGAATGCTGAATACTTCCACAGCTCAGTTAGGAGGAAGAGGTTGCTTTTGATGATGAGAGACCTTCACTGTCTTTGAGGTTGGAGGATACAGTTATAGCTGACATTGGAGGATGGTGGCTCCCTCACTGTCAATTTATATTAAGATTCTTTGCTCTTTCTAATTAGTGACTCTTGTTTTCAGCCAACCAACTCCTTCTGTGAGAGAACCTCAGGGGTCTGCTGTCCCAGAAGATAAGTCCACTAGGATGGAAGACTCAGGGTATGTCTTCATTTTAGCTGTACCTGCTAATCAGCCTTTTCAACAGGAACTGTTGAAATGAATTAAACAGTGTCAGATGTGAGAGTGTTGGGGGTTGAAATGGGGTAAATAAAAAACAATGATTTTAAAAAAATGTGTTTTTATTTAAATCAGATTTTTAAACTTATCAGATGTTTTTGATTTACAGTAAATTCATATTTATTTTTAAATAAACCTGTTTAAAATTAAATGTGAAAATGATCATTTATGCTAATACCCAAACTTATTATAATTTATTAAAATAATTTAAATTAAATACAAACATAATGAAGCAGTACACGTTTGTTGTCAAATTTTAAAGAAAGTCAGGCTGCCGAACTGGTGGAAGTCACTAGCTGAGCATATGGAACCAGAGTTTGTTGAAGTGCTAAACCAGCTTTTGACAGCAGTGTCGCCTCTTCTGCACGTGCAGAGAGAATATTTTCTTCATTTCAGATTATTCAACTAGTTTAGTTCAATGACTCTTGGGAGTTGAAAAAACAGAAAACTTGTTTTCCTCTTTCAGTTTTAGGAATAAAAACTAAGTGTTGAGACTATGAGATCTTCTAGTTCTAAAATCTTGCAAGACATGGTGACCAGAAACAATCAATTGAATTCACTAAATACAAATAATACTTGCTTTGTTTAATAAATTAGTTAGTTTGAAATGCAAAATATGTTGTGATAAACTTTTTTTTTCTTATGTATCCAGCACATTTAAGATCATTTTATTAAATTAAAACCAATTAAAATTCTGGTTTTGTGCATTTTTAGTTAAATTTAAATTTCCATCCAAACAGAGCTTGATACAAATCGCAAGTAAAAATTAATCATCAGCTAATAAATATTATGTTAGAAAATGGTGAATTATGCATTAAAGAAATGTAAAAATTAAGACTCTGAATAAATGGAAGTTTAAGCCATATAATTACTTAACTAAATGTGTACAGATATAGTGCATCCTCCCGCGTGGCAAAAAGAAGCACCAAATTTAGAGGCAAGCTTATGCAATTCAATGTGTGTTAAAGGTTACCAACCAATGAAAATCAACTTTTCTTTAGGAAAATAACAAAGGAGTACAAAAGTAAAACATGTTAAAATCAATTATTTAAATCAAAGTTTCCTGCATGCTCTGATTATAAATGGATGATTTAAATTACTTTGATTTCCTGGTTACTTATCTAAATCATTTTGATTTAAATCAGTCCACCCTGCATGAGAGTAGGCAGGAAGAGAACTTTGTGGTGGCTTTTGACTGTTATAAATCCATAATGCACATGAACAGTGAGATCGGGTGCAGTATGTTTTTAAGAAAAATCACTTTGGATTGACAACTCCCAACTTTTGACCTTTGAACACCACCCCTTTGTGATTCCATATGCAGGAAGCTGTAGGCATGGCGCTGTACAAAACTGCTGACCAGATGTTTTGTGAAACACTCTTCTTACAAAAGCTATGCATGTTAATTTGAAAATACCTCTTTAATCTCTCTTTCCCCACACGCCCTGTTGTGGGGCTGTAATGGTGTTCATAGTTATTTATCTACTCTATGCATCCCACAGGTATCCTGTTCCTTGGCTAACCACTCAGGAACAAGCCTCATCTCTTACATCTGAGTCCAGGAAAGGGGTAGCTCCCGGAGACACCAGTAACGCCGGTATGTTTCACATCCCAAATCGGCCCAGCTAGTGGGGAGGCAACACACACGGATGATGCACCTAGTTGAGTGATCAGGAGCCATAGAGAGACAATGTGTAACTTGGAAGATTCCCAAATTCTACTGCCTCTCCCTGGATGGAGAATACAAAGTTATATTTTTTTAACATGAAATGATCTCTCTGCATCATTGCCCTTGAGGGTGAGATGAAAATGGGGAACCTAGCAAGGCTTCTGGGTTGTATATCAAAAAGGTTTCATTACAAAATCCATTAAGCCCAAACATATTTGCTGTGATGTGTGTAGGGACCCTTGAGGCTTGTCCCACAACTGAATGGTAGATGGATGTGTGGCTGATCGCGCGTTCGTATTCTCTCTGTGTCTCAGCTGGAAGAGGTCAGATCCCAACAGGTCTCAGCCCCCAGCCATCCTCACACTCTCTGCACGTGGACAGAGTCCTCTCCAATTACAGCCCACGGATGCTAATTTAGTGTCTGGCATAGCTTCTTTCCAGGGCCACTCTGGTGTTGAGGAAGGGCCAGTCCTGTGCAACCATGCTTTCCTTGACACGCTAGCAGTAGGATAACAAGTCCTCAGCCTTCCTCGGTCACCTCTGCTCTTCATCCTCCTCTTCCTCAGTCCTCTCACCTCTCTGGATTATCCCACCTAAACATTCAACCTCATCCCTTCACTGCTTTGCATCCTGGTACTAGCTCCTTAGGGTATGTCTACATAGCAAAGAAAAACCCACGTCTGTTCTGTGCCAGACGACTCAGGCTCGTGGGGCTTGGCCTGCAGGGCTATGTCCATGCTGTGTAGACATCTGGACTCTGTCTGGAGTCCAGGCTCTAGGACCCTGCAGTGAAACAGCCTGAGCCGAGTTGTTGTCTAGTAGCTGTTGTTGTCAGTAGCTACCGGTGTGGTGCTCTGTTCTTGTTTGATGATGATATTAGTCGGCTGCCTGCGTGTTCCCTCTGTTTGCTGCCCCGGCTTTGCAGATCGCTGGCGCAGCAGACCCCGAGAGAACCCCCAAAGACCACAGACTTCAGTAAGATATGAAGGCACCCTTGCCAGGTTTATTGTTAAACGAAGCACAGTGATAGTTTCTTATACACCCATAAAGAGTCTCTACAAGACATGCTACGAATTTGTGCTCCCTGATGATGGACCAGCTCAATCAGTGGTGGACTTCCCACTGCCCCCTTTCGCTGGACAAAGATACCACCCCAGGGTCATATTCTTATACACAGGTACAAACAAGTTACACGTCACTCCTGACGTACTGAGGTGCATCCCCTCTACGTAGTAAGGTGCCACCTCTCACCTTGTACATGTTGGTTTGAGCAAAACAACTCTATCCATCATATTACCCTTTTGCCCCTCTCTTTAGAATGGATCAGCTTGTTCCTTGTTATCTGTATAAAATATACAAGTGTTCTGGTAGTACCTCATAGGTTTGTGTACTTTTGCAACATCAGCCCTTTCCTTGCCAGCTTCTGTGAGCAGATCCCTTTGTCTGCACATTCTGTCCTACAACTGATAGGGACCAAGTCACAGTGACTGTCTATCACACTGTCAACAAACTAAGTTAAACGTTGTATTAACTTTTTTGTGTTTGTTTTCAGTAATCCAAACTTAATTCAAAGTTTAACTTAGTTTGTTGACAGTGTAACAGGGACCAAGTTTTTTATAATACAAACTATACTTTTCCAATTGTTGTATAGACATTCATTTGTTAATTTTTACCTGTGTAAAATTAGTAAATTAAATTAGTAAATTGTAAAATAGTGTGGTACCACACATACGTATATTTTTAAAAGGGTATAAGATTAACAAAAGTTAATCTTATACCCTTTTTAAAATATACGTATGTGTGGTACCACACTATTTTAAGATCATGATTGGGGTATAATCATAGTATTATTAGCACCAAATTTTTTGTGCAAAGTTCAAAAAGGTTTCAGTTACAAATATATGCACACATATTTCTGCCTCAACAAATAATGCAATTGCATTATTAAATTACTAATTTAAATTTAGTATTTATGCAATTGCATAATTAAACTTTCATGATACTCTGTTGTGTTGGTTTTATTTAGTATTAAATAATCTGCAATACCACAAGGGCCAAAACTACACCACCAGATTGGAAAAGAATTGGTATGCTTACATATAAAATGCTGTTATATTTACACATACAAACTATACGTATATGCCCATATTCACTACAAATATATACACAATATCCATATTACTTATTCATATTAATGATTTGGGAGTGCCTCTAAGACTCAGTTATAAAACTACATTCCTCAGTCAAGGTCCTGGGCCTAACATTCCAGGCCCACCATAAGGGACTAAAAATAATTGGATAACAAAATCTGTCTATCGGTGACTGTCAGTGACAGGGCTTCATCTTACTACAGCTGTGAAGACATACCCTCGTTGTCCTATCCACCCCCTGTCATACAGCATGCAGTGCAAGGATGCAGGGACATAGGTAACCATCAGCCATCTGCAGCCACTCCCTTATCCCACGTCAGTGCCAGCTGTTACAGAGCACTGCCCCTTGTTGGCTCATACGTGTGATTTTTCTCCATGAAATATACGGTAGAACCTCAGAGTTACAAATACCTCGGGAATGGAGGTTGTTCGTAACTCTGAAATGTTCGTAACTCTGAGCAAAACGTTAAGATTCTTTCAAAAGTTTACAGCTGAGCATTGACTTAACACAGTCTTGAAACTTTACTATGCAGAAGAAAAATGCAGCTTTTAACCATCTTTCTCTAGTGCCTAGAGGTCCTTCCAGCCTCTCATGGCTCTACTCTGACCAGGTAGTCTGGGGTACCTGCCCTCCACTGCTTCACTAGCATGCCTTCATCATGCTGAAGCAGCCCACCTACAGTTAGATGTGGAGAGGCTTCCAAGGTTACTGTCTCACTGCTCTTTACACTGAAAATACCTAAATCCATGCCATGTCTGAGTGTTAAATGTGTTGAATTTTCACCACCTGCAGCTTCTCTCCAAGGACATCCAGAGGGTCTGGGGTTTTCCACACTAACTCCGGTAGGTGTGAGATGCTACAACACCGATCATGGTGTATTGGGGCTAATACACCCCTACCTGTACAATCATTTTCAGTGACTAAAATGCAGGAGTAGAAGTGGGAATCAGGAGTCTGGGTTCTGCTCCCTGCTGTCTCACTGATGGGCTATGTAATGTGACCTCGGGTGAGTCACTTATATTCCCCATGCCTCAGTTTCTTAAGCAGGGGAAGGGGTGAAATAACACACCCTTTCTTCCTTTCCAGGAGTCCTGGGAGATTTGAATTAGTGTTTACAAAATGCTTTGAGGCCCTTGACTGGAAGTGCTCAGAATACACGTATGAGGGTGGTAATTAATAATGAGACTTGGATTCTAGCTAATTTTGGGGGTTTACATTACCAGGTTTTCTTAGTTTTGAGGTGAAATAACTGTGTGTGTAACACTGATAGATGCTTCATCTCAAATTTTGTGAAGCACTCTGTGTGTGTGTTTAATTTTTTTTTTTTTTTTTTATCTTATCAATTTGAGGAAAATTATCAAAGCTTTTAAAAATGAGTGTGTTCCACAATCCTTATTTAGCTTTTAAGGCCTCACTAAGAAGCTGAAGCTGGGTGTTCTGGGTTCTTTTCATTTCCTGCCCTCCATTGTGGAGTGTGTGTGTTAATTAAAAGGAATTGATCCTATTACTGCTGATCCCATTTCTAGCAATAAGACCAAACTAAACACCGAGTCTGTTCCATTGCCTGCTCTGGGGCAGGTTGGAAGTCTCCTGTCCTGTACATGCTGCCGTCTGGGACAGGACCCTTTGGAGGTTTCATAGAGAGGTATTCTTCTGGGAGAAAGGATCCAGATTTTCAGCAGTGTGAAATCAGAGAAGGATTGGCAAGCCGAGAGGAGGGGCACACAGTAGGACCAGAATTAATGGCAGCCATTGTAGGGGTTTCCCAGGCTCAGAAGAGTTAAGATGTTCCCTGCAGGGGTTAGAGACCTTTAAGCGGAGAAGGTGGATGAATTTTTCCTTGTTTCATTGCAGGTTGCCGTGTCTGGGGCTCCTCTCCAGCAGGTTCTACTGCCACAGCAGGTGAGGTCAGGGTGTGGCTTCTGCAGAGGAGGACACTGCCTTCTGCTGGGCTGACAGGGTGCTTCTGCCACTCTTCAGTCTAAAAGGGCTTGGTTTTGTCTCCCCCACCCGTTGGTGCTCTTCCCTTGCAGCTCCTGCAGACTGAGCCCCTGGCCCTGAGCTTCCTGCATGCCAGTGAGTACAAGAAGAGGCTGATGGCTTTGCAGGCACAGCTGAGGGAGAATGTGGCAGGACACCAGTCGGAGCTGCTGAGTGCCCAGACTCGGCTCGCCGAGCTCGAGAGCCAGGTGAGGGATCCCGCCTGCTGGGCTGAGGGCAGAGGCAGGATTGGTCTCTCTCTAGGCTTCCCATGGGGGCAAGCTAGCAGTGATCATACTAGGCTGTGATAGTAACAGTTAGGAAAGAAATACCCAGGCTCCAAAGGACAGCAGGATTAGGAGTGCCAGAGACATGGTTCATCCCTGCCCAGAGAGAGGAACTGGACAGGTAACAGAGGCTCTGTCTGCTGAGGGCCCCAGGGAGGGCTCACAGAGATGTTCTAGCCACACCCCTCATAATAAAGCCTCAGGATTCCTGCTTTTTTGCACACCTGATGTCTGCCACCCTGTGAGCTGTCCCTGCACTAAGGGGGAATGCTGCCATCCTCCATGTGCACTGGTTTGCTCTGCAGGGACCTGACTGCAAGCCAGCTGACATCCCCCAGGGTACAGTCTGGACTATTGAACCACTGGGGCCCTTTAACTCTCCAGCCCAGGGTGCCTTTTACGCTGCTTTGCTAGTGACAAGCAGCCTGTGCAGGCTGTGCTCACACACGGCCATTAGCACGAATGCTCTCCCAGTCACTCACGAACGACACACAGGGCAAATTCCCCAGCCGTGTACCCCAGGAGTGTGCGTCTTGCACTTCTCAGGACCCCGCCTCCTCAAACAGTGCAAACTGACGAAACGTCCGTCATTCCATCAAAGAGAATGATTATGCACCAGCCTTTGTTAACCTGAGAAGAGATTTCCCCAAATGATTCAGTTGAAACAGGCTGGTTTAGGTAAAAGAAGAAAACAAGTTTATTAACTAAAGAGAGAGAGATTTTAGGGGAGTAATCAGGATTGGTTACAAAATAAATAAAAGAGCAACACGCAAGCTATTTCCAGACCTAAATGTTCTCAAGCTAAATAAGATTTGAAAGCAAAAGGATTTTCTCTGACCCCAAACTTTCAGCAGTCCATGCTGACTGGAAAGCCTTCCAGTTTGGACCACTACGCCCAGTTCAGTGATGGTCCTTTGTCTTTCATATGATCTTGGTGCCGTGAGTAGAGATGGTGGAGGAGGGGTGGCCAGCTGCCTCCCTCCCCACCCCCGTTATATCCTGAGCTTTTTCACAGGAGAAGCCCTTGCTGATGTAATCCCAGTCATCGATGGGTGGGAGTAAACCTGGGACCTCTGGAGCTTAGTGTGTGAGTCTCTACCGCATGAGCTAAAAGCCAGACGGCTGTTAGCTAAGGCTGTAGATCAGACTCATTTGATTTCTCTCTTTCTGAGTGGTCTCGGTGCCACTAGATGGGACAGAACACCACTCCCAGGAGGTGTGTAGATTACACTGGGACATGGGGCCATGCAGTTCTATTGCGTATGTGCCCTGCCAGCTGTCCTTCAGATGAACTGTATATACTTTGTTTATAACTCCCCTGCTGGTGAATTCCTGATTGAACAAGTAATGGCCTTTTAGTCCCTAGCTAAAATGGCCTGTTTAATGAACATGATGGTCTCAAGAAGGAATTGCTCCCATTATGTGGCATTGTTTCAGATTGCATCAAAAACTACAGTACCCAGTTACTCAGAACTACAGTAAATTTCATTAACAATCCTAGGTAAAACCTCGTGGCCCCATGTACAGTGCTGATACACACATTTTACCATGACAATGATGTGCAGTAGATTATGCATTGTCAGAGGATACCTCACAAAGCATACTTTGTACAAAATATGTGAGCATGAGCTCCAGGGTGTCACCTGGTGTGCTGTGTCTCACCCCAGCCAAGAAGGGTTTTCTTTAGCCCCTCTTGGTGACTTTCCACATCAGGTGCGGAAGCTGGAGCTGGAGAGGAATCAGCAAAAGCTGCTCCTGGAGAGTCTACAGCAGCGTCATCAGGAAGACTTGGAGCTCATTGAAAATGCACACAGGTATTGTGGGCCTCCACCCCAGGTACCTGCACAGCAGTGACGTGGACTTTGCCCCCACACTCAGGATCCTGCCTGATGCACAGCGTACCCGGGGTGTGTAGTGCCCCATTTACAGCACTTGGCCTGGCTTCTAGTTGGAGCAGGGGACTGGGCGTCAGGGTGCTACTTGCAGATCTCCTGCTGTCATGCCGTGTGACTTTGAGCATGACACTTCCCAGCTCTGTGCTTCTGTTTCCCAACCTGTAAAAAGGGATTTGATCCTCTTTCTGAAGTGCTTTGAGAGTTAGTGATGAAAAGCGCTATGTACTATATATACAAAAATATAACGAGCTGGGTTCTGTTTATTTACTATGAAATCAGCAGCAGGCACTTAAATTAAGGTCTTGCATTTGAAAATTGGCCCCAAGCGTCATATTTCAGCTCAGACCCACCCCAGCCCAGCCGGCGCCGTGCAAACAGCTCCCCCAGCCTCCATGTGTCTCTCGTGGGCAGGAGCCGTGTGAAGGTGATGGAGGAATCTTCCCGGCAGCGCGAGGCGAGGCTGCAGCAGGAGAACGAGGAACTGGCAGCACAGTATCTGTCCCACTGCCACAGTGCAGAGCGGGCCAAGTCAGAGCTCCTGGCACAGCAGCAGCGCAGGCTGGCAGAGCTGGAGCAGGAGAAGGTCCAGGAGGTGGAGAGGCTGCGGGAGCTGCAGCGGTAAGGAGGGCCAGGGGAGGGGACAGCCAGCCTGGCAGAGGGGACTGGGCTCCAAGATTATTCACCTCCCAAAGGGCCCAAAGCTCTTGGAAAGATATTGAATCCGTGTCCGAGCAGACGGGAAAATGGATGTCAGGAAAAGTCAGGCCAGTGCAACGGGGTGAAGAATAACCCCCGTCCTGGTGGGAAGTGATTAAAGGTTTGTCCCGATCTCCTGAGTTAGGCAGCTAGCCAAGAGCATTTGCCTCTGCTTGTAAGGAGGCCGAGCTAGTCTCACTGGCTGGCAGCAGGCCCCCGAGCACGGGCTCCACCTGGTCTGCATCTCCCAAGGCAGGTACGTGTGGGACTGTCTCTGCATGGCCCAGGGACTTGCACCTGCGGAGGGTCCTTTGGGATACCCGGCCGTTATTCTCCCCCTTCTACCCCTCCACTCGTGCCCGGGCAGGAATCTGCAGATTTCCTTTAGGAATGAGTTGTCTCCACGAGCTTATCCAGTGCCCATCCACAGTCACCCGCAGCCAGGGGCCAAGATCAGCCGGCTGCTCCCCTTCCGCTCGCTGTGGCAACGAGGGCCGTGTGTCTGAGTACCCACTGCGGCACAGGCTGCAGGAACGGAAGTACCTAGATGGGGTTAATGGGCTCCTCTCCTCTGGGTCCTACAGCGCGTCCATTCTGGAGATGCGCAAAGACCACGAAGAGCAGCTTCAGAGGCTGAAACGACTGAAAGATCAGGAGATTGACGCGGTAACCAGTGCTACCTCCCATACCAGGTACGGCCTCCACCCAGCATGACCTCCTTGCCTTGGTCCTTCAGCTCCCCACCCGCCCACCATAGACTATAGTGAGAGATTGGGTTCCTCCTCTGGTTCTGAAGGAGAACCAGAAGCAGCTGAGTAGGTTGCTTCTTCCCTTCAAGGCTCGGAGAGTCTCTGAAAAGCAGAGCTGCTACAGAGCTGGGATGCTCTCTCACAGCAAGCTGCATAAACCTGACAGCCCTCCATGGGACGGCTGGGGAAAAGTCACATGCACCCAGACTAGATGGTCAGTGTGGTCCCTTCTGGTCTCGGAATCTATGGGCACAGTCCCCAGGCGGAGGGCTGGCTGCAGGGCAGATCCCAACCAGAAGGAGAACACCTGACGTCGGTGATGTCTGCACAGAAGCCACTGGCTCAGCGAGTAAATTGCCCTCACCACCTCTCAAGCTGCTGCGGAAGCCACCCCTTGCCCTGGATTTGGCCTCAAAATCGAAGGTTTTCTTTTAAAGTAAATCTTTCTAGCCCATGGTCCCATGGCAATAAGGTTGAAAACAGGAACCGAGTTTGAATTGATGCAGCTACCACATAACTGTGGGCCCCGCCCCTTCCTTTTCCAGGACTCTGAACGGCGTCATTGAGCAGATGGAGAAGTTTTCCAGTAACCTGAATGACCTTTCCTACAAGGTGGAGGCTACTCACCACAACACGTCACAGGAGCTTGAGATTGGAGCCCGTCAGCGGGACGAACAGCTCAGGGGTACCTGCTTTTTATTTTTTCTAGCAATCACGGTCATGGTTATTTATTACAGTAGCAGCTAGGGGCCCTGACCTCAATCAGAGTCCCATCGTATGTGCACACACTCACTGCCCCAAAGAACTTACAGTCCAAAAGGAGACGTGTGTTGTGTAAGCCTCTAGGAGCCCTAATCATGGACTAGGCCCCATTGTGCTAGGTGCTGTACAAACAGAGAGCAAGATGAGCTCTGCCCCATTTACACACAGGGAACAGAGGCACAGAGAGACATTAAGTGACTTGCCCAAAAAGCACATAGGGAGCGTGTGGCAGAGAATTAGACCCAGATCCCTGTACGATGTCTTAATCACAAGATCATCCATCCACTCCAGCACATTCCCATCCGTGTGTCTGCTACGCACTTACCTTTCTGAAAAGAACAATGGCTTGCCTAGGGCTGTACCTGAGCAAGACAACTGTGCCAAAGATCCTCTGTGCTGAAAGTGGCTCCCTGGAAATATCCCATAGCCAGACAACACCCCCAATGGAGGGTCAGTTCCCAACTGTTGTAAACCAGCCCAGCACCATTGATTTAAATCAGCTGAGGGTCCGGCCCTGTAACTTTTTTTACAAGACTGACACAATGGTGGCTTGCACTGGACTGTGTTGTTATCCTGTGTGTGACTGCAGTTTGCTGCACAGTGTTTTTCTCCCCTCAGTGCTGCAGGACAGACTGACGCGACAGCAGAGGGACATGGAGGAGGAGCGGAGCCGGCTGCAGGAGGTCATTGCTAAAATGGAGGCCAGACTGAGTGAGCAAACTCGTCTCCTGGAGCAGGTAAGACAAGGCCGACAACCCTGTGTCTTCAGCCTCTGTTTGATAACAGCTCTAACGAGGGGACCTGCATGATCTGTATCCAATATGGGAACTCCCCTCGACCTGGAGACAGCCATGGTGAGAGGCCAGTTTTTTTCCACAGGTGGAAAACGGTCTTCCTGCTTGGTGGGGAAAAAATCATCTGACAGATTTTTTCCCCATATGCCTAAATGCCCTCCTCAGGTATTGAACTCACAACCCTGGGTTTAGCAGGCCAATGCGCAAACCACTGAGTTATCCCTCCAGGGCAGGGTGTGAAGCTCCAAGGCTCAAGTCCTGCCCTGAAGTCAAAGAAAACGGAGGTGGTGATGGAAAAATATCTGCCTCAATTTAAGGCATGACTGTACCATAGGCTCACATCACTCATGTGTTGCTTTGCCCCATCCGCTGTCGTCTCCGCGCTCTAGGAACACTGGAGGGTGACAGCAGAACAATCCAAAGTGGAATCTCTACAGCGCTCGCTAGAGGAGCAGCGGAGGGTGATGACCCAGCAGCTGACCATGGAGAGGGAAGAGCTGGAGCGGGCCAAGGTCAGATGTTGTTGTCCTGATGTTTAATGAACATGGGGGTCTCAAGGAGGAAGTGTTCCCTTTATGTAGCATTAATTCAGATGGCATCAAGGCCGGGGAAAAATCATTTTGCTGGCAAGGGAGCACAGGACAAAGGACAGGATGAAAATAACTCCACGTAGATTTCAGCATAGCTCAAGGATATTAACCTAATAGGAGTAGAAGTTTAGGGGGCAGAAAGCAGTTCCATTCAGAGATTAACCACTTGGGACTTCAGTGAGGCATCATGGTACCTTAAGATTTACTTGGCAATATCTTGCCATCCTGCTCAATCAGAACCCTACGCCAGCATGTGAGCCTGTCAGACTTCGCTTGTCGCTCTTGGGCAAGGCTCACATACTCCTGAAGTTAGTTGCTACCCCATCAAAAATGATGCTCTTCCCCTTGGGATGGCGGGAGGTCAGCAGGAAGGTGGTAGGTTTGTCTGGGTTTTGCAGACATTGGTTGTTGCACGGAATAACAATAACACGCACTAGGTCACGTGAGTGAGAAAAGCTACAGATTCTGGCTGAAGGCAGGAAAAAAATGTCAAGTGGAGGGTACTAGTTGCTTGGTACTTTTTAAAACCCATGGCTGTAACGCTTCCCTCCTGAAAAGAACTTCTGTTTAAACTCTGTAGATGTTTGATAGAGACTTCACCACAGGGGAGTAGCTCTACTGTCACTACCTGTGCTTCATTGCTGGGTTGTGGGAACAGTGCAAATCCCTGCCCAAACAGTACAGAGAGGGGGTTTTGCTATCTGAGTACAGGAATGACACCCAGTTCCCAGGAGCAGCAGCGGGAATCTTAGAAGTCCTTTTAGTCTGAAGAGCAGCGTAAGGAGCCCCTTTTCCACTCTTTCTGGTGGAAAGAGGTACTCTCTGTGATCTCAAGCCAACCTTCCCCACATCTCTCTGGTTTGGAGGACTTGGTTGAATGTGTCTCATGCTTTGCTCTCGCAGAACGTCTTGCTGGAGGAGCAGAAGTCGGTCATGCAGAAGTGCGCGGAGGAGCGTCGAAAGCTCGCCATGGAGTGGTCGGAGTTCCACACCCAGCAGAAGCTGAGCAAGGAGCGGACCGAGCGTGACGTCGACCGTGCCCTGCAGATAGACTCCCAGAGGGAAGGGGCCATCATGACCCTGGCAAAGGTACCCTGGCGAAGCATGTTCTCCTTTCAGTCCTTCAGGGCTTGAATTCAGCTTTGTCAGCTGATGGGCTAGAGCAGCTGGACAGACTGACAGAGCTTCGCTGATGTGTTTCCGCCCCGGTCGCTCAGTATTCCCCATGGTAATGATGTAAATTCCTTCCTGCATCTCCCCTCCACCCCCCGCCAACCTCCGTGTGGTCCCCGCTCTGCCCCCTTTGAGCATCACCATAAGAAAATCTCTCACTCGCCCTCTCCAGGTAATCAGATGATGGCCGTGTAAGAGCAAAGCTGATTGTCGGAGTATTTTTTATAAATCACCAGGGCCGGCTCTAGCTTTTTTGCCACCTCAAGCAAAAAAAAAACCAGGCAGCCGGATTGTGCTGTCCAAAGAATGGCCGGAATGCCGCCCTTTAGAAGGTGCCTCCCCAAGCACGTGCTTCCTCATCTGGTGCCAGGAGCTGGCCCTGCTGGTGACTAATAATTCAGTGTTAATACTATTCTGCCAAAAAATGACCAGCCTTGGTGCCTGTTCTTGGCATTAGGGAAGTAGCTGCTGGGGCAGGAAAGAAGGGTGCAGTGCGTGGTGTTCTCCCACCCCCACTGGCTGTGGACTGTCGAGCAGCACAGCAGTCTCAGCAGGGTGAATGCAGCACTCTGCCTGTAGCATGTGTTCCTGCCGTAGGAAGGAGTCTTCTATGGAGGGATTTGGAGTCCTGAATAAAGTAGGGGAAGGGAAACCTTCCAACCCTTCCTCTGACTGGCCCAGAGTCCTGAGCCAGCTGCTCTGTTGGGGCAGGGCAAAGGAAACACGCTAATGTGTGGGGACCTTCCCCTGCACAACGAAGCCAACGTTCTAGTAAATGTACAGCAGGGAAGAATCCTCCAGTGGGCCAGGAGTTTGGGGTGGATCTTCGATCACGGATCTGTCTGAGCGCTTGGGTTGAGTCCTCAGGAGAGGAGCCGATATAGAGCCACCGCCGATGCTCTCTTCCTAGGAACAAGCAGATCTGAAAATCAAGGCCAGTGAGCTGAGGGCTCAGGAGGAGCAGCTGGCTAGAGAAAGGGAATCTGTGGAGCGAGAGAAGCAGGAGCTGAGACTCGAGAAGGAAAGGGTTAATGCGGCCGCTTTGCACGTCAAGCAGAGGGCAGAGGAGATTAACAGCATGAGCAAGGTAGGAAGGACCACAATTCCTCCTTTCTTAATCCCTGACAGTCAGCGCACCCATAATCCTTCCCCATTCGAATCCAGGAGAATCCATAGAGGAAGTAGAGGCAGCAACCAAGCGCCCTTCCTATCTGGTGGCTGTTGGGTGGCCTGTGTGAAATGAACTTGGGCTCACTTGAGTTTCCAGTGAAACAAGCCTTGGCAAGGGGGCCATGAAGATGGAGCAACCCACTCGATCCTTGAGAGATCCCCCAGATCCTGGTTGAGACCCATGAGTGGAGTGGCCTGGGGGAAGCTTGTCCTGCTGCTCCACCCGCCTGACGAGTGTGGTGGGTAAGCAGCGGATGGGAGTGTCCGGGATGTCGTGGTCTACACAAAATGACCTGGGGTTTCCAGAGGCACTTACACGGCTCTGTCTCCTCCCCGCTGGGCGCCCAGGCGCCCCTGCCCCCCACTCACGCACTGTGTTGCTGTGTCCCCCAGCTGTCCTCGCAGAAGTACGAGGAGGGGGAGAGGGCCCTGCTGGAGGCAAAGAAGGTGGAGTCAGAACATCAGACGAGGCTGCGTACCGTGCAGCAGCGGCTGGAACAGCTGAGGCAGCAGGAGCAGCACCTGCACCAGGCAATCCGATCCTCCCGCTTCCCCTCCTGTTTTTTTCTTATGTGCTGCAACATGCCAGACCCTATTAAACCAGCCTGTCTCCCTCTCTCTCCTCGGGTGGGGTAGGAGCGCCAGAATCTGGCTCATCAAAGGAGACAGCTTGAACAGCTGCGAGAGGAGCTTCCGAACAGCCCGGTGCAGTTCCTGACCAAACCCTGGGTGCCACCCCCAGGTGCTCAAACCACGAGCCTCTCCACCAGGCACTGTAAGCTGCTCCTTCACACCTGCCAACAGAAAACTCTTGAGTGGCTGTTCTCTGTGATTGCTCACTATAAATACATCGGGGGGAAGGCCGGGAAGGAAGAAGAGCTGTTTAACCTAGAGGACAATGTTGGCTCTAGAATAAATGATGGCCGTGATGAAAGTTAGGCTGGACATTTAGAAGCAGGTTTCTAACCACCAGAGGAGAGGGGTTGGGGAACAGTCTCCAATAGGAGAAGTGGAGGCAAGAAACCAAACTGGTTTTCAAGTGGAGTTTGATAAATGTGTGTCCAGGATGGTGTGCCGGGGCTGCCTGTGATAGCAGGAGACTCGCCTCCGTGACCCAAGAGGCTCTCTCCAGTCCCATGTGCCTGTGAGCAAGGAAATGAGAGGAAAGGCATGTCCGCACTACAGCTGCTAGCATGGTGTAGTTACGGCTCTGCAGCTATGACGCCATAGTGTAGATGCTTCTTATATCGACGGAAGGGTATTCTCCGTCAGCGTAGTTAATCCGTCTCTCCAAAAGTGAGTCACTAAGAGAGCAGAAAAATTCTTCTGTCAGCCTGGCCGGGTTTACAACAGCGCTCAGGGCACGACATTGTTCTCATCCCTGGGTTGATTGAATTTGTAAGTGTGGACCAGGCTGGAGGGACGGCACCGCCTGCATCTTTCAGAGTAGCAGCCGTGTTAGTCGGTATCTGTAAAAAGAGCAGGAGTACTTGTGGCACCTCAGAGAGGGGGTGGCCAGCTCTGGTTCAGCTCTCCAGCTTTCAAAGGATAAAGACCTAAGTTAAGTTCTGAAGTCACCTCTTCCCGAGACGGAGCTGGGCTCGTGCTCAGAGCAAGGGATTGGAGTCAGGACTCCCGGGTTCCATTGCTGCCTCTGCCGCTAACTTGCTGCATTGGACAGGGAAAACTGGTTAACTTCTCTGTCCCTTAATTTCCCCTCTTGTAAAATGGGACTAATGAGTTACCTACTCCGGAGGGTTAATGAAATGTTTGTAGAGTGCTCTAGGATCCTTGCAAGAAAGAAGCTTTAGAAGTGCCACATAATCATTATAATTAATCCCCTCAATTTCCGGGCTGGGAAGAGGGACTGCCACGCTCAACCAGGACATGAAAACACGGGCACAGCAATAATACTAGGAAAGCTAGTGGGTCCAACTTCCCTGCCTCCCTTTGCGTCTCTGTATACACGTACGTCCCACATTGCTCTAACTGTGTGTGTATTCTGCACTATTGTGCTTTCTTTGCAGATTTCCCCCCTCCTGCTACTGACTTACCTTGGCACAGCTCTGGCAGTACAGCAGGGACCCAGGGCACAGCAGGAGCGGGACCTGCTGAGTTGTATGCCAGACTAGTGCTGCTGAAGCACACAGCTGAGCGGGTAAGATGAGGTTCCATCGTATTTGGTCAGATGTGAAAGGGACCCAACATCAGGTCTGCTACTGATGGAAGGTGTAATATCAAGGTGTTTAATCCCTGTTCTTCTAGTGCTTTGAGGTTCCCATTCTCTCCAGCTTCTCCAATCACTTGCCTGCTCTTCTCCCAATATCCCTGCATAATTGGGATTCTGCTTTGATCCTTTAGGATCCTCATGTTCCTATCTAGGAAAGAATGATTATTCAGGTTGTCTGTGTGGCTCCCATTCAAGGCGCACATGGACCTCATGCATGCCTTAACAGGGATCTACACAGACAAGACATTTTGGAGAACCACCGTTACTGTAAAGTAAGTAACTGTGCTTGCTGGTGCATTCACCTCTCAGCCTAGGCTTTGACTGCTTCCGATACTTCCCTTATATGTCAGTTCCCAAGACAGTGATTATCTACGAAGCATCTGTATTCCACATTCAGGGAGTTCCAACCTCAACCAGTTATGGCCCTTCCTATCTCTCTCTGCAGGACCGGGATTTCTTGGAGGACGAGCAGTTCTTTCTAGAGACCCTGAAGAAAGCTTCTTACAACTTGTCATCCCAGACAGCATGAGGAGTTCAGCCCCACGTGCAGCGCTGGTTGAGCTGGCTTCTTCTACGAAGACGATGGGGGATTTTGTAATTTATAATCTCTTTTAAAAATCCAAAAATGATTGGATGGAAAAATATAATTGGTCAGATGCATTCATCTACACAGCAGCTAGTTTAAAAAACAAAACAAAAAAAATAACCCCTTTGTGTGTGAATTTTTAACTGTGTCCAACTGCGAGCCCTACAGCCCTAGTCCTGGGCACATTCCAACCCCAGGATACCCAGCCCCGTTCCCCTGGGCACTTGCAGAATTCACGGGCATGCTACTTCCATGGAAAAGTACTGCCCAGCTTACCCATGTCCCTTCAGATCGCTGCTCCATTTACCACCGCACTGAGATATTTTGTAGTGAAAACAAGTAACAGTTTATTTAGCGAAATATAGTCATGTAGTAACAAGTAGAAGTTTTGGAAGCAAATGGTTATATGTAAAATAGGGCTGTCGATTTATCGCAGTTAACTCACACAATTAACTCAAAAATAATCATGAGTAAAAAAATTAATTGCGATCGATCGCAGTTTTAATTGCACCCTTAAACAATAGAATAGCAATGGAATTTTATGAAATATATTGGATGTTTTTCTATATTTTCAATTATTTGATTTTAGTTTATAACAATACAAGGTGTACAGTGCTCACTTTATATTATTATTTTTATTACAAATATTTGCACTGTAAAATGATAAAAGATACAGTATTTTCAGTTCACCTCATACAAGTACTGCAGTGCAATCTCTATCATGAAAGTGCTGTAATTGAAATTAATATATTTGAAAATGTAGAAAACATCCAAAAATATTTAAATACATTGTATTCTATTATTTTTTAACAGCACAATTAATCACAATTAATTGTTTTAATCGATTGACAGCCCTAATGTAAAATAAAATCATAACCATATTCTAGAGCCTAGACTGCCATGGCTAGTTATTGCCATGTCTTTAGAGAAGAAGCTAGTTTGATTGGGAAGGCATATTACATTACTGGGGTTGGTAAATGTGCATAGAGGTCTCCAATGCTGGGTCACTGGTTAAAATCCAGCTAAGGACCCTAGTGTCTGCAGGATGTTGTGGAGTCTCTCAGCCATGCTTGTTCCGGTTAGCCTCGCTCGCTGGCTGCTGATGCAGCGTGGGAGGTTTGTGTCTTTGTTGCTGTTGTGAGTGATTTAGTCAAAGAGCCGTGGGGCTGCTCTCTCATTAAAACCAGAGCCATTCTCCCACTCTGCGGTAAGACCACCACGACCTTGGATAAGGAACCCAAGAGCCTCTTTGTTGCTAACGAAGGGGAAGAGTGCTAGCAGTGCCAAATGTTTTCTGCTAGACTTAAGACAAGCTTCAATTTTCATGACTCTCAAATGCAGTATGTACCCAAAGGGAGAATTGGTCTCTTTGCATCTGCTCCTCACCCACCCCCGGTATTTGCTTTTATATTTTAAATAATATAGTGAAATCCAAAAGCCTTGTAAGAAGAACAAAAGCCCTAGTCCCTGAATAGAATCTAGCAAAAGAACAGCACCGTTTCTTTTTCTTGGCTGCCCTATGGAGTAATTACAGAAGACTGTATCACCCTTTTCACCTGTATCACCTTTAATCACCCTTTTCGTGCTCCATTATCTTCCATTTGCCAATCCATCAAGGAGAGAAATGCTGCGTATTTGAGCTGTCATTTATGTGCTGAGAGAGTGGAAGGAAAGAGAAGCTGAAGATAATGGGGACGGACAGCCTCAAATGCCACAGATTGGATTCTTATCTTGTTACACCAGTGTAAAGCTGGAGTAACTCAAATTGACTTCACCAGGGTAACATTGATGTCAGCTCAGGATCTAGCCCTGTGCTTCTTGCAGGGAGTGAATTAAGGTGCAGCAGGGGACTAATGGCGCTTGCACAGTGCCATGATCAATTCTGTGCCTGTGTGTTATCAATCCCATGGTCTTTGAGTACAGTGGTGGTACTGGCTTTGCTCTGTTGGAGACAAGGAGAATGGGGGGTGGGGGGAGGAAGATGATTTGACCTTCTTGGAGACAGGGTCTTGGAGACAGGGTCTAAATTGTTTCTGTGTCTCCTCCCGTAATTGAGCTATTTGTGGCCTTTGTTGCAGAGATGAGCTGGGGAGGATGGCAGGAGAGGCTCAGATGCTGTGGTCTGTGAGGTCTGTGCAATGCTGCTGAAGACAGGGGGAGGGGGAGTCAGGGGTAGAGTTGAGAAAAGAAGCCAACGAGCTCATCTAAACCCATGTGCACCATCACATTCAAAATTAATCCAGATGCTGCTTTTTGCATTGCCCCTTGTGCTCCGGTGCTGCATGTTGCCTGCTCATAGCTGAAGGAGGATGTGTTGCCTAGGGGTTACAGTGCTGGACAGTGAGGGAGGCAGCACTCCTGGTTTCTAGTCCCAGCTCTGCTACTGATTCACGTCAGTTGCTCCCTTTAAATGCAAGAGTGTCCCACTCGGGTCAAAGACACCTGCCACCTAAACCAATGGCACATCGGGCTGATGCGATTAAGGCACATCAGTTTCAAAGCCACTGCTGTACAAGGAAGTGATGTGGTCGGCATCATGTCCGCCCACCTTCGACTGCCCTAACTCGATGAGTTGAGTACCCGGTTTGCAACTGGGTGAACTGAAAATGGTCTTGCAGCATGAGATCAAGTGAGACTTGAATCCATGGCCATCAGGACTGTAGGTGAGGTCTTACCCATTCAGTGTTACCTGAGTTTAGATGATTTTTTTTTCTCTTGTTATGTATCTGCTCTTTACACAGAGCTGAGCTGGCTGTGGGAAAACCCTACTCCCCTGCTCTAGGCCTTCTATGGAAGGAGCTGAGCTGATCCTCCAGTAATCCCCTAGGGGCTATTATATTGAGAATCAATGGCACCTCCTCAAAGCAGACAGCAGCCTGGCCTGAATTCCCTCTTCCTGTTGCTGCCAGGAGACACAATAGCCATCCAAAGCAGTTATATAGGCTAATGTAATCATACGCTGCCCAACTACAAAACAAGAAGGAAATGGATGCAAAGAAGACACAAACATCTCCGCTGTTTCAGTGTCTCAGGGACTAGAAACTTACTTTAAAAAAAAAGGAAAGATTCTCACATGATCACCTGACTCCAGCAGTTAGAGCTTTACAAAATATATAAAAAACTGTGGGATTAGCAATACAATCTTAAGAACCCGTGTCACAGTAAGAATTGCCCCCCCCCCCCCCCGTTTGGGTCCCCTGGTTAAGTACCAGCAGCTTACATTGCTAACACTTTCCTATGTAGTGAATTGGCAGTTGGAAAGGGATAAAGGTGTAAGTGTGGAATGGAAGGTTGCTTTGCAGGTTACCAGAGGCTGAGGGGGAAAGAAATGGGTTAATTTGAAAATTCAGCCAGGGCCAAAAATAAAAAGCCCAAGAACTAACACAGACACTCTCTCTGTGTGCCAAGTAGCTAGAAACTGCCGCCTATCCCCAAATGACCATAAAAACTAAAACAGAACTGAAGAAGTTGCAGAACTAGCAAAATTAGATTTGCAAAGGTTGGCCCAGTGAGACTCAAGAGTCTGCCTCACAACGCTGAAGCTGGTATGTTATGGAAAAGTTAGGGGAGATGCTGAGAGCCAGTTCGGACTGGTGCAGAAAGCAGAGAGTATGGGAAATGGCAGGGGCTCCCCCGGCTGAAATGCTCCCAGGAACAGCCAGGGCTTAAAAACACTCCAAAAAGCAAAAGCAAGTTGGAGATCTACAGCGGACCCCAGACAACCTGTGCACAGGGCAGAACTCTCCCCACCCTTCCCTCTCTTCTTCTTGCGTTACACCCAGGCCTGGCCAGCCTTGGGTTCTGCGTGCGAGTATGAAAGTGGGTTAGGGCTTAGGCACTAATGTTTTCTTTCTCTGAGTGACGTGGGGTATACCCATGCACTCTCTGCTATTGTTTGGTTAATAAAGCTTTAAAACTTGGTGTGCTCCTTCATCTCTGTCCCTAAAAAGCCTGTGGCCTCAGCCTGATCACTTGAAGTCTCAGGCAGATGGAAAAGACACCATCATTACCAAGCATACTACAGTCAGCAGCTAGTAGCCCTGCTTGTATGTAAGGCTGCCCGCAGTCTCCTTTACACTGTAGAAAGGAGAATGGCTCAACGCTCCTCCAGGCTCCTGGAGTGGTCACCACCAGCAAGCCAACTGCCCTTCCCTGCAGCCCACCAGCCAAGCTTTTCCTATGAGTGACACACCAGGCTGCAGCTGTTAATCAGGCCCCCATTTTGTGACTGGCCATCATATTTGCCTTGATAAAATAAATACATGGAAGCTCGCTGCTTGGGGTTGGAGTCTCTAGTCCTTCACCTCATGATGAGGCTGTACCGCCTTTTTAGGTTCATTTTGTAACATTTTCATTCGGGCATCAGCTTGGACAGCCCATCCAGGCCGGTCTCCCGCAAGCGCAATGTGAGACCTGCTATGGCCCGGTGGGGGCTTCGAGTGATCGGCGTCGCAGCAGTGGCAAAATGGCGGCGCCCATACTGAGTGCAGCGCTGTACGGAATACGGACCGGGCGGGCGTTCAGTACCGCTGGTGAGTGACCGCTCTTACCGCCGGAGCCTCTCGGCGCTCGGGCCCCTAGGGCTGACTCGCCGGGTGGAGCGGGAGCACGGGGGCTGGTGCGCCCGGGGTGGGGGTTGGAGCTCTCGGGTTCCTGGGGCGGGGGCAGCCGCCTGTCTTGGGATTCTGGGGTGGGCTCTCGGACACCTGGGTTCCCTTCTCTCTCGCCGTGTGGGGCAGCCTTGTGTCCTATGGCTTCAGAGAGGGGCAGCGTCTCGGACGCCTGGGATCCCTTCCCAGCTGCCACTCGCCATACACAGCAACCATCTGTCCCAGGGTTTTAGAGAGGGGGCAACAACATCTCGGACGCCTGGGTTCCCTTTTCAGAGCAGCTATCTGCCCCAGGGTTTCAGAGAGGGGGCAGCTTTTTGGGTTCCCTTCCTAGCTCCTGCTTGCTTTGTGGGGCAGCTTCCTGTCCTGAGTTGCCCCAGGCCCTCCTAATGATAGACATGCAGCTTGCTGTTTGTTCGGGGGCCTGTCACCCCCTTTAGGGTCCTACCCTGGTGGCATCAGAGTTGCTAGTCCAGTGTGGTGGTGACATCTCTGTGCCTGCTGCGGTGACTGCAAGTGACCTAGCAGGAGTGCGGTGGGATGGGGAATCAATGCAGCATCTCAACACATGGTCACCTTGTTGCTGTGCTGGCAGTAGGGGACTCCCTTCCTTACTCATTTGTAAAATATGCATAAAGAACACTGGCCTGTGGTGCTATATGTAGCATTCTCACCTGCCCTGAATGTGGGGAGTAATACCACACTTAATGCACTGATCCCAAGGTGTGCTGGTCACCCCCAAAATTAAGAGGGGCTGAGAATAAGCAACATTGTATTTTGGTTTTAGTATAAATTCAAGGCCCTCCATAGAACTGACTCAGGTTACTGGAGAAACAATCTCTTTCTGTGTGGCCATGACTGTCCTCAATAGTTATGTAATGGAAAGGTCCACTTTTAAGCACAAGGAATGGTTCTTTCTCAGCTGCTGGCCCGGGATGGTGGAACTCGGTCTTGGACCCATCGGAGCGTTTCACTATTTCACTTGAAACCAATTTTTAAAAAGTGTATGTGGGGGAAGAGGAGTAATTTAAAAACCCATCAAGGAGAAAAACTTAACCTACCCTTCCCCCAAAATTAAACTGCCCTGGTACCATGGTGATGAGCAGAGTATAAAAACTTCAGTAAAGTGTGTTGGAAATGGTAGAAACTTGTCTTTGATATCAAACAATTTGCTTTGATTAGCACCTTCCCTTTAAGGATGTTAAAGTATTGTACAAAGATTACTGGATTGAGCCTCACACGCACTGCTGTATATCCTTATTTTACAGATAGGTAAGCTGAGAGAACAGAAGTGAAGCTGCTGGCCTGAGGCTACAGCTCGAAATAGAACCCGGGTCTCCCAACTTCCAGGCCTATGCTGTAGTCACAAAACCATCCTTATACTCTTCCTCCAGTCTAAGTCCCCTCTCATCTTGTCTGTTTAGTATGTGATTGTCAGTGTCTTTGTAAAATGAAAACCTCCTGTGTTTTCAGCTGCTCTCTGCAAGTGGGCAGCCCCTTTAGGACCAATGCCTAATGAAGACATAGATGTCAGCAACTTGGAGACATTGGAGAAATATCGCAGCTTTGCTCGCTATTTCAAAGTGGCTGAAAAGGAAAGTAAGAAGACTCACTGGTGGCAAACATACAGGAAGTGTGTCACACCAGAGCAAGGTACCCAAGAGAAGGGAGATGAGTTACTTTTGAATTCTGTTGCCGGAGGGAAGGAGGAGCTATTTGTAGGCCAGTAGTTATGTAGCACCAAAATGTGCTCCACAAGGGACTGATCAAATACTTGTATGGGTAGTAGATCCCTTGCTGTTGCAGAAATTTGCAAAAGCTATGCTCCTGTCAGGGAAACTGACTAGAATTTTCCCTTTAAAGGAAAGGGCTTTCCAGATGCAACTAAATCTTTGGCTTCTTTTGACTCAAATATCAGGGAGGAGAGTAAGGAAGCTATTTCCTGGGGCTCCTGTAATACAAAGGAGAATGAACCATAAGGTCTTCAAGTTCTCCTTTTGAAGTTTACATGCTTTTAGTTTCTAATGATGTATTGTATTTATTTTAATTCCTAAAACAGGTAGTGAGCATCCACCCTATACTCACAGGCCCAGATCCTCAAAGATGGGAGCCAAAGTGCCCTTGGGCTTGAGTGCCTTTCCACCACTTAGTTTTCAGTTAACAAAGCCAGATGAGCTGTGTTTCACATCTAAAAGTAAATAACCACCTACAAGCATTGTTAACTCAAAAGTCCCTTCTTGTAAAAGGCATAACAGCTCATAACCTCTCCACTCTGTCCCTTCCCAAATACTATAGAGCAAAGTCATCTCAAAAGAGCATCTGACTTATTCTCATTTATCTAAGAATGAAACAATAACCTTAACAAAGATTGAGGGACCTGGTTTTATATAATGCCATAGTGAGGTGAGAGACACATCCTGATGTCCTTCGTAAGGAGACAATATTATAAGCCAGATATTGTATAAGTGCTGTCTGTGTGCTTGGCGTTGTATGAACAAAAGGAAGATACAGTCCCAAAATTTAGTCTAAATTAGACCTATGGTACAGTTTAGGTGATTGTAAAGCAAGGAGTGGACATATCCATCGGTGTATTTGTGAACCTGTTTAACAGACTTGATACTTAAGCAAAACTCAGCCTCAAATGAGTTTCAGTGAGAGTGTGAGGTACTTTTTACCCTTAGACTTTTCCAAATTTTTTCCAAAGCATTGTTAGATACTGGGGTTGTAATGGCTGTATAGACAGAGTAGCCAACATGCATGCACTAGGTCCCCTATAGACTAGAACATCAGAATCAGTTGTACTGAGAAGTCATGGCTAGCATTCCCCTTGAGTTATTCCCTACGTGCTTTCTGGGAAAGTGTCTTGGGATTTTTCTTTTACCAGAGACTGGCAGAAGGGACCGTGTTCCATGTCCCACTTGAAGGAGGGCTCCTGTAAGAGGATTGGGCTGTAGTAGTATCACTGATAACACTAAATGTTTCAGTGGTATCAGAGTCTCTCACTTGCCAGGTAGCTAGATTATATGGTGTGGGCAAAATACTGTCCCAGTCTTGTTATGAATTCCATGCGGACACAGGGGTCTGTCTGTGCACAGCTCGTTGCAGGATCAGGGCTTATGCCTGTAATTCATCTGATTGTTTGTATCCCACATGCATTTTTGGTTTGTCTGTCACAGTTGCCCATGACTGCTGGACAGACAGAACAGAAGGGGGCTTATTTTAGGTTTCTCACATACATGATTTTGACCTTAGATGAAGAGGCAAAGATAGACATCGGTTTGCCTTACTATAGACCATCCCGGGCAAAGCAACTGATGGAGAGAAAAGAGATATTGAAACAGAACCGCCAGAGCGTGGAACTGGAAAGAGCAACCCGCCTCAGGACATGTATGTACCCTGCAGTCTTGGTTTCCTCTTCTTCTGTATCTGTGATGGCTTAGACAGCCCTTCCACATGTCTCACTACTGCTTATTTGCTATTGCAGTGATGATTCCACTTGACGAAGTCAAGGCAGAGTGGGAGAAAACCAATGGCCTGTTACATAAGCAGCGTGTCGCAGAGCACTATGGGATATACCACGATATGTTTCATGAAGCCACGTTCGTCCCTAGAGTGGTTCTGCGGGTAGAATACAACCTAGATGATGAACATGTCATGCCAGTGTATCATGGGAACTTTGTGACACCCACCGAGGTATCTTATAGTGGATCACTAGAAAGAATATTAAGTGTGCCCAAGTTAATCAGAAGCCACACAAAGTTTAACGGGCTGACAGCACAGATGCTTACTGTAAGAGGAACGTTCTTTTAAAAGAAATCCAGTGGAAAATCATGTGCTTTGGAGATACTTCCTAGTTAAGATAAGGAAACAGCATTACAATGGATTCATTTTTAAATAAAATGGCAAACTTGCTTTTGATAAAACTCCCCTGCCTTTCCTGATGGAAATTGATTCAGTCTGTGGCAAAGCCAGATTTGATTTGTTCTGTAAGGGCTGTTTTTATTGTACAGCCAGGTTATGTCGAGTGACTAATTCAATTTCTTTGTTTTTTAAAAAATACAGAATTTTAATGCAAACAATCCTTGGGAGCTTTTACTGGAGATTCTTACGTTTACGACTGTCTCTTTACATTGCGTATTTAGGCTTCCAGTCCCCCAGAGGTGATGTATGAGGCAGATGAAGGCTCCCTGTGGACTCTCCTGCTCACTAATCTAGGTGTGTATCAAGACTTTCAAGAACTGCCTTAAACTGGCTGTTTCTACCCTCCTTTTGTTTTGAAAATCATATTACTTTGGACTGTGGAACCTGAGAGATGGTGGTCAAGGCAGCTGGGTGGTCATTCCATAGGGATTGTTCAGCCACACCTGCAAAATCACTGCAGAAACTGTGCATAGTAGGGCTAGAATGGAAAGATCAGTTTGGCAGAAGGTGGTGTAGCTGGATGAGGGAATAGCAATTCTCTGCTGCTCCGGCCTACCTTTAATCAGAGGGATTAGTCATTTTGCAAAATGCAGTGTGAATGCTAAATAGCGTCACAATATTCTTTACATACCTGAAGAGTTCAGCCTTGTAAAATCTCTGTAAGGGTGGCAGTACTATGCCCATTTTACAGGCAGAGAAGTAGAGAGGTGAAATGATTTGCTTAGTGTCTGACACACTGGAAGGGAAGCCAAGAAAAGAGAGCTGGTTTCCTGACTCCCAATCTTGTGCGTATCCACAAGCCTGGCCTTCTCTGCACATCTCATACACAGAGCTTTATATTTCCAAAGTATTCTTACAAACATGAACCGATTTCCACAACATCCTTGTGAAGTGAGTAGGTCAGTATCTCTGTCCCCGTTTTATAGATTAGGGCAGGGATCGGCAACCTTTGGCACGTGGCCCATCAGGGAAATCCACTGGCAGCCAGCACCGTTTGTTGCTGATCCTTGGTTACTGATCCTTGGATTAGGGAATCGGGGATCCAAAGGTTGCTGATCCTTGGATTAGGGAATCGAGGTGCAGCAAAGTTAAGTGACTCACCCAAGGTCAACACAGTGAGTCGTCAACACAGAGGTTGGAACTCAGGAGTTGCTGGCTCACAGCCTTGAACTCCATCCTCTGGGGACTTGTTCCAGTTCTTTTTCTGACACAATAAGGGATTGGCAGAGAGCAGCTGAGAGGACCTAGGGAATTCGGTCTTTGGAGTAGACCTTATCAATAAGGCAGCAGGCAAACACGTAGTACTTGTCACGAAACAGTGTTTTTCTCTGTGTCTGCGCAGATGGACACCTGCGAGACGCTGATTCCGAGTACGTCCACTGGCTGGTGTGAGTACTGCAAATCAATACACTTGTACAATGCATGTGCTTCAGGGACTGCAGCCCCGGCCTCCCAATCCCTGTGAGAGGAAAAATGAGGGAAGAGCTTCCCAATAGAGCTTTGAAATGTAGTTGCCACAAAGACAAAATCTGGCAAACATCGACTTGGCTTTTCCCTGATCATCTGGCCTGCATAGTACTGGTCAGACATCAGTCCTGAAGCACTGTTATCACTAAAGCTGGAATTGTTACTGTTTTCTGTTTGCATCTATGCATGTGGTTGCTGCTTCCCCTGACTAGGTCTGTCTCTAGTAGCTGCATACTAGCTACGACAGGGAATAGCCCACAGCTACACAAAGGGAGGGCATGCCACAGATCTTCCCACGCACGACTTCAATGCTATGATTTGATCAGAGATGGCAAAAAGAAAATAAAGCCAGTCACTTGGATAATGCATGAAAAATTTCTTCCACTTCACAGGACCAACATTCCAGGCAACAACATAGATTCAGGGAAAGAGATTTGCCATTACTTCCCCCCATTCCCTGCCAAGGGAACTGGCTACCACCGCTTCGTCTTCCTCCTCTTCAAGCAGGACCGACCAATCGATTTCACTGAAGATGTTCGGCCGACCCCATGGTAACTTTGAATCTTGAATCCCTGCCAGGATCCTATGCCCTGTGCGATCATAGTGGACAAAGCTGATCTCTCAACTGGAAAAATCCCACTGCTCTCTGAAAACATTTTACCCCCTGAGATTACTTGTAACAATAACTGACCATAACTGAAAGGCGATTTCCCTCTGTTGTCTCAGCTTGTTTCCTTCGCACTTTGGACAGTGCTGGGTGCATAGTCAGTTTTGCTGTTTCCCTTGCTTATTTGTTTTCACTAACACAACCAATCCTCCGCGGGTTGTATGCGAGGCTGAACTGTGAAGACACATGCTGGTATTACTGCTACCACAGCCTGCCTCATTTGTTTCACCCCCCTGTTATCATTTTTCTTAAATGAAGGCCCCAGTCCTGCAATGGGATCAGTATGGAAGATGCTTGCACCTCCATCGATCCCATTGACTTTGCCGGTAGAACAGGATGTTAAGAAAATGACTTGCCGGATTGACGTGACAAGGCCAGTTTATGTATGGCGGGCATGCTTCCACCTCAGGCAGCTGAGGGAGTTTGACCTTAAATAGCCATGTAGGTTTCTCTCCTGGGGTCTGTTTCTTCTCCATCTCTGCAGAATCTGTGATGATGCGGGATTGTTAGCCATGGAAAAGAGAGACCCGTCCTTTCATTCCTGTCTTCTTTTCAGCCACAGTCTCAAGATGAGAACCTTCAAGACATCTGACTTCTACAAGAAGCACCAGAACGATATGACCCCAGCTGGCCTGGCATTTTTCCAGTGTCAGTGGGACGATTCTGTTACTCATGTCTTTCACAACCATCTCAGTAAGAAACTCACTTTACAGGGCTATGGGGCAGTGGCTATTGTGTTGGGGAGGGGTCCCTTTCTGCTTTGACCCTACCATCCAGCAGTCAAGCATAACTAAATGTACCCTGGAGGAGACAGTCATTTGGTAGGGCCTGGGTTTGGGAAAGGAGGACGAGGGCATGAAAGCTGTTTGCTCAGATGTCAGACACACTGTGGCCACGCAGGCTCTCTGTGATGGAGCAGATGAGGGTTCCTGGAGGCATGGGCATGTCTGAGTGCGGGGTGAATGCAAACACTGGTTCTGAGTGTCCCCGCTTTGGGACACTTGCTGGTTCCTACATAGCCACATATCCCTAGCACATTTGTCTGATGCTGGGAACGTTCACAGTTGAGAATTAGAAGCAATCGCCCTCTCCTTCAAAGACTGCAGGGTGTCCACGTCAGTCTAAGGGAACAGCCTGACTCCGGTGGGCTTTGAATCCCATTTCAACTGGACACTTTAAAATAACAATGGGAGAGCACCGTCCTGCCCGAGGAAGGAGATGTGGTATCTTCGGAACAACGGCGAGTGGGCAGGGCCTGGTGGGTTGGTGGGCAGGGTTAGGTTTTGAGCTGTCTCTTGGCTAACATTCAGCATTGTCCCTTTGCAGATATGAAGGAGCCAGTGTTTGAGTTTGTGCGGCCCCCTGTGTATCACCCCCCTCAGAAGAAGTTTCCACACTTGCAACCTCTGAGGTACCTGGATAGGTACAGGGACAGCGACGAGCCAACCTATGGCATTTACTGAGGAGTTTGCCACCTCTCCAAGAGCTCCAGACCATTAGGGCAGGAACACTCTACTGTCTCCAGAGGCGTTAACTGACTGTGCTGTCTGGGATGTTCCATGTCTCTGGGAGAAGGGGAGTGTGGACTTTCGCAATCACAGCATGATGTGGTCCAAGCTCGGTTTCATTGACAACAATGGAAAGGGTGTAAGTGAGGTTCACAGATATTTCTGCTCTTGCCAGTTACCTGGTCAAAAGCCTTGTTAATAGAGGGTATTTATGGCTATGAGAGCGTAGCTATCTCCACTCTGAAGGACTTAGAGCCAGATGCTAGTGGTAGCTGAATGGCCCAGCGTCCTCCAAAGACACCGTATCTCACTTCACTGCAGGAGCCGGAGCTCTCAGCATAGGTGGGCCAAGGCTGACGCGGTCTGATTAGCCAGTTCTGATCATGTATCGGTGCAGTGATAGAAAAATACCCTCCTCTTAATCCAGCCCAGAGATCTGTGCAGCCTGACCGAGGCAGAACTGTCCATCCGGTGCGTCTCCTCCTTCCCCTGCCATGAATGTCCCAGTGCTGGGATTCTGAGCAGCGTCCTTCATATTTTTGTACAGATATTTTAAAAATCTGAATAAACCCTTTCCAAATGAAGCTGGTGACGTGACTGGGTGTGAGTTGCTGAGAGCTTTGGGGAACTCACAGGGATCCTGCCAGTAGCTAATACAGCAGTTCGAAATGTATCGTGTTCTTTGTGCATTTCAGGACTGATTGGATCAGTGCCTCCTGCTGCTCTGGACCCTCGCTCCCCTGACCCTGTTGGTCTCTGCCGGGTGGGTGGAAATGCTGGCCCAGTGGGGGTTGAAACAGAGGGCCCATTAGGATGAGCAGGCTGCCTCGAGTTTGAGAATGGGAGTGAAGGGCTGGGTCCTACCCCAAAATTAAGAGAACACAAACTCCGGGTATAGTCCAAACTCGCCTCCCTCCCTCCCTGCACCTCCTCATCAGTCGGGGGTGGGGGGGAAGGAGTGAGGGCAGCGCAGGCTCAGGTGAGGGGGCAAGAAGGGATGGAGTTGGGGGGCAGGGCCTGTGGCAGAGCCAGGGGTTGAGCAGTGAGCACCCCCCAGCACATTGGAAAGTTGGTGCCCATACAAGGAGCCGCATGTGGCTCCGGAGCCACAGGTTGGCCACCCCTGACTTGACCTCTTTCCCCATAGACCAGGTCTGTATGATAGTCAATGTGGGTCAAAACCAGAACTCAAATCTGCCTGGGTCTGGACTGAGACATGTTGTCAAGCCACTGTGTGTGGGAGGCTTACAGCACAGGCAGCAGTGCCTCTCCTGTGTAGATACACGGTGCCTTCCAGCCACCACTGCTCTGAGTCCAGCATCTCTCCCCAGCCTTAAATTAACCCCCTCCCCATTATATCAACACCCCTCCTCCAACCCTCCAGGCCTCCAGCTGTGTATTTCCTGCAATAGCTCCTGTTTTACAGGGGCTGCCTGGCACTGTATCTGCAGTATCCCTCTTGTTAAAGGGGTAAGAGTAGGGACAAAAGACATTTAGTGGCTGAGTATCCACCCTTCTACTTGACTCCTGTGCCACAGCGATGGAGGCACTAACTGCCAGGCCAGCAGGCTGCTCTGGGATTTCTTTCTGCTGCTTCAGGCAGCCTACAAATCTCTGCTGGGAGTACAATACCTGTCTGAGGCTGGGACACTTCTGCTGAAGGAGCACAGCGATAAGGGTGGCCTGATTTTCCTCCAAATCAAACTCCCGACCACCTGCTGCAGGGAGAGTACAAGCAGCAGCTTACTTGATATGTGGGGAGTCTGTAGCCTGCAGAAATAAGAGCCTTAGAGAGAGGTCTTTTGGGGGGAGAGTGGGGAGCAGGGACATAGAGGGAGTAGGTGAGGAGGGAAGCGGCCCCCTGGAGTGTGGAGGAATCAGGGTCTTTTTATAACGAACTTTGGGGTTTTCAGCTCAACCTCTGCAAATATTCACCCTGGCAGGAGGAGGACTGGGGATTCTCTGTGTGGGGCACTGCCACTGGTTTTGCAAGTAGCAGAATTCGGGCTGGGGCTGCAGCCAGTCACCTTAGATGTCACTTTCCAGCCCAGTTGTGCATTTGAGACTTCAGATTGGCTGCCTGTCCCCATTGCCCAACCTGGAGCTGAGCAGCCAATCAGAGCCGCTCCTGACAGAGCTCTCCCCTCTCTAGCAACCCAAATGTTCTGAGAGGAGGGAGCAAAAAGAGATGGGCAGGTCGGGTCCCCACTTCCCCCTCCTTTGAGCAATGGGGACAGCTCCTCTGGTACCTCCCTGCTATCAGCCGGAGCCACTGGATATGCCTCCTCCCAGCTGCAACCACCCCTGGCCAGGGAGGGAGGAGTGAAGAACCTCAGAAGGAGCAGAGGTGAGGCTGGGGACATGTGGGGGAGGGATGTGAACTGATGGGGACCGAATTAATTGCTGGGCAGGAGGTGGGTTAGATGGACGGGAGGAACTCCTGCCCAAGTGCCTAAATTGCCTGTCCCTGTAAATTTGGGAGGGTGGGTGACACTAATTGTGCACACACACGGGGGCTGGCAGGGGGAGGTCAACAATCAAAAGACATGATAAAAAATTCATAATACAGTGTAATTTTTCTTTAAAAATCTCGTGTGTTTTTATGTCCTGAGGTTGGTGTAAGGAGCCCTGGGTTTTTCAGCTGAGCCTCTGCAAATATTGACTGTGGAAGGAGAAACACTCTGGGGGCCGGGCAGTGATTCCCAGCCACAGGTGGGGGTGGGTGGGGGGTGAAGTATGGGGGAGTCCTGATGCAGGTGGAGTGTGAGCTCCTGGGGCCACGTGGAAAGAGGATGGGGGGCAAGTTAATGATTACCTGGAGCAGGAGTGGTCAATCTGAGCCTGAGAAGGAACCAGAATTTACCAATGTACATTGCCAAAGAGCCACTGTAATAGTCATCAGCCCCTCCCTCTCCTAGCACCGCCCACTGATCAGCATCTCCTCCTCCTCTCCCTCCCTCCCTGCACCTCCTGACCACCTCAAGGAGCTGGGGCAAAGGAGTGAGGGCAGTGCAGGCTCTGGGAAGGGGTGGAGTGGGGGCAGAGCCAGGGGTTGAGCAGCGAGCTTCCCCCCCCCCACCCCCCGGACATTGGAAAGTTGGCACTTGTAGCTCCAGCCCTGGAGTCGGTGCCTATAAATCACACCATCATAAACCAAGCGGAGCCCTCGCGTGCAGCCCGAAGGCACTTAGGAGCAAAACAAGAAGAATGTCCAGCTGCTGGCAAGTTATAGCCTTGATCTCATGGCGGGAGGGGGAAGTGCCTTGCATCGTCAGCCCCGTTTGCATCATCAGCCCCGTTTGCACCACCCACCCACTCCCTGGAGACAGTTAAAGTGGTAACAGCTGAAAGATCGTTGGGGCCCAGTAGGGGGTGGGTGGGATCCTGCCCGACCTCCAGTGATAGGGTCACAGAAGGGCAAGAAATAGACAAAACCTTAAAGAAGCCCTAGGTGGGGATTTGATTCCACAGATGAGTTTTGAACTCCCAGCATACCAGCCTCAGACTGCACCCCTGGGTCCCAGATATTTCATTCTCAACTACATCCTTCCTTGGGTGTTCAATGTGTTACTGTACTGCCCTCCCCCGGTAGGTTGCCTTGGAGAATACATGCTGTTCTGTTACCTAGGATCAGTAATTCCACTTCTTAGTGAAACTGAGGCCGACGCTCAGTGGCTGTCGCCTCTGGGTTAGTGATCTGCACTGCCGTGCTTTGTTGTTATTGGGGTGGGGTTGCCCCAGAGGTCAGGCTTTGCAGTGACCTCCCAAATGCATGACACAACCTTTTCCAGGAGCTCTGCCTTCCCATATTGACAGAACACGGGGAAAATGCAACATCCTGTGATGAAGCTGCATTGAAAGATGTTACATTTCAGCTTTGCTAGCAATCCTTCCCCGTGATCAAGCACCTGATCGCTGCTAGGATTCTGTATGGCTAAAGGAACTCTGTGCAGGAAACTTGTTTTTTCCAGGTTCAGCTTCCTCATACCAGCAGGGGGCAGGAGTGCTGCACCGAAAACCCATAGAGAGTGTCTCCGGTAGGCCCTCTCTGGTTTGCCAAGGGCTCTGGAGGGGTATTCCATCCTAGATTGTGGTCCCTGTAACAGAAACGTGGGTGGTGAGGGGATGCAGGACTCCGCCTGGTTTGTAAAGGACATCCCTGGCCCTGGAGAAAATTGACATTCGGGTTGAAAGCTGAGAATCCCATCAAGGGTAAACAGAAAACAAGGGACTCCAAAAAATTAGCCAGCAGCATGATGCTGAGGGAAGGCAGCTTTTTAAGACCCACGGGCAGGCGGCAGACTAAAGGGCTGTGGAGTGGGGAGAGATGAAAACCACAGAACCCCCTTGAGAGAGCTGAGAACATGCGCCGATAAACCGCCTGCGTGTCTCTTTAAGAGCTTGATTGACTCTGTGCCAACTCTGTGCCTGTCCCTCCTCTCTGCTATACACAGCTCTGTCCTAGCCTCCTCGCACGCTGCTGTCTGTGACGTCCTTCTCTGCCTCACCTGTTCCCGTCCCAGGCAGGATGGCCTCTCAAGGGCCCCTGAAGCTGGAAGAGAAGCTGGTCTGCTCCATCTGCCTGGAGATGTTTGGGACCGCGGTGACCATGCCTTGTGGGCACAACTTCTGCATGAAGTGTATCAACCACCACTGGGACAAGGAAGAGGAGGAGGCTCCTCTGGGCGAGAAGGACTACACTTGCCCTGACTGCAGGAAACGCTTCCAGAAGCGGCTGGAGCTCAGGAAGAACGTCGCCCTTTGCAACGTGGTGGAGCTGGTCCGGTCCGGGGAAGTGCACGCCTCCAGCACTGAGAGGAAAACCCCCGCCGAGGGAGGCAGGTGCTCCAGGCACGGGCGACCTCTGGAGCTGTACTGCCGAGAGGACAAGATGTGCATCTGCTGCGTGTGCACGGTGAAGGAGTGCCGGGACCACCACAGGGTCCTGTTTGAGGAGGAGCGCAAGAGAAAGGAGGTAGGGCTGGGTCTGCCTGGGTCTCCCCTGTGGTCTGCTCCCAGGCTGCAGGGCCCGGGCAAGAGAGATCCGCCCTCCTGCCTGGCTCTGGGTCAGTCCTGCAGGTGGGTGGGTGGGAGAGTGTGCTCTCCTCTTTGAAGCAGGTGTGTGGCGCCCCGGGATGGTATTCCTGACCCTGGCTTGCTGTGTGGCCTTGGCTGAGTCGTTGACCCCCTGCATGCCTCATGCCTGTGAAAGAGGCAGTGGATCCATGCCCTCTCTGGTGACCCTTGGATGAAAGGAGAGAGAGAGATGCGCAAGGTATTCACACGTTTAACTAGACCCAGGCTCACCAGAACTGGCAGATGTTGCAGCGTATTGGACACTAAATAGTTAATAGTGTCATACTGCTGATTGCTAACCAGCTCCTGGGCTTCCTGCCAGCCTTCCGGGTGTGCGCACACAGCCAGTCCACAGCTGTGCAGGGAGACCCACAGATCATAGAACATGTGCAGCACCTCGCTGAGAGAAGGTTTGACTGATGGGGTGTTAAATCACGGCCAAAGGAATGAGATTGATTTAGGGATCAGAGTCCTTTGCTGGCTGGATGCACCTGCTGCCCGGGATGTCAGGGGAGAGACCCAGCCTTGCAGAGGTGGAAGGACTGCGTCCAAATTCCTATTGCCTGGTACTGCCTTTTAGCAGCCCAGCACTGTAGCTGGCACGCAGCGTCCAAGCTGAGCTTTGTGTGTGAGTTTTGTATTTTTTGTTTGTTTCCAGGTCAGGTAGCCCTCTCCAGAGACCTACGTTCCGTTCCCATGTGACCCAGGACAATGCCCTTCCCCCTCTGTGCCTCAGTTTCCCCTGCTGTAAAATTAGGGTGCTGATACTTTCCTTCCTTTTGTGAGGTGCTTTGAGACCCGTGCACCCAAAGTGCCATATAAGAGCTAAATCGCCACATTGCTCAGGAGGGTGGAATAATGGACGATGTGAACGGCTGTGGGATCTACTCGGGGCTGTTCTGTGGGGTTTAAGATCCGATTTCTCTTAAATGCTTTTAGTCTCCTGTGCTGTAAGAAGGCTGTTTGGTCACTGCATTGGCCACTGTCTGCGCTCTGGAACTGAGCTGCAGGCTCTGAGCCAAGTCCTGGTTGATCACAGGGGGCTGGAGCCCAGGGCCTGGGTCTGAGAGTGGGAGAATCGCCTGATTCCAGGTGACGGGCACGCGGGGAGACCAGAGGGGCAGTTTGCCCAGTTCCTGTGACATTGAATACTGGCTCCCATTACACTTCGGGATCTGGCCTCTTTCGCAGGTCCTTTTAGAAGAGTCTCTGGCGAAAACCCAGGAGGAGACGGTAAAGACTGAGGAGGAGATCCACAAACTGGAGGAACAAACTGGCATCATAAAGGTAGTAAGGCAAAGGCAGTCACCCCTCCCCACAGCTGGGATGCCGGGGACTGGCGCCGAGTGCTGCTCCCTCTGGACAGGGCTCGGGGAGGAAGCCCCCCAATTGCCCTCACGTCAATTCTTTGTCTCGTCATTTTCACTGATTTTTTTTCCCCACCCAGGATTCTTCCGAGAGGCTGAAATCAGGGATTTTGCAGAAGTTTGCCCACCTGATGAAAGAGCTGGAGGAGTGCCAGAGGAGGGCCGTGGACAAGATAGAGCAAGAGCAGGCCACTGCCCTAGGCCAAGTGGAGGAGAACTGGAGTCAGCTAGAGGATCATCTGGGCATGCTCACACAGCACCAGCAAAAGGCCCAGGAGCTGCTGACCTGTGTGGATGACATGAAGTTCTTAAAGGTATTGGTGCCTGCCTAGCCGTGAGTGGGGAGCTGCGACTACTCTGTGGCCATTGGCCTGACCACGTGTACACCAAAGGCAATTTCACTCTGTGGATAATGCCCTGTCCGCACAGGCTGCTGAACCAGTTTCAAAGCTAGCTAAGAGGGTGCATAACATCTGCTCAGGAAGAGAGCGTCAGGTGTATGGAGGACAGGTCCATCAATGGCTATTAGCCAAGATGATCAGGGATGCAACCCCATGCCCTGGGTGTCCCTAGCCTCTGAGGGTATGGTTACACTTACAAGATTATAGCGCTATAGGTTATAGCGGTCCCCTTATACAGTAATATGTATAGCGCTATTGTATGTCCACACTCAGATGCTCCTGCAGTATAGCATGGCCACATTTGGGGCACTTAATGCGGCATTAAGAGCAGCGCATTAGGGCAGGTATCCCAGCATTCAGCTGGGTGCAACGTGCTTTTTAAACGAGGGGGGTGAGGGGGGACGCGTTGTGTGTATGCGGAGGGAGAGAGAGAGTGGTTTTTCCGTTTTTCTGAAAGCCTGTCAGTGAGCCTCCGTTCACAGAAGGCTTTGTTTTCACACAGGCTCCCTCCTTAAACATTTGCATTGCTTATCTGCCGAGTTAAGAAAGAAACTCTAAAGAGGTACTTCCGCATTCCTCCAGCCGAGTTCAAAACAAAGGGAAGAGACGTCAATTGCCTTAAATGGCTCTAGGCATCTCCAGAGATTACTTGTAGCGCAGTGGGTGTCCACATTCTTGCTGTAGCGCTACAGCAGCTGCGCTACAGCCCTTATTCCCCATGAGGAGGTGGATTAATAATAGCGCTATAACTCCACAGTTATAGCGCTATTAGTGCCTTGCCAGTGTGGACGGGGAGTAGGTTATAGCGCTCCTGGGGGCTTTATAGCGCTATAAAGTGCCAGTGTAACCATGGCCTGACTTCCAGAAGCTGGGAGTGGACGACAGGGGATGGATCACTCATTGATTACCTGTTCTGTTCCTTCCCTCTCAGCAACCTGTTCTATTCATTCCCCACTGTCAAAAGACAGGCTAGTGAGCTAGGTGGACCATTCATCTGAGCCAGTATGGCTGTTCTTATGTTCATAGAGCCTCTATATTATGTTCAGCCAGAACCATGTTAGAGACAACCCTGTACACCACCACCCCGCTCCATCTCTCCCTTCCCTGCACACACCCAGTGGGAACCGAGTTTGAGTCTATGAAGTGGCTGGTGGGCAATTTTAACATTGTAGAGTATGGACTAGAGATGGGCCTAATCAAATTCCTGACCCTGAAACATTAGTGTGCCCGAAACGTGACCCTGGGCTTGGATCCAGTGGTTTATGAATAGCTCCCATTTTTCCAATGAGCAAAAGTCAAATCCAGTTACAGAACAGCCCTGCATTTTTCAACCAGGATCCAGATTCTAAGTCTGCAGCTGAAAAGGGGCCACTATCAGCTGAACCAAGCCTTTTTCTGTTAGAGCGAGCGCTCTTGACACAGCGGGGCCTGAACTCCGAGAAATTGCATCTCTGTTCTCCTTAGGGTGACCAGACAGCAATTGTGAAAAATCGGGATGGGATGGGGGGGAATAGGAGCCTATATAAGGGGAAAAAAAACCCAAATCGGGACTGTCCCTATAAAATCGGGACACCTGGTCACCCTAGCCCTCCTTTGGTGGTTTATAAAGGACTCTTGTGCACAGGAGTGTGGGCAGACCCGAAGCGACCCCATGCTACCAAGCATGCTCGGTGCCACTTCAGCTTTGCTGCAGCTGTTACTGGGACACACTTTCTTGCAGGAGGATGGTGCAAGTGAGCTCCCCCTAGAGGACTGCATGAGGCATTGAGGCATGAAAATTATGTACCTAGGGTCTGGTCTATATTAGCGGGGAGGGTCGACCTAAGATCCGCAACTTCAGCTACACGAATAGCGCAGCTGAAGTCGACGCATCTTAGGTTGACTTACCTGCCGTCCTCACAGCAGCAGCGGTGGACAGCGGGCTCCCCTGTCAATTCTGCCTTGCTCCTTTTGGCGAGCTGGAGTTCCGGCGTCGACTTTGGGAGCGATTTATCGTGACTCGACGTGACGCGATAGATCGATCTCGACCCGCCGACCCAGCCGGTAGTGTAGACATGGCCTAATTCTATCAAATGCCATGTTACCAGCTGACAACATATCCTTGCTGGGGTGCTGTGTTCAGTTTGGGTCCCTCCCTTTCCAAACAATACAGAAAGATCCAGCTGAGGGCAATGGAAATGGTTAGAGACCTGGGGTGGGGGGGAGGAAGAGGATTCTTTTTAAAGTTGGTAACTTTCTATCTGCCGAAAACTGAACATCCGGCCTCTTCCCTAGGCCTCGGCCCTGCTCACTCCTCCTACCTATTCTAAGACTCACCTGCTGCCTGCAGAGTTGGCCTGGGAGGAGCTGACATGGAGCCTTCCCGCCCGCTTAGCTGGAGCAAGGGGCCAGGGTAGGGAAATGGGGGCAGACAAGATTCCACACACACACACACACCAACCTCTCTGCCGGAGAGCTGGAGTGAGCCAGGAGCAGCCAGCCACATCTGTCCCTGAGCAGCTCCGCCAGGCTCCAGCTGCAAATGCTGTGCATCCCGCCCTATGAGGCAGAGGCTGGTTACTGCGGGTAACGGGACTTTTAGCGTCCGGTCAGCACTGCCAGTTTCCCTTTCCGACCGGACTTTCCAGCTGAAAACCAGACACTTGGTCATCCTCATTAGTGGCATCCTCAGTGCTACTCCCAAAAGGCCCCTGTACAGAGGAACGTCCCCCATTCCGACCGTGATAGGAGCAGTGGGTGCAGCTGAACACAGCAGAGATCCAGACATAGCCTCAGACAAGCCGTTCAGCACCATGTAGTAGGAGGGTTACTGAGAGTTCCCGGAGCAGATGATTTGGGGAAGGAGATGCAGAAGCCAGGGGACATAATGACTGTGCATTCCCCTTTCCAGGGGGTTTCTGAGATGTTGTGTCTCAGCTCTGAATGCTGGTCTCTGCTGCATTTCCTCTCCTCTTCCTGTCCCGTGCAGGACTTCCTGCTGCTCTCTTCTCCGGGCAGACTGGGAGTTTTGCCAGCTGTTGAATTCAATGTGGCCAGCACGGTGGATTCCACTGCTAAGATCCTCGCCGAGGTCTCTAGGCTTTTGCTGGAGGATTTGCCCAACTCCCTGAACCCAAAGGCAGCTGATGCTGAAACCAAAGGTAAGCTCTTCCCTTGTGACCTTCCTCCCACTGCCCACCTGGACACCAGGTCACCGTCCCACCCCTGCCTGTATAAATCACCTCTCTGCGGTGGAACTGCTGTAAATATAATGGACCAATGTGCAAGGAGGTGTGGGGGAGGGACGTTTCACCATTCACACCACAAGAATTCCCCCCCACACACACACACATGTGACACTAGTGGGGCGCCTTGTTGGCTTGGCCAAGTTTTTTTTTACCAGATCTACTGCAGTAGCCTGAAGGTTGGGCCCCATTGTGCTAGGTGCTGTATGAACAAATAGCAGATGACCGTCTAAAAGACACAACAAGTGAATGAGATGAGCAATTCGGTGTCCGGTGCTCAGCACCCGTTACTTTGGCATCTGAGCGTCTCACACCCACTAATGGATTTAGCATCATGGCACCCCTGTGAGGTGTCACCTTCATGGTACAGAGGCCGAACTGAGGCTCAGAGTAGATTAAGTGACTTGCCCAAGGTCACACAGAGAGTGTGTAGCAGAGCAGGGAATTGACCCAGGTCTCCCAGGTCTCAGGCTGGCACCCTGCTCACTGGGCCATCCTTCATCTCAGACAAGCAGGCTGGGTGGCACAGGAGATGTAATGAGATGTGCTAGTTCTTGGGGAGTCAGGAGATCGATTCCAGCTCCTCAGTCTAGCTCTGATCAGGGTGTGCTTTACTGCACGCACTGGAGCTCTTGCATGTAGACATGGGCTCCCTGGCAGGCCTAGCTGGACCCTCTCTGTTGGCTGTAAAGACATCAGAGTGGCAGACACTCTGGAGTTATTGTTAAACCCTCATTTTCTTCCTCCCACCCCAGAGACACAGATAGGCAGCTGCAACCGAGTGTCAGAGCCCAGCTGCGCTCCTAGGCAATACGGCCTGAAATCCCGCCCAGATGCCTCTGTCTGCGGAAACAGTTCCCTCCTTGTTTCTAGAGCGGTCCCTTTCTCTTCTCCTCTGCAGAGTCAACGGAGCCAAAGGCGCTCGCTGTGGTGAAGGCGGGACCAGCCCTTCCCGTGTGTGAATTAAGAGCGGAGCTTCTGAAGGGTGAGGCAGTTCTGGGTCTGAGGGCAGCTCAGAATATCACACGTTGGGAGCCAGCCATGCTTGTGGGTAGGAAGAGTAGGAAAGTGTGTCTCTAACCTATGAAGGGGACTGGTGTTTCCTTCTTGGACCGGCAACCACACAGCAATTTAGCAAGCCAAGGCCGTGCCTCAGGGGGATCTGCCAGAGCTTCCAAAGAGTTCCCATTTTAGAGGAAAATCTGCAGTCCCTAAGAAGGATGGCTTTGTGTGGCTAAAGTGATCTGGATTCTTCCCTGCCTCTGACACAGGCTTCCTGGGTGAGTTTGGGCACGGCTGTATCTCAGCTGCCCTAACAATAGGGGATCAGAATACTCCGTTACCTCACAAGGGAGCATGGGACTTCAGTCAGCCATGTATGTAAAGGTCTTTGAGATCTTCAGAGAGAAGTTAACATCATTAGTGGTTACAAGGCACAAATGCGTCAGCTACCATTGCTTAGGCTGGGTTTACACTACACACCTGCATCAGTATAACTACATCACTAGGGGTGTGAAAAGTCCATGCCCCTGAGCGACATAGTTATATTGACCTTAATGCCTCTGTGTAGACAGTGATCTGTCGCGGGAGAGCTTCTCCTGTTGACGTAACTACTGCCTCTCGGGGAGATGGATTAACTACGCAGACGGGAGCAGCTCTCTTGTCGGTGTAGGAGTGTCTACACTAAAGCACTAGAGTGGCACAGCTGCACCAGTGTCCATGGAGACACACCTTTAGTGGACCCTTTAGTTACAAGGGACCCAATTCTCCCACTGCAATCAGCAGAAATTCCTCATCCCCCATGGTGGCAGGATGGGGGCCAGTGTAAGTTTAGAAGCAGAGTAGTTCCAGAATACCACATGTGGGTGGGAGTTCCTCTCTTTTACACTCACACAATCTCTCCCTCCCTCTCTCTCTCTGGCATCTCTCCCTGGCAAGTGTCAGGTGCCTGCTCCCGCCCAGCCATATTTAGGCACAGAACTTTCCCAGGGGAAAGCTGCGAAGCTTAATCACTGCAAGCAGCTGGCAGACTGCTGGCGCAGAGCAGGGATTCATCTTGGCTGGTCACATCTGAACTGCATGTCTCGGGGCACCGCATAGAATTGAAGTGATGGGGCAGCCAGTCCATCGAGAGCTGCTCCAGACGTAGAGGAAAGAGGTCGCACCCGCCCAGTGCATTTAACCTTCCCCAACCCACACTGCCCCAAATCTTAATTGATCCGAGCAGTCTCCTGGACTCTGCTCCCTTGTTTTAAGAACTTCATGTCTCCCTGGATGATATCGTTTTACATCTTTCCCCATTTCTACCTCTCTGAGCGATCACCCCGCTGGGTCTATCAGACGGTCTCCAGTTTGGTTTTTTTAGCTTCTGCTTTCAAATAATGGGCAGGGCTTAGGTCCACAATGAAAACCCGGCCCTTTGAGAAAGGGGCATAGCCTGGTGGTCTGAGAAAGGGGCTGAGAGCCAGGAACTTCTGGCTTCTAGTCTCCACTCTGAAGCCAATTCTTAGAACGCCCTTTTAACCCTCTCCACCCCAGCTTCACCGTCTGTAAAACAGGGAACACGTTTCGAATATACCCATCACCACAGTGCCTGGAAGATCAATCATTAATACTTACAGTGCAGGGCTGTTACAGGGACTGATTAATGTCTGTAAAGAGATGTATTCAGAAGCTGTGCTGTATACTGGTTGAATTATTAATGGTAATAATGGTATTTATTATTAATAAATGAAGGTCCATAGGAGCTAACAGAGCAAGGTTATCTCCAAGTGGGACTCCAATGACTGGGGAGCAGTAGCACCTCAACAGGGGTCAGTGCATCTACTGGGAAATGCTGTGGATAGGGGATCATGGGAAATAGTTCTTAGAACCAGAACAAAGATGGTGCTGACAGAAGGCCACTGGCCTGAGTATCACTATTCCCATTTTACCGCTGGGGAAACTGACGCAGGGGGCGGGGACGTGACTTGCCTGAAGTCACAGAGCCTGCCCATGCAAGAACCAGGAACAGAACCTAGAGCTCATGACTCCCAGTCCTGTGCCTTGCCCTCAAAATCGCCCTTCCACCCAAACCCGCTTTGCGTTTTCCATCTTCAGAGAATTTTACACAGCTGAGTGATGCCTGGGCTGGACTCCTGACGTAGGCAGGGGCTAGGGGTTGGAGAGGAGCAAGCTTAAAGGGAAATTAAATTGTTCTAGCCCCCCATGGTTTACATTATGGATATCCATGTTGCCCACAGATCATCGAAATTTGACCTTTGACCCAAACACAGCCAATAAGTACCTGCAGCTGTCCCATCAGAACCAAAAGGCCAAGCACACCCATTCCTCTGATGGCCTTTGTCAGGATCATGCCGACAGGTTTGAGCTGTGGCAGGTTCTGTCCAGCCAAAGCTATAACCAAGGTCGCCACTACTGGGAAGTCAGGATCTCCAGCCACTCCGTCATCTTGGGTGTAACATACAAGCAAATCCAGAGGAAGAAGCGAGCTGGTCACTCCTTCAGCATCGGACTGGATGGATTGTCCTGGGGGCTGCAGGTCCGGGAGGACTGCTACTTGGCATGGCACGAGGGCAAGTCGCATAAGATCATGGAGCCCTTGTACAAATGCCTTGGCGTCAGCTTGGACTATGGCACGGGTGTCCTGTCGTTCTATGGCATCGGGGACAGGATGAAGCTCCTCCACGCTTTCCACTGTGTCTTCACCGAGCCCCTCTACCCAGTCTTCTGGCTCTGCGAAGGCAGAGCCGTCACCCTTTGCCAACAGAACTGAGCCAGCAGCTGGGATGCAGAAGCCACACCATAGCCAGGGGGGGCGTATCCCATCTTGCAGCCAGCTGCCTAGCTTCATTCAATGGGCAGCCTACTAAAGCGATAGCCGGGCCTGGAGGTGTCACAGTGCCGTCGGTTCAACAGGGCCGAGGCGATGGGGTTGCAGTGAATTAAAAATGGGCAGATGAGGCGGGGACCCTGAAAACCAAAGAATGGCTGGAATGAAAATTGCCCAGGTAGTTCAGCCCTATGTAAATTAGAGTTAGGTGGCAGGAGACCTGCTTCCTCACCTGCCACAAGGATCCCCTGGTGGAAGAAATGAAGCACGTGGGATTCAGAAGGCACCTGGCATCAGTCTTGTTGCATGTGGAACGTCATTGCCTGGCTCCAGCCCATGTGACATAACATGGAGGAATTAGGATCCTGGGGTGGTACCAGTGCAAGGGCTGCTGTTTGGGAGAGACTGCTGAGATGGCGGCAGGAGGGGAGGTAGCACAGCTTTCTCTGCCTGCCAGAGCCTTGGACAATGACCTCCTGCTTCTTGTTCTGCAGAGCGGTTGCTATCCGAGCGGTGTCCTTGCATAGGCGCTGACTCCATGATGTTCCAGCCCCAGAGCACCCACAGAAAAAATATAGTGGGTGCTCAGCACCCACCGGCAGCCTCACAGATCAGCTCCGCATCCACCCTCTCCCTCCCTGTGCCTCGATCAGCTGTCACAGGAAGAGGCGGGGGAGGGGGCAGAATGGGGTTGGCAGAGGCAGGGTGGGGGAAGGGTTTGGGAGGAAGGAGAGGAGTAGGAGTGGGGCCTGGGGTGCTGGACCCCACTCCACCCCCAGAGAAATCACAAAGTTGACGCCTCTGTGTCCTTGCTAAGACATTCTCTCAGCTCACTGGAGAAGATGCTGGTGGGACAGGCCCTTCACTGGTGTGCTGGAGAGGGCTGAGGAGACAGGTCTTCTGGTGTTGCAAACTCTTAATGGGGGAAAGTTCCACTTTCCCCAAACCTCCTATGTCCTGGGATCGTTCCCAGAAGAGATTCCAGTCTGGCCTCTTTCTAGTATGTGGGGCTGTTCTCGCACCAGGCCTCAAAACATTCAGAGCATAGTGGAGAGTGGGGGATGAGTGGGGAGGGACTTTTTCCTCTGTTCTGGGGCCAGTCAATTCCCATGGCTGGGTTCCACTTGTTTTTAAAAGTCCCCCCTCTGCAATAAAGCTCCATTTTCTTATGCTGTGAGAGTTTGCCTGGGAGCTCAGACCTGCTGAAAGGTGCTGGGGATCGACAGACAGCCTGGAGGAGGAAGTTCTAGCTATCCACAAAACCGACCCAATGTGGACAGCAGTAGGGTGAGCTTCCTATTCCCTGGCCTGGCCATGTGCCTCCCCGGGGTCCCGTCCCATCCCTTGTGTGTGTGTCCTTGTCTCGGTTGATTGACTCTCCTAGGGCGAGAGATGTGTTTCTTCATTTCAGCCAAGGAGGTTTGGAAATGTAACAGTTTAAAAAAAGGGGGGGGGGACCTTATACCCCACGAAACAGCTTCCCTCTCCCCAACCCTGGGTTCGGCAGGCCAACGCTTTAACCACTAAGCTACCCCTAACCCTCCCTCCCATCTGCTTTAGTGACTGGCCTCTGTCCACAGCAGTGCACAAAACCCAGGAGCTGCCCACCCAGGGCAGGCAACTTTCCACCCTTGGCGTGAACCAGGCAGCGGGCTCCTAAGGGGCTGCCGCGGAGTGGGACAAGCTGCTCTGGGCCCAAGCGCCGCCCTTTGCCCTGGGATTGCTCTGAAACCCTCATCTCTAGGGGAAGGAGAGTCTCTCTTCTTTGGTGATGGGGGGAGGGTTTGGTGGGGAGAAAACTTGCTCTGTTTTTTTGGCTGGAGGGAGCTGCCCTGCATGATGTCACTTTCTCTTGAGAGATCCCTGCTGGAGAAGGCTATTCCCTATGTCACTGTCTGTTGGGGGATCCCTGCTCCAGGGGGGGTCCCCCCATCTGTCTCTGAGGGAATCCCTGCTCCAAGGGGCTACCCCCATGTCACTGTCTCTGGGGATCCCCGCTGGGCCTGCCCCTCACGTCCATTTCTCTTGGGGATCCTGCGCCCCCCGCCCCCTGGAGCCGGCCCCAGGGCTGCCGCTGTGACACCAGTTCCTGTTGGGCGGAGCTGGCCGCCCTGCTCCCGGCTGGCGAGTCTCCCGCTCCCTCGCACTCGCAGCCCGGCGGAGCAGCATGGAAGGCGGCTTGGCCGGCGGCAGCCTGCCCAGCCCGCAGGACTCCCCCTTCGGCTGCCCCATCTGCCTGGACACCCTGAAGGACCCGGTCACCATCCCCTGCGGCCACAACTTCTGCCTGGGCTGCCTGGGGGCGCACAGGCACCGCCCGGGGGCCGGGGCGGGCGGCGGGCAGGGCGCCCCCCGCTGCCCGCTGTGCCAGGAGCCCTTCCCGGCCGACCTCCAGCTCCGCAAGAACCACACGCTGTGCGAGCTGCTGCAGCTCCGCCAGCCGCCGCCCGGCGCCCGCGGCCCCATGGCCCCGCCGGCGCCCCCGGGGGAGGAGGCCCCCGGCCCGTCGGAGCCCTGCGGCGCCCCCCAGCGGCAGGAGCCGGAGGAGGGGGTGCTGTGCGATGTGTGCCCCGAGGGCGGGCGGGCCATGGCGGCCCAGTCCTGCCTGGTGTGCCTGGCCTCCTTCTGCCCGCCCCACCTGCAGCCCCACCTGCGGAGCCCGGCCTTCCAGAGCCATCGCCTGGTGCCGCCGCTGCTCCGCATCGAGGACAGCCTGTGCAAGCTGCACCTCCGGCCGCTGGAGAGCTTCTGCCGCACCGACCAGGCCTGCATCTGCCAGCTGTGCCAGGGCCAGGAGCACCGGAGCCACGAGGTGGTGGCGGTGGAGGTGGAGCGGGAGCACAAGGAGGTGAGGTGGGGGCAGGGAAGGGGCTGTGCGGGGGAAACCTTTCTACCTCTCTGCACAGCCCAAGCCCAGACAGACCCTTGTGGGGTTTAGTTCCCAGGGCCAGGACAGCAGGGAGTGTGGCATTGATGGGTATCAGGGGTGGGATTGCAGGGGGCTGTGGGTCAGAATTGAGGGGCATCAGCAGAGCTGGGTGGGGGGAGCCCAGGGGTGGGATTGTAGGGGGATGTGGGTCTGCATTGAGAGGAGAAATGGAAGAGCAGTGGTGGGGAGCCCAGGGCTGGGACAGCACGGTGCTGGGCATCTGGGGCATCGGTAGAGCTGCAGGTTTGAATAGCAGAGAGGCTGTGGGTCAGGATTGAGGGGCATCAGCAGACCTGTTTAGTTGATACCATCATTGAGGGGTGGGGTCCGGAATGAAGGACATCCCAGAGCTTTTCGTGGGGGACATCCCAGGACTGGAGTATCAATGATGCTGCAGGTCAGGATTAAAGGGCATCAGTAGACCTGTGTGTGGGGAGCCCAGGGCTGAAATATAAGTTGAGTCAAAGGCTAAAGCGTGGGTTGGGGAGAGGGTTGTCTGTTTTCTAAGCTGGGGACACAGTTTGGCCCCTTGTACACATGGAGGACCAAAGTCCCCAACCCTGTTAAAGCACAGCGCTATGACACAGTCAGTTTCATAGTATAAGTGCTTAGCAGTCAAGGTAGCTCTTGCCAGTGGAAGGAGAAGGAAGGGAAAAAAGGTGTCAAGATCCCAGAACACTCTGTGCTTGTTAACTTGAAAATGGTGCTCTGTTCTCTGCAATTCCCTGGAGCTGCAGCCAGGCGGGGGAAAATCCGCATTGGAAAATCCACTGACAAGATGGTTTTAAGTAAAAATAACAGTTTAACCGGACTTTTACAAGGGGTTCCGCCTGGCTGCCAGATTACACAAATGCAAGAAATCTGGTAATGTAACTGATTATGTGTGGGTTTGGGGAGGAGGCAGAAACAAAAGTCTGGGCATAAACAGGTTCCTTTGGGAGGTACTGGGCCAAATCCATCCCTGGCCTCACTCCATCACCTTCACTTGAATTAAACCTGGGAGCAATTTGTCCACTTTCGTCTCTTTCCCACAGTATCTTGAATCGGGTCCTTTATTTTTTTTGGCTCCCTTCCCAGATTTCATTCCTTGCTCCATTCGTCTTTTGTGTTCTGTCGTCAGGGATTTTTCCATCACTCCCGTTCCCAGATGGGTCTGACTCATCTACCAAATTCTCACCCACAAGGTTTTCTTGAGCTGTCAGTTTCATTCTGGCTCATCTGCTGTAGTTGGGAGAAGTTCCCAAAGTGAGAGGGGAGGGGCAGCTTTGCTGGGCATTGCCATGACCTGGCTAATGGCCACTGCCCTCTACTGGTTAGAATCAGAGTTGCTGAAGTGTCTGTGCTATGGCTCTTACACTGCTAACACTTGATGGGGACTCTCCTTCAGCTCAAGCGGCAGGGGTCTGTGCTATTGCAGCAGATGGATCTGAGTCTCATTCCCGCTGGTGCTAGGAAGCTCCGAGTTGGCGTAGTTGGTAGAGGCAAACCTAGGCGATCACAGATCTGATTTATAGTGGGGAGTACCGAGGTGGAATTGACACGTGCTATTTCATCTGGTTTTTTGAGGCCACCCTCCTGCTGCAGAGAAACCTCTGGCCTTTGTTACTGAGTTCCATCGGTGTGATCTGCACTGTGGTGAACACAGAGGAAGGCAGGATCTCCAAGGAGCTGCCAGCCTTAGGCAAACAATACACTGCCCACCGGATCTAGCATGTTTAAGGCAGATCGTATGGGAGGCACAATCTACTGGACAGTGTTGGCTCTTTAATATTAATGTAACTACTTGCGGTGGATTGGCTTGAGGAATGGGAAAGGGGGCCTGGTAATGTTAAGGTTCATGCTTCACCACCACCCCTGCATCAGGAAGGTTAGTCCAAGATAGTACCTGGCAATGGAGGAGGGTGGGATCAGTTTCTGGGGGGCAGAGATATCAAGCAGCTGCATTGGGATCTGAAGTTGCCTTAAACAGCCTGGAACGTGTCAACGTCAATTTCGTTGACGCTCCCCGCTCCCTCCCCTTGGGGTTCTGCAGCTTCTCAGCTAAGATCTCTCCTATGCGTTGGTCTCCTCCTGCATGCAGCTGTTGCAAAAACTGCTTATTTCCTTTGGAGTTCAGTCCAATACACCTCAAAGGACAGGCATAACTCAGTAGACTTCTGGAAAAACAAGATTTATTGCAAGCAATAAGGAGTCAGAAGGGGTTATCACCCAAACAACTGGCTCAACTCAATACATGTGTGAGGATATTTTACACCTCTGTGTTGATAAGGGAGGGGGACTTTCAATCCACTTACACAGGTGGGAACACTTAATGACTATTACATCCATTGTTGGTCTTAATCTATTTCATTTACATGTCTGGTAAACAGGAGGTTCAAAACACTTAGGGGTACTTAGACACTATGACGCCTGCACATCTGTGACAGGGTGAATGCAAGTTTAAAATGCATGTTAAACTAGGGGTCAATAGTACATATACAGGGAGTGAGATTATAAGTCTAAGGTTATTTTAAAATCATACTACAACATTCTAAGTTACATTTTCCTAACAATCATTTTCTTAACACAGCCATTGGCAGGTGCTGTGCTGTTGGTGTGGTTTGGCGTCTGGCTAGCTTTTTCACTTTATCGGGCGACAGCACATTGTGCCTTGCTCCCAATGCACCTCTCCCAGGCCTATATTTATCCAAACCCCAAGAACGTTGCTAATGTGCAGCTATGGCTACAGCCGTGTACGTGCCCCTCGCAACCTTCCCGAAGGGGAGAGCCTTCTTCCCAAAACTCAAACCTCAGACACCCAGGAAATGTGGAATCAAGGTCCTGCCCTTCACAAGCACATTGGCCTGATGATCCAACATACCCTGCAAGCATTAGAACACTAGGCAATGCAGAGTTAAGGTTATTAGAACACTAGGCAATGCAGAGTTAAGGTTATTAGAACACTAGGCAATGCAGAGTTAAGGTTACTAGAACACTAGGCAATGCAGAGTTAAGGTTACTAGAACACTAGGCAATGCAGAGTTAAGGTGATGCTACCTACACATCCAGCACCATGCACATGTTCTAATGGGCATTGTGGCGAAGCTGATGCTCTTGTAAGGGGTGTGCAGGGGCCTTTACCCAGCATTTCTTGGTTATCCAACCTTTGAGCTTCAGGAGCAGTCCTCTCCCCTTTGGAAGGCTGCTGGGGAATGTCACAGCCTTGCTTTGGAAGGGGACGGGGAGCTCACTCCACTGCTGTGAGGCTGCAGCCGTTGCTCTGTGTTTAACAAAGCTTTCTGCATTTGAATTTCCATTATTGTTGTTAAAGTGGGAGGTAGCAAAGGACGGGGGTGGGGTCTAAGGGAGATGAGGCCAAGAGGACACTTGGAACAGAATGACTCCCCTGCCTGGTGAGTCCTAGCAGGTCTGTTGGGGCATGCTAGTGCTTTCTTGCTTTCTCCTGCTCCTTTGACACCCACCTGTCTCCGACCCTCTTTCCCTCATATACCACCATAGCCCTGCTCACCTGGGTGCAGGACATGGGTCAGGTGTGGTGGGGAAGCAGGAAGCGATTGCTGTTAGGGGAGCCTTCTCTTCCCTTCCATCCACACCTCCCCATCCAGAAATGCCCCCTCCTCAGCTCCAGTAAATATCCAGTAAATATCCCCCTCCTCAGCTGCCAGTCCCAGTCTGACTCACCAGTTCAAGTCGGGGAGTGGGGGAATCTGTGCAGCGGGGCCTGGTTGGGATGGGGCAGAGATGGTTTCCTGTCTCTCTAACTACAGTACCCCTTACCTCCTGCATGCCCCTTTCGCTCTACGCAGGGACTCCCCCACATCAGTGCCAATGAGCATGACAGCCCATCCCTGCCTCCGCCAATCAGTGTGCCCCTCCCATCCCTGCCCCATGTTCTGGAGCTATTAAGCCAATGAGCGCAGGAGCTGAGTGGAACGCTCTGCGTGGAGAGGTGCCCGTCCTGCAAGGTGCTGACGATGCACATACCAGCTGTTCTGAGCGGCGGTTAATAGGGGGCACGAAGGGGCGACTGGAATAAGAGGTGTCCATTGGGTCTGTGAAATGCCCCATCCAGAGGGGCAAGCCCTGGGATCTGCCACGCTGCGACTGGCTCGCTGTAAGGGTCGTTCCCACAGGTAGAGCTCAGCAGAGTGGCACGGTGGAAGCTTGCGGTGTTGCCCATGGAAACCACTGGGGTTGACCTGTACAAGTTTGAATCCTGCTCGCAGCGAGCGGCTCATTTAAATGGGTTGGACAAACGCCTGTCAGGGCAGGTCTAGATTTACATGAGCCTACCTCAGCGCACAGTACTGACCTCTCAACGTCCCTTCCAGCCCCACAGTTCTGGGATTTTGTCATTCTAGAAAAGAACCCCAAATCCCTCCTGTCCAAGGGAAGGTGGAGTCCACTGATCTCTGCTGCAAACTGAGGACTAAGGAAGGGCTAAGCATTTGCAACCTGACCACCTGCTTGATTTTGGGGTAGGGGGGAAGCAGGCATAATTCTGGAATCCCCTGTTTGATTTCCCTGAAATTTGGTAGAAAAGTTCTGCTTTGGCCTCACAGGCATCCTCCCGATTTTCAGCTCAGTTGGTTTTTAGTTGCAGAATCTGGATGGGTGGATGTGAACAATAAGGGTCCTCATGAAAAGGGGTTTGTAACATTAGCTATGGAGTAGGTGCTGTGGCTCCCTGCAGGTGATGTATATAAGCCACACCCGTTTGGAAGGCTCAGGTTCTGAATGCAGCCGGGAATGGCAGCTGACGCACCTTTCAGCAGGGCTGTTTTCATCCTTTTTGTTCTAAAGGCCCAGCAACCCAAAATCCTGAGCTGCGTGGAGAACCAGCTGGAGGAGCTGGGAGTCACCGTCGCGCAGACCAGGAAGACCGTGGAGCTCATCAAAGTAAGATGACCTTGTTACCTTGCCCAGGGCTCGAGCTGAGCTTGGAGCATTTCCTGCTCCCTCCCACCTCCCCTCTGAAATGCCTCCTCTGACAAATACCCTAGAGAGCCCCCCTAGAACTGAGAGCGACTCCGGAGAGACGTCTACTAGAGGCGGCTCTTCCCAGTTCGGGAGCGCTCAAGTGCTTTGGCCACCCAGCCTGCTGGCAGCTGACTTCCCCAGCAGCCGTCTGTCACCCATTTGCCTCAAGGGTTCACCCAGCTTTCCGCTCCCAGTTGGGGAGGTGTCGTCTGCCATGGATTTGGCATTAACTGCATCTCTGCATGGGACAGCAAAGCGCAGCCTGAGGGAAGGTGCTGAAATGCCATTTCCTGTGGAGAGAGGTGGGGGAAGTGAAGGGAGAGGTGATGAAAGAGAAACAAGTTGGACAAGTGCAGCCATGCTCCATGGAAATACAAAGGGGCACAGGGGGGCTGTTGGGTTCTACTCCTGCCTCTGCTACTGCCTCCCTGTCGGACCTTAGTTCACTTCACCTCTGTGCCCCCGTTTCTCCCTGTGTAAAATGGGAGCGGTAATACTCACCGACCTCAGAGGGGTGGGGTGTGGCATACGTCTTGTCTACACTGCTTGGAGTGCATTTTTTGGCACCACTTCAGCTGCACCATGGAAACCCTTAATGTAACTGTGCCCTAGTACAAGTGGTGGTTTGCTCCTGTGCAGCTACATTGGTGCCGAAAACCCCAGTACAGGTAAGATCTTAATGAACTGAGCTATAGAAAGGGGAAAGCTGATTACTAGTAATGCAGGTGCCCATCTTTGTGTGCTTAGAGCGCTGCCCTGAAGGAGAAGGAAAATGTCCGCAGGCTCTTTGATGAAGCTTCCAGAGCTCTGGTGACCTTCCAGAAAGAGGTGACCGGCTTCATCGAGGACGGCGAGCGCTCCATGCTGCTTGAGGCTGAAGAGGATCTCCGGCAGAAGGAGGAGAGGCGTGCCAAGCTGGCTCAGTGCCGGCAGAACCTGGAGAGGGTTCCGAGTACGGATACCATTTACTTCCTACAGGTGCGCCAGGAGCGGAGCAAACGCTGGGGCAGGGATGAAAATCACAAATGATCGGCGGTACTGATCTCCGCTAACGCTTCCTGTGGACCTGACACTTGCAAGCCCCTCTCCCTCCAAACTGTAGTGCAGCTCTTGGCTCATCCATTATTCAACCAGGAGCTGACCCAAAGCCTGCCGAAGACAACAGGCGTTTTCCCATTGCCTTCAGTGGGCTTCGGGTCCGGCTGCGAGTGAGCAATTCGCCCACACTCATGGTTGCAAATGGAAGACAGGCAAACACAAGGAGCTGATGGAGCCAGACAGTCACTGTCAGCAACAGGCGCTGGGAGTGGGTAGGAGTGGCGGGGTGCTGGGAGCAGCGAGATGCTGGGAGTGCATGTCGACCTGCACCAAGTACATAGCTAGATACATACCAATTTACTGTTAATGCTGAACCTTCGTTGTAACTGAGAGCCTCACTCTGTGAAGAACAAGAGCCCAGGAGCTGGCAAAGGTTAGAATATGCCAGCGATCCCTACTGGATGTGACAGTGCATGTGTAACCCACTCACCTCCTGGGAGTGGTGCTCTGTCTCACGTCGTGGCATCAAGACCTCTTAGAGATGAATGAGGCTGCTCTACAGCCAGCTGATTGTTAGCTCATGCAGTAGAGGCTCATGCACCAAGGTCCCAGGTTCAATCCTGACTGTTGATACTCAGGGTCTTTCGGTGTTACACATGCATACTAGGGGGCTCAGGTCTGCAATGCGGCAGTGTGGGGACAAAGTCTGTAGACTTGGGTCTCCTAAGGGTGTGTTAATCAGGTGGCAGGTGAATGGAAATAGAGGGTGAGTTGTTTGAAAAGGCTCAGTGCACATGATGCCCTAAGCTCAGGCCCCTAATTCAAGGTCACTGCAGTGAGTTTGATACTGGGTTTTTGGGTTGCATGTGAACTAACTCACCTCCTGCCACTCACTGGCAAGTTAAACAGGGGGAAATAATGGGCAGCTATTGTGGGCATGCACAAAGCAGCCCCTGGCATGGAGGCAATCGCTGCAGAGCGAGCGACCTTCAAGCACCTCAGCTGTGGAGCTGAGAGAATGGTCCTTGGTGGGAGGAGATACTGTTGTACCTGTGTCAGATTTGAAACTGACTAAGGAACACATGGCCAGAGAAGTCGGTTTCCTCCCTCTTGCATGTCTGTCTTCAGGCTGGGTCATGGGAACAATCACTGCACTAGTGTTTTGGGAAGGGGTGTGGTGGTGGAACAAGACACAGCCCAAGATTCTTGAAGTCTTTTGATCCCTGTGTCCTTGGCTCAGGAGTTCCAGGCGTTAAAAATAGCAGCCGAGGAAAAGAGTTCCCTGTGTCCCAGCTTCCAGAAGGAACTGAGCTTCACCAAGTCCAGCCAGGCCGTGTGTGCCATGAAAGAGCTGCTGGTGACTGCATGCAAGAACCAGCGGGACCAATTGCTGGGGAAGGGGTATGAAGAGTCTGGTTTCTGTGGGATGCAAGAAGGTGTGTATTTAGTGACCGAAGCTAGCCCCTTGTTGTGTGGGCCAAGGTTTATATTGCTCCCCAGCGTGCACAAGGAGCACTGAGGCTCTTTAGAGTCCCCATTTAACTTTATAACTAGCAAATGAATGTGAGAAGCCAGCACCCCCAGGGCAGAGCCGTGGAGAGCTCCCTACCCCTCCCGAGAGCCTTGGAAATTGTACAGCATGGTTACTCTGCAACTGCATAATCAGCCTCTGTCAGGCTCTGCCATCTGGGCTCACACCTCGCTCTGGGGGTTTTATGAAGTTTCCACGACGACTAGAAAGTCAGAAGACAACAAACAGGCTTGGAGCTAGGTGTGGTTTGGGGAACTTCCCCCAAGAGGCTTCCCATTAAAGGGAGACTTGTGTCCTCTGAACAAGACCCATCCGTCCTGCCGGGGGGAGGGGGAGGGGAAGGAAGCTGAAGCTGCTGGTTGAGTTTCAGACAGACTCAGGCAGGCTCCATTTTAGCTTTTAATGACTGGTTCAACTCCCCGTTGTTTGTAATTCTCCTGGAGCCCCATCAAAATCATTCCCTTCCCAGCCACGCCCGTCTCCTCCTGCGGAACACATGTGGCCATTGCCTGCCATTAAGCCCAGTCCAACAGGGATCTGCCTTGAATTGGATATATGGTGTGCTGGCCTCAGCCTAGGACAGGGGTGGGCAAACTTTTCGGCCCGAGGGCCACATTGGGGTTCAAACTTGTGTGGAGGGCCAGGTAGGGAAGGCTGTGCCTCCCCAAACAGCCTGTCCCTGTCCCCTGTCTGACTTCCCGCCCCCTGACTGTTTCCTCAGAACTGCCGACCTATCCAACCCCCCACTCCTTGTCCCCTGATTGACCCCTCTGGAGACCCCCCCACTCTAACTGCCCCCCCCAGGACCCTACCCCCATCTAAGCCCCGCTGCTCTTTGTCCCCTGACTGCCCCCTTCTGAGACCCCCCAACTCTAACCATCACCATCCCTAGACCCCCACCCTTATCTAAGCCCCCCTGTTCCTTGTCCCAGCTGCCCCCTCCAGAGACCCCCTACCCCTAGTCACCCCTCCAAGACTCCCTATCTAAGCCCCCTGTTCCTTTCCCCTGACCGCTCCCCTCCAGAGACCCCTCCCACCCCCTAAACATCCCCCAGGACCCTACCCCCTATCCAATTCCCCCTGCTTCCTGACCGCCCTGCCCCCTGAGAGGCCCACTGGGACTCCCACATGCCATCCAACCCCCCATTCACTGCCCCCCAAGACCCTCTACCCCTTATTTAACCCGCAGGCCCAGCCTGGCCACGGCCCACTTACCCCGCTGCCACTGCTAAGAATAGCGTGTTTGGCCTGCAGCCAGACACGCCGCTGTGCTGTTCTGCCAGAGCGCACAATGTTGTCTGGCCTGGAGCCAAACATGCGGTCGCGCAGCCCCGCCCCACAGAGCTGCTGCTCACAGTCCGCTGCGGCCGCGGGGGAGGGAGACAGTGAGGGAGGGGCCGGAGCAGCCTCCCCAGCCGGACCTCGGGGGCAGGTTCAGAGGAGCCCGCGGGCCGAATCCAGCCCGCGGACCGTAGTTTGCCCACCCCTGGCCTAGGAACACAGGGCTGGGTTGTTAGTGCACCCTGTTGGCTGGCTAGCAGTGCAGCAGCAGGACCATCTGTTATAGGACTCTGCATGAATGTTAGAGTCCCAGGGATGTTCCTTTCTGCTCTGTTTGATATTTTTAAAGCAGGAGTAGCACTATGCACCCTGACGTGTGAGCCCAGGGCTTTGCCCCTCCCTCCGAGATTCATGCAGTATCCGTTCATGGGGGCTGTCTTGCCTTTGCTGTTTATGTAGCTTTATGGTGATGCCTTTTATTCCTCTCCTGGCAGCAGTCACCGAGCTCCAGCCTTCAGACAAATCAAACAATCCAGCTTGCTTGGAGACAAGAGACTATTTCCTGAAATGTAAGCCCCTGACCTTTGCTTTGGCTTCTGTTGCTAAGGCCAGTTACTGTATTTCCCCTTCTGCTCAAAGCACTGAGGACATGTCAACTGTCTGTACTGGCAGCTGCATTTGTGTGTCTGCTCCCTGGCAGGGTCTGGTGCATGTTGTTGGGATAAATACCAGACAGCTAATAAAGGGAGTCCATTTGCCTTCCAGCTAAAGTCTTCAAAACTCAACCTATGTGTAGTTCTGCCAGACCAGTCTGGGAGCCCCAGCCAAGATGCTGTTGCACGTAAAGCGCTTTCCACTTAATTCAGTCATAGATGAATTTGATCCTCTGTTTAATTAGCTCGGAACCTCTGGAGTCAAATAACTTGTCATCAGAATAACATTAATTCTGTGCTGTGTTTTGAACCAGTTTGATGGCTTCAGGCAGGTGGTCTATTCGGTTGCTGAATAGATAAAGATGTTAAAGCCAGACAAAATTCTGACTCAGAAGAGCCCAAGGAAGAGCCAGGCTAACTGAAGAAGGTTACTGTGAAAAGTTGCCCCATTCATACACCGCAGCTGACATTCAAAGCCCTGTGCCGGGCTTGGCCAGCTGCTACCCAAAGACCAGCTGTGGAAGCAAAAGGACTAGAAAGAGACTGACAGTGTGCCCCAGTAGCACTAGCTCGCAGAGAGGGGAGAGAAATCGAGCTCTCATCCCTCTCTGAGCCATCTCTCACCAGTGCACTACCACGGATCTCTGCTTTCTTCCCCCGGCTTTATGTTCTGCTCCTCGCCTGGTCACGCAGCCATGCGCTTACTCACAAATCCGAGGGCGATTCTCTCAGGCCTGTCAACAGTCTCCTTGGAGGAGCTGCTGCCCCACTCTGCTGGTCACGCTCTCCCCAGCGGAAGACGGGCCTGTGCAGATATGGATACAATCCACGAATGCCTCATTGAGCTGGAAATTCAAGGACCTCCCTGTTCCCCATGACTCCTCTGCATCTGACTAGTGAGCTGGAACCCCTGGGCTTTGTGGCTCTACACTTGGCCTTATTCCTGGGTGTGGGAGGGTGGCCCGTACTCTATCCCAGCTGAATTCCTGTTTTGCAAATATTCATCAACAGGGCCATAACCCTCCTCCTGGCCAGACAGAAATCTCTTGGGATTAGTCTAGATTTTAGCTTTCTGGAGCCAATTACTGCCACTCCAGTATTCAGTGATAGGAGGCCCATTGCTCCATGTCCCCCCCAGCCTCCTGCTGCCCAAGAGAACCAGACCAGCCATAAAAATCTGTGATTCTTTCAAAGTCAGTATCCATGATGGATACTTGCTCAGCTTTTCAGGGCAAGGGCATGTGGTCAATTTACTGGGGGGAGGGTTGAGTCTTTGCAGTTCTCTGCAGCGTTAAGGGGTTTTTAATGGGTAAATCTGCTGCATGGTAAAGTCAGAATACGCCTCTTAACCTCTCTGCTAGACAGAAAGAGCTGGTCTCTCATGTTGTTTCTGGCCTCACTAATAATCTGCTGTCTTAGTCTGTGGCTGTTCACCCTAACACGCACCATCAGATCAGACACTGTATGTGAGCTGCAATCAGCGGGAATGCTCTTGCTTTGTGTATGCAGGGTTGAATTTCTAGAGGGATGGGGGTGGCGGGAAGTTCTCGGGGCAGGGCTCTCTGCTCTGGAATTCTCCTGATGATCAGACAAAGGCCAGATCCATCCAGTAGCCAGTAGGATGTGGTACTAAGGGCATGACTACATTGCAAGTGAAGGTGTCATTGTAGCATGTGAGTACACACACTAGCTTTACTCCAGCTAGTACAGGGAACAACAGCAGTGGAGATGCACGCAGCGTGGGCTAGCAACCAGGCTGCCCAGCAGGCTCCTGCTATATAGCTAGCCTGTGTTGAAGCCCGTGCCATCACATCTACACTACTACGGTTACCCGTGCTAGAGTAAAGCTACTGCGGGTATGGCACCCCCACCTCCCATGGTACAATCATACCTTTGTTTGCCTCTCTTTAGCATTGCTGATTTGGGTCAATAGCTGGGTGGGTGTTTATTGCCATTGGGCCGGGGGCGGGAAAGGCCTCTGCCCGGATATCGGAGAGCGGTAGTACGGAAACAGACCTGGCAACGTTAGCCACTGAAACTCACCGCTTGGGGCTAACGGGGGAAGGGATGCTCTGTGCTGAATTCTATTCTGAGTCTCTCTCTTGTGTTTGCGTGTCTCCTCCTGCACAGTTGCCTTCATCATCGATTTGGACAGCGACACCGCGGACAAGTTCCTCCAGTTGTTCGGAACCAAAGGGGCCAAACGAGTATTGAACCCCATCGGCTACCCCGAGAGCCCAACTCGGTTTCTCAACTGTGAGCAGGTGCTGGGCGAGAACCTGATGAACCGGGGCAACTACTACTGGGAGGTGGAAATCATCGATGGCTGGGTGAGCATCGGCGTCATCGCCGAGGCCTTCAACCCGCGGGAGTCCTACGACAGGGGCCGCCTGGGGAGGAATGAGAAATCCTGCTGCCTGCAGTGGAATGGACAGAACTACGTGGCCTGGTTTGGCGGCTTCGAATCTGTTATCCAGCAGCCCTTCTTTCACACGATCGGGGTGTACCTGGAGTATTCGGAAAAGGCGCTGACCTTCTACGGGGTCAGGGACGCCAAGATGACGTGTCTCCAACAGCTCAAGGTTGCCCGCTTCAAAAAAGGCCACTTTGACCCCTTCCAGAATAAGGTCAACCACCAGTTCCCATCGCTGTTTGCGTACAACCTCAAACCAGCCTTTTTCCTGGAAAGCGTAGATGCCCATATGCAGATTGGGCCATTGAAGAAAGATTGTGTTTCAGTGTTAAAGCGGAGGTAACTTGCAGAGGAGACCCAAGAGTCTCTCTTGTAATTGTTTACCAGCACTGTGGCTTATATAGACTTCTCTCTGGAATAGCCTTGCCAACCCACTCTAGCCCTGAGCTGTTTGTAACCCAGGGGTTAACAAACAGAAGTCACCTCTTAGTGGATAGAGCCCTGGACTGGGACTCAGGAGACCTGGGTTCTGTTTCTGGCTCTGCCATTGGGTGACCGTGGGTAAGTCATGTCACCGCTCTGTGCCTCAGTTTTGCCATCTGTAAAATGGGAGTAATTATACTAACCTGCTTTGTACAGTGCTTTGAGATCAACTGAGGAAAAGCAATAGATAAGAGCTAGCTATTATTATTATCTTTAAAAACAGGGGCATTTTAAGATGACCTAACCCTGCCAGCCCTCCGCTCCTAACCAAGGGGATATAATCTTAGTGACCGCTCCGACCATGTGATCCCACAGTTACTCTGCTCTGTGCCTTATTCCACACTGTAAATGAGGGATTGTCGTTTAATACGTGTTAGCCCCACTATGCCTTTAAAATCTGCTTTCTGGCTGAACGCCTCCTAGACAATGCTTTTAAAACAACAGGTGCAGCACAGACTGTACAAATACAAAGCTCTACACAACAGCAGTGCACTGAACCACCAGTGTGCCTCAGCCTTATTCTGGAGGGACCTTACCTAAAGGTGAGAGGACTCCCTCTCGCCCCTGCAAACCATACATGTGCTGCACATAAAGACACCTCATGTCCCAGAGCAGGGAGGTGATAGATCAGCACTGATGAGATCACACCTCAACTGAGTCCAACACACCTCCACATCAGAAAGAGGGAGGCCAGAATGCAGGGAAAACCAGCAAGAATGACTAAGGGTGTGGGAGGGATGGGTTGGTTGAGGAAAGATTAAAAGTCCTGGATTGGCTGCAGGATTACGATGGAACATGACTCTGATGCACAACAATGTAACCGCATTTTAGTAAAAATTGTTAGGGGTGGTAAGTAGGGCTCTAACCAAGAGGAATGGGATGAAATTAAGGAGAATGAAAGCTGAATATCGGGAAAATTTCTTAATGGCGAGATCAATTCTTTTGTGGAATAATCTCCCAAGGGAAATGGTGGATTGTCCCATCAGCTGAATTATTTAAAAGTGGTTTGGATAAAGGACTAAAAAATATATTGTGCAGAACAATCTCGCATTATCCAGGAGATGGAGTAGATGAATGAATGCTGTAGAATTTATTCCTCTCTAGCTTCTGTGAGAGGTTCATCCAGTTCTTGGCTTCTTTGGTGAGACTGCCAATTAGCCTAACCCCATTGTGATGTCACCTGTCCACTAAAACTTGGTGGTCCACCAAGCTCATTTTCACATAGTCCACCAAATAACCATCCAGATGGTAGCAGCTTTCAATAGGGGATGGATTTGAACTGTGACACGTGATTTTCATGGGATGAAATGTCCCAAATCCCATTCCCAATCTCTTGAACAAAGTGATGTTACATGTAAAGGGAAACGAATGACCCCTGTGATGTTCATGCAAACCATCTGTGTCTGCATCATGAACATCATCTTCTGCGGATACTTTGGATGTTGGTCTGTTGCATTTGGGAAAGAAAAATATTCCTGTGGGCATTATGAGGCCAGTCCTGAACTCGTTATTTAGGCTAATGTCCAATTGACTTCCACTAGAGCAGCTCTGGGCCCTCAATCTGCTTCCCAGTACTATAAAATATCCCAGCCAGTGGGATGAAATAGCTGCTAGTGAGAGACTCCAGCACCATTCACTGGCTGGAGATCCTGAAATAGCAGCAGTGGTATTTATGAAAATTCATTTTTAATCGTTTTTTATCCAGGAACTATTCATTTAGTTAATTAAGGCATCACTGCAGGTTTCCTTTTCTTGGGAACTTTAGTAGCATTAAAATCACAGACTCCTAAAAGATTCCAGTTAGTGCCATTCCTTTTTAGTTAGTTATGTACTCCAGTGTAGTTTATAAAGGGTTTTAAATGATGAACAGATGTGATAAGTTGTTACAGATATAAATAGTGTGTGTTATAGAAGCACATCGGTAGAAGCTATTCTAGATGGTTGTAAGCCCTGGTTATAAACAACCTATTGATCTGTTGGATTCTGACAATCTGTAACCTTTCATTAACTATATATTAAAACAGCTATTAATTATGTATTAACCATTTATAAATGTATCCTTAATATAAAGGAGGGTGGGGAATCCCTTCTGAAAAAAGGTGGAAAGGAAAAGAGAACTTTCAAGAGCACATTTCTCAAGCCACCTTCTCAAATATGTCCTGGAGATATATAATAGCTGGAATTAATTACTGGCACATCTATGCACTGCAGTAACTACATCTCCTACCTGTCTCAGTGTTATATGCATTGCTATGCGTTCATTTTCTCTGATATTAGTTTATCACCTACCTCCTAGAGCTTGCATTATTAAAAAAAAAATCTAGTGTACTGTATATATGTAGAGAAAAAATAAATGGGTCAGGTTCACCACGGATGTAACCCACTTCCAGAAAGGATGAATTTGGCCCATCTAATACTAAGATGGAGTTAAGGCTGTATATACACAGAAATATATTCAAGGAAAAAAACACAAAATGCTGTAATTAAAAGAGCAGTCCAAAGGCCAGGAAATTCACAGTTAAAATTACAGGTACATCTCCCAACATGGAGGCCAGGTGAAATGTACTCGCTCACCTTCTGAAAATAGTCAAAGGCTCCACTCCTCTGAAAGCCAACAGCTTCAGGAGACCTGGTTTCTGTTCCCAGCTATGCCACAGAGGCCTGCTGGATGATATTGGGCAAGTCACTTCCCAGGCCTGTGCTACAGCTTTCCCATCTGTAAAATGGGCATAATGATCCTTACATCCTTTGTAAAATACTTTTGAGATCTACTGATGAAAAGTACTAGATATCATTAGATAGATAGATAGATATAAAGAGCTAGGAATTATTATATGGTGATTTTTTAAATATGATGAGCAATTAAAAAAAGATTAGCAAATTCTTCAAGAAGTGCAAACACCTTGGATGAAATCTTGACTCTGTTTAAATCTATGAGAATTTTGCTATTGATTTCAATGGGGACAAGAGATCACTTCTTATGTTTTTAACTCTTATTTCTGAAGCACCATGTCTTTTTTGTGTCTGACTTTGCATAAAATCTCTAATGTGGCATGAGACGATATTTGTGCTGTTTTATGTGGATTGCTTTAGTTTTGGCAAAGCTGGAGGTGATTAGAGTTGCAAAAGCTAGATTCAACCTTCGCAACAGAGAAGCTATCCATAACATAGTGAGAGGGAAAAATAAGATATTAATCTCCGTACTTCTGCATAATATGTGCAGTAAGGGCTCTAGGACACTTGCTTAAGTCTTTATTAGCTAATATAGCTCACTCTCATGGGCCAAATTCTGACTGTGTTACTCGAGCAAAGCTGCCATAAGCTTCAACAGGAGTTTTGCCTGAGTGTGGGCTGCCGGAGTGGGCCCTGGTTCCATTTGTGTATCAAAGAAGATGACTTAATTCCTTATTAGAACAAATGTGTCTTTGGCAGAGGATCCGTTATGCAAAGGTGGGCATTTCCCATTCTCCCATTTGCCCATAGCAAAGGTTTATGTCTCACCCCCTGTCTGTCTCACCCACTCATTCAGGAGATTAATCAGTTAGGGTGATCCTAAACTTTTGTTTTTCCCCGGTGTATCTGCATAACTTTTTCCCCATCCTGGGCTTCAGCGGTGAAGGCAGTGGCAGTACTCAGGAGGTAATGATGTCTAGCAGATAGAGCATTGAATTAAGAGTTGGGAGAATTGGATTCTGTTCCTAGTTCTTCCACTGACTTGCTGTGTGACCCTGGGTGAATCACTTAACCATTCTGTGCCTCTTTTTCCCAGTCTGTGAAATGGGGATACTAACACCCAGCTTTAGAAAGGGCTTTGAGAACCACTGTTGAAAGGTGCTATATAAAAGGGAAGCATTATTATATTACCCTTCCCATGAATGGAAGAAAATGTTGATATAAGACTTCAGAACCACTCCATAAGCAGCCACAAGGGTAGTGCAGAAATGCAATGTATGGCAGGAAGCTACTGACATGGGCCCTTCTCAGCCCTGTTATAAGCAGTTGCAACTTCCGTTGTGGCTGGTATACCTGCTTACCTCCATGCCTGAACCTGGCCTATTCTCGCTAGACTCTGGCAGGTTGGAGAGGATGAATTCCAAGGTTAACCATGAAACCAGTGCCCTGCCCAGCAGTGAATAATGCTATCCACTAGGCCCCAGAAGTATTTGGTATGTCCATGAAATGAAACAGTAGGATTTGTACAGAGAACTTGCTATAAATGATCTTCCACATTTGCCTGCAATAACTTGTAAATGCAGCTTTAATAAAAGGCAGCAGGTGAGCTGATTCATTTTATCACAGGTATACAATCTGCTGCATTTTTAAGATGATTATCACCGGCCTATTCTTTTGGTACATTTGGAAGTAAGATAAACCCTCATGCTTCAGGGCACAAACCAAGCTCTAACTATCAGGGATAGGAAGAAAGTTCCCCCTGTCGGCAGTTTATTCAATAATTTCCCTCTTCAAGATTCCTCTGATTGTATTTGGAGACAGGGTACTGGATTAGATGGACCACTGGCTTGATCCAGGATTGAAATCCCTATATTCCTAACATGCATTGGGTGTAAACTGGAATGATCAGGAAATTCACACTGAACCAAGTCTGGGTCTATCCTCTGCTTTTCCATAAGCAACAGGATAAATCCAATAAGTGGGTGTTTAAATAGCATTGTGCAGTTCTGAGTGTCTGTTTTTTCTTGAGAAATTTTCGCCTCACATCGTGATCATCTTTTTACTTAGGATTTTTTTAGTACTCAGGAGGTAATGATGTCTAGCAGATAGAGCATTGAATTAAGAGTTGGGAGAATTGGATTCTGTTCCTAGTTCTTCCACTGACTTGCTGGGTGAATTGTATTAAAGTGTGTGAGGAAACTGTAACAATAATATAATGCTATGAAAGAATGTTAACTACCATTAAACAGTGTACAAACAACACACTGGATTATCTTTCCTTATAAAACAAAACGGCTGAATTATCTGGCCATCTTGTCATTGATTGTTCAGCGTTTTTTTAATGCTGGATAAGCCAAATGAGATTTGTTTCCTAGTGATGAATGGTTATCAGCAATCATCTTGCAGCAACAGGGACTGACCTCCATTTTATCCACAGTGCAAACAGGAGCTTTCCCAGCCTGCTCCATCAGTAATCTGAATTCTGACCCAGGCAACAACTAGGAATCAGAAGTAGCTCTGTCTCCATTTTATCTCAGCCCTGTGCTGCTCTCTGATAGATCCTGCCAACACCACCAAATATCACTGGTGGTTTTGCAATGTGATGTACAAACAGTTCTCACTTATGGGATTGTAAACTGGATGCGAGCCCAGAAAAAATGAGTGTTTTTGCCACTACTGAGCCAGCTAGGAAATTTCCTTGGAAAAAAAACATGGCGTGAACCACAACAAAATACATTGGTTCAAAAATAACTTGTAACTCCCATTGTGCCAAAGTGCTTTACAAACCTAAACGCTCCCCCTGCGAAGTGCAGCTGTTCAGCAGGGCACAAGCAGCGCTGCAAATCATTTTAAGCAAGGAAGAGTGCTGTGTCCAAGTGAACCATTTCTTGCCAGTTCAAGGGAGCTCCAAATCCGGTCAAATGAAATGTTAGCAGAATATATTTATGTTTTGAAACACTCTTAAGAACTGTCCCCAAATAGATGAGAATAAGTTTTTGGATTATCCCTACTACTATAGTATAGACAAAATATAGACCTAATGGGGTTTAATAGAAAAGAGAAAATCTGAACTGCCTTTTTAGCTCAGTTTTCTGTTGAGGCTAGTGATGGTTTAAAAGTTAACAATTTGCCTCTTGTTCCCAAATTTAATCCTGTGGAGAATTTGCAGTAATACACCCAGCTCTAACCAGTCCTCTGCTCCTTAGTTCCACAGAACAGTCTCTCACACACACTGAGGCTGAGCAGCTGAAAGAGGAATTTGGAAATTAATTTCTTGTTTATTTAAAAAATATGCTACACTCAAGCAATTCTGTGTCCCTTCACTGCTCTGAGTGGAGGAACCTACTTGTTGCTGGGGAGAGCAGCAGACCAAAGAGCAAGACCCACAAAACCGATCTAATCCAAGCCTCCCAATAGGGTGACCAGACAATGTGAAAAATGAGGATGGAGGTGGGGGGTAATAGGAGCCTATATAAGAAAAAGACCCCAAAATTGGGACTGTCCCTATAAAATTGGGGTATCTGGTCACTCTACCTCCCAGGCAACTAACTTCTCCTTTATATTTAATACTATTTCTGAGTTGTTCCCTGTCTGTTTTCTTTCTTCCCAGTACCTTCTTTGTTGGTGCCACCTGTTCTTAATAAAAGTAGTAACAATTTATGTAAGTCTAGGTCTAGGACCATAGCTCCTTATGGGACTTCTCAGGCTGCAATGCTCCCAATGTGATGCAAATTCAACTATTTCAGCGTTGTGTTGGTGCAGCCTTGTGGAGTCCTGCACATCCAGGGTCAGGCATTGATTTAATTTAATGTACCTGAATATTTGGATCTAATTTCTAAATTATATTGTTAAATTTATTCACCTAAATTTGGGTTATGGCTAAGAACATAAGAAAGGCCGTACTGGGTCAGACCAAAGGTCCATCTAGCCCAGTATCCTGTCTACCGAGAGTGGCCAATGCCAAGTGCCCCGGAGTGAGTGAACCTAACAGGTAAAGATCAAGTGATCTCTCTCCTGCCATCCATCACCCCCCTCTGACAAACACAGGTTAGGGACACCATTCCTTACCCAGCCTGGCTAATAGCCATTAATGGACTTAACTTCCATGAATTTATCCAGTTCTCTTTTAAACCCTGTTATAGTCCTAGCCTTCACAGCCTCCTCAGGCAAGGAGTTCCACAGGTTGACTGTGCGCTGTGTGAAGAAGAACTTCCTCTTATTTGTTTTAAACCTGCTGCCCACTAATTTCAATGGGTGGCCCCTAGTTCTTCTATTATGGGAACAAGTAAATAACTTTTCCTTATTCACTTTCTCCACGCCACTCATAATTTTATATACCTCTATCATGTCCCCCTTTAGTCTCCTCCAAGCTAAAAAGTCCTAGCCTCTTTAATCTCTCCTCATATGGGACCCGTTCCAATCCCCTAATCATTTTAGTTGCCCTTCTCTGAACCTTTTCTAATGCCAATATATCCTTTTTGAGATGAGACCACATTTGTACACAGTATTCAAGATGTGGGCGCACCATGGATTTGTATAAGGGCAATAAGATACTCTCCGTCTTATTCTCTATCCTTTTTTTAATGATTCCTAACATCCTGTTTGCTTTTTTGACTGCCGCTGCACACTGCATGGACATCTTCAGAGAACTATCCACGATGACTCCAAGATCTTTTTCCTGATTAGTTATAGCTAAAGTAGCCCCCATCATATTGTACGTATAGTTGGGGTTATTTTTTCCAAAGTGCATTACTCTACATTTTTCCACATTAAATTTCATTTGCCATTTTGTTGCCCAATCATTTAGTTTTGTGAGATCTTTTTGAAGTTCTTCACAGTCTGCTTGGGTCTTAACTATTTTGAGCAGTTTAGTATCATCTGCAAACTTTGCCACCTCACTGTTTACCCCTTCCTCCAAATCATTGATGAATAAGTTGAATAGGGTTGGTCCTAGGACTGACCTTTGGGGAATACCACTAGTTACCCCTCTCCATTCTGAAAATTTACCATTTATTCCTACCCTTTGTTCCCTGTCTTTTAACCAGTTCTCAATCCATGAAAGGATCTTCCCTCTTATCCCATGGCAACTTAATTTACGTAAGAGCCTTTGGTGAGGGACCTTGTCAAAGGCTTTCTGGAAATCTAAGTACGCTACGTCCACCCCCTTGTCCACATGTTTGTTGACCCCCTTCAAAGAACTCTAATAGATTAGTAAGACATGATTTCCCTTTACAGAAACCATGCTGACTTTTCCCCAACAATTTATGTTCTTCTATGTGCCTGACAATTTTATTCTTTACTATTGTTTCAACTAATTTGCTCGGTACGGATGTTAGACTTACCAGTCTGTAGTTGCCGGGATCACCTCTAGAGCCCTTTTTAAAGATTGGCATTACATTAGCTATCTTCCAGTCATTGGGTACAGAAGCTGATTTAAAGGACAGGTTACAAACCCTAGTTAATAGGTCCGCAATTTCACATTTGAGTTCTTTCAGAACTCTTGGGTGAATGCCATCTGGTCCCAGTGACTTGTTACAGTTACGTTTATCAGTTAGTTCCAAAACCTCCGCTAGTGACACTTCAATCTGTGACAATTCCTCAGATTTGTCACCTACAAAATACGGCTCAGGTTTGGGAATCTCCCTAACGTCCTCAGCCGTGAAGACCGAAGCAAAGAATTCATTTAGTTTCTCCACAACGACTTTATCATCTTTAAGTGCTCCTTTTGTATCTCTATCATCCAGGGGCCCCACTGGTTGTTTAGCAGGCTTCCTGCTTCTGACGTATTTAAAAAACATTTTATTATTACCTTTTGAGTTTCTGGCTAGCTGTTCTTCAAATTCCATTTTGGCTTTTCTTACTACATTTTTACACTTAATGTGGCAGTGTTTATGCTCCTCTCTAGTTACCTCAGTAGGATTTGACTTCCACTTTTTAAAAGATGCCTTTTTATCTCTCACTGCTTCTTTTACATGGTTTTTAAGCCACGGTGGCTCTTTTTTAGTTCTTTGACTTTGTTTTTTAATTTGGGGTATACATTTAAGTTGGGCCTTTATTATGGTGTCTTTGAAAAGTGTCCATGCAGCTTGCAGGGATTTCACTTTAGTCACTTTATCTATTAATTTCCGATTAACTAACCCCCTCATTTTTGCATAGTTCCCCTTCCTGAAATTAAATGTCAGTGTTGGGCTGCTGTGGTTTTGTTCCCAGCACAGGAATGTTAAATGTTATTATATTATGATCACTATTCCCAAGCGGTCCTGTTATAGTTACCTCTTGGACCAGCTCTTGCGCGCCACTCAGGACTAAATCAAGAGTAGCCTCTCCCCTTGTGGGTTCCTGTACCAGCTGCTCCAAGAAGCAGTCATTTAAAGTATCGAGGAATTTGGTGTCTGCATTTCGTCCTGAGGTGACATGTACCCAGTCAATATGGGGATAATTGAAATCCCCCATTATTATTGACTTATTTATTCTGACAGCCTCTCTAATCTCCCTTAACATTATGATTATGATTCTGTACTATATGTATCTTAAGACTTTTAAAACAAACTATATGGATAATCTAAGCACTATACCCAGATGTACAGACACCTTTTTCTTAATCTGTATATTATATATATATATTTTAACATTAGCTTTAATAATATTTGAAGGGACAAGCATGGTGTCATGATGGAGATGTTTGTGGCCAGAGAGCTGTTTGCATCAGTCTGCAAGGAGATGTCGGCTCATCACAAGACGCTGACTTCTCCACGTGGGGTCCTTCTGTTCAATATGATGAGCGACATGTTGACTTTTTGGAGGCCCATGACCTGAGATGTTTTTGGGGCCAGTGTGCCCCAATGGGTGTGAGACAGAGGACAATGGGCCCGCCAGAGGAGGGGGATCGCAGCCCATATGGGTGGACAGGACTCCTACAAACTCCAGGGCACTCCGACAGGGCCGTACCCCTGAAAAGCCCCTTCCCCCTATGAGTGCAAGAGACCCCATGCAGCCCCACCCCATTGGCAGCCTTGGGAAATGTGGCTGGCCCACGGTGCAGATGGGGAAGCAGCAGGCTGACCTAAGGCCACCTGCCACAGACCAGCGTGCCACGCTCCATGACCCTGGGAGCAGACCATCTCTGAGGGACCTATGGTAACTACAGGTCCCAGCATGCAACACTCTACCGCTAAGAGGCCCATGGGAACTACAGATCCCAGCATGCAACACTCCATCTCTAACTGGGAACTAAAGGTCCCAGCATGCCACGCTCCCGCCTCCGTGCCGTGTCGCGCCGCTTTGCATGCCGGGCGATTCGGTCTCCGCGCCCACCCCATCACACCCCAGCGGTCTCTCGCTGCGCAGGCGCAGTGTCTCATCCCCTGGCCCGCGTCCGGCCGCAGCGGGAGGTCGGGAGTGTGCCGCGGAGGCCATGGCGCTGAACAGGAACCACTCGGAGGGGGGCGGCGTGATTGTCAATAACAGCGAGAGGTGAGAGACACCCCCCCTTTCTCCTGGGGGGGGCGTTACCAGTGGGCAGCTCGAAGGGGGTGGGGTTTGGATCACGTGGTCTCCCCCTCCTCCCGTGGCTGGGGGAGGCCAGGGCCCCCACCCTGAAGCACCGCGTCGCAGACCAGCCCCCCCCCGCAATACTGCCCCCCCCGGCAACCTGGCCCCCGCCCCCCACTGCCCCGGGCCCTGCGGGTGTCACCTGTCCGCCATTTCCCGGGCTCGGCCCCACCTGGAGGTCGCTGCCCGGTACTCGGGGCTCGGGATCATCCCTCGTGCCCCGTCCTTCGTGCCGCAGAGGTGGGAGCTCGCGGGCGGCCGTGGCGACCTTTGGGCAGCCCCAGGAATGGAGGTGGGGGAGCCCCAGCTGCACTCCCCCCCCATCCCCCCGTGACTCCTCCTGCCCATCGTACGGTGCTGCTGGCCCTGGCTGGGCAGATCGGCCCGTGCTGGTGCTGCTGGGAGCTGTGCTCTTTCCTGGGTAGATCATCTAGTGCCAATGGCCTGGACCCCAGGCGGCATCCATCTCCCACCCCGCTCTCCACCCGGTCACACTGACAACTCAGACTCGCGTGGGAATGGGAGCTGGGGACCCCTCTCTGCCCTTCAGCCATCTCCTGCGCTTCGAAAGTTGCGCTTTCCTTTTGTTGTGTGGTGAGTGGCTGTTGTGCTTCTCCGATCAAGAGAGCACGCTGTTGTGCCACAGCGGGGCAATTCGCTCTTCTTGGCTCCTGTCCTCTGGGGCCTGTACAACACTCCGTTTTTGTACAGATTTCTCTGCTGAGGCCTGTTCTACACATAGATTTCACTGCTTCAATGAGGAGTGGGCTCTCATACCAATATAATTGAATTCAGGGAACCCCTGCTGTCGTGGACACAGTTATTCCAGTATAAAAGATGTCTAATTACATCCACTCTAGGAGTTGCACTGATTTAACTTACCAGTTTCTAAATCAAAATAGCTGTATCCATACAAAAACTGTGTGTTGACAAGCCCAGAAACTGCCAAAAAGGAGCCAGTTGTGGTAGCCACTGTTCCCTCTAAGTCAGGGGTGGGCAAAAGTTTTGGCTGGAGGGCCATATTGGGGTTCCAAAATTGTACGGAGGGCTGGGTAGGGAAGGCCCCCCCATCTGACCCCCACCCACTTCCTGCCCATGACTGCCCCCCTCAGAATACCCAACCCATCCTGCTCCTTGTCCCCCGAACGCCCCCTCCTGAAATCCTCCCCAACCACCACCCTGGGACCCAACCCTCTACCCAAGCCCCCGCTCCCTGACCTCTATCTACCTCTCCCACTTCCTGACAGACCCCTGGAACTGCCCCACCCTATTCAACCCCCCTGGTCCACATCCATTGATGGTCCCCGCAGAGCCTCTGCCTCCAACCCCTCCTGCTCCCTGTCCCCTGACTGCCCCCCAGAATTCCCTGCCCCTTATCGTGCCATTTACCCCCGCCTCCCCCTCTCTCCTGGAGCCTCAGCGCACCGAGTCCAGGGTTGGCCCTTGACAGCGCTGCAGCGGTGTTGCTCTGGCGGGGCCTGAGCTCTGCTGCTTGCCTCGCCAGAGCTTGCAACCCCGCCCCCTTACCACGCCGGTCCCAGCAGCAGCCACGCCACTGCAGCGTTGTCCAGGGCCGCTCCTGGACACGACATGCAGAGGCTCCGGGGGATGGGGGAATGGTGTGGTAAGGGGGCGGGGTTGCGAGCTTTAGTGAGCCGTGCAGCAGAGCCCACTCCCCACCCTGAGCTATGCCACTGCAGTGTTGTCTATGGCTGCTCCTGGAAGCTCTGGGAGAAAGGGGAAGGTGGGGGAAGGGAGACAGCAGGGGAGGGGCTGGGGATAGCACCTCCAGCCGGCAACTCGGGGGGTCCAAGCAAAATTAGCTCACGGGTTGGATGTGGCCCATGGGCCATAGTTTGCCCACCCCTGCTCTAATCTGTGTGTGTGCATGCACACACACATCTTAAACCCCACACACACAGCAAAACACTGCACGCACAAAAATTTGCACAGAAGAATTTTTTTTGCGCACACGGCCTGTCAAAAATTAGAGGGAACATTGGTGATAGTGTCTCTTGTGATAGGGACCTTTGTTTACTAAGTATTTGATTGAGGTCATCAACTCACTTTATTATAGGCCATCAAATTGTACACAAATTGCTCCTCTGGGTCAGGTCCTAATAAAGGGCCTCTTCTTTCCTTTGCTTGTTTGTAGCATTTTGATGACCTATGACCACATAGAAATTGCATTCAGTGATATGGAAAACATGCCAGATGCCTTCAAAGGGACCAAGAAAGGAAGTGTCTTCTTGACTCCATTTAGAGTAAGTATTTAAAGTGTCTGATCCCATTATGAAAAGTAGAGTGACAGAGAAATCTTCCTTGTTCCTGAAAGTGTGGTTAATCTAACAGCCCTTGAAAATGGATGATCTTTCGACCTCAGCAGCATTATGAATGCTTTGTAAATCCTTTGTCAAAAGACATAGATACTGATTAGTTCCTGCAGGCAGCTATGTAGCCTGCCAGTGATCCTCAGGGGCTGAAAAGCAAATGCTTAATGCATCAGTTAAACTAATAATCAAAGTCATCCAGAGAGCAGCAAGCTGACTAGAAAACGGGAGGAGAGAGATCATAGCTAGTGTATGCTTCTAGAAGGCTCTTCATATTATTGCCTCATAGCCTCTGCTGCTGTTCTGGAAATCTTGTGACCTGCAGGGCTGATTTAAAGCTCCAGGCGTGGGAAGCAGTTTCAGCACATTGAGCTCCATCTTCTCACAGTAAATTGTCTCTATGCTTCATGCTTGTTTTAGATGTCACTTACTATGAATTTGCCCCTTTCCCTTGCAGGTTATCTTTGTGTCCAAGGGAAAGGATCTTATGCAGTCTTTCATGATGCCCTTTTATTTACTAAAAGATTGTGAGGTTAAACAGCCTGTCTTTGGAGCAAATTATATCAAGGGGCTAGTGAAAGCAGAGACAGGAGGTATGTATTTTTTTGGTTACAGTAATGCTGAGATAGTTACATAGCATCAGATTCAGAGAAATATCAAGTTTGGGCATTGAGCTAAACTGTGTGTTATCCATATGGCTTAGTATTCACTACTATTAAAATGTATTTCTTTAAAAATTGTAATCTCTCCCTTCCCTTTCTCCTGTTCAGTTACAATGACTTGGTCTGTTTCAGAAACTGATCTAATTTCCTCTTTCTGTTCCGAATGTTAAAGTTCAGTCGGCCAAATGATCTCATTGACGAAACATCCTTAAGCGGCTCATAACAGAGAGAAGGTCATGCCAACCAAGTTCTAAGGGATGACAATAAGCTATAGCCTGTAGAGATAACCTGTTCAATCCCTTTCCAGATGATTCTTTGCTAAACTTCTCTGCTTCTTCCTAAATCCATGTTCACTTTCAGACCAGTAACCAGAAACAGTTGTCCATCACAAATCTCTTGTGTAGTTCAAGCAACGGTTGTGTTATTGCCACAAGACACCTTCGTAGTTAAAACAATCTCATGTCTCTTTATTTTAAGAGGAAACTGAATAAATGGGTATTGCATATTCTATTTCAGGCTTGAAAAGGAAGAAGCAGTCTTGAAATTGGGTTGGTTTTAAAGGGGGACTTGCGTACCCAAGTGAACCTGGAGAGAGGGTGGGGAAGACTTGTACAAGTAAAACGTATTTACCCAGTACCACTTGTCCTCCTTTCACTGTTACTGGAAACCTGTAATTTAATAACCTCTCTCACGTTCCCAGCTCAATTTCTTTTGCTTGCTCTGAAGTCATAATCCCGTGCATATGGTACCGCAGCCTGTGATCCTGGAAATCAGCATTATAGCTTCTGTGCAGAATCAAATAGGACAAACCAGCCTGTGAAGGGGTGCACACAGTGAGAACAAACTCTGAAAACCATGTAAAAAGCAAAAAGATTTACCTACAATCTGTGTGAGCCTTTCCCAGAGGAGTTCCCCTTTAATAGGAATATCACTATAACACACACAAGCATCTCGGGTTTAGTTCACAAATCAATTTAATTTTCCTCTTCCGCCACTGACATTGATTCCTCTCTGGTGTGGTGCTGTGACTCTTGGTCTGTTCTTGGTTTTTTTAAGACTGAAAGATGGGATGTCACTCTTTTTTAAAAAAAAAAAACAACTCTATCCTAGAACATCTTCCTTGGACTCTCTTGTAGCTTTAAATTGCCCACATTTTTCATACCATTTATGCTCTTTGCTTCATTGGGTACTCAAGCTCCCTGTCTAATTTATAGCTAATGATTGACTAGCTGTAAAGGCTTTTTCGCAAACTGGATTGTTTGCTGCACTAATCCTGTACCAAGCCAGAGCAAATCTCATGCTGCTAGTGTCATTGCCAACCACTGACAGAGTGTGACAATAGGCACACAACTTCAGCACACTCTGATGCTGCAACTTCATGTACCCCTTGACCTGAAACAGCCATGGCCAACGTGTTTTGTTTTTTTTCCCAAATCAGAGCATAATTATGATGATCCTATTCTTTTACCTGCAGGCTTTTAAGGCATTTGGGTCAAAGCTAAAGTACTTTATTGTTGCATGTGAGGGATTTATATAGATAGACCACAACAATTGCCTCATAGCGGGGAGACTAAATAACACTGAAAAAAATTCTCCTCTTTCAACTGATTTATTTTCTCCTCTGCAGGTGGCTGGGAGGGATCTGCAACGTTCAAAATGACCTTTTCAGCTGGCGGCGCTATTGAGTTTGGACAGCGTATGCTGCAAGTGGCATCTCAAGGTACTGAAGTTTCAGTTTTAACAAAGCTAAATCGGATAATGGTAGAGGGAGCAGGCTTTTTTGTGGGGGCTTGTTACAAGCATAGGATGCATGTGTCTTCACAATAAGATACAACAGGATGGATTAAAATATTTTTGAATTTCGGCCAGTAACTGGAATTCACTTGCCTTTTTTTTTGTAATTGATTTTATTCATCTGGTCAGCTGTAGATCTGCTTGGCTTATTGCACTCAACTCCAAGTTTGTCTGATTTGCTGCTGTGAAGAGGTCGGATCTGTCCTGACCTTGATTCAGTCCTTGTGGATCTAGTAGAATCAACTTGCTTTTGTTTTCACAGCCTCTAGAGGAGAAGCTCCCAATGGAGCATATGGTTATTCCTACATGCCGAATGGAGCTTATGCCTTTGCGCCACCTGCAGCCACCAATGGGATGTACGGTCCCCCTCCACCAGGATACCCCTACCCACCACCACCTCCTGGTGAGTCTGCCAAGTGAATAAGGAAATCTTTCCAGGGACCAAATTAAAAGCAGGTTGAGGAAGAGGGGAAGCTGGATGTACATTTGGAGGTAACATCTGGATTGTTTTCAGGTTTGGTTCAGCCCCTTATGCAGTTTAAGCACCTGAGCTTATTTCATTTTATTTGGTTTTCAGACTTGTTTTGGCTGTATATGGTCCATGGCTCTTCCTACAATATTTTCATTCTCTTTCTTTCCAAGCAGAGTTTTACCCTGGTCTCCCCATGATGGATGGGGCCATGGGTTACATGCAGCCTCCACCACCTCCTTATCCTGGGCCCATGGAACCTCCAGTCAGTGGCCCAGACCTTCCTTCTACTCCTGCAGGTGAGAAATGTGGCCAGCGGGTTAGATCAGAACCTCTGCAATGTTAGTAGCTTCAGTCACTGAGGATGAGCTGATCCACTACATTCCAGTATCCTTTCTCTTCTCTCTACGATGGCCATGTAGAAATATACAGAAAATAGTTGTCTATAGAGCATAATGAATATGAGCAAAAGCATTAAATTGGGATTCTCCTCTGAAAAGTAACATTCTAAAATTGGCATAATCAGGCTTTCATGTTCATCATCTCTTGGTGATTTCAGAACCAACCTGCTCCATTTACAAGTTAAAATATATTTTTTCCCGACTGCCAGTCCTCCAAATTCAGTTCAGTCTGACGGCCAGCCTGGGGTCTTTCCAACAAGTTCATCATCAACAAATATTCTGCAGCTGGATTAATTCTGTTTCTGTGTGAGCTGGAAGAGAATCCAGCTTGTTTTGATGTTCATTCTGCAGGGCTAACGGGAGTAAAAAAAAAAAAGACAACTGCAGTGTAAAGCTTGTATTGGTCAGCAGATCTGACTCTGATACATGTAGGAGTAGATTTGATGAGTAAGGTGATCTTGGTGAGAACAGAACTCTTTTCAGAATAGAAATGCTCTTATAAAGGAGAGCTTTCAGTGGCAGCAGGTCAATTGGAATCAGTCTGACTATCATTCAGTGAAATGAAACAATGAGTGAAGCATGGTAGAAATCCATAGAGTTAAGCAGCATTTGTTTGGCACAGCTCTAGCATTGTTTGCCGCATCCCATCAGAAAGCCAGAGGACTAAGCAGAACAAACCTTGTTAATCTTAGCTGCCTAGCTTTCATCTGAACTGCCCATACTTCCCTGATTGATGAACTTGGATGGAGGCATATAATAGAAATGGCTCTGAAGTCGGTCACAAAACTCAGACTTATAGTTTCAATTAAATGAGGTTTCTCAATGTGATTTGGGACATTTTCTCGAGTTCTTCCATGTGAAATGGCTACATTCATGTAGAACAAATGCTAACATCACATGAAGCAAATGCTAAATAAGTGAGATTTTTAATACTACTGGATCTCTTGCCTTTAAAAGGAATTGGGGGCGTAGGGAAAAGGTGAGTTTAGCACACCTCTTGAATCTGAATCCATAGCGCTTCAGATCAGGACTGTCACTTGGAAAAAGTAGTGGGTCCATGGGGCTGAACACAAGACTTCAGAGTCTGGGGCATGATCCAGGCAGACTGCTCTTGTGGATTAGCCTTTTCTAAGGAGTGAGTTTCCCACAGTTGCTATTAAAGCTTCATTTTTCTATTGCAAAACATCTTTGGATCATTGCCTTCTGGGAGCCTGGCCTGTGATCGGCTGGTCTTCAAAAGCAGCTGTTAACATTTGTTCCATGGACAGAACAAAACCCAGATGGCAACCGCAAGCTGATGTGGCAGGCTATCGTAGCTCCTTCAGTGCTGAGTTCCACAGGACCTGCTGATCTCCCCGGTTTCTAACTGGGCAATACTACAGTGACTTGATTCCTCACCCTCTGCGGTTTGCAGGGGTCCCACTAACTATGTAGCTTTGTGGTGGTATTGCCACTTTGTAGATCAGGTGGGTACAGAATTGAAGGTTGGTCTGATACCTGGTGGGTCGAAACATGCTGGACTTTTATTTAATGATAGAAGTTCCCTGCGGTGTCACCTAATCTTTAACCTGTGTTTGCTTGCAATAGCTGAAGCGAAGGCTGCAGAAGCTGCTGCCAGTGCTTATTACAGTCCAGTCAACCCTCATAATGTCTACATGCCCACAGTAAGTTTCACTAATTTTTCTATAAGTAATAAACACCTGTATGTTGCATGTATGAAGGGGGGCAGAGTCACACTAGAGGGAATGGGCCACTTGTAAATTTCACACGGAATTAGATTAAATGTTTGTAATCCGGATAGTAGAGGGTTAACAGCAGCAATACTGATCGTGTGAACAACCATTGTTCCTGTTGGAGAAGCCGGGTTTGTTTGAACTAATTGATTTCCTAGCTGTTCCTTACATATTTTTCCCCTCCTCTATTTTAGGACCAGCCTCCCCCTCCTCCTTACTTTCCACCAGAGGACAAGAAGACCCAATAAGCTGAAAAGGAACCTCTCCATGATGCATTGCTTCCTTATTTTTCCATCTAGCTGAATCTTGGGTTAGGGTGTACAGCTTTAAGGAGGCATAGTCTTCCCTCAAGGCAGGTAGATACACACACAGTGAAGGAAGAGATTTAAAGTGTTCTGGACTATCACTTGCAACCCTGAGGGTTTGTTACTCCCTGCTGTCAAATTCCTGCTTTCCCTGTGCCCAGTGATAGCTAGAATATCCGTGACAGTTTCTCTTGCACCCCTCTCCACCAATACACTTAATATAGTCCTCTTTTGAACAAGGTGACTGTTCCGATTTTAAAGCTAACAGATCCCTAACACTGAAACAAGACTTGTCTTAACACTGGAGAATTCCCTTCAGCCTGGTGCATCTCATTTAGCTTTCATCTGCTCCATAATTGCACTGGGGAGGCTGCAGAGGGAGCTCTGGGCTTCAGAAGGAAACTGGTACTTATTGCACTTCTGTCCTGTGCTTAGGAAACTTCCCTCAGCAGGGACACCTGAAATATTGCTGTACCCCCACAAAGTGCGCTGTTGCGTCTTATCTTGGTGCAGTCAAGTTTTATCTTTTGAGGAAATGTTTGATTCTCCTTACAAGGCTGTGTAGTGGCACCTACCTATACCCTGGGTTGATTGGGGCATTTGAATATCCTGGTCTCTTTCCCAGTAAAACAGACATGTGGGTCTTAGAACAGTAATCCTGACCATTCCTTTTTGAGTCATTAATGCACCTTGTTGTTTGTTTTTTTTTTCCAATAATGCAAGCTGCACTTTCTGACCAGTCACGCGTCTTACTGCTGTGATTAGACTGTTCAGTTGAGGTGGGTGTGGAAATAATTGTATAAATTCTACCCTGGAAGGATTTGTGAAGTGTGTGTGTCGTTTTGACTCAAATGGGAGAGCATTTTCCCCCTGGCCAGGTGGAGATGAAATATCATCATACTCTGCTTTCCTGAGGTTGTGAGGTTCCCCCTTCCACCCACCCCCGCAAAATGGTTCCCATTGCATCCTCTTCTGCTAGTATAACCGGGAGCATGTGGGAAGGAGTCACAGACTAGTGACTCTCTTCAATGTTTCATTCCCTTTGTGATACTGAAGACGGTCTTGTTGCACCCTGGAAAGGCTTGAGGGCCGGATTCTTCTCTCGTATTGGTCTTAACTTCATTGTAACGTCATCGAATTCGTTACTGCTCACTTTTCCAGGAGGGAGATCAGAATCTCACCCTGAGAGGGTGAGAGCTTCAACAGAAGGAAACACAAGTACTGAAATTCCTGGTCTCTGGAGTGCCGAGTTACCAAGCCAGCATCTCTCTAGTCGCTGACAGGAGGCCTTCCTCCAACACTTCAGAACAGATTTGATTCCTGAACGTCCTGGCTTGTTTGGCGTACTCAAGCTGATTTGAGCTCTGTGATGAAAGTTCACATGCCAGTCCTGTCTTTCTGAGTTAGCAGCAGTTGTAAATCACCTCTCATCACTATAGCAATGGCTCTCGAAGCAGAAGTATGTAGAACAATGTGTTCCCTTGTGATTGGATTTAATTTTTGGAACTTGCCCTTCAGTGCTGGTTATCCAGGAGAAAGCAATCTAGCACGGCTTAAGAACATTCCTTTTTTTCGTCACTGTACTGATGATTAGTACTGTTGGTTAGTGCTCCCAGACCAGCTATGAATTTAATTATGAATAACACTAAACTTGCGCTTTCACATGGGCTTTTCAGCCTTATTAGAGATTCAGGCATGCTTGTTCCAAAATGTCATTTTTATATTGATTTCAGTAGCAGTCACTGTAGTACTTGGAACCTCTGTGGGACTGATCAGTAACCAGCTGAGAGAGGATTCTGCAGACTTGCATATAAATCAGATTTATAGATTTCCTTTGGGAGAGCAGGGCACAGTTCTTCCAAGCAAGTGTGCAGAAAGATTATGTGGTAAGGAAGCTTGCTGAAGTTTACTGCATGCGACGTGCACGAAAGACAAGGCCCACCTCCTGTTTTCTTTTAGTTTGATCTCCTGAAAGTTTTCTAGCTAACTGATCATATTGCTGCTCTCTGTGCACTGACTTTTCTAGATTTGCTGTGATGTAAAGAAATTGGTATTTTAAAAAAACGTATTTATTTTGAAGTTGAATTAATATATTAATGTTTTAAAAAGTTCTGAATGCAGTTTTTGTTTTGCTGAGACTGAATTAAAGATAAATTCGCTTGACGCTCTTTGTGCCTGTGCGTTTGTGTGTCATGCTGGCCTCACCACAGTCATTGAGATAGAGGGATTGTCTTGCATTTAAAGCACAGGGCTGGCAGTCAAGAGACCTGGATGCTATTCCTGGCTCTACCACATGTTTCCTGTGTGGCCTTGGGTGAGTCACTTAATCTGTCTTGATTTGAGCTTCCCTGTTTATAAAATGGAAATAATGAATAACATTTTCCAGAGTGTCTGAGTCATTTAGGTGCCATTGAAAATTTTACCCAATACCTTTCCTGGGCCAAATTCATTCATTAAAATGCTCTGTGGTTCTTGGAGGGAAAGTGCTGTAGAGTGACAGAGTACTTCAGTGAAGTGTCCCCTCTGGCTTTGGAGACCCTGAATTCCTGGAATGACCCTTTTCACCCCTTTGTTCTCTAGGATGCAGTGACTTCCAGTCAGCTCCAACCTGAAGAACCAGTGTGCTCACTTAGGGCCAAATACTGTTAGATGAACACCTCCAGCTCCCACTGAAGTGAATGGGGGTTGAGGGCATTCAGGGTCTGGTCCATAGCAAGAAACCAACAGCCTCAGCCCTACTCCTCTTCCTTCATTCCATGAGCTGTAACAAGCCACTTTAACACACCGGATATTCACCCACCCAACTGACACGACCATTTTCCAAACCCAAGTCTCTAGCTACTGCACGCTCATCTCTGGCAACCCACCAGGCTGTATTATACATGTAACTTGAACCAGAAGTTGCTTAGCTGTTGGGTTGTTCCCTAATGAGATGAAGGTGGGAAGGAGTGAGACACAAGACTAAACGGAAACTTACAGCACAGTGAGATTCCTGTAAATCCTGTTTTATGCACATTTGTCGTGAGTCTAATTTGAAAGCCAGCAATAGTTTCTGCTGGCTTCCTGGAGTGTAACCTTGGAGAGGCCCTAAAGCACTTCCTGTGGCTCTAGCAGAGTGCTTTGTACTGCAGGGATCCTATACTTGGTTTTTAAGCTCTTCCATGATTTCCTTTTGCCCAAGTACAGACAATCCCAGGGAATTCATTGTTGGGTACAGTGCTGTCTGCTCCTGCCCCCGGGCCGTTCCCTGCAGCTCTGGTACGTGCTGTGTGTTCCACAGCCCTGATTAATCCTGCCTCTGCTGGTTGTGCTCCAGAAAAGAAGCATGGACATGGGGCCCTGCTGACGACTGGACCTGGTGCTGAAAGTGAGTGCGTCTTCCCTTTATCAGCTCGCTAAAGGTGCTCACCTCTGAAAACTGAGCGGGGAAGTTGTCTCCTCCCCAGTCCAGTCCAGTCCAGGGGAGGTTCTGAGATAAGCAGGTAGAATCATGTCTTCTAACAGCTGGATATGCTCCAGGGAGACAGCAAGTTGGGACCGAACAAACGTTTTCCATCTGAAGAATTGAAATCAGTTGGCTAAATCAGTGGTCCCTAACCCTTTTTGTTGCAGTTCCTCTTGCAATAGGTTGGAAAACAAGGATGATGCTTCCCTCTCTCGGGACTCTGGCACAGATGTGAATCTGACTGAGGTGCAATAGGGGGTGAGTGAAAGGATTTATGGAGCTTGGCGGAGGGTGAATCATGGTCATAGCTGAGAAGATTTTTGCAGCAGTTTTGAATAGATTGGGGAGCTGTGAAGCAAGTGTGAGGAAGGCCCAAGATGTAGAGGATGCAATGGCTGAGCCGTGAGCTGATCAAGCTCGGACCAGGATATTCAATTCAATGGCGCTGCCTGGCTCTAACTGAGGGCAGATTTAATCAGAATCCATCAGATTCTGCAGTGAAATCCACATAGAAATAGAGCCTGGTCTCCACACTAGGAGTAGAACAAATAGAGAACATTGTACAGATCCAGTGCTAGCAGCCATTTTAGAGCAAAAGGCTCTAACTTAGCAGACTGATAAATCTCTTTTCCCTCCCTGTTGAGCTACTGAGAAGCCATCTTGAATATTATGGCACAAGAAGAACACCTGCAGCTGTCTGCGGGAGACAGAGTGGCCTAGTGAATAGGTGTAAGCTGGGAGTCAGGAGATTTTCTCTTCCTGATTCTGCCACTCAGCTATTGCATGACCTTGAGTAAGACCCTTTCATCTCTGTTTGTTACCCCACCTGGAAAGTGGAGGTAATGGTCTTACTTTCCTTTGGAAAGTACTTTGGTATCTGCAGATAAAAAGCTCTAGGGAGAAGTTACGTCTTAGTGTTAAGAGCTTGATGCAGAGATAAATGGCGTGGCAGCATTACCTCCGCTTGGAAGTGGGAGCAGAGGGGCAGGAAACGGCATAAATTGAATGTCTCCAAATCTAGTTTCAGCATGTTGGATCTTTAACTAGTTCTAAACCAGCGCTGAGTCAACATCATGAGATCCTATCATCATACCATTGCACTGGGTCATTTGGACAGTCTTGTGTGTTATGTGGTGGTTTTGTCCCTACTGAAGCAATAAGAGTTTTTTAAAAAACTCACAGATTTTAGGATCTTATTGGATCTTGAAGTCTGTAAGTGCTGATAGGAAGATAGCAATAACAGAGGAATCAGTGGTTAGAGCACAGGACCAAGAGTCAGGAGTCCTTCACCTGCCTCTCTTGCTTATTCTCTACGTATTTGAGATGGGTAAATCACTTAATCTTCTTGCCTCAGTTTCCCCATCTATAATATGGGGATATTTTCCCTGTCTCACTGGGGGGCAGTGAAGCTTAATTAATGTTTCTAAAATGCTTTGAAGTCATCTGATGAAAACTGCTCCGACAAGAATTCCAGGTACTGTTTTATTAATTCTCTCCCAACACCATTGAAATATACAACTTTCTACAACTCTGCTGCTGCGTTTTGCTGGCTGCTCTTGTTCTAATATATGATATCACTAATGAGCCCCTCCCCATGGTACTTATTAGCTGCCTCGACGAACCTTTGAGTTATTGAGAATGGGGGAACTAATTGGCTGAACTTGTGTTCCAACTTGCTATTTGAATGGTTCTGGTAAGTGCTGATACTTTTACTTTAGGGTCTGTTCCAACTCTGGCAGGTGCCCTCAGGAGCTGGATCAGGCCCTCAGTTGAAATGCTGGTGTTTTTGTGCGGAAAGTGGCACACCGGAAGCAAGGCACACCAGTCCCAGCATGCGGGCAGTCCCGCTGAGACCGTAGCAGTGGTGTTATCCTACTGAGCCGAACTCATAGTTCATAGTAATACAAATCTGTGTTTTGCATTAATTTACTTCCAGCTGAAGCAGCTGAGTCATGTAACTCAGTCTCTGGGGTTGCAGTGGAAAGGCTTGGCTAGGCAGCTACCCCATTCATCATATCCTTCATGCAGTTTTCCTTCCAGTGCCTGCAGGGTTGCTGCCTGCCTTCCTATAATCAGTAACTAATGGAAGAAAGCAATTGATTATGTCTCTGATGATGGAGGTGGTCTGATCTATAGGCAGTTGCAGCCTGGGAAGCAGGCTCTCTTAGCGAATGCAAATAGGAACAGCAAAGGGGCAAAGTTCAGCCTGAAATATTTCAGTTGCAGGGCGTGTCCCTGGGAGTGAATCTCTCCTGATCCCCTCAGGTAAATGGGTTTGGCTGGCTTGGATGCGTGTTTGAGTTTCCTGAGAGCGAGCAGCTGGAAAATGGTTTGTGTCATGCCTGTACATGTGTGGGCTTGAGACAATGGGCGGGCGTCTGTGTGTGTGTTAACATTGACTGCGACTGAGGGCTAGTTCCCAGGCGTGAGGCTTGGATTGAATCTGTGGAAGGAGGCTGATATGCTGGGGGTGGGTTTGAAATGGCGAGATGCACATGAGCTTGCAAAAGAGGGGATGTGAAACCTGGGGGCTGGGGGGCTTTGTAAATTGTCATCCTGCTTGCAGTCTGGGGGCATTCAGGGGGGAAAAATTGTCAGCACATATTGTATGTGACTATATGATATCCTTTTAAGTTGAGGGGTGCATATAGTGGAGCATCTAGACCTATGAACAGTCTGTGGGGGTGGGAAATAACACTCCTGTTGCTGTCATGCTTGTCAATGCTCACAGCTCCATTCACTAGAGTGAGTCAGTTCTGTTCCATTGGGCTGATCACGGGATTAGCATCGTCGAGTTTATCTGTTTGCTTCTGTGGCAGGTCATATGGTTAAATGCGTCTGCTGCTGCCAATAGGTGGATGTGAAAAAGGGCTGGATAATTGTCTGAACAATAATATATTGTTATGCCAGCCAATGGGATGATCAAATCTTATGCTTTAGGGTTTAACTGATCATGGGAGGGGGGAGTCAGGAAGGAACTCCACCCTACCCACCCCCATCTCCATGGGCAGCATTGAGTAATTGGCCACTTGTGTAATAGGATGCTTTCACTGAAGCAGCAGCAGGAATTGCTACTCTCTGGAGCAACAGGTATTGGCCCTTTCCCGGCTAGGATCTGATATGGAAAACCCAGCCTTTCTAAAACTTCACTCGACGCCAGTCAAAGATCACTTTCGAGACTCTGCTGTGGGTCAGTGTAGTTAGCCCTGGATGGGGGTGGTGTCTACACTGCGATTAAAAACCTGTGGCATCAAGTCTCAGAGCCTGGGTCAGCTGAGTTGGGCTCATGGGCCTTGGGCTGCTGAGCTAAAAATTGCAGTGTAGACATCTGGGCACAGGCTGGAGCCTGGACTGGGGGACCCAGCGAGGGGGGGGTAGGTGCCAGGCTACAGCCTGAGTCTAGGCATCTGCACAGCAATTTTATAACCCCACAGCCCCAAGCCATGCAAGCCCAACTTATCTGGCCCATGCTGCCTCCCTGAGCCCTCTCCCCTCCCGCCCCATCACTCCTAGCATCTCTAGCCTCCCTGGGCTCCCCCTCATTGTTCCCAGGTTCCCTTTCTCAGAAGCATCTGACTTGGTCTTAAGGGGATGTTTATGTGTTTTAGGGTCTAAAGATGGGCTCTAGAAAGGTGTGAAATTGGTGAAGGAATGGCCTAGGAACTCTGAAGCCTCCTTTCCTGCCCTTCCAGCAGTAGTGAAACAATGACTGTTTTCCTGGACCGTGCTACTGCACATATAGGGACATGAATCAACAAAAAGGACTGAGGATGAATTCCTCTTAATGGGAAATGTCCAGGGAGGGGAAAAATAACTTTGCCACATGTATTAAAGATTAAATTAGTAGAGAGAAAATGTTGTTTTGAGCCTCTGAGGAGAACTGCAGACAGAACAAATGTCCAGTTGGGCAACATCCTCCATAAGCCAGTGGCCACAGAAAGCTTGTTAAATCTAATTAAAAAGAAGCATGGCTAAATTATCCAGGGCAGTAACTGGAGAATTTAGCAGAAGGAAGGAAAAATCAGGCAAGGTCTGAGTCAGAAACCACTGGTCTCGCCATTAATTCTTTAATCATTGCTGTGTTGGGTTTGTCTCAACCCCCGTTTCTGTCCAGAGGAATGCTGGGATAATAATGTTCAGCCTGGAAGGGTTTTATTCCTTTATTGCCCCTGGAACCTGCAGTCCTGATGGGGACCCTTAGTGGTGGAACGTCCTGTCCTGACCTACCAGGTAATACAACCCCAGCTGGAATAGCTTGTTCCCTGGCATGTTGTGCCATGCCAAAAAGGTTATTGTGATCACCTCTGAGAATTTCTGAGCTGGTCTTGGAATCGGACCTGGTGCAGAGGTTATGGAGCAGGTCAGTGTCCAGTGCGATATGAGGTGACCATGTGCAGCTCGTCTATGGTAGCATAAATGGCACAACAAATTAATGGTATTGGAGTCGGCCAAGAGAGAAACTCCTCCTTAATTACATATAATATGTTTAGTAAAAACCATTCCCATGTCTTCAGCAACGCAGCACCTCTGTGGCTCAGAGGAGACATGATCGCATGTTATCTTTTGATCGGGAGCATTTAATGTAAAAACTATGCACGCTGCACCGTGGTTCCCTGTATATGTGAAAACGCATGGTACTGTATTCTTGGAATGAGAGCTTAGACAAATTTCCTGTCTGCCCTACACTGGCATTAAAAGTCCCTGGCACTTCTCGTAAGAGTAGATGTTTGCCCTGGTGTCCAAAATTCCCTAACCGGTGGGCAATATACTGTGCACTTGCAGTTCTTGTCATTCAGCCCAGAGGTGGCTGCTTTTCTGCAGTGCTGTACTTGAAGCAGTTTGGGGATCCCTCAGGATGGAAGGCTTTCTTGTATTTCTAGGCTGGATAATGATACTCTCCGTGCTCCTGCGCCTCTTGACTGTGTGTGTAGCTAACAGAGTGCAGCCCTGAAAGGGGTGTGTTGTGGAAGAGAAAGGAATTTGATTTGCATCCTATTCAAGGCAAGGAGTGGCAGCCAGCAGAATGCATTGAGACTCATGCTGGGAGGATTCGTTGGGCGATGCGATGACTGGGACTTTGAGTCCAAGACAGCAGCATTATCTCAGAGAATCTGAAGAGGAGGAGAAGGGTATGTTATGATTGCACGATGAAATTGCTTTCTGTTTTTATGCTGTAGCCTTCGTGGGTTTTTCCTTATGACTTGTCAAACAGTAACAAGCAGGGCAGAGTTTTGCATAGTCATTCGACCCAGTCTCCTCCCCAGCTGCCCCCTGGGTGTTAAAAGGAGAAGTGAGTGGGACTCATGTTGAAATCATTTTTTCAACTTTTCATGTATTTCCAGCTCAGTGATCAAGATAAGAGTAAGGAAAGGCTGTGGGCCCACCAGCAGGATAACCAAGCCAAGAGGTAGGAAGACAAGCTGCTACTTACATTTATTGAGAATTGCTTTTAGCACTGGGTTCTCTTTAAAGGAGAAAATCCCTTTTAAAGTGACTTTTGTTTATTTGTTCAGCTTTCTCGGAAGACTCCCATAGCAGTGAATATATCCAGGTCACTCAACCGTGGCATCTAATTTACCTTGGATGCATTTGATGCTTCTTTAAAACACTCTTTCAGAGGGCTCCGCTATTCAATGCAACATGCTCTAGTTTGGGGCACACCCAGGTGATCCAGATTTCAAAAGTGACTTTGGGATCCCAGTTGGAGATGCCTGGATGGGGCGGGGGGGAGGGTGTCTAATTTTCCAAAAGCGCTGAACAGACCCTAGAAGGTGTTACTCATACTCTGGAAAATCTTGGCCTGTATACTATAGCAGATCTTTCCATTGCCATTCCCTTTGGGGTGCTCTACCAGTCTCTTGACCTGGGTTTTCTTGACTGGTTTGCATGAGACTGGCTAGGTATCTGTGCTTTGGTGGTGGAAATCGTTCAGAGGAATTGAACAGGGTGGCTGAGATGCACAATATCAAGAAGCTCATAAATCCATGCTAAGAATCAGAAAGGGCAGAAGTCAAGCTACCTGTGAATGTGCTGGAGGTTTTATCTTCTCTAGCAGAAAATCTATATTAAAAAATCACTGCCCTAGAATGTGCATGCGAAATTCATGGTACTGGATTTTGGGAATGGGAGAAGGACAATTATGTGTGTGTGTAACCAGTGCAATTTCTGGGTAGCAGTATAGTAAAATCAGATACTTTATCATAACGGTGTCTGATATCATTGTCACACTCTTACTTTTGGGAGGAGCCCAGACGTAATGGCAAAAGCTGCCTGAATGAACCCGGGCTGGATGGAGAGATCACATGTCCAGGATTCAACTGACCCCTACGTTCGGGGCCAGCAAGGACCTCGCCCCTTCCACGCATACACACTGGAGTTCGTGCACCTTCTCTTGCAACCCTGAGCCAGGGTCAGGGGTAAGGTGCAGGTGTGTTTAGAGGGCATTGACCACTGGGATCATATTTTTAGAGTAGGTCAAATTTTGTATTTAAAGCACAGGTGTCCCCTGTCCGAGTCATGTTCCCAAAGAGCACTGCAAACCCAGGCTCTTGTGCTGAAATGCAATGGCCAGCTCAAACATTTTGAGTTAAAAAACAAAAAGCAAAGTGTCCCTCGCATATTTAAACTGCTGCTTCTCATGTTTCTAATTTTGGAGTCTTTTTAAATGATGTAACCACAGCATTGTGGCTGGGCTGTGACTGAAGAATGTCTGTTTCGTTGTGTGTTTCTTTTCAAACCGATTTTGATGGATTGTACTTCTTGAGCCTTCCAAAGGAAGGTGAAGCCGATACAAGGACTCACTAAACTCTTAAGTCAGCCTCTCTGCCCAGACAGAGGAGAGAGTTCTGTGAGTTTTTTTTACTTGCCATCTGCAAGAACCCAGTGAAAGGTGCTATCCGCTCATGGGGAGAGAATGGGTGTCTGTGTGTTATGCCACAGCTTCTTGCACCTCCTGTGAGCTGTGCTACATCAGATCTTGCTTTTGCAATCACAAGCTTTATTGCCTATCCCATGGCACCTAAAAGCGAAGATGAAAACAGTTTCCCAAATCATTTTGCCTCTATATTTCTTCATTATTCAGTTATGGTGCACTGGCTTCTGGGCATATCGCAAATGCCTGCAAAGCAAAACACCAATAGATTCTGCCTATGTAGGGACTAATAAAGCTGCCTGACCAATCATTGCACTCCGGCAGATGGGAGGAGAGTGGGGAAGAAACCCTCTATTGTCTACGCCCATCATGGAGCCAATACTTGGCTGAAACTCCTGAAGGCCGGTGGAGTCAGGTGCTGTCTATGCTCGAAGTGTTACTGGTATTCTTACGCCAATATACTATACCTACAAAGTGCTTCTAGTGTGGATGCAGCTCTGCTGCTTTGCTCCAGTCTGGCAAAGCCACCTCCATGAGCAAAACAAGCTCTCCCAGTAAAAGCACAGCTTATAACTGGGTCTACGCTAGGGCCTTTTGCTGGCACAGCTGTGCCCATCAGGGATCACACCTCATCGCATCCCCGACTGCCCTCGCTGTGCCAGCAGAAATCCATAGCGTGCCCATGGTCTCAGGCTCCAGTGGGCCTCCTAAGAGTGCGTGACCTGTAGCAGAGGATCCACGGATCAGTCAGGGCGACCGGGGAGCGGGAGAGAGGTGGTCCCTAAAGCTGAGCAGCGTAATGAACACGAGAGGAAGTAGTGCTGCTAAGGCAGCTCCTCCCTGAACGTCTGGGATAGTAGCAAGAGGGGAGGGTTACAAAAGAGAGGTTTCCTCACCACAGTTCCTCCCAGGCTGTTGCAACATGTGCGCCCAACGGAACCCATAATTGGAATGATCCCCTGGTGCAACCCTGAACAGGAAACAAGGACCGAGACCCGTGGGCACCGCAGACAGAGATGGGCCTGGCAGTGTTGCGGGAGGAAGGGGTGTGTCTCCTGTGCTATTAGGGAGCATGTATGCTCTTCACCAGGCACTGTGCCTTGCGGTTCATTGCTGGCCCTCGCAAATGAAGAACACATGGCTCTAGCTAAAAAAGTCTGACTGCCCACAGCTGGGACGCTATTGGGAGCCCTTGTGAGACCACGAGGGAGGTTTGCAGTGTCATTCAATGGTTACGAGCTGCTTTTAGAGTAAGGGAAGAACTCAGCTCCCCGGCTCCGAGTTGCATCTCCACGTCTGATCAATGGACTAATATTAACTTCTACTTGCAAGGTCACGGGAGAGAGAGAGTGCTTACCCAGCCACGGGGCAGAAGGTGCTGGCCCAATTATATGTCCGTGGGGGTGGGCAGAGGGGATGAGATGTAAAGCTAGTGTCTGGCTGTCTGGATCGTTAAGGGATCTCATAGCATTTTTCACAAGAGTGAGGGCTGTTAACCCACATCTTGGCCAATTGTATCTCTGCCTACTTCAGGTCCCCACTCCCCTCCCGCCCCTCGCATTTTCGGATGGAAAGAAAATCCCTGTCTCGCCTAAACCCAGCTGTTTAATGGTTTATTGTATGCTGTTAAACAGCTGCTGAGTTTCACCCCAGAAGTGGTTGCAACTCAGAAGGTGCCTACACTGAGCTAGGAAGTGGTTGCCAGGACAACAGCTGGATGAAATGGCGAGTAGTCTCGCTTGTCCTTGCGTAAGTATTTCTGACACCGTCCAGGCACGGCACCTCTACCGGTGTTTTCTGGGGCTCCTAAAGCACTAGCCCATTGTGCACATCATGGCTGCAGAGATCGTGATCTTGTAACTGGCCACTGCATTATGGGATGGAGTTAGCAGGACCAGCTGAAGTGCAGCAGCTGCAACATTTGCGGCTTCCTGTCCCTGGGGTGTGTGGGGGGGAGAAATCACTGTAGATGACACGGCTTCAGCAGAGCAGTCAAAGCCCTGGTCCTGTGTGCTGCCAACAGCTGGTACTACCCGTGCTTTTCAAATGCCGGAGATGGCTGCTGTGTGGACGCCGCTCTGTGCCCGATCTGCAGGGGATATGAAGCTGCTACAGCCCCAGCGAGGGAGCCTGTCCCCTTTAGCTCAAGCTCTAGCAACTCATGCTTTTAGCTCTGGAGGGCCCAGGAATGTCAGGCAAGAAGGTGCTTATTATGCTTATGGACAGGTGACATGCTCCTGGCTAGAAGGCACTATTTAAATGCAAGGCCAAGCCCATACACACCCCACATACATTAAATATATAATAGCCAGCGCATTTTGTCTCTTTCCTTTGAAATTTCCTAGGCTGCTTTTCTTTCTGAGTGTGGGGGTTCTCTGGGTTCCCATCCTTCCCTTCCCTCTCACATATCAAGTGAACATAGGGTAACCAGGTGTCCCGATTTTTGTAGGGACTGTCACTGTTTTTGGGTCTTTTTCTTATATAGATTCCTATTACCGCCCCTCCAGCCCCTGTCCTGATTGTTCCCACTTGCTGTCTGGTCACCCTGCTGGATTCAGATCCTTTTGATAGGCCAGGGGTGGGCAAACTAGTCCACGGGCTGGATCCGGCTCACAGGCTGTTTTAAGCCAGCCTGCGAGCTACCATTTGGATGCCAGGTCAGGCATCGCACCACGTGGCTCGGCCCTGCTCCGGCGCTCCAGCCAGGGTGCTGGGTTACGGGCTGCACCACGCGGTGTCCAGAAGCCGCGACATGGCCCTGCTCTGAGGATCAGGGGCGCTCCACGCATAGGAGCCAAAGAAGGGACGTGCCACGACTTCCCGGAGATGCTTGAGGTAAGCGCCGGTTGGATCCTGCATCCCTGAGCCCCTCCCGCGCCCCAACCCTGATTCCCCTCAGGCTCTCCGAACTCCTCAATCCCAGCACGGAGCAGCCTGTACCCCAAACCTCTCATCCCCAGCCCCACCGCAGAGTCTCCGCCCCCAATCAGAGCCCTCCCTACCTCCCCAGCCCCAATTTTGTGAGTATTCATGGTCCCCCGTACAATTTCTATTCCCCGATGTGGCCCTCAGGACAAAAAGTTTGCCCACTCCTGTGACAGGCATCTCTCGAAGGGGATGGCCGTTGCTGTTAGCAGCCGTTAACTCGTCTGTCTGGTAATTTGCGATCAGATAAACTGGTTGTGAGAGTGAAGGGTGCCAGTAAAACAAAACTTGTAACTCTGCTTCCAGTAACTGGAGAGAAGCTGCTTCTCTGAAACCTGCTCCCGCCCCCGGTCAGAACCCCCTGCTGGAGAGCAGCCATCTCAGCGGGTCCCTTTCCAGCATTAGGGAGGATAATTCCCTTCTCCATTCCAGCAACACAGTGGAATGATAAACTGGATTAGCTCTTGCCAGGGGCCTGAGTACAGAGCTGAGATGCAGAGACTGGAGTAGGCCCAGCTTGACCTCAATCAAACACGATCACCTGCACCTCAGCCATTTCTTATTCCCCACCCCCCCACCCCCATACAGTGGCCTTTGGTTTGAAGACAGCTTCTGCTTTTGACGCATTCTCATGGGAATAGTCTGGATGATTCTCTCCTGTGCCGTGTTTGAATGTAGCGTGAACTCCACTGCTGTCTTCACACCCTGGCACCAGGACCACAATGCCCCATCCTTGCCTTTGACACGGTGCAGGGCTCCGGCTCTGCGTGCATCTTCACACGGGTTTCATTCAGTTCCCTGTAGCAGGCCCTATGCTCTGCTCTCTCTCACTGCTGCTCCCTTCTCATTCAGCCCCCACACCTGAAACAGTGTCTTACTTCCCACCCATTAACAGTCACCCCCTTAGCTTCTCACTCCTTTTGCAAAGCCTTCCCTGGTCCACCTTTGCCCTGACACCTCTGCTCCAGAGCCTTTCTTGTTTTAGTTGCATTGCCTGGGTCTGAGTTGAACTGTAAGGTGCCACATTCGCCTACAACCCTCGATAGCTGCTAATGTGAAAGAAACTGAGGACCCAGCTATGGGTCAAAGGAACACAGCCTCCATCCCTCCCCCATGCTAGATCCCAGATGGAGTCCCCAAACAGGGGAGAAAGTGTAGCTCAAGATCTATTGAAGGAGGCCCTGTGCATTTCCCGTTGCTGTTAACATGGTCAGGGTGAGATAAAGAGTGTGGTTTCCTCTGAGCATATGAGCAAGGGGAGGAGCAGAGGAGGTGATGCTGGTGGGAAGGACTGTTCAAGCCTAAAGAAGCAGAGTTGTAGCTGTGTTCTCTGGGGTTTGGCCTCCTGCATCCAGCACAGGCTTGCTCTGATCCACCCCAGCATGGAGTCCGTCAGCGAGATGCCAACAGGGGACGGCCCTGGGGAGGACAGCAGTGACGTATGTGGTCTCTTTACTCTCATTTTAAACAGGTGTTTACATTGCATGCTCTGTGTCTCTAATTTCATGCGTGGTGTTCTCACTTCCCCTCTCTCCCCCTTCGCTCAGATCTTGAGACGTTGCTGCACAGAGCATCTTCTGGGGTTTAATTGTTGGCACACGGAGGGGCTGAGGGTGGGGAGCCAGGACCTACTAATTCCTCAGGTCCCTGAGGTCCAAATTGAGTAAGATCGCAAACCTAGAAGGAGACGAGAACTCTCAACACCTCGGAGAAAGTGCTTGGCCCCATATTGCCTGTCTACACTAAACACACTCAATCCTTCACCACTGCTGTAGTACTGTTGCTGCTCCATCAATTCTGGCAAGCGTGGGAGCACCAGTGTAGCCTTCAAGCAGGTCTAGATGACCTTGTGGTAAAAACACTGCTGGTTGGTCTACATTAGCACTGCCACTATGCCAATCACCAGTGGAGCGATAATGGTGGGAGATTAAGAAGGGAAGCTTGATTGTAATCGTGGTTATTGGGTAGCAAGGGTAAAAATGCCCAGTGAGAGACTGATGGCGGCAGGGACTAGGGCATCTGCACTATGCTGCTTTGCCAGAGATGTTCCACTATTGCAATTCTACCGGTGAAGGACATATTCTGAATATCATCCACAGTTGAGGGTATCTGCCCTATGACTGTTGATCCACAGCCTTACGGCGCTTTTGGGCTTCTCACCACTACTGTATGCCCAAGTAGCCCTAGCAGCTAAAAATACCCACTTCCATCTGCAACAAGCCCGAAGACTGTACAACAGCTGATCCTACGCAGGCTTGATTGCTGCAGCTCAAAGCCACGTGCTCTGGAAAAATCTCCCACTAGTAGAAAATGCAGCAGCCTATGGACTTCATTGTAAAGGTTTCTGGGAGCACATCTTGATGCTATCTGCACTGGCTCCCCAAGCTAATCTGTCCTGATAATCCAAGCTCTCCATGGGATCGGCCCTAGCTATCTCGCAGATCACCTTCCCTCTGCAAGTCTGATCTTCCACATCAAGTATGTTCTGCCTGACCATGAAACTATCCACTAACAAGAGAGGCTCATGAGTTCAGGAGACTTTCACAAGACCTGGACTCAGACTGTGGAACATCCTCCCACTAGAGGCAAGAAGGACCACAGGCCTTAGGACATTCTGCACTAAATGCAAATTGTGGTTCTTCAGCTTCGCTTTTCCATAATAATCTCCATACACACACAAATGAGCAAAAGAAAAAAGAAAACAACCAACCCCAGAACAAACACCCCCTTTTGAATTAATCAAGCGATTTCCCCTATAGGCTGGTGCAACACCAACAGAACCCAGTCGTCGGCAGATGGGATTGAACCAGGGGCTGCTGGAGCTTAAAACATGAACCTCTCCTGCATGAGCTAAAACCCAATTCACTGTTACGTAAGCCTGTAGAGCAGACTCATTTGATCTCTCTAAGTGGTCTTGGTGCTACTAGATGGAACAGAACATCACACCCAGGTGGTGTGGGGGTTACACTGGCAAGAAAGAGACTGTTCTTTCTATACGGGGGGCCATGAAAGTGTTGTGAGAGCAAGCGAAAAGCAGCTTCTCTCCTCTCCTCTTACAGCCCCGCTGCAGCCTACAATTGGGGAAGAAGTGGAACTGTCCAGCGGATAAGGGATTGTATCGAGGAAGAGCAAAGTCCTTTCCATTTGTGCTTGAAACTGTGCTGCACCAGTGGTTCAGACTGAAGGATGGTTGGAGGGCTGGGAAGCTTTTGATCCACAGAAAGAGGGCCCAGGAAAAAGGTCATTACACACTGCTTTAGTGACCCCGGGGGAAGGACAGTATAAATGCAATGTTTCCAAGACTGGAGGTGCTCCAAGGACTGGGAGGCAAAAGCTGGAATGTGCTGCTTTTAGAAAGGATCCTTGCAAGTAGAGCTATTCAGGAACGGAAGAGCGAAATACAGCTTCCAGCTGTCTCCTGCTATTTGCCAGGGATAACCTAGCAGACTGGAACAATGGGGGGTAGAAACGGCTTTCCCTCCCCCTATAGTTTAAGGATCACATTAATCCAGGGTGTAACTACTGACTTCAGTCAAATACCTGCCTCCGGGATTACTTTAGGCCTACTTTTTGTACTTAAAAAAAATTGTTTCCGTCTCCGTTTTGTTTCCTGTAAGGTGTAACTAGCACTGCTGAGCCCTCCTCTGCATATTCGCCATCACTTGCTAGTTCGCTCTGGGACCTTTCCTGAGCTTGGGGGGCTGCCTTTGGTGAAACTGAATGGTGGTTTTTGTGATGTGCTTATGTGTGTGCTGAGCCCTGAGCTAAAAAGAACACTCATTTCACTTGCGGCCTAAGGAAAATGTGAAACTGATCTCTTGCAAGGCAATGCGATGATGCCTTTTCACACTGTCCTTTAACTGTCCCACGCTTGACTTCTTGTGCCTAGTCATTATGCTGCTGTGAGCCAAATGCTACAGGCCACATGAGAATTTATACCATACCATGTCCAGTTAAAACATAACCTGATCACCCAGTTTGTGGTGATAAAATCACCACTCCTCAGGCGATGCTACGTGCTAGGAATGTGTTACTCAGTTCTCGGGCTGTGGGTTGAGTGAGTGAATATCTGTGAAATAAAGGCCCACTCACCTTCTGAGTTCACTGGGTATGTACCAGCCCAGGGACTCTCAACCAGGGGCATGGAGACCCCTAGGGGGCTACAAGCAGGTTTCAGGGGTGCCACCAAGCAGGGCCAGCATTAGACTCGCTGGGGACCAGGGTAGAAAGCCAAAGCCCCACTTTGTGGGGCTGAATCCCGGGATCCTGACCCAGCCACCAAGAGCTAAAGCCAAAGCCTGAGCTATGCAGCTTCACAGCGGGCCCTGTGCCCCCAGGCACTTGCCCTGTAACGCGGACCCTGGCTTTTATATGCAGAAAACCAGCTCTTGTGGCACAAGGGGGCTGTGGAGTTTTTATAGCCTGTAGTGGGGGGGCCTCAGAAGGAAAAAGGTTGAGAACCCCTGCACTAGTCCCTCCCAGGCTGCGAAGGCTGCAAAGGGAAATAACTTGGTGCTTGTGAGGACTTGCTGGTATTTTTGGCTTTGGCAGAGATGAGTGTGAGCTGCAAAGCTGGGAGCTGAACTTCCCCAGAGTTTGGTGGTGTTGGGATCAGAAGTGCTGGTCCCGCCCATGGAACAAGGAAGGACCAGATCCAGGGACCACATGCTCCGTGCTTGGGTATTGTAGATCCAGAGCCCATGTGTCATTTTGGGTTTTGATTGAGTTGCTTTTACATAATGCCCAAAGTTAAACAAGTTTTAAAAAATTCACCCCGCTGCAATACAGGATCCACCATGTTATCACAAGCCACATATTATAAAGTAAACAATGCTTGATACTAGACCTCAAACATTTTGTTGTTCACACCAAAGATCAAATATGTAACCTTCAGAAGATCAGATACACTGGGACCCTGGAATACCGCGCCCCGCTATAGCGCGAATCCGCTTACAGCGCAGTGCGCAGCTGTCTGCTGATGTCGGCGACGGCCGCTGCTTTGGTGCACGGAACCCCGCAATACCGCAACCCCACCATTATCGCGATCGGGTTTTTTCGGATCCCGATCATCATGGGATTGCGGGGTCCCACTGTACTGTTATTACCCCTTCTCCAGGGGGTAGGAGCAACATAGGAACACCATAATGATGCTGTCTGGGCAATATTTCCTTCCTGGAAAACACATTTAGGATTTATATATACTCTTGGCTTTTCTGTGTTAACTTTATAAACCCAAAAAAGCACTCTCACAAAGGGAGATCACACTGACTGTGTGACATGACAATCAAATGCAAACATCATGGTGTTTCTAGGAAAATAAGGTGTACAGAGGAAGTGAGGGGGTTAGTGGCTCCTTTCTACGAATCTTAGCCATTTAGTTGTAAAGAAGCCTCTAGTCACCTTGCGCCATAATCCCTGGAATTCCCCAAACCTTTATACCAAGAATCTCATCTGTCCTTTCTTTCATCATAAGAGCATAAGAAGGGCCATACTGGGTCAGACCGAAGGTCCATCTAGCCCAGTATCCTGTCTACCGACAGTGGCCAGTGCCAGGTGCCGCAGAGGGAATGAACAGAACAGATTATCATCAAGTGAGCCATGCCGTTATCTACTCTCAGCTTCTGGCAAACAGAGGCTAGAGACACCATCCCTGCTCATCCTTGCTCATAGCCATTGATGGACCTGTCCTCTGCGAACTTATCTAGTTCTTTTTTGAATCCATCATGCATACTACTGACCTTCCTAATGAATGGAACAGCAAGATACTCATAGACCACATGGCTCAGCGCCATGTTACCGGCTCTCCTATTCGTTTGGGTGTATCTCTCCCTCACCAGTAACTCCTGAACTGAGGTGAGATGCGTTTGCCCCAAGCCCGCACTCTTGCTCGTGGCGTCATGAATGCTGGATTCCAAGGAACTGTCTGTAGCAAAGGGCTCTGCTGCACTTTTGATTGGCTGCCATTATTGGCCCAGATAGTTGAATTGGAAGAAATTTGTCTCTGCCTCTTGATGGGGGATTTTTTTTTCTTCCCTGCGTTGAAGAGCCGCCTGTTCAGAAGGGATTTCAGGGTCCACAAGTTCACAAGCGCACCACCAGATTAGACTGTGAAATATTCAAAAGTGCCAGGAGAGCCCAGATCTCCTTGGAGAAGCTTCTGGTGCTTCTGTAAAGGCGTCACTTTTAACTGTACTGAACCCAGGGCCTGAGCGAAGACCGTGCTGCACTCCCTAGGCACATAGGATTGGTCATATCAAATGATCACGCTTCCTTCAGCAGTAGCCAATATTTTAGGCTTCAGAGCTAGAGACACCAACCCAGATAGTTAGTTCTGCTCTTCCCGAGACAACAAATTGACACCTGAAAGCATTAGACATACATCAACTTGTCTTGGCTGGCCTAGTTACAAGTGTTTATTGGTCACAAAGTTATTCAGCCTTTTTAAAATCGACCTACAGCCTTTGTCTCTGACCTGTTGCTGCCAAGCATTTCTCAGGTCAGCTCTGCTCTTGGTGAAGGATTCCTAGGGGTTTTGGTCCTGTCACACTGTGGGCTGTTTCTCTCCAGGAGAGTGAGCAGCCTGTCCCCAAACAAAAAACAAACGACGCTCTTCCCCTGTGTAGAGCAATCAAATCAAGTCCTGCCCTCACCTGGGTTCCAATACAAGTTTGCAGTTATTTAAAATAAATGGTCTCCATTCTTGGGAGAAAAGGAGTATTTATCTCTCCACTACCAGACACCTGCTGCTGGTTGTCCTTCTCCTCTCATACCCAGTGGTTGGTCCTGCTTTAGGTTACTGAGCCCAGGTACCTGTGTTCCACATCCCCTAACTGTCCTGTCTGCTTCTGCCCCTTGCAGAGCTGACTGGGGAATGGAGGGATGAGCGGGGGCCTACTAGGGGACCTTGTTGGATCTTGTGTCCCAGACCCCCTCACCTGCCTTTCCCCCAAGTGGCTCCCACTGCCCCCTGGAAATAAATCCATTGCGGGGGGGTTAGGGGGCGCAGCTCTGATAGGGAAAGTGCTGCACAGTACAGAGGCTAAGCAGGAGGAGTATTTTGTTAGACACCACACGCCTCGTCTCCACACCAAACCCTGCTGGGCTGTGCAGAACCTGCCCGACTCCCCTGTTACACTGAAGCCTGAGAAAGGTTTGTTCTGCCTGCCGCGAGGGAAGGGTGTAAGTTTCTATTTTGCTGTTTCCCCAGGTGTTTCAGTTGTATGGTGCAGGGCTCTCATTTACTCGCCAACGCTGAGTGTGAAGTGGCTGGGGCTTTGTGAATTCCTGTGAGGTGCAACTGCCATGCCCCTGATTTGCTGCCTGGCCCTGTTGTCACGTACGTTTGACGTGGTGGAGGTGCTAAGCAGAGACCTTCCGGACCAGACTATTGACGCTTGAATGGCTGTGCTTAGTGCAGGGGAGCTCTGATGGGCGTGTGGCACGGGCACCGTGACGTTATGGAACACACTACGTATGGGCCCTGTCATTCTGCTTGTGCCATTCTGTTGGCATTCAGTCAAGGCCCTTTACAGTGATATGAACCCCCGCTGAAGGGTCTGTTGTCTAGACCCATGACTATCCCTCAAAGAGTTGTGAGTACAGCCCTAAAGGTGCCTCTTCAAAGCCCTGTGTAGTGAGGTGACCCTCCCGTGCTGGAGCAGTTAGTTGTCTGGCCCTAGGCACTGATTCTGTGCACAGCACCTGGAGGCCCTGGAGGGTCGAGATTTTCCAAGGTAGTGTGTAGTTATGCCAATAGACCTTCTAGAAGACCAGTGCTTCTCAAGGTCTTCCAGGGGTACATCAACTCATCTAGATAATTGTCTAGTTTTACAACAGGCTACATAAAAAACCCCAAGGAAGCCAGTACAAGCTAAAATTTCATGCAATGACTTGGTTGTATTGCTCTATGTACCATACACTGAAATGTAAGTACAATATATTCCAATTAATTTATTTTATAATTATGTGATAAAATGAGAAAGTAAGCCAATAGTTTGTTACTAGTGGGCTGAGACACTTTTGTATTTTTATGTCTGATTTCATAAGCAAGTAGTTTTTAAGTGAGATGAAACTTGGCGTATGCAGGATAAATCAGACTCCTGAAAGGGGTACAGTAGTCTGGAAAGTTGAGAACTGCTGATCTAGAAGTACAGGCTATGCATGTTCTTGAGCCTCTCCAAAAGAATCTGTCACCATTCAGTGTACCTGTATTTTCCTCTCTATGGTCCACTGAGGGCATCCACTCTTGGGCATCTCACTCTCCGGCCATTACCTCTCTTGGCTGGAGTCATGTGTCTCTCTCCATGCTGACTGGGTTATTTTCAGGCTGTACAGTTCCCTGCCCACACACTGAATTCCCCAGCACGTTAGACTGCCTAAGCAAGCCTGAAGCGACAAGAAGTCTGTTGGCAACTTATAGACAGTTGCTTTTGCAGATCCAGACTGACAGGGCTGGCCCTCTGATACTAAGCAAGCCTGCTTTACTTCCCTGCCTCAGAGGTTATAAACAACATAATTGCCCACAGTTAAGTTACAGCACAACTCTTCCTAAGCAAGCACATATATTTTTAAGGTAAAAGCATCCTAGAGAAAACATTAAAAACAATCAAAGAACCTACATGCATGGTAATAAGCCTGCCAGAGATCACCCGAGCTCCAGCAGATGATCAGACCTTCAAACACCACCAAGGGGGTTTTCTCTGGTCACAAGTTCAGAATAAGCACCTTCAGGAATAGGTCACGTTCTTCTAACCTGTCCCAGGGAGGATTGGGGCCTCTCTTGGACAAAGGCTTCTACCCTTTTGCTGGATGCAAAAGCAGGGCCTGAGTCAGTTTAAACTCAGGCTATTTATCCAAGAGACCTTGTTTTGTCTGTTCATTCTCTAGAAAATCTGGTTTGAATCAGTATATGGGAGCCTCTCCGGGCATTGGTACCTCTTGGGTGGTATCACAGCCTGAGTGAATTTGCCTACTCACCCCCCTGCAGTCCTAGTGCCTGTAGGGCTGTGGTTCTCCCCCCTGCCCCCGCCCCACCAGGGAAGGCCATATAATCCCTGGCCCACAATGCTACTTGCACTTAACACAGCTATTGGAGGAAGTTGATGCATCTGTCACAATCTCCATGTCATTTTTAAACGCACGCAGAGAGGAGAAGGAAGCACCCCTGGCCTTGTTGCATTCTCAGAAATAGCAGCTGATGAAAAAAACAGTTCTGTTACACCATCAAAACTAATGGAACCATGTGTCTCTGTCTTTCTTATTCCCTCTAGATGGACCTGTCCCACCGCTTTTCCAGGCGAGAGGTAGGAGTCTGGCATTGTTTCTTTAATCAGGGGAGTGTTGGCAAAAGGGCTGGCAGCCCTGTATGTGGACGTCCTTTTTTCTAGCCATATAGACAGACAGTGGCAATACAAGCTTCCCTGCAATGTGCCTTAGCACAGGTTCCAGCCTTACTGAGTCCTAGCCCTCTGTGGAGACTGCAACAAAGAGGCTAATTAATGGCATTTGCCATGTTGACAAAACGTGACTAGAACTAGGTTTGATTATAACAATGTCCAGTTGCTACCAGCTTGCTCCAGCTTCAGCAATTCCCGATAGCAAAGCACGGGGAAGGGCATTGCTGTGAAAGCTGCCCGTCGTCTGTGTGCCTGAAAGCAAGTGTGTTCTGCTGAGCATGGGCCAGTGACGAAGCGGGAGTATAACAGGCTTGACTTGAGGCCTGGGATAACATGGCCAGGAGCTTTCTAGACAGTACGTCCTGCTGCTTGTACTGGGCAGCAGATGCAGTTTGTGAAAGGAGAGCAAACACATTTCCCCTTGTGTTTTATGGAGGAAACACTTCACAGTACAATCCATACGCCATCCACCCCTCCCCCCTCCTCCCCCGCCCCAGAAAAGACATTGTCCAGCCTGCCGGAGACCAGCTCACCCAATGTCTAATAGAGGAGCTGACTCTGACCTGTCACCCCCTTGCCCTGCAGCTCAACCTCTTGTACGAGGAGGTTCTCTACACCATCCTGCACCGCCAGGGCAAGCCCGAACCCGCCTACGTTGCCGACGCCGATGAATTGTACGAGTATGTGCAAAAGGTCAGTCCCTGGGCCCATCCCCATCCAGGTCAAGGGAGCGCGCATGTCCTGCAGCTCCTTGAACCCTGCCCTACGTTCCTGTCCTCTTGCTATCCTCTCACTGTACCTCTAGCCCCCCCGAACTCCCTCAGCCCCACATTGGGAAGAGGCCACCTCCATGCCCCTCACCCTGGAGTTCCCTCTGGCCCACGCTGAGCGGGAGTTCGTCTCTCCATATTTCAGATCCTTGCAGCTGCCGGGGCTGCTCGGCAGAGCAGGAGTGAGGCGTGAATCTTTTCTCCGCGCTCCTGCAGTTAGAGGGGGTCTGCTGGACACAGGCGTGAGGCATAGTCAGAGCAGCAGTCAGCAGGACAGGGCAGCACTGTGTCACAACAGTCAGCTGCGTGGGCAGGGCTGCAGGAGGGTCAGGTACCTGGGAGCGGGAAGAAAGGAATAGGCCAGAAGGGGATGGACAGCAAAGTCTTCCTGGGGGCTGGGGGCTGAAGTGCAGCTGAGAGGAGCAGTCTGGCTGGGAAGAAGCCTTTATTTAGGGGAGGAACAGGCTGGGAAGTCTCTCCGGACTGTGCCCACGTGTTCATGCGTTTGGATCTGGATTAGACTTAATTTAAGCTGTTCTTTCCCGTCAAACCCTTTGTGAGTGCCAGCTGGCTCCCAGGGGAAGGGAGTAGTGGCCCAGGTGGGAAGCTCTTGATTTATCCCAGGTACCATTGTTATAAAGCCAACCCTGTATCTTCTGCAATACTTAAAACAGGCCTTCAGCATGGACCCGGAGGAGCATCACATTATACTGCAGCGGGTCAGAGATTTGGAGGTAAAGTCTGATCATCTTCCCCCAGATCACACCACTCATAAGTAGGGGCAGGCTCTGTACATTTCTATTCCGCAGTCACCTGCAATGCCAGCAGAATTTGTGCCAGGTCACTTCCCCCTGTGGGCCCAGCCCAGGTAAAACGCCCACTGAGCATTCAGTGAACATGAATGTGTGATAGATACAGATGTTGTTCCTTAAGTGTGTGCCCACCCCAGGCATCTGTAGCAAGAACTCAAGGTATTCCCCATTCTACAGAGTGGTAACATGTTCCGGTGACATGGCCATGTGTGTCTATAGCCTGCTACTGACCTCACTGCTTCAGTTATGTGGAACAACATAGAGGCTAGGTCAGTGCCAGAGACATGTTTAATATGGACATCGCCAAGGATTGGGCCTAAACCCTGTGCCCTATTTGATGGTGGGACAGCAACTGGTTAACTAAGGCCTAGGTGAACTATCCATAGTCCAAATCTGTCCTTTGACACTGACAGTCATTGCTGTCAAATCCAGATTAAAGGCTTATGTTTCGGGGAGCGAGGAGGGAAATCGACCCGCCAGGGTGAGATTCTGGAAAGGGGTAGGCGACTTATATGGGGTGATTCCCCCACCTGTCAGCCTTTGTCCCCTCTGCAAAGTCTGTGAGGCTGAAAGCCCCGTTATGAAAAGGAGGTCGGAGCCAGACCATGGGAACCACTGAATGAGAGCTGGAGGTGAAATTTCCAGCTCAGGAAGATGTTTGTTCACTAGCTGTCAATGAGCTAAAAGCAGAAGTGGAGCTGTGGCGGCGTGGGCAGCAGGATGGGCCGACCGCACCGCATACAATCCTGCCTGGGACCCTAGCCCATCCCACTGTCCCAGCCGTGGCAGCTACGCTTCTATTTTTAGCCTGCTAGCTGGATCAAAGCTAGCGCGAGTATCTCGACCTGAGCTGGACGTTACATCTCCAGCTTCAGTATCGACATACTCATGGGGCACGTTCCTTCCCACCAGGTCCTCCTGGGTGGAATTACAGAATGCAGCCTGGTGACCAACAGCAGCTGTCAGGAGCCAGCTCTGCTGCCCGCATGGGAGGGAGTGAATGCTGGAGGAGAGAGACCTGCCCCCCCCCCCGTACCTGGCCTGGAGCTGAGGGGTTGGGGGCAATATTTCCCATAAGTCCCTTTGGTCTTGTCCACTCAATCGCATATTTCCACAGCTCCCATGGGTGGAAAAGGTGACTGAGCAGTTTCCTCTTTAGTCCCTCGGAAGTTGAGTGACTAATTTGTTCCCCTCCGTGCAGAGGTGGGAGAGGATCAGGACTCAGAAGCAATTGAAAGTGGTGTTGGTCGGGTTTGGTCTTTATTTCTTGAGAGAACTTTGCCACCTCTCTCAGCACTGACCTCTGACAGCAAAAAGAAATAGCGAAAGAGAGTCACGCATGGTGCGGTGCTGAAGGGGTCTGTCCGTCTACAACTTTCCAATCGCATCCTTAAAAGGGACCCTGTCAGCATCTGAACACGGTGTGACCCTGCTGCTCATTTAGGTCCAAACTTTGGTCTTCATGATTGCTGCAGTCTGGGAGGTAGCGTGTGCGAATGATTGAAGGGGACTGGCAGGGTCACAGGTTGGGAGGTTATGCTATAAAGACAGGCCTCTGCTTATTTACAGTACTTTGTGTGCTTGAAAGCACAACATCTGGTCAGTTTCACTGCTTGGTCAATGGTCAGTTGCATTTCCTACACTGCTCTGAAGGGGCTGCTGTGCATCATCCAAGGAGGGGAGGGCTTGGCGAGAGGGGGATTGCCACAAACTCTGAATCAGAAATGGCAGCAGGCAGATGTGTACAGAGAGGAAGGAGGAGGAGAGTGATGTTTGATGTTTTCCTTAAACTCTCAGCTTCTGGAGTCATGTGATTATGTGAGAATCAGTTTTCATTTTTTTAAAAAAGTAAGTTCCTACTCCTCCTGGTTGTGGAGAAATATGACACGAGTGCTCCATAAAGGCTAAAAAAAACCAGAAGACAAATTTAAAAAAACCTCCAAATTTATTATTTTTAAAAGATCTTTTCTCAGCCATTTCCTCAGGATTTTTTGGGGCCTGATATTTGAGTGCATGGGGTTGGCAGTATTGAAACACTGTGTGCTGCTTCCTTGTTTTATCCTGGGGTTTACAAATAAATCTAACACACATTCACTTCTGTGTACGATGGAGATTTTTCCTTCAAGTAAGATGAGTTGTTTTTTGTTTACTTTTTAATTCCAGAAACCAATTTTTTGTTTGAAAGTGACTGTGAAGCAAGCCAAAGGCATTCTGGGTAAAGATGTCAGTGGTGAGTGTGAATAGATGGATGCCATATATACCTGATTAGAGCAGGGGACTGGGAGCCAGGAGATCTGGGTTTTGTTCTCACATCTGCTGTCTGACCTTGAGCAAGTTGGTTGCCCATCTGTGCCTCAGTTTCCCTATTTTTAAGATGTGATGTGAGGATTAATTAAGGTTTGTGAAGCTCTTTGAGCTCCTCAGATTGAAGGTGCCCAGTGCAAAATATTGTTAGCATTGTCCACCCCCCGAGAGGCAGGTGGACCTTGGCACAAAGGGTGAGTGTTGCAATTTGTCATAATAGATCAGGAGTCGGCAACCTTTCCGAAGTGGTGTGCCGAATCTTCGTTTATTCATTCTAACTTAAGGTTTTGCGTGCCAGGAATACATTTTAACATTTTTAGAAGGTCTCTTTCTATAAGCCTATAATATAGAAATAAACTATTGTTGTATGTAGAGCAAATAAGATTTTTAAAATGTTTAAGAAGCTTCACTTAAAATTAAATTAAAATGCAGAGCCCCCCAGACCAGTGGCCAGGACCTGGGCAGTGTGAATGCCACTGAAAATCAGCTCGCGTGCCGCCTTTGGCACCCGTGCCATAGGTTGCCTAGCCCTGTAATAGATCATTCTGTTGGAGGATTTTTTTTTAATGCCTTGTGGTTGTAGGGTTCAGCGACCCGTACTGCCTGCTGGGGATAGAATCAAAGAGACAGGAGCCTTCCAGCGACAGCGGCTCCCATCCGGAGAACAAGAAGCCATTAAAGGCTGTGGTGAAAGACATGATCCCCGAAGACCAGACCCACCGCACTCAAGTCATCAATCAAACTCTCAATCCTGTGTGGGAGGAGACATTTATACTGTAGGTCTCCCTCTTATCCCTTCCTTTCCCTTCTCTGCTGCAACAGCTGTCTCCTTTCTGCTTGAAGGAGCATTGGCAAGGAATCTAGGTCCCAAGTTTGGTCTTTGTGATTGACATAAACTGGGAGGCACCGTTGCTGGTAGATTGCGAGGGGCGGGGGGACTGGCGGGATGACAAGCCAGGATGCTGTGCTCTAAACACAGGCCTCTGCTTGTTGAAAAGAGCCAAAGCTCCTGTCTTGTTTTAGCCTGGTAAAGAAATTGGAGACAGTGGAAAAGTGAGGTGCAGTGGTATCTCTACACTGCAAAACCAAAACACCCCGGCTCAGAGCCTGGGTCTACCCACTTGGGCTCACGTCCCGGCACTAAAAATAGCCAAATAGACATTCCTGCTCCTGCTCTGAGAGCCAGTGAAGGGGCTGGGCTATTTTTAGCACCATAGCACAAGCTCTGTGAACCCAAGTCTGTAGACCCAAGCTCTGAGATCAGCTGATGTGGATTTTTTTGTAAAAATTTTTGCAGTTGATACACCTCAGTAACATCCGGCTCTTGTCCAGCTGGCCAGGTCTATTGCAGAGATTTGACTTCCTTGGATCTTCTATGAATAATTTTGCCCTCTGTCTTCCATATTTGGCAGCCCGGGGGCTTCTCTTTCTGGTGTTCTTGGGCAAGCTAGAAAAATCTGAAGGTAGTCCAGCCAAAGGCCTGCCACCACGCTAGAAATCAGAACACAAACTGAGTCCCTGGACCATAAACCCGGGAGTGCCCCGAATGAACTAGAGAGCAACTGTGATAGTCCAGCTGTAATAACCAGGATTTCCAGGGCCCTGGCTCATCTTCATTCATTGACACTAAGCTCCACCCTGGCCCTAGACTGTTTCTAGCCTGGGGCAGGAGGGTGGGGGGCTGCCTTTAATCTCCCGCTCCTTTGCCCTCCCATCCTAATATTTGTGGCCTGATGCAAATCCTCTCGAAATCCCAGGAGTAACGTTTTCTGATTCTGTGTCCTGCAGGGAGTTTGATGATGAAGCAAATTCCAGCTTCCATCTGGACATGTGGTGAGTGTGATGGAGCGTATGAATCCATACCAACTTGGGGCTGAACACTGCAGACCGGCCTGTGTGGAGACATCCTGCTCACTTGGACAGGGCTCTCAGAGCTCTACTCCTGCAGCCTGCACCCTCACAGATCCCCATGTGGGACCCCAGTAATACACATGGGTCCCATTGGCTGCACGCTGTCCCTTACACCCATGGGAAGCAAGCGTGCTATGCCATTGGCTCAGAGGACTTGCACTCTGCAGTCACTTTGCACGGATGGAAAGGGTTCTGCAGGGTGCAAGGCAAGAGCGATTCCAGCCCTGAATTTCTGTGTCAAGGTTCTAGGAAGGAGGGAAGAGTCTGAGGAACAAGGAAATAAAGATAGGCTTGCGTTCACCCCAACCCCTATGCCCTGGGTCTGTGTAATCTCGACAAAGGTGACGTGCACAGGCGTTGTCAAACTGGGGCTTGTGCCCTTTTGCCTTCTTTGTGGGATGAGGACGGCCTTGGGGGTGGGGAGTCAAAGCTCCCTGCCACCATTGCTGCAAGAGCTCTGCAGCTCTCTCGTCTAGCTCTGCAAGTTATCCAGCACTACATTGTATCTGAGCATCATCTCTCCTCCCCCAATGCCTGATTTTTCCCCCCTTTTGCGCCGGGATGGCTCGGTGGAGTCCGTGTGTTGAGGGCCTCTCCCTTAGTCCTGATTGACCCACAGCTCTCTGGCAAACTAACATTAACGATGTGTTTTTCAATGTGCCCCCTCCTCACCTACTGTGTTTCTGACCCTCCCCGGCAGGGACTTGGACATGGAAGAATCCGTGCGGCATAAGCTGGGAGAGCTGACAGATCTCCATGGCCTGAAGAGGTCAGTACTGGGGAGTGGGTGGATGGGCGGTTAGTCACTCTGCTCTGTTAGCAGTGCACACGCTTGGCTTGAATGCTGCTCTGAGCACAGCGCTGCGAGGTCCTTGTTCAGCATGTGCTTGGAAGGCTCCCCTGCCAAGTTTGGGGGGTGGGCGTCAGATCTTTGCTCTGCTGTGCATGGGAGCAGCTCTGTCAAATGCTGGTCACCCCTCCTGGGGAGATTTGCTCTTTGACTCTGGTGTCCTGCTCTTCACACTAGTTAATCCTTATCTGCAGCAGGAATGTTTCCTCTGGGGGGCTAGAACGGGCAGCCGCCTCTGAGCATGGTGCTCCACTGGAGATGTACCAGGAATGTCCTTAAAGAGAGAGAGGCAGATAGTTCCCTTTCCCAGCCCAGCGCCAAATAGGTCACTCCAATGATGGGCCTGATGTACTCCAGCCTGGGATCCTGGTGGCTGCTGTACTGGACTAACAAGACCCAGTGTGCAGATCGCAAGAGACCAGGACACAGGGAGATGAATTTTGAATGTGACAAGGTGATGGACGCCTCCTGGCTGGACCACAGTCTCCTCTTCCCACTCACAGTTCTGCCGTCATGCCGGGCATGTCTCTGGGACAAGTGTATCATGTGTCCTGGCTCAGGTGCATGTGGGTGGGTGTTAGCCAACCTTGCTCCGGGAGTCCACATGGCCGCAGATCACATGCCTGGTTAGCTGTACCCACATGGGCACTGCAGCTACCTGTGGCTGGGACATGGATTTCTGGGGCTGTAGCCCAGAGTTCATGGCTCTGGAGCCTCTCTGGGAATTGTTTTGTGGTGTGTTGTGGGAGAACTTGTCTGTCTTCCCTGGAGCCCTTTGTAGAAATGGCTTTAGCCCTCCCACACCTTAAGCTGAGGCACTTCTGGTTCTGCATGCTGCTCACTTCTGCTCCTCCCAATCATAGGACAAGCCATGGGTCTGTCAGGGGGCAGGTCGGGGCTCAACACACACTCTGCCCCATACCCCAAAGATGGGCACATAAGCATGCTACATTCACAGGCGCCAACTTTCCAATGTGCTAGGGGGTGCTTGACTAAGGGGGTGTGTGATAGAGGTCTATACAATCATGACTGGGGTGGAGAAAGTGAATAGGGGGAAGTGTTCTTTACCCATTCACACAACCCAAGAACCAGCAATCGTCCAATGAAATGAATAGCAGGGTTAAAAAATATAAGGAAGTATTTCTTGACACAACACACAGTCAACCAATGGAACTCTTTGCCAGGGGATGTGGTGAAGGCCAAAAGTATAACTGGGTTCAAAAAAGAATTAGATAACTTCATGGAAAAAAGGTCCATCAATGGCTATTAGGAACATGACCCCTAAACCTGTGACTACCAGGAGCTGGGACTGCCCGACAGGGGATGGATCATTTGAAACTTCCCTGTTCTGTTCGCTGCCTCTGAAGCACCTGGCATGGGCCACTGTGAGAAGACAGGAGCTAGATGGACTATTACCTATTCCGGGTCAGACCATCCATACGTTCTTATGTTCTCTCCAATCATACCTGTCTCCTGGTTCTCATTTCACCCACCTGCTTTATATTTTCCTTTCCAGGATGTTTAAGGATGCTCGGAAAGACAAAGGGCAGGATGACTTCCTTGGGAACTTGGTTCTTCGCTTGCAGGTGAGCATGGGGATGTAGATTTATAACACTCTGTTGTTCTATAATATCTTTCCTTTGAGAATCTCAAAGCGTGTCTCAAGCATTAATGAAATCTCACAGGGGTTGGGCAGCACTGTAATCCCCATGTGACAGAAAGGTAAATTAAAATCCGCAAAGCCAATCAACTGCAGAGCCAGTAATAGAACCCAGGTCTCCTGAGTCCATGCTCTCACCAATAGACCATACTTCCTTCAGCAACTAATGACTAACCAGGGTTGCTGGCCTTCGCTAGCCCCCCACAGAAAGTCATCTATCCCTCAGGCCAAGGTAATTCTAGTGTAATTCTCAGCTTTATTGTAAATAAACCAAGACTTATTGGTCATGATCAATGCTGAGATGTACAACAGCTTTGCTGCTGGTGGATTTTGTATTGAAAAATGAGACTAATTTAGGAAATAAGGAAAAGTGCCTCCAACCATGGGGTATTTTTAAAATTAAGTATAAATGTTAATTGTCTAATATTAGTGATAAAGAGTCCTGTGGCACCTTATAGACTAACAGACATATTGGAGCATAAGATTTCGTGGGTGAATACCCGCTTTGTCAGATGCATGCAGTGGAAATATCCAGAGGCAGGTATAAATATGCAGGCAATATTTATACCTATTTATACCAATATTTATAAATATTTATATTTATGCAGCAATATTTATACCTGCCTCTGGATATTTCCACTGCATGCATCCGATGAAGTGGGTATTCACCCACAAAAGCTTATGCTGCAATACATCTGTTAGTCTATAAGGTGCCACAGGACTCTTTGTCACTTTTGCAGATCCAGACTAACACAGCTACCCCCTCTGATACTTGTCTTATATTACAAATTCCTGCCCTATTAATGTGATGGATCCTATTCTCTGAATGGCATCCCCCTACTGGTGATGCTCCAGTGTTTGACAGCCATCCACCCGTCTATCTACAGGACCTGCATTGCAGGAATGACCAATGGTACCACCTGGAGCCCCGGACAGAAACCCACCCCAACCGGGGGCAGTGCCACTTGCAGTTCCTGATGACTCACAAGAAGGTAGGAGGAGATTAAACAAGAACACTAGGTTTGTGGGTTGCTTGCCAGGGCTGATCCTGTCGCTGCTCTGGAGGTTACAGAGGTGTAGAAGGCCCCCAGGCTGCTGTAGTGATGAGGCGTGGGAAGTTCATGCTCTTGTATCCTACTTGTTCCATTTTCTCTTTGGCACTCTCTAACGTCTCCATGGTTTCTCCCATGATAAAGGTCTATGCCTCAGCATCAGTGGTGCCTGGTGATTAAATACCCTGAAAACCATGGCACTTGGTTTAACTCTTCCAGGAGGCAGTGCCAAACCTCCGACAAACGAACCCCAAATCCTGCCATTAAACAGGGGACCTCTCAATCCATCTCCAGATTTGTTTGATGGCTTGCTTGGATGTTGGGTGTCCTGTGGAGACACGCTCCCTTCCATCTCACATTCTGAGCCATCTTCTCACTGTTGTTTCTCTTTTCAGAGGGCCACCTCTTTGAGCAAGACCCAGCCAAGTTACACCGTCCATCGCCACCTGTTGCAGCAAATGGTGCTCTCTGAGATCCTGCAGTACCAGGTACACGTGAAGCCAGCAAGGGTCTGGGAAGCTGGGGAGCCAGGGAAGGTTGAATTTCAGTGCAGATGGGTTGGATTGTGGCTCTCTTCAGACCCTGTGGGTGTGTCCCATGAGACTTTCCAAAGCGATGAGCTACCCCCAGTGGTGCAGGCATCCAACACAACAGCCTGTGTTAGTGAGAAGGGACGTGCTGTGTAGCACACTGGGATCTTTAACGTCCACCTGGAACAGGCAGAAGGGGGCCTTCCTTTGACCTTGGTTTCTATGGAGATTATGTGAGATGACGTGAAACCTGGACCAGTGCCAGCAGATCTGCAACCCTGTTCCTCACTCCTGCAACAACTACTTGACCCAGCACTTTCCATTACCTTTCCAGTAAGCTCATCCCTCAGACTGAGCCCATTGGTGTCTGAATCGTGTGGCTATTTGCGTGGACTGGCGCAATGACCATGTGGCATGTGAAGGGCCCATTCTAGAGCTTGAGAGGGGGCGAGGCAAATGAAAAACCAAGTGCAAATCACAGGAGGATCCAAGTTCTATGGCTGGCTCTAGGAGACTCTTCTCTTCTGCGGGGCAGGATTAACTCTCTTGCTCTTTCCTTCCCCATGCAGGCCGGGAGTACTTCCTGGGATGGGGAGATGAGTAAACATGCCAGCACGATCCTGTACCTGCACGCCGCTCAGAAAGACCTGTCTGACTTTCACCAGGTCATGGCGTAAGTGTTGTGTAATGGATTGTGGCAGCGGCATCTGGGAATTAGGAGACGTGGGTTCTATTTCCAGCTCTGCCACTGATTCTGAGTGACCTTGGGCAAGTCCCTTAACTCCTCTGTGCCTTTGTTTGTAAAATAATAATAGCACTGCCCTAGTTCACAGGCCTGTGAAACCAGACTATGCTTAGCGATGTGCTTTGAGACCCCCAGATAACAAGCGCTATGGAAGTACAAAATATAGCATTAATATTATTATTATTAAACTGCAGCTGCCCACACCTGCTGCCTATGGCAGGGTCAGTTGTCTGACTTCCTTGCTTTTCTCCATGAGTTTGGTCACTTCTGCCTCGTGCATCGCTCTAGACAAGCGTCACTGACTGCACCCCGGGACATGCTGTCCCTGGATGTTTATGGTAGCGGAACTATTGGGATTCTCTCCCTCACCATCTTGCCTGTGAGCAGGCAGCAGGACGTCCCTGATTCTGCTAACGCTGCAGCCGCGGGCATAGCTAGGGATTGGGGCACGTGGGGATCGGCGGGGGAACTTGTCCCTTGCTACCACTATCCCAAGCTTCTTTCCCTTCCCCCGCTCCTCTCCTTCCTTCCACGTGAACACTGCGGGTGCAGCACTGCGCTTTGGAATAGGATGAGCCGGGCAGGAGCTCTGGGCCTGAGTGAATCTTGGAGAGTGGCTGATTCTGGCCTCCTCGGGTAATAAGCATCTGAGCCTGAATCCCTCATTCTCCTGGGAATGTTTTCCTACCTGGGGACGGTACTGGGCCTGACCTACACACCCACAATCTCACAGTGTGTCTCTTTCCCTTTCACTATAGCCAGTGGCTGGCTTACAGCAAGCTCTACCAGAGCTTAGAGTTCAACTGCAGCTGCCTGCTCCACCAGATCACCAGCATCGAGTATCAGTGGATCCAGGAAAGGCTGCGACCGGAGCAGGTATATGCAGACATCACAGCCGAGTGCGGGACAGAGATCCGGGAAGTGGGGGCAGCCTCCAATAAGCCACGACAGCCGAGGGACCCTCTTCACGTCACCTCTCTCTGCTCCTTATTGGCTGGTTGAGAAGGGCCTCGGACTGGTTTTGCTGGGGTGGGAGCCCCCTGCAGAAGGAGTTCACGGCGCATGCCAGCTAGGTGAAAAACCTGACCATGGGCTAAGGAGCCACTGCTGACGCCTCATAATCTAGACCGTCTTTAAGATCATGGTCGTAATCTAGAAATCAGATTGAGGTGGTTCTGGGTTGCTCTTCCCTTTGGCTTCTGTGAGTAGCTTCAGCACTTTCCTAGGAGGATGGCGTTCCTTAGCAATTTTCTTTGCAGGGAACAAATCGTGCTAAAAGACCTAGCTATAGGCTCTCCTCGAACCAGCTGTTGGGTCTGAGCCTTTGGGGTAGGATTTCGCCCTAACCAGCTGGGCTTGTTAAGTGGCGGACATGTTGGGGAGCCATTGTACAAATGGAGTCCCTTGCCCTGGGTGAGAGACTTTGTTACCTTCCTTTCAGTGAAGCTGGGATTGGTCATGGGCTGAGAGTCCCTCACCTCAAGGTCAAACCCAGCCCAGGCAGGCAGTGACTGAAGATCTTTACCATCTGGCAACTCCTCATTGGCTGCTCCCAGTCCCGTCCACAGAGGACCGGTGTTCCTATGGAAACTACCCCACCATGGTACCTGGCACTCTTGTCGGCCACCTCTTTCCAGGCCGACACGCAACTGGGCCATGGAGATTGTGCTGCCCTCTCCCCTGTGGGGCGATCTGCTGAGGCCCATTGGAGTAAAACCTTGCACTGCTGCTGCCTGTGCTATACCCCTTCTGTGGCTCAATTCCTGTCAAAAACTACAAATAACACTGTCCGTGTGTCCAGCTTGCCTGTCTGCTCACCCAGTTCTGGCTCCATTGAGGCAGCCCTCAGACCTCTGGCTATTAGCTCACCCTGAGGGCGTTAAATTGTGTCCATGTTCCCTGTCTGGGAACATCTCGCCATTGCTGTATTGTTCATTATGGTGGGGTTAAATCCCTGCTTTAAATGCAAAACTCACCTCACCTAGGGAGCCTCTGCCAAGGCCTCAAGCATCTAGATGGTTTTTAAGAGCCTAAAGCAGTCTAGAAATCCATTCGAGGTGATTCACTTTTACTTTTCCTCTCACTTCCGAGAGGCTGCTGGGAGTAATTTCAGTGCCTCCCTAGGAGAACTGGCGTTCCTTAGTGCTTCCCTTTGCAGTGGGGCAGATAATTCTTAAAATGGTTTTGGAGACAGCATGTTGCAAAATGGAGAAATAGCCCCCCTCAGTAGTGAGGCCGTGTTGGATGGGGACAGGCGTCATCCGCCTGAGGTGCTGTGACCATCACAGTGTCTCTGTCACTGTCTTCCATTTCTTCTTCCCAGAAAGCAGAGCTGGCCGAATCTTTCCAGGCCTTGCTGGCCTATGGAATCTCTCTCCTCCGGAAGTACCGCATCGTCTTCCCGCTCTCTGCCCCTATGTCCACGCACAGGCTACAGTCGTTGCTCAGGTCAGCCAGCTGCAATGCTTCATGAACAGAATCATGTCAATCAGAGAGGAAACAGCCCCCCCACCCCACCCCACCGCATCCTCCTGGGGCTAGTGTGGGATTGTTCCCCTTGTTACATTATCCAGTCTTTCTTTTGACACCCCATGTGTTGGAGCGGCCTCCCGCATTCTAAACTGGCATCCTGTCATTTCTTCCTGTGATGCCTAGGGAGTATTCCCTCCTGGGTGTGCACTGACTGGTTAAATAGAGGCCTTTATACTACGGGATAACACTTTTCTCTGGAGTTTATGTAACCCCTCAGTCAATTCCTGTTACAGGTCCCCTCGGGGCGTGGGGCGGTGGGAGAGATGAGTCTGTAATAGCCCCCCTAGGGAGGTTTGGTTCTTTAGTGCAACCCGTAGCAGCTCATGCTTTTAGTTCTCTAGGTCCCCCGTTCATCCCCTGATGTGTTGGTCATGAAGGCAGCTGTCACACTGTGATGGCTTTTGTTTGTTGTTTTAACTCCAAACCGTCCCCTTTAACCTCTCCTGCCCCAAGGAGGTGAATTTGGGCTCTGGACCATAAGTCCTGCCAAGCTCAGAGCCCTGATGAAGAAGTCTTTGCATTCGGTCCTCTCCCAGGCTGCCAGCGTAGGACCATGTCTGTCCCTCTGTCTGTGACCTGGCAGCTAGGCCATAACTTCCAGGGAGCCTCTCACTGAAAGAAGCTCTAAAGAGGAAAGTGTGCATGGGGAGATGTTGCTGGTGGCAAAGCTCTCGTTTCTGGGTTGTTTTTGGTTTTGGGTGGTGCCGTGGCTTAGCAACGATTCTCATGTCACAGGGTCTTGGTCCAGATGTGTAAAATGAAAGCCTTCCAAGAACTTTGTACTCTGACCCCTAACCTTCAGCAGATGGTGATGGAGGCTCTCAAGGTACGGTACCATCTCTCTCCTCCCTCAACCCATAGGGCAGTGGGTCTCAACCCGCGGTTTGCAGCCCAATCAGTACACAGCTACGGCCCATGTGACATCCTCAGGAACATACAGGTGGTATATGTATAGTGTGGATGCGGCCCACATAATACAGAGGAAGCTGCATATGCGTCCCCACTGGTAAACAGTTTGAGAACCACCGCCATAGGTTCTGACTTCCTCCTGGAGCCGTGAGCATTGTCCCTTCCCTTACGCCAACATGCAAAGGCCTTGAGTCCTGACCCTAATTCCAGCAGAGGGGGTGGGAGGTAGCATTTCCAAAGCTTGTCTGCACTGTGCCTTTGACTGCCCAGTGGGGCCCCGCTAGAGAAGTGCCAGTCACTCCTTTCCCTCCCGGACTGAGCAGGGTGAGAGATGGAGCCTGGATGGTGAACTCTGAGTCCCGCTCCGCGCTGTGCTGTGTGTCTTTGGGCTGCCCTTCCTGAGTCCCAGGGAAGGCATTGTGCTGACGTGCCTGGGTGAATGGGGTGGCTGGGTTGTCTCTGCAGCTTCTCTCTCCTCATTCTTTGTCCCGTTCTCTTGCAGTCAGGAACCACGGAGTGGTTTTCTATGCAGAAGCAGCACCTGAAGCCAATGGTGAAGGTCAGATCTCCCTTTCACTCATACACCGGTTTGCTGGGCCAGGCTGAGGGGCCATTTCGGTAGGAAGTGGGAGGTGACGCTTTCTCAGGCAGAAGTGGCCAGTGATTTTTAAATGCCCAAAAGACACCCTGAGCCCTATTTTCAGAGGTGCTGAGCAACTGCAGCTGGGGTAGAAGGCAACCGACTGTCCCCATAAGAAGAAATGAACCGTTGCCATTCACCTCCGGTCCCTTCCCTTCCTGTGTGTCAGTCTGAGCAGGTCACGCCTGCTAGCTTGGCACATCTCCCATTATAACAGGGAATGGAGCAGCCACCCAAAGAATGTCCCTCCTTCACTTGGCAGCATGGTCTTGTGGTTAAGATCTGGGTTCAATGCCCAGTCCTGTGTGATCTGGAGGAAGTTCCTTCACTGCTCTTTGTGCGTCAGTTCTCCAGTGTGGTCACGTTCTATCCCTACCTCGGAGGGGCATGGGGAAGGTAAATCTGTGAGCTGCTCAGATAGGACAGTGGTGAGGGCTGTCACTAGATATGTTGATTCATCACAAAATCACTTAGCACCAAAACCAAGGGGCAACTTTCCATCCTTCCCTTTGCAGACCATGGAGGAGAATGGGAAAGCACTGGCCCACCTTCTCGTGGAGGTGAACAGGGATCTCAGACAATGCCACAAAACCTGGAACAAATTCTTCACCAAGTAGGTTGATGGTTCCCCCGTTCCCCTTCCCACGCGCTCTCAGCAGCTTTGCTTAGGGCACTGAAGGCGACAGCTCCAAAGCACGTTTCCCAGCTGCGAAAGATCATTGTAAATATAAATAGATCGTGACACCGAGTGTGAGACTGGAAAGCCCCGGGAAACGTTCCCTCATGCTTCGTTACGTGTTACAGTTCCCTGCTCGTTGTTTATGAAGCAGAGGTTAACTACAAATGTCCTCGCTTCCCAGCGTTACTGGCTCTGCCGGCTGGAGTCTTTCAGATTGTTTTAGTTTTGTAGCTTTTTGTCACTCTTGTTCACATCAGAGGGCTAGGGTTACATCACAGGGAGAGGGTTAATTGCGCTGGCTTTGACAGGTTGGTCATCAGTGAGTTGTGTCAGGCAGATTCCTGACCTCCTGTTTCTTCCCTGCAGCACTGTGAAGGTGGATCTCTTCTCCATTACCTACCTGGAGCTGCAGGAGCTGGTGAGCGCATGTTCCAGGCTCTCCAGTCAGAGCAGCAGAGAATAAAGCAATGCCCAGGCACTTAGCCAGATGTCAGAGGAAGGGAAGAGTCTGAGGTGCCCCCTGCACTCCATGTGCTCCTCAAGGGCTCCTGGGAAGTGCTCACAAGTGGTGGAGAAACCTTGGTATACCAAACCCTGGCTATGGGACCGTGGGCATCCTTGGGTTGTGAGGGAGGGACTAATCCTGTCCCCAGTCCCAGAGGCCTGGACACTGGGACTAGCCAGGAGTTTAAGAAAGGCATGCTTAGGCAGTGCAGCCTAGTGGCTAAAGCAAAGGAATAGTGACTCCTGGCTTTGATTCCTGGCTTTGCTACTGAGTCACTTGCAAGTCTGTAAATTAACCGAGTCGCTGAAATTCTCTGGGCCCATAAAATGGGGATAAACAGGTTTTGGCTGTATTAGCTGAACCCTGCCCCCCACCAAGCCCTCAAACAGCTGGTGTCCCCAACTTACACATCAGACAAGAGGAAAGTGGGATGGCACATTTCCTTGCCCAGATCCCATCGCAGGGCAAGCATTCGTAGATCCGTTCTTATTAACACTCCTGCCCTAAGTGCCTCCCCTGTGGTTCCCCTTCCCTGCAGGTGTCCTGTCACGTCAAGGAAGAGCTGAGGGAGATTGACGGCACCATGTCCCAGCTCACAGCAGAGAGCCTTTTCCAGCTCTACATCAGCCTGCAGGAGCTTTATCGAATGAAGAGCTTCCTGTTCAAATGGTACTGACCCATCTGAGCCAGGCTTGGACCAGAGCCCAGTCACACATTAGTAGCACCAGGGAACGGGAAGGGGTTGGGGCCACATCAGCGGCTGACTTTCCGCTGGGCCAATTGGAGTAGGTTTGAATGGAATCAGTAGGTTCGCTGGCCCAGCCATCTGTCGCTTTGGATTAGTGCAGTGACATCACACGGAGATTTTAATGTAACCGTCACCTGCCACGCCTCAGGCATGACGCTGAACAGGCCTTCGGAGAGCTAGAGCTCCAGACAGAGACAAGGTGGGTTCTGGGAGGCAGAGGCAGCTACACACATGGCTCAGCTAATACTTTAAACTGCTCTTCTGCCAGCCTTTGGATCTCTGTCCAATGTGGCCAGGTGGGCAGCTGTGTGGTATGTGCTATGAACGCTGCCTTCTCAATGAGCCAGGTATTTCTCAGGTCTTAGTGGAATGCGTAGCCTTGAGTCTTGGTTCTGCTGCAGCACAGAAACCCATCGTTGTCTCTATTTCCAGGGATGGCCCCCTTACTCTGGCCAACTTCCACCAGTGGTTTAAGGAAGCCATCCCCAAGTGGCTCCAGAAGACCTACCTGATAGCGCTGGAGAGGACCCAGAGAGCGATCCAGGTGGACCAGGTAACAGTGAGGTTGGCTCAGTCGTTCTGAGGCTCTCCAGCTTTTGTCATTGTCTGACCCATCTTTCACTTCCAGCCCATTCCTTTCCCCTGAAACTCCCCCCTTGCTACTATGTGAAATCCTAAGGATTGGCAGACTCTGGGACCCCTACAGTATCAGTCTCCTGCACCCCGACATTCGAGTGTCCCCTACCCCTGCTGAGTGCCATTGTGTCAGGCAAGCCCCCGTGAGGGGCCCAGGAGTGACAGATGAAACCTGCCTTTCCTGTAACAGCTTATCCCTCGTACCCCAGGGCCCTGGCTTGCTACGCTCTCCGAAGCCCTGTCCCCTCACGGTATCACGTCATTGCTGACCCTGCTGTATTCTCAAGGGTTAAAGGCCACGGCTCCCTGGCAGCCCGTGTGAAGCGAGTTGATGAGCCTCTGCTTTGTTTCTTGTCACAAATAGGGTGACCGGACGGGGGTGGGGAGGGTAAAAGGAGCCTATGTAAGAAAAAGACCCAAAAATCGGGATTGTCCCTATAAACTCGGGACATTCACTCACCCTAGTCACAAGCCACAATTGGCTCCCTTTGTTGGCGGTCTCAGCAGAGAGGCCAAGGGTGGAATGGGCCTTGGAGGGGAGAGATCCACTCTCTGTTAGTCTGGTCCTGCCAGGGCGGGTGAGGCCGGAGGGGAGGCAGGACAATGTGGGGGAAGCCAGCGCCACCTGGACCCGTGCAGCACCTACCTTACGGGCACAGAGCTTCACAGTCCAGGTATCTCTCCAACGCTGCCTTCCCTTACTGGGCTCAGCCTCCTGGAGAGACCCATGTGACCCCCGACTGGATAGATCCCCTGGCAAGAGAAAGCAACAATAACTCCTCTTCTACCAGGACATGCTGATGCTGTGGCCAAGAGAAAACTGCCTGCGGGGAGCAGAGGAGGGGAAGGGTCGGGGGGAAGGTGAATAAGGGGCCACTTTGTAATAAGAACTGGCCTCGGAACTAGTTTGTTGGTTTATTTGCAAGTTTCTCGGTAAAAAACATTTTCTGTTGCCACCCACCCAGCTGATGCCCCTGGGGGAGCTGAATAAACACAGCACATCCACCGTTGACCTGTCCACATGCTATGCTCAGATTGTCAAAACCTGGCAGCAGCTGGACTGGCCAGACCCAGAGGAAGCCTTCATGATCATGGTGAAGTTTGTTGAGGTGCGTATAGTCGAACAGTCTAGCTGGATCAGTAATAGCAAGTTGTATCCACGCTCAGAAGAGGTGATCAGATGTCATGCTTCAGAGCATCAGCCGCAGGGGGTCAGGAAGGAAATTCCTCTCCTACCCCTATATACATCGGCCAAGTGCTTTGGATTTTTTAATCCCTTTCTCTGAAGGATCAGCCATAGGCCAGTCTCAGAGACAGTGCTCCAGAGAGACTGGCCCATTGGCACGATCTGGGGTGGTAAAGCCAACATCTGCCCCCAGCACAAACCTGCGCAGTGTTCTGTCCGCTTTGCGTTACCCAAGCTCACTGCCCCTTGCCCTATGCCCTAGGACATGTGTAAAATCGCTCTGACGTACTGCAAGCTGATCAAGAACCGGGCGGATGAGCTGTCATCGAAGCAGCGGGACGAGGGGGAGGCAGCCAACAGGGTGAGTGTCAGTGCCGGCCTCTGCTGGGAATTCAGGGAGAGGAGAGGGATTGGGAGGCTGTCCAGGGAGGCAGGACAGTCTCTAGAGAGGGCATGCGGTGTGGCCTGTGACTAGAGCGCGGTGATTCAATAGTGTTGTAGGGGTATTAACATCCCAGCCTTTGCTCCCTATTGTCTGATTTGGGGGGGTGCATTGGCAGGCGAGTTCTCAAGGGAGTGAATTTGAACTGGGGGATTCTGTGCAAGTCTGGGACATTTTGGGATGGAAACTCTCATTGATCTCTTGGTGGGGGAGTCAGGGAGGAAGGATTGCTCAGTGGTTAGTGCTAGCCTGGGACTCAGGAGACCTGGCTTCAATCCCCTGCTCTACCATGGATTTACTGGGTGACCTTGCCCAAGTCACTTAGCCTTTCTGTGCGTCAGTTCCCCATCTGTACCACGGGATAACAGCACAGTCCTGCTTCACAGAGGTGCTATGAGGATACATACATTAAAGATTGTGAGGGGCTCAGATTCCACAGTAACGGGGGCCAGATAAGTACCTTCGAGAGCTGGATGGCTCCTGTGTTCACTGCCCTGCTCCCAGGATCCCACTCACCAGCTTTCACCTGCCTGCAATGTCCCCTATGCTGGCCCAGCCTTCAGCATGCATTTCCCCGGCGTGTCTGTGATCACACTCGGTGTTTCTCAGCCATGGCCAGCAGGCGCCTGTTTGTGGGGTGTTGGCCGGGATCAGCCCATTGTTACCTCCCCAGAGAAGGGGCTGGCCCTGAGCTGCAGAGCTTGCCTGTTGCACATTTAGTTACAACCTTGTCCAATCAGAATGCGAGGAAATAAATGCCCAGTTATGGTGGTGCATGGGAAGTGGGTGCCATCCCTGCCCTCTGATTAGCTCAGACAGTTCATCATAGTGTGATCTTAAAGTACAGGCCTGGAAGTCAGATACCTGGGATCTGGATCTGCCAATGGCTTGGGCAGGAGCCTAATAGTTCTCTGCCTCACTTTCCCCAGTTGTCTGTGCTGCTGGACCCAGCTTGGGTCTCAGCAGCTGTTTGTACCAGGCTGTTCACTGAGGTCCTGCTGGGTTCATACATACCCCAACGAGGTGCGGGGTGCCTTTCGCGATGGGCCTACGGGTGCTGCTGCCCTGTGGATCTGATGTGGCAGTGTGAATTAGGGGCCCAGGCCAGGTGTGGGGATGAGGATGGGAATGGAATGGGGGAACGGGCTGCAGCAGGCAGGGTAGCGCGTGTTCACCGACACGGGGCTTTTCCTCTTCCCTCCCACCACAGCTCTGCATCGTGGTGAACAACGTGGAGCAGCTGCGGCTGCTGATCTTGAAGCTGCCGGCACAGCTGGACTGGGGGCGCCTGGAGCAGCAAATGGCCGGCATCATTGAGCCGGAGCAGATCCAGCACACCCTGCACAACCAGCTGCAGGGCACCATCACCTGCCTCGACCACGAGATCAGAGACGTGGTGCAGAACCTGGCAAAAAAAGTAATCCCCCAGCCTTGCCTTTCTCCCCTGGCCTGGGCTAGGGTAAAGACTCAGTCAAATAGGGTCCGATCCAAAGCCTATTGAAGCCAATGAAAATGTACCCATGGGCTCCACTGGCATTGGCTCTGGCCTATAGAGATGCTGGTAGTATGGAGCTAAGTCCTGCCAGCTCTCTCCCTGGGACTGTGTGTCCTGAACCAGACAGAGGGAGCCAGGGCAGACAAGATCCTTGGGATCGGGCCCTGCCATCAGAAGGGACCCAACCCAGTGACGTGTTGGTGGCAGCAGGGCACAGCCCACCGGTCCCAGCTGCTGGGCTGGGTGGGCTGCCTCGTTCAGGAGGGAGATCGGGGGGCCCCGTGCCAGAGACAGAAGGGGTTGAGCTCTAAGGAGCTGGCATGGCAGGTTCTCCATCAGAGACCTTGGGCACGGTGTGGGGGGAGACCCAGCGTTCTAAGTGTGTTTTTCTTTGGCAGCTGGATGCTGGGATCTCCAGGCACATCCAGCAGCTGGCAGCCTCCAGTGACGCTAAGGATCCAGAAGATGTAGGTGCCAACCCCTGATATGTGCTACCTGTGGGAGACAATCAGCCCAGCCCGTCGCCCAGCGGTGTGCCATGCACTGTTAGGGATGGCCTAGGAATACCCAGTCTTGCCTCAGCGCGGGGCAGATGGGTTGACTCTATGCTTGCGTGTCCATATCGGTGCCCAGCTGCTACACTGAGGGGCGTCATAAAACCCTACAATAATAATTGTCCCGCATGGTTTACAGGGAGGAATCCCCCTCTCTCCCACCCCGGAAAAGCTGCACCCTAGCTGGGATCCGCTGCTAGAGATTTGCCTGCCCTATGGTGGGAAGGGAGAGGGACACGCTGCTTGCTGAACGGCTCCAAATTGTACCGGCTCTTTGGTAGGCTCCTTATCAGGCTCCCTGGCACAGGCACTATCAGGAACTGGCCTGTGTCTGGGTCTCAGGTCCGTCCCGGCCGTTTGTCACATACCAAGTGAAAGAGGCCCATCAAGGCCCTCCTCTGTTGTACTCACAGCACCCCCTGCTGGCTCGTGGCTGTAACTCTCCCCCTCCTCCCCACTCAAGCTGTGCCAGCCCTCTTATCCGCCCTGTGTGTGCACACACCCCTATGATCTCTCAAGCACACGTGTGCACTCCTGTGCATGTACACACACACACCCTGCATTGACAGGGAAGTCAGCTGGAGCAATCAAAGTGCAGCTTTGGGAGCCAAGAGGGGCAGGCCAGGAGTTTAATGGGATGGGATCATGGGGGAGATGTGGGGGTTGGTGCTGTGACTGAGAGGTTAGGGGTGTGTGGGGAGGAGGGAGGAATCTAGGTAGGTTTGTGGCTGTCACTGATCCAGCTACACACTCTAGGTAGCACAGAGAGAATCCAGGCATGGGGTTGGGGGCAGGTACCGCACCCAGAGCCTCCTGTCAGTGTCTGCTGCTTCCTGGCAGACCCTGCCTGAAAGTGCCCAAGCTCTCTCCAAAACAGGAGCTACACATGCAGTTCCAAGCCTCCCTGGAGCAACCCCAGCTCCGCTGCAGGGTCAGGTGAGCACAACAGAGTAGGAGGCAGGTGCTGGCTGGCACAGCTGAGCTCTCAGGCTGGGAAACAGCAGAGGGGCCCAGAAGCTTGGGAGCTGCTTGGCAGAGGTTTCAGATGGAGGCAGGGCCTGAGAAACCCCTTCTCTGCTGAGTTTCCTGATTCTCCTCTCCACAGTCCATCACCCCCCTGATGAAGTTCCTGGAGTCTGAGCTGCAGTACATGAACGAGCATCTGGTCCAGGAGAACTTTAACTGGTGAGCTGCGGTGCTGGGACCACACGGGTCAGTCGTGGGCTGGATGAGGGCAAGTGGGGAGTGTTCGATCAGCAACATTAGCCTTGAGTCTATTGCTGTGGACCGGACCAATGGGTTCACTGAGGTTGTGGCTAATTGCACACAGCAGCCCCCAGTAGGGTGCTTTCTCTGCTGCTATCATTTGTCTCTCCTCCAGGAACTATGCTACTTTATATAGAACCTTCTATCCCTAAAGATCCCAAAGCGCTCTGCAGCCCACGTATATGGGATCTTTCACCCACTGCTGAAATGCAACCACATCTGGGGTGGAATGCCACACCTTTTCTAGCCCAGAATCACTACACACAACAGGCTTCTTCAGGGGGATTTCAGGCAAAGCGAACATACTAACCACAAGTCCGAGCCAGCTTACCGTACAGGAAACACCCCTGCACTTGTGAATAATACCAGGGGATCTTTGATCACCACGGTGCTCAGGGACTTCGTTTTAAGTCTCTGCCCCCATGCTGCCATCTCCAGCACCATGGTGCTTTCCACCACTGGACTGGGCCATCAACTCGGCACTGAGCCGAGCAATGGAGTGCTACCTCTCCATTTACTGTCACTTCCCACCTGCCACACTAACCTGGGAGACGTGTATGGGGAACTGTCATAACTTCATGGCTAGCATTGGATATAAACTGGCTGTCAACAAGTTTAGGCTCAAAAATAGATGAAGATTTCTAACCATCCGAGTGAAGTTCTGGAACAGCTTCCATGGGGAGCAGTGGAGGCAAAAAACGAACTTGTTTCAAGACAGTGCTCAAGAAGTTTATGGTGGGGATGCTATGAGGAGACTGCCTACAGTGGCCTGTAGCCGATCTGGAATCAGAGGGGTAGCCGTGTTAGTCTGGAATTGCAGAAGTGACAAAGAGTCCTGTGGCACCTTAAAGACTAACTGAAATTTTTTCAGAGCATGAGCTTTCGTGGGCTAATACCCACTTCGTCGGATG
>ML677373.1:12152296-12213347 GCA_007922305.1 Dermatemys mawii
CCCTGACTGCCCCCTTCAGAAACCCCACCACTCCAATCACCCCCTCAGAACCCCTCCCCCTACCCAACACCCCTGCTTCCTGTCCCCCTGACTGCTCCAACCCCTAGCCACACCCCTGCCCCCTGACAGACCCTCTGGGACTCCCACATCTATCCAACACCCCTGTCCCCTGACTGTCCCCCCCCGAGACCGCCTGCCCCTTATCCAACCCCCATGGCCCTGGCCCACTTACCACACTACTCAGAACTGCTGGCTGGAGCCAGGCATGCTGCTGTGCTGATCTGTCGGAGTGTGCAGCCTCACCCGCCAGGGCGCTGCTTGCATGGCACGCTGAGCCTGCAGTGGATGGGGACAGCGGGGAAGGGGCCAGAGCAGCTTCCCCAGCCGAGAGCTCAGGGGCCGGACGGGATGAGCCCGTGGGCTGGATGTGGCCCGCTGGCCTTAGTTTGCCCACCCCTGGTTTGCGGACTTAGTAATTCAGCCAGAGGTTTGGGGCTCTACCACACGAGTGGGTGAGTGAGGTTCTGTGGCCTGCAATGCGCAGGAGGTCAGACTAGATGATCATGATGGTCCCTTTGGACCTGAAAGTCTATGAGCTGTGGCTATTACCCCAGTTTGCAATGTATGGGCTATTGCTGCAGTAGATAGTTCTAGCAGCGGCACACGCTGCAATAGAAGTATGTCCCAATACACACTCTGACACATTTCACTTCCCCTCCTCCTTTCCTGGCCCAGGTTTCTCTTCACTTATGTCTTAGCTAAGACCAGCCGCTTCATGTCTCCATTGAGGAAGTAGGGTCCTAGGTTTTCCAGCCCAAGGACTGACCGTACCTGTTGTGCTGCATTGGCCTTGTTAGAACTCACTGTGTTCTGCAATCCATTAGCTGCCTTTCCCCTCTCGCTTCAGCCTCCTGGAGCTGCTCTGGAACCACATAGTGAATGAACTGACCGCTGCAGCCCACCAGCAGATCAGCTCCTCCAGGTACTACAGGAAGCTGCAGTTCGCCTTGCAGGTAGGTAGCACTTGGCAGCAGAGCGTGGGGCAGAGGCCTGGCTTCGGGGGTCTCCATACAGCAAATAACTGTTCACTCCTCTCTGGCCCCCACAGAACCTGGAGCTCTGCTTTCATGCCGAGGGCTGCGGGCTGCCAATGGACGCCCTGCACACGCCAGCATTCATGGTAAGAAGCTACTGCACTTGTAACAGCTGGCTCTAGCAGAGTGATCTCCCAGCCAAGGGGGTCCTGATAGGAGGGGGCCTGCATGAGCACAATGCTTTCATTGCAGGCCCTAGTAAGTTGCTAGCTGTTTCCCTTGCAGGGACAGCGCTCAGAATACGCACCCTCCCCTCACCCATCAGGGAGACGTCTTAAAGGAGTGGAGGGGACTGAAGGCCATTGTGGAGAAGCTAAATGAATTCTTTGCATCAGTCTTTGCTGCAGAGGATGTGAGGGAGATTCCCCACATCTGAGCTGTTCCTTTCAGGTCACACATCTGAGGAACTGTCCCAGCCTGAGGTATCAATAGAAGAACACATTGATCAGTTATACAGTAACAAGGCACCAGGGCAGGATGGTGTTATCCTAGGAGTTCTGAAGGAACTCAGCTATGAAATTGTAGAACTACTAACTTGGGTATGTAACCTATCACTTAAATCAGCCTCTGTACCAGATCACTGGAGGATATCAGCTTAAATTAGCCTCTGTACCAGCTGACTGGCGGGTAGCTAATGTAATGCTGATTTTATTTTTAAAAGTCTCCAGAGGTGATCCTGGCAGTTACAGCCCAGTAAGCCTAACTTCAGTACCAGGCAAACTGGTTGAAACTACAGTGAAGAACAGAACTATCAGACATACATAGATACACGCAATACATGGGGGAAGAGTCACCATGGCTTTTGTAAATGGAAATCATGCCTCACCAATCTATTAGAATTCTTTGAGGGGGTCAACAAACACGTGGACAGAGTGATCAAGTGGGTATAGTGTACTTGGACTTTCAGAAAGCTTTTGATAAGGTCCCTCACCAAAGGCTCTTAAGTAGGGAGTCATGGGATAAGAGGGAAGGTCCTCTCCTGGATCAGTAACTTGATAGAAGATAGGAAACCAATGGTAGGAATAATGGTCAGTTTTCACTGTGGAGAGAGGTAAATAGCGGAGTCCCCCAAGGATCTGTACTGGGATCACTGTTCATAAATGGTCTGGAAAGGGGGATAACCAGTGAGATGGCAAAGTTTCTAGGTGATACAAAATTACTAAAGCTAGTTAAGACCAAAGCTGACTGCAAAGAGCTAAAAAGGGACCTCATAAAACTGGGTCACTGGGTAAAAAAATGGTGGATGAAATTCAGTGTTGATAAATGCAAAATAATGCACACTGGAAAACAACTGCATCCCAACTATACATACAAAATGTTGGGGTCTAAATTAGGTGTTACCAGTCAAGAAAGGTCTTACAGTCACCATGGATAGGTCTCTTAAAAACATCTTCTCCGTGTGCAGCAGCAGTCAAAAAAGCTAACAAAATGTTAGGAACCATTAGGAAAGGGATAGATAATGCCAATATAAATTCATGGTACACCCAAACTTTAAATACTGCATGCAATTCATCTAAAAAAAAATGGATTAGAATTGGAAAAAGTGTAGAAAAGAGCAATAAAAATGAAGAGGAGTATGGAACAACTTCCATAGGAGAAGAGATTAAATGTTGGGACTGTTCATCTTAGAAAAGAGACAACTAAGGGGGGATATGATAGAGGTGACTGGTGTGGACAAAGGGAATAAGGAAATGTTATTTACCCCAACACAAGAACCAGGGGTCACCCTATGATATCCGTAAGAACTTCTTCACACAATGCACAGTCACCCTGTGAAACTTGCCGGGAAGGCTGTGATGGGGTTCAAAAAAGAAGCAGATAAGTTCATGGAGGACAGGTCCATCGATGGCTATTAGCCAAGATGGTGAGGGAAGCAACCCCATGCTCTGGGTGTCCCTAAAGCTCCAGTTGCCGGAAGTGGGATTGGATGACCACAGCAGCAGCACTCGACTAGCTGTTCTGTTCATGCCACTTGAAACGTCTGGCACAGGCCACTGCTGGAAGAGAGGATACTGGGCTAGCTGGACCATTGGTCTGACCCAGTCTGGCCATTCTCATGTTAGAATGTTTCCACTGAAACGTTCCCAAGGTGGCAGTGTTGGGTCATGGGAAGAGGGAGCCCCTCGAGCCCCTCCCACCCTAAACCTCCTGGTGGCTTCTTGCTGCTGCTGCTCTCCCTCTGGGTTCCAGTTCAGGTCTGAGAGCACGGTGTGAGTGCTGATCTCTGCTGGTGTGCATGTATCTGCTGGCCTCAGTGCCTGACTGGGAGTGTTTCTCCTCTTCCCCCCGCCCCGCCCGTTTCGGTCAGGATTTGGAGGAAGGGCTGAAGCTCCGCTCCGCCACAAGCAGAAAACTCATCCAGAGCTACTTCAGCGAGAGAATCCGAGAGCAGGTGAGAGTGTGCTGAGCCTGGCCTGGCCCTTCCCAATAAAGCCCCGTTACCCTGCCCACCCCATTGGGTTGTCCTCTCACTTCACTTCTCCATAGTCACATGTAGGCAGTTAGTCATGATAGGGTTAACTGGGCTACCTGGTAAATTATGGGATGGAGCCATGCATCTCACCCACTTCTTTTTTTAATCAATTCTCCCCCCCCCCGAGTTGGGATCCAGTTAAATAAAGCAGCAAGTTACCAGCCTGCAGTCCTGTGACTGTGCGTAAACTTATTTTGTTGCATTGAACGGTCCCTTTACAAAACACGACCCTTCTGTCTGTATTTCCTTGTATAAACTGGGTCTGACCGTTGCATGTTATTCTACTGTTACACTGCAATCAAACACCTGTGGCTGGCCCGGGCTGTGGGGCTATCAAACTGCAGTATAGGCAAGCTGGCTCGGGCTAGAGCCCAGGTCCTGGGATCCTCCACCTTTGTGGGCTAGCACGGGTGTTATTGCAGTGTAGATGTATGCTAACAGTCAACCATCCAGGACCTGACTATCAGAACTTCCTAATCAAATCACAAGAGCTTCCCAGCCTCTGCTCCCACCATGCAGGATGGCAGGGTCCACTGGGGATGGAGCGAGTGCTACATGGCCATCCTGAGAGTGGGGGTGGAATGGCAGAGAAGGACGGGTGATTGGGAATTTAGCAGACGAGCTGTGAGGGGAGAGTCATGCCAATGTCCACATTTCACCTACCTAGCCCCAGTACAGAAGTGTCGGGATCTCTTTCTTGAGGGGATGCCAGCTCTGGGTGCTGTACCCCGATAGTGCACCCCTAGGCAGAACCAGTGAGTCGTGTAACCACTGAACTCTTGTTTCTGTTCTACTCCTGGCGTCCCAGCTGGAGACCAGTTCGGAGAAGTACGGGGCAGTGACCATTAAAGCTCTTTACCGCCCCTCGGAACAAAAGCTCCGGGTTGAAGTGCTCAACGCTGTCAACCTCATCCCGCTGGACTCGAATGGTGAGAGCCCGTGGGCCGCGGAAACAGTCAGTGCATAGGTGCTGTGGGCCCTGCACAGCGTCAGAGCTGGTGCATGCAGCCGGTGGCTCCAGGGTATGGGAGACCACTGAAGCTACGCCATGGCGACACCACTGGCATGTGGCCTAGAGGGGCCCTTTGCGGTCAGTTGTGCACAGCACTGAGTTGTAAGCCCGAGCGCCCAGGGAAGTTAGTTTGGTCATGACCTGTGAAATCCCGTTATCTGCAACATACGAGCCTAGCACAGAGCCTCGCGGACTAAGCAGGGGCGTCTGGCTTGCTTCATCGAACTGATCCTGGTTTGGTTCCACTCCAGGTAATGTGTGGGGTGCACATACAGCGAGGGGGGGGGGTGGCATCAGACTGTAGCCTCCTCCAGAGCCACATGTATGCATCCCCTCTTACCTGGCCTGGAGAACCTGGGGTGATCTCTGGGGAACAGACTGTGTAAATCATGCAGCCGTCCAGAAGAGGTCACTGCTGCTTCACCTGAACGCAGTGGCAACCCCGTTAGCGGATGATCCCCCCTTCCCCCCCAACCCCAGCCAGCGCCAGCCCGGCTTTAGCCCATTGGCTGAAAGAGTCCAGATGCCAAGGGGACGTGGGCCCCCAGCGGGGTTCATGGAGGGGAAACTGACCTGCAAACCAGAAAGTCTTGTGCTGCAGAAGCCCCAAAGCTCCACTCCCCTATTCTGCCCCTTTGTTGTAGCCCCCAAGCAGCCTTGGAGGTGAGACCCATTGCGTGGGGGGGAGGGAGGGCGGAGTGCCGCTATTGCATGACTTTGTGCACACTGTGCACAGCACTGATCCTTGGGCGCAAGGGGATCCCCGCGGCCGCCGTGTGCTCTCGCTCAGTCTCTCCTCTCCCTGCTAGGCTCCAGCGACCCCTTTGTCCAGCTGACCCTGGAGCCGCGCCACGAGTTCCCCGAGGTGGTGGCGCGCACGACCCAGTGCTGGAAGAACGAGCTCCACCCGCTGTTCGATGAGGCCTTTGAATTGTACGTATGATTTGCCACCCTGGCCGCTGCCTACCGCCTGCTCCCCCTCTGATGGGGGGCGGCAGAGAGCACCGGCCCAGCAGGGAGCCCCCACAGACACGCTGTCCCCACCCTTCCCACCAGGGGGCTGCTTGCTCCTCTGCTTGCTGGGGTGAAGATCCTGCACTGGGCCTTCTGGGAAGAGAGAGCCGCACCTGCTCCAGACGGGATTAGTGCAGTCACGGTTCGGGAGGGCTAAAACTCAGGCTTGTGTGCACAGAGCCTGGCCCGGCCTGGAGCTGAGCGCCGGGCCTTCCCTGGCTGCTGAGAGGGAACATACACACAATGCTTTTCTGACTCTTGGAGGGACCAGGCCGACATCTGCTAGTGGGGAACGCTGGGGCTGCCTGCTCTAGCGGCTCCACGTGCCTGGCTGCCTGCTTAGAGGGGGACGCGGGGGCTACACCTAAGCAGCAAGAAAATTCGAGGGATGCGTATGCGTGGGCACATTGAACCAAATGGGAAATACCCAGGGCTGAGAGTATTGGGGCAGAGCCGATACTGAGCAAGGAGGTCATTTGTAATTATAAACCCACCGGTGAAGAAGCAGGAGCTGGCCGGTAAAGAACAGGACCCCAGGTTCCACAGCCATAGGCAAGTCCCTGCCTGCTCGCTATAACTGCTCCAATGGGAAGCCCTTGCAGGGCAGGGATGTCTCGGGGTTTGTAGAGCACCGAGCTTACTGGGGCTCCGGCACTATAAATAACTGCTGTTTGGCTTCTTCTGCCCTGATGCTAAGGGAAACCAAGTTTGGCCCCTTCACTGCCAGCTGGATTTTGCTGCAGTAGTCACAGGGTGCCCATCACCATAGTCTCTGGGCTCCACAAGGTCTGAGCCCCTTGCTTGGAACCGGCTGAGTCTCCGTCTGTTGCTCCTGGCGGGTGGGCTGCACCTGTGCCATGGTGCATCTGAGAAGGCCTGGGCCTGTCTCTCGTCTCTGCAGTCTGGTCCCTCCCGAGAAATGCCAGCAGGATGGCGCCTGCCTGCTGCTCACGGTGTTAGACCACGACAGGGTGGGAACCAACGACCTGGAAGGAGAAGCCTTTTTCCCCCTCTGCGACGTGCCAGGGCTGACCGGAGACGAGGAAGCGGCTGACCCAGCCCGCGTGGCCCAGACCCGGTTACCGCTGATGCACCCCAAACCCACTGGTAACCTTGGCTCTGTCTCCCGCTGCTCCCCTGCCCCCACCTTCCTCCCCTCCCTGGAGCTGCTTCCCTCGCTGTGCCGCCTTGGGCCAGTGACTTAACCTCTCTGCAGCTGGTGTCCCCAGCCGTGCCACCAGACAATCCAGTCGCGAGCCCTTCTCCTGTGGCAGGGTGCTCGTGGGCCCTTGCCTCAGATCTGTGCCAGTGCCCTGTTATCCTGAGCCTTGGGGAATAGACCCGGCTGGGTGCTGGCCTGGGGGAGGGACTTAGACGTGTCCCTGCTTTCTGAGAGTGAGGGCCCGTTGCCCAGCCACCAAGCACACCATAGAGAGTGGCACTTTGGGGCACTGTAGCTTTCGGCCTGGCCCTGAACTTTGCTATGGCTGAAGCTGTAGCCCCCCTCAGCCATGTGCTTTGCTGTCGCTTGGAATCAGCCCTGGGGGCTGAATGGAGGTTCCTAGGAAGGACGCTCCCCTAGAACGGGGTAGAAGAGGGGCTGGAATGCACCAGACTTGCTGCTCCCCTTCTTTCTAACCCCTGCCTCTCTCGCCTCACCCCAGGGGACCCACTGCTGAAGCTGCTGGAGTCCAGAAAAGGGGACAAGGAGGCCCAGGCCTTCGTGAAGCTGCGCAAGCAGCGGGCGAAGCAGTCCAAGGAGAGTGTGTGACGATCACCAGGCAGGAACCGGGGCCGAGGGCAGCAGGCCTCAGCCATGAGGTAGCAAGGTCCAAACCGCCTCACCAAAGAACTGCATCCTATCCCAGCCCCCGCAGCAGCGAAGGGGCGTCCCCAGAGGAGGACCCCAGGGGTGAAGCTAGGCTGCGGCTCTCTCCGGTCCCAGCTGTTTGTGGAATTGACTCGGCTTCAAGCAGAGGACTGGGGGAGCCATGTGCTGCTTCCCCTCACAACGCGGCATCAGCAACCTTGGCTAGTTGGCAGCAGCCTGTGAGGTGCCAGCAGGGTGTGTGATGGGCCCTGGCTGTGCTCCCCGCAGGCCATGCTGTGCTCCGCTCTCCAGATGGTCCAGGGGGTGAAAATGGGAGGAGGCCAAAACAAGCTGCAACCAAAGCCATGGGCGGGGGTGGGGGGAAGGGGTGTTGAAATCTACCCAGCTGGCCCTGCTGGGGCAGCAGCGGCTGCTGGCTCCTGCTCCAGGAGTTGCTGTCCAAGCAGCCTGGAGGGAGCAGAGCTGAAAGGGGGAGACGGTGCTCTCAAGGGTAAGCGCAGGGCGCTGTCCTCGTGCACCTACTGCAGCAGCCACCGGGGGCGCTGTGCCCATGCAAATCACGAGCACTCCTGCTGCAGAGCAGCGCCAGCCTGAATTCATCAAACCCAGGACCCTGGGTGCGGCTCTGGGCAAGGGCTGGGCCCTCGGCTGGGGGCCAGGGACTGGGAGGTCTGTGGTCTGCTCGGCTGGTGCAGGCAGGTGCAGAGTGGGTGCCCTTTGCCTTAAAGGGACCGTACCCACCTCTCTCCATGTTTTAGTTACTGTTGCAAGTAACTAAACCTCTCGTAGTGGAAATACTTGGGAAGAGAGGGGGAGCTTCCCCTGTCTGCTACAAGGAAACGTAGGTACCACACTGAGCTATGTACCACGCCCCCCGCTTCCCCAGTGTCCTGGGTCCTTGCTGCAGCACAGCTGGGTCTTGGTGTATGTTTAACGCCTGTCCAAGAACACAGGGTGGGGCCAGCCCAGTCTGCTGCAGGAAGGGAGCAGGTTGGAGTTGAGCCAGAATGGGGTCAGAGGAGCAGATGCTAGGTGTAGAGCAGAGGCGCTTACCCTTCTCCACAGCGTTTCCAGTTCCACCCTGATGCTCGGCTCTTCTGACCGAGGCTTAAGCCCCCGAGGCCATCGCTAGGGCTCAGCAGGGACCATGGAGCCGAGGCACACAGATACATACAACAGCACCTGGTCCGCCAGGGGCTGCTGCAGGAGTCTTGGTGCCTTCCTCCCTCTCGGTTATCAGCAGGGACGCCTCCAGTGCCCTATTGCATGCTGGGCCTGTTTGACTCACCCACCTGGAACGGCACAGCGGCGCTAGCGGCTGGACAGTACGGCTGGGCTGGGGGAGGGGGGCGTGCGCTGGTCCCCGGTGGGGCTGGGGCGCATGCTGAGTTCGTAGTAGAGACAGCCAGGCCCACCCACCCACACCTTGCTGGGGTGGCTGCTCTGCTGATTCTACTGCAGGGCAATGACAGCTGCTCTGCACCCACCAGGGAAACTCCTCCCCCCCCGGGGCCCCAGCCAGCTGCCTTCCCAGTAAGGCCTTCAGTGGGGCTCTGATCTTGGCCCGCGGTCTCAGGGGCTCAGCGTACACGTTACAGTCCTGGTACTCACCATGCGACAGGGCTTGAGGTGCTGATGCGCACTGAGTCTCTACACAAGCGGCTGGGTAGTGCAGGGGACAATGCGACACCCTGGCCACTTTTTACTGGCAACCCACACCAGCCCCTACCGGCCCACTTTCACCCCTGCCTTTGGCCAGTGATGGCAGGCGATGGCGCCAATGGCCGAGGGAGCGAGAGGTGAGATGAGGAATCATACTGGCCCAGATTCACTGGGCCTCTGCTCCCTTGTTGTATGATGAGGATAGTACTAACTGGCAGGGTGTGGTGCTACAGGTGCTCACTGGTGTCACTCCGGACAGGGCCAACTCCTAAGTCCCTGCATCAATGTGGCTTTGGGCAGCTCAGTGCCGTACTCACTAGGGCAATGGTGAGCTCCAGCTAAGCCCACGTTAAGGTTCTCACAAATAAGCTATTTCTTATTTAAAACAAAGCTCCAGCTCTGTAAAAGCTACCCCCTGCTGTACAGGAACCAATGCAAGTACGTCAAGGGAACAGGGGTGTGATTGCAGGTCAATGGTTCAACAAAAGTAAAAGCAATAAAGAGGAAACAGCTTCCAGTTAATCTGTGGACATTTCGGCCAGTGGGGGCTGGGGCAAGAACTATGTGATGCATAAGCACAGCAGACCAGCGATGGGTGCAAAAATGACTAGGGCTTTTGAGTCTCATGAGCCAGGATCAACAGTGAGCACAAGAGGTGGGAGAGACAGAGAATTTCTAGTCCAGGGGCTAGGTCAACATGTTGATGTTGTCTTTCGGCCGAATCAGTTCCCCCGCAAAAAAGTCCCTTGACATGTCTGACAAATTCTACTTAGGAACCATCAACCCAAGCATCCCGAAACCTACCTCAGCACCCCACCCCTCTGGACAGGTTTTACTTCTATATGGTCCAAGCACTTCAGTGTGCTGCTGGTGCTGTGACTGTTACATTTATTTTTAAACAAATGCTAACCTAGTTCAGCCCAGAGGAGGCCATCTGCTGCCACAGTGTTTTGTTAATGTTTCCTCAAACACTGACTAGCCTGCTGGGGTCCTGCCAAACAGTTTGATTGTGGCGCACGGGCATGTTTGGCATGATGCACATTTTCAAGCAGCGCCAGGGCCTGGTGGCGGGGCAGAGCGATCCTGTCCCACACCCCAGCCAGGCATAGCTGGTTACAGGCTTGCCAGCCCTAATCCCCGAATCATCCCACACCCTGCTGGGTTTGGCGAGGGAGGCTGCTCTGCACTTGCTGCCAACAGCTGCAGGAGGGGGCGCAGTAGCAGAGCCAGTGACAGGCCTTCCCTGCTCCAGGCAGCCATGAACACAGGCAGGAAGGCCTGAGGCCTAGCCGTGCGTGCACTGGGGTGGGGTGTGTGGCTGTGTGACAAGGTGACTAGCAGCTCACTGAGCCCGAGCCTATGCAGAGTAGGCTAGTGCCTGGTCCCTCAACCATCTGGTGGTCCCTCTGCCCCATTCATGCCAGGCCCTCTCGCTGCCCCCTGCCAGCAGCTTTGCCTTGGGTGAGGGAGAACCCACATCCTGCTTGCACTGTGGGCAGCAGCTCTGAGGCATAACCCATTCCTGTAGATCAGGTGAGATGCATCCGGAGTCAATGCCTTGCACCCACACTAGCATGGCACAGTGCCCCATGTCTCGGACAGAGCCAGCCTGCCACAAACATTGTGCGGGGGTGGGGGCCTCTCACCCGCATTAATGTAACTATTGCCCTGGTTGGGCGGCGGGGGAGAAGACAAGGATGGTATCAGGCTTCCTGTGAAGTGCTGCATGGACCTGCTAAAACCCGGGGCGGGCGTGGGGTGCTAAAATACACAGCTTAGGGTGGGGCTCCCTTCACACCCTCCCCCAAGCCTGGGCATTTAGTGCCTCAGGGCCTATGTCGGTGCCCTGAAATACAGGTACAGGCCAGCAGTGGGAACAGATGACTTCTGCTTCTTGTTTCTAGGATAACAGCCACACACTGTTTGGCCCTGATCCCCTCCCCCCGCCCCGAAGCTGCAATGCTTCCCATGCACCCTACGCTTTACCCAGCCAGTGCTACCACAAAAGCTGAAAATAACAGTGCAGTGGTGCTAATCGCAAACCACCTTCCTCACTCGGGCCAGGAAATTGCTCCCATCGGGAGAGAGAGAGAGAGAGAGAGAGTGTGTGTGTGTGTGTGTGTCTCCCCGTCCCCCTCCCGCCTCCACCCCAGCTGCAATGCAGCGCATTTGGGGGGGGGGGGGGATGAGCCAACACATGGCCACTGCTCGAGGCCCCTGAGCAGAGGCCTGCCTGCGTTTGGCAGATGATGCAGTACAAAGCACTTACTTAGCAGAGCTCGTCCTACCCCGGCGCTGGCAGACTGGCATGAGCCCAGCCCTGTAATTTAGGCTCAAGTGGTGGCGCGCCTGGGTAGGGTTGCCTCAGGCCCCCCCTCCCCCCAGTCTGTCCTGCTGTGCACCAATGTCCCCACACCAGCCCCTCACTCCGGGGCCTGATGCTCCCCACGCTGCTGTGTCCTAAGTTCCCCACCCCAGCGCCCGTGCTCTGGGGACCTGCCCCTCCCTCCTCCCCCGCCTCACTGTGCCCCGATTTTCCCACTCCAGCGCCTCACTCAGGGGACTGACCGCTGCTATGTCCCAATTGGGTAGACTCCTCCCAGCCTGGCTCTGCAGGCAGCTGGGGAGTCCCGGGAGGATGCGGGGGAGAAAGGATGGAGAGCCAGTGACCAGGGCAGGGTGATGTGGAGACAGGACAGGACAGGTGGGGCAGGACCTCAAATGAAGTGGTTGCGGGAGAGGCTGGGGTGTTTGGTTGTCAGGGATTAATGGCAACGCCACTCATGGGTGGGACCTGCCCTAAACACAGTCCTTGCCCCTTGGGGAATTGCCTGTCTCATTGCTTGGATGCTGGTGCTTGTGGTGTGGAGGAGGTGCGTGCATGCCCGTGGCTGCCGATAGGAAAAGCACCCTGAGGCATCTCCTCAGCAGGCCACTAAAGACCACGTCAAAAGCTGGGTCTTTTCCACTACTCGGGCCCCAAGGGCCGCTGCTGGCACATGCAGTGCAGTGGCCTTCGCGCCAGACAGTAACGGCAGCTGGCTCCATACAGGGCTGAGCCCCGCAGCACCACACACTGTTTGTTACCAGGTCCAGGCAACTCCCGCTCCTTGGCACGAGCAAAGGCCACCTGCTGATTCTTTAGCACTGACAGCTGCTGTAGGGGGTTCACCAGCCAGCCAAGACGCGACCGTGCCTCACAGCACCCTAGTCACAGCATTGCTCAGGGCTGGCGCTGGATTTCAGCGGGCGGCTATGTCCGCTTAGACACTTACTCTATCCCAGCCCGTTTCCTGTTGGAAACCTGACAGCCTGGGCTGCTGAGAGGGACCCGCACTGCAGCACCAAACAACATTAGCTGGCAAAACCTTAGCTACTTATTCCCATTTAAAAATAACTTTGCCCTTGGAGCTACGCCAGGCCAGGAAAGAGGTGAATCCACCATGGAGCTACAGCCGAGGCCATGAAGTGTTATTTTTAGTTCTCCTCTAACTCTTGCTAGGAGCATGGCTTTGGCAGGGACTTTACCACGTTGTCTCAGAAGGCTTGGAGGAAAATGTTGGGCGCTGGGATGCCACAGGAGATTGGTGGAAATGGTGATGGATGTCTCTTGGCCTTCCTGTTACTCACTCCTTCAAATGGTCTAGCAACAGTCCTCGTGCCATTGGTGATGAACAAAAGGTGTAATTAAACGTTATTAATGATTGCTGCAGCGCAGCTGTAGTGGGTGAAGAAGCAGTTAGCCACACAGTGACTGGGCCCCTTAGTTTAGCTACCGAACTGATCACCAGTGAGTGATATTAGTGTCAGCAGTGATACTAGTGGACAAGCTGGCTGCCTTTTCAGGGTAACTTACGGGTCTTGTGAGTGAAGCTCTCTGGGATCTTTCATGAGCGATGTGGGCTATTGAAATAGGGGCCAGACCTTCCCAAGGTGACAGACAATTTTAAATGCCAGATTAGAGGCCCCTTAAACAGGCCTGATTTTCAGAGGGCAGGTACCTGGCAAACCTTGATCAGCCCCAGCGAAATCCGGAGCCAGGGCAGTGGCCGTGTTCAGGCTGTGATAAGCCGGCTCCAAGAGTCACACCCCATTCAAGTGGCCTGCTGCTGAGCTAATGTCAAGTGTCTGACTTGCTTTAGCTTGAACTCCGGGCTAGTGGTGCTCTGAAGGGACTCACAGCTTCTAAAGGTAGCAGAGAACTCAGGCTCTGGGCTCAGGCCATTTGTCCTGGGTGCTTTCTTGCATGGCTCCAGCACGATAAAGTTCAATGCACAAGAGGCATTTGAGTAATAAAAAAGGTAGAGTCCGGGGGAGGGTATGGGGAAGCTGCACAAGACACTCCAGCCCCTAGTGCACCCGGGAGGCAGGGGACTAGAGATGCTGCCTGGGCCTATTCCAACCCCTGACACACCATGGTGGGGATGGGAACCCTGCCTGAGCCCCTCCAGCCCCACACGGAGCCAAGACAGATGTGGCCATGCCCCCAGCTAGTTCCTAACATACCTAAGACCTGATCCCAAGGCCACTGATATCTGCATTCAAAATGCATTTTCCAAAGGTCTTTTGGAAATGTTTGTCACTATTTCATTCTCTCTCACTGTGACAGCTGCCATCGTCCACACCCCCCCGTGTACCCTTGCAGTGCCTTTCATTGAAGGATCTCACCGGGCTTTTAATGCTATTTCACACAGAAAGTCAGTGGTGAATTTGGGAACTGATCCAAGGTCCCACTGCCAGGGTCCTGTTCGAAAACTGCCTTTGATACTTTTACTGATTACACATCATGGGACCGCGTCATCAGCCGGGCTACGTATCATTCCTCCTGCAGAGACCCGATTGCTCAGCCAAGCCCACAAATCTGGCTAGTTTGGAGGTGCCCGCCAAGAGCCTCATGTGACTCAGTCATTCCACTGATGGGACTGTCTCAGCGCTGTTACATATTATCGTATGGATACGTCTTGATTGTAAACTCTTTGGGGAAGGAATGTGAGCTACAGAGCTGTCTGGGAGGTGCCCAGGCTCTCTTAGCGCTATATCCCAATGAGCTGAGTCTATAATTGGCTTCATTTCAGAAACTCTTTCACTCCCAAGAGCAGGGCCAAGTCGCACGGAAAGTTCACCCCACTGCCTGGATGCACTGTGCGCACATTCACACACAAGCTGCTTGGGTTTTTTTTTATTAGCAAAAAAATAAAAATTTATTGTCCTCTAGAAAATCCATCCTGCCCTTGGAAACTGTGACACAGATTGCATTCCTTCCAGCCCCACATGCAAATTCACTCTGCCGAGAAAAAGAGTCTAAACCAGGTTTCCGACAGTCAAAACACGTATTTACAGAATACGAGAAAGAACGACAGCTGAAATCACAGTCTATACATGGAATCAACAACACATTGTACACACCACGGATTACCATTCTGCCACCGTCTACACAGACTGAGGGATGCTCCTTCCCAATGCTCCTTCTCCGGGAAGTCCAAGAGAGAAATTGGTCAAGAACTGCCACCAGATCTACTGTAGTGTGTATTGTTTAACGCATTTATTTTGTTTTAACATCGGAAGCTACAGAGTGGGGAAGCCCCATAGATATCTTTGATCCACAGTCACTAATTTGCAGGAATACTTCACTTTTGCAATACTTTTCTTGACACCAGTAACATCTATTTTTTGTTTGCAGTGCTCCAGGGATTATTATAATCCTGGAGGAAAACACTGGTAAGAATATTCTGCCTTCTGGGAGGAGGAAGAGGGAACAAGAGGATGAACTGTGGCTAGTGGAACAGCAATGAATTACTGAGTCCATTCAGCGTTAAACTCTTCCTCACACGGTGAGGAATTCTCTTCATTGTCTGAACTGTGCAAGCCCTTGCTAGTGGCTCAGATTAAGCTTTGTAGATGTATGGAAAGTATAAATCCCTTCTGTATGAGAACAGCTGCAGAGATCCCCTAGGGGGAAGATAAAATGTTGTGCTCCCTAGTGGGGCCATTTCCCCTGATCACTTGACTACTATGTCACATCTCCCTATGTTTGGCTGGGTGTCCATTTGGCCAGGAGATGAGCTAAGCATGACCCCAGTGTCCCTAGGCTATGTATTCGCACTGTAGCCTCCCGAACATGGAGAAATTCTCAGGCTCATAGCTATTCTCTAAGGAGATTTTCTAGCAGTTGGATATATCTATCTATATAGCTATGTATGTATGTAGAATATTGTTGCTCTAATTCATCTGTTTCAAGTGGACAGACTTGTATATTTTTCATAATAAAGTACAAGTTTATTGACCTTTAAGAATACTGTGGTTTCACAACACAATTAATACTCCCTTCCCTCAAATCAGGGCTAGGAAACTGCCAAGCAGGCAGAATGAGTCACTGAGGTCAGCATTTCTAATGAACCCTTCCAACGCTACAGGATAGTTTGGGAGGAAAATGTTACTTATCCAATAAGGACTCTGTGTGAAGGGGTGGAAGCTATGGAGGGTGTTCCCAGGCATGCCCTATCTATTTAGCATCAGCCAACTGTGCTGCTAACTCAAAAGGGCTGGAAATTGTCCACTAAGACTTTTTTTTTTTCTTTTAATGTGACTTAGTCCATAGAAGGATCCCCTTGATCTGATTTAATTATTCCATTCATTACACTCTGGACTTTTCTGCTCCAAAATACACAGCATGTGACAATACATTAGAGGGTTGGATGCATTAGCACCAATATTTCAGCAAGCCCCCTTTTTCGAACACAACAAAAGCTGACAACAGACTCCTGTTGCTCTAAGAGCAGCACAGTGGCTGCATGCAGGTATCACCTGGCTCAGATGACGTAAAGTCAACAGCTGCTAGAGAGAGTCAGAGCCTTTGCCCTCGGCCTCCAACTCTTATTTTCTTATTTTATTTTTAATTTCTAACAAGAAAAGGGCCCCAAAATGATTTATCAAATACACAAAGATCAACTTCTCTGTTCCACCTGGAGCAAAAGAAATCACTCCCATTTCAGATATTTCATGTTTGAAAAGAGCAGCAATTAAAAATTCATAGAAATCTAGATTTAAAAAGCCTTTGTTGAAGGACCAGAGGAAGGAGAGAAAAAGTCAATATGTTTGTACAAAGAGAGAGTCAAAATACAATGTACTTGGGGGGAGAGTCTCACTTCACACCTGGTGCTAATCCCTTCAACCTGTTCTGCTATGATTGGTGCGGGGCCGAGGTGAATCAGGATTTGAGGGCAGGGAGGGGGGAGGATTTAGATTCTTTCCTATTTGGATTCTTTGGTCCTTTGCTCGGAAGGCAAACTATGTAGTTCTCCAGGTTAGAATTTCTCTTGTACCCCCAACTTGGCTACTCAATATGCCAATGGGGAAAAGTCTGCCCCTTTCGCCCCCCAGCATGACCAGCTATGAGGAATTACCAAATCCTAATGGGACTGACATGAACATGCTGATCATGGGTCAATGTTGCTTTGGGAGGAGAGGGGAACACATCCATAGAACCTCCCCTGTGGGAATCAATTGCAGTTATGCAGCTAGTTCTCTAGACAAACTGATTTGTCCAAAGAGCCCAGGGTCACAATGGACAATCCTACGGGAAGGAAGGAAAGAAGGAGAGTAATAAACCACAATGTTAACATAAACAAACATTACAAACTAATTTCCATTCAGTAGCCACATGGGCTGATCAGCTTCAGAGCTTATAAATATTACAGACCTGATTTGAGAGTTTATCTCCTATTATTTTTCCATTAGTTACCAAAACAGTTTAGTAAATTTCATTTTCACTGGGTTTTTCCTTCCCGCTTTTTTTGTGGTTTTTCATTTGTTTTTAAAAAAGAATTTTCATACATTTGAACAAGTGATCTTTCCTTAAGATCAAACAAGGCAGGTTCGTAGGCCTTTGAGACCAGTCCCACCTCATGGCACAGACATTCAAAGGCTATAACCAAATAACATAGCCACAATAATCACCCAGCAGTATCGCTCCATACAAAAAAAATGAAAAATTGATGCTAGTTACAATAAAATACACATGGAAAAAAGCATTTTTACCAAAAAACAAGTTAATGGGGAGAGAAAAAAAACAACAACTACACAGAGCTGCACTTAGAGATCATCTGGGAATGCATATTAACCCCTTCCCTGCAGAGGAAGGATGGAATCATGGAAGCAAATCTAATTATTTCCTTGCATTAAATATGAAATACTTTGAAAGTCTCTGGTAACAGATTAATTGTTCCTGTTAACAACCATGGGCTGCTGGGGTTTCCGGTGCACTTCCAAGGTGGGGAAGGTGGGTAAAGTAGCCCAAATCACCCAGAACCAGGAGTCACTGCTGGGATTAAAGACCCAATCCTGCAGTTTTTAATGCAGGTAAAACTCCCAACATGGAGGTTATGGTCCTTTCAGACAGAACGGATACTTTTCAATGTGTGTTATAGTGTCTAGAGGCTGCCTCCAGTAGGTGCATTAAAAAATGCTTAAGAGAGAAAGAGAGACTCGGATGGGAGTTTTGCTCCTGCAGATACTGCAGGACTGAGCCACAAATGGGTAATAATAAAAGTGTCAAACTCAGGCCTCAGATACGCACACAGTGTGAGCAGTGATTTGCACCTGAGAGGGGAATTTGCCCCATTAACGTCAGCCTGTTTGCAGTGCCTGTTCAGAGCTGTGAGACCCAGTGCCCCACAGCCTGCCTGCCCCGTACGGTAAAAAAGAATAAAAACGAATTAATGACCTGGTTGCCCTATTGGTTGGAAACCCAGCAGGTTATTGCCTCTCCCTGAAATCAGAAGTCAATTTACACTTAGGAAATGGTTGTAGAAAAGCTCAGCTACTAGACAGGGTTCTGGCCAGTGGCATTTTGTTTTTCCTGGAGGGAAACAATGAACTTGAACATTTGTTCCTGGTGTAGGGCTAATCCGGAGGTTCACACCTCTCTCCTCCCCCGACATATTAACCTAGGAATCAATTGCAACGCTAGCCCATGTGAACAAGTAGAAGGTAGCACAAGCTTCCCTGCTGATGTGGTGGGAGGTAAAGATCCATGGTGCTCACAGCAAGTCAGATCCCCTAGAAGGATCCAGCCAGAGTTTGCAGAAAGCTCCATGTTCAAGAGATGAACCTGCATAGCAGGACATGGGAGAGTGAAAGAGCCCAAGGACACTGGAAGATTTTCCTTGCAACAAGGAAAAGGAATGTCTTGGACAAGGAAGTGTGTTCATGGGACCTGAGTTCTTCCTTTCCCATCTGTCCCCATTACCTGAAGGAGATTGAATTTAGGGGCACCATATCGTTCCTGTTATGCTCCCTGGGTCCAGCTGCTGTCCGCTAGACACCTGTAGGTTAGACTCTATTGCTAACTCCACCAATTCATCGGGAATGTTTGTACACAATAGTTGGAGGTCTGAGGATTTTCAACATCCAGTTGAAATTAAATTTCTTTTCCTTTCTCAACTAACACAGTATCTTGTCCTAGTAACTGTATAATTAACCTGTGGAACTCTCTGCCACTGGACATTACTGAGCAAACTAGTTTCAGTAAAGTTTCAAATCAGTGTTATACATGTATGTGAATAAGAACAGTGAATAAGAACAGTATCTGCAGTTATACTAGCTAAGTTTAAAAGTCACAAGTGTTATCAAATATCATGCTTCAGGGCATAAAGCGATCAGCTGTGATCAGGAAGAAATAACTTACACCTGTCTCTGCACTGGCCACTGTTCAAGGCTGGAATAGACAGAGCAGTGATTTGCTCCATGATGGAAATTATTTTGTTGACACGGGCATAAAGCTATCTCAACAGCATGAGTACTAGTGGCACCTGTAGCAAGACTGCAGCTAGGAAACAGCAAACCAAGCATTTATCACTGTCCCGCGAACTGCCTGCTTGTTTTGGCTGAACAGCCTCATAGTGACACAGAAATAAGTGGGTTGGTGTGTATACTTCTGTTTACCATGGCACAGCAATGGCTATGCTCATGGAAGGAGAACCCCTCGCAAGGATCTTGAGAATTCATTACTGAAAGTGCTAACTGTTAACCACAAGCACTGGCAGAGAAAAATTACAAACTTCCTGGGCTCTGAGCCCTGCCTCAGAACCTCGGAAGAGTTCAGGCTTCACCCACCAAAAAATCATGGAGAGCACAGAGCTGTGCGAACTCTGTTATCCTGGAGGCAGTGACCAGGAAATATCTGGCCAGTTCAAGTAGGATCATCACCTCCCAACCTGACATTCTCACTCACCAATTGGAATCTCTTCCACATGCATCAGCAATTACGAAGCACGTCCCCAGACTACCATCTGCCCTGAAGCTGAAATACATCTCGACAAAGACACCACCCGGGGGAGAGACAAACCTGTGGTTCCACCTCCCTTCTACAGATTAGTCTTAGCTTGCCGGTTGGGCAGTATTTCTAAGGACTCTCAAACCCAGGACCCCTAAACAGACCTATGATGCACACTAGCCACTGGCCTGGCCTGGCCTGAGTTGCTTTAAATTCAGTATTTTTTCTCTTTTCTTGTTTTCTTACAAATATACAAATTGTGTAAAAAAACTTCTAAAAAGTGAACTTTGTTGTTTAAATGGACAGGCAAAGTTCTTGTGTATTCAGAGATCAGCAAGCATCCGAGCGAGCAAAGCTCTAACCCAGCAGACACCCAACAGGGCTTCTGTCAGTGGGGATGGCTTTAACAAGCTGGGTCAGTAAAAGAGTGCAGGTCTGAAAACATGATCAAGCAATGGGAATTCATCTCCTTCCTCCCCCATGAGTCCAACCCTCACTCTGGAAAGCACCTGGAGGCCCCTCTCCCCAACTCCCAAACCCCCCAAATAGTCAAAAATTTGTTATATCCTAAATAGAAAAAAGGAAAACCACAGACTCTTCGCAAATGGCCCTTTGTGCTGTATTAAAAACAGCTCTCAAAGTTCCTAAATGGTTAGAATTAGTGGGGAGTGGGAGAGGGACAGTTTAAATGGGGGATGTAAAATATTAAAAAGTGCTCTGCAACTAATTTTTGTTTTTATATATATATATCTATATATATATAAAGTTAAAAAGTTCTATGTGATATGAGAAACCAAGTGTCCTTGAAGGGTCACGATTGGAGAGTGTGTGGCCTGTTGGGATGGCAGATGGGGCATTCGCCCTCCTCAGCACATATTTCACACAGCACGGCATGTTGGCACTGTAACACCACCCGGTTCTCCTCCTGACACTTAAGACATTTCACTGATTGCATCTGAAATACTGCCTGCAAGAGAGGACAAACCAAAACACAATCAGCACAAACAAGGGAGGCACTGGGGAGAGGGAAAGCCCCTCCACCTGCACACAGTGGAGGATATTCCCAACAGCTTTGGGCAGCGAAAGTGAGCAGAGGTTGGTGTATTGAGAGCTGGGTTCCTGGGTACTTTTAGGTTCTATTCCCTGACCTACTTAGATTTAAAATTGTTCTCTAGCTATTGCCCTGGTCTCTGTAGCTGTCGAGACTAGGTCTACAGCATTTGTTTAACCTGGTTATAACTCAGTTTGAGTACATCCACTCAGGCTGAGCAAAAAAGTTGCTAACTTCTGTTTTGGCTGCATAAACAAGGCCTTAGATCTCTACAGACCAATTGGAAAGAAAGAGGTAAGCGGAATGCTCCCACCCCAAGGTCCCTCATGCTCACCTTGTCGACTCTCTCCAGGTTGGCGCGCAGCTGTTTCTGTAGGGTGTACAGCGTGGAGAGTGAGAGGGACTCTAGATCAGAGAATGAGCGCAGGAGCGGGAGATCCTGGCCAGCATGAATCCTCTCCAGCTCCTCCTGGAGTTTCTTCACTTGCAGCTCCAGGGCTTCTCTCTGCTCCCGGGCCAGCTCACATTCCATGTTGGCTGTGCTGGCACGATCATTCGCTTCTTCTGCTTCCTTCTTCCAAGCATCACATGCCTGCAAGTCCCAGCAAAAAGAGAGAGTCAGCGTAAACCCTCTGCCAGTATCCGAGACCAACTGAGACTCCCTGTTACTTATCTACCTATTTAGATTCACACCAATTTACCAACATGAAATTTACACCCTCTTAAAGTCAGTTGGCCAGATTCCAAGGCGGTGTGTGCACTTAAATAACTTGAATGCCAAAAGACCAGAGGAGAGGTGTAGCAAAAAAAGTAGCTAACTGAAGGATGTAAGAAAATGCAAGTTAAATCATTGCTATCTGTGCAGTAACTAAAGGCCTTAGCTACATGGGAAAATTGCACTGGTTTAACTAAAGATGTGACTTTACACCAATTTAATTAAACTGGTGTGAGCCTCTGTATGGAGATTCTTATTTCAGTTTAGAAGTGGCTGGTTTCAGTTCAGCCTAAATGGATTCCTAAGGGCTTGTCTTCACTAGAGCCGGGAGAGATCGATCTTATGGCGATCGATTTATTGCGTCTCGTCAAGACGCGATAAATCGATCGCCAGTGGCGCCCCCGTCGACTCCGTAACTCCAGCTCGCCAAAAGGCGCAAGCTGGAGTCGACGGAGGAGCGTGCCGCCGACCGCTGCCGCAGTGAGGATGGCAGGTAAGTCAGCTGTAGATACACTGATTTCAGCTACGTTATTAATGTAGCTGAAATTGTGTATCTACGGTCGATCCCCCGCACTAGTGAAGACCAGCCCTAATTGACTAAGCTAAAAGGAAATAAACTTGCTTCAAACTGAAATACAAAGTGTCCACACAGTCTTTTGTGCCACTTGAACTAAATTGGTTTAAGATAGCCCCTTTTGTTAAACTGGCGCAACTTTAGTGTGTAGACAAGGCCTCACACACCATTCCAGCTCCTAAGCACATGAAGTACACCAGCTCTCATTCCCTTACCCATTGGTAAGTGAGTGTAGAGGCTCTAAGAGGGTTTGAATTACCTCACCTTACATCATCTTTATGTTTGAAAAGCCTCTTTGGCTATGCCTTGACATGCTATTGACACATCCCCTGGAAACTGCACTGTACCTGTTTGGCTTGTTTCCAGGACTCCTCCCACTGCTTAATTGTGCTGTTGGCTTCATCCAGTTCTTGTCGCAGTCTCGTCAGCTCAGCAGCACCTGGACCTGACAGAAACGCAGGTGAGGTACTGGGCGAAAAACTCCCAGAAGCAAAGTGCTCCCATATGCTGCTGTTCATCCCATTTAAACCTGTTTCACGAGGAGACAGAGAGGGTTATGTCACAGGTGTTGGAGGTTTCCCCACTTGTTCCCTGCCCCTGTGAAATCCAGGGCTCACAGTGAATGTTTAGGAAGCAGAGGATTGTTTTAGGAACCAGTTCACTCCTTCAGGAGACAGACATCCATTTGGGAACAGCAATGCTCACATACTGAAAGTCTCACATTCTGAGTGTGTAGTTTGGGAACTGATGTCTTCTGTCTCCAGACAGAAGCTCCCTGGGAGTGGGGCTCTGTCTACACAGGCTATAAAGGGGAGTTTTTCAATCAAGTTAGCTTACCCCAACTGAAATCCCCCCGTTCGCACCTGTGAGAGACAGTTTAACTTCCTCAAGACCATTTCAGCTTGTCATGCAGTAGCCTAGTTAGCTTTATGCTAGCTCAGAGGTTCTCAAACTTCATAGCACTTCTGACAATAAAAATTACTGCATGACCCCAGGAGCAGAGACTGAAGCCTGAGCCCGCTCAAGCCCCACTGCCCTGCAATGAGCAGGGGGGCCAAAGCTGAAGGCCAAGTGCTTCAGCCCGGGGTGGGGGGCCTGTAACCTGAGCCCTGCTGCCCAGGACTGAAGCTGAAGCCTGAGCTCTGCCACCCAGGGCTGAAGCTATCAGGTTTGGGCTTGGGCCCCGGGCAGTGGGGCTTGGACTTGGGCCCCAGGCTCCAGTAAGTCTAATGCCAACTCTGGTGACCCCATTAAAATGGGGCCATGACTAGGGTGACCAGATGTCCTGATTTCATAGGGACAGTCCTGATTTTTGGGTCTTTTTCTTATGTAGGCTCCTATTACCCACCACCCCCGTCCTGATTTTTCAGATTTGCTGTCTGGTTACCTTCGTCATGACCCACTTTGGGGGGCTTGACTCACAGATTGAGAACCACTGTGCCACCTCGACTGCAAACACTCACTTTATTTGCCTGTGTAGACGAAGCCAGGTGTGACTTCTCCTTCGGATTCCACAGTAAGCAAATCAGTGCCACGCATGCCATCTTCGAGCACTAAGAGGGCAGTGATCTAGCTATAGCCACATTCCTAGCCTAGCATATTCAAACCCATTTCCCCTCTCACAATAGGACTAGGGGCCTTGGGTGACACAGTGGAAGGAAATATATGATAAACAAGGCCACACATTGGTCATGGAATCCAGGATTTGTGTCTTGCCAAATGTCTGTTTTTACTCAGAATAAATATCTGCAGCCCTCATCCGGGGCAGAATCAACAAGAAGCTGAGGGATGAGTGGTGCACACACAGCAGAGAGCTCTGGTTACTCAGGCCTTGTCTGCTCACCAGCTTGCACCAGTTTAATGAAAGGGTTATTAAAAGTGATGTAGTTTAGAAGTGATTTAGTGGCAAATCCCTGTGCGAACACTCTTAAATCAATTTAAACCTGCCTTATATAGATTTATCTTAATTCAATTTCTAACTGCATTAAGCAGAATTGATACAAATCAGGTTTAAATCAATGTAAGAGTGTCCACACAGGGGTTTGCACCAGTTTAACTCAAACTAATTTACAGACCAAATTTAAGTTAAATCAGTGCATACAGACCAGCCCCTAGAAGCAAGACAGAGAGCATCTCAGTAAGAAGCAGCATTCAGGAACCAAGAAGCTGGTTACCCCAGCTGGGCATCTTAAACCCAGTGGCACAAATTGGTTGGTTTGGGGTCTCTACTGCTTCTTTCAGGGCTTGTCTACATAGAATGTTGTACCACTTAAACTAAATTATAAAAGTAGCACAATGCCCTAGTGCACATGCACTTACAATGGTGGAAAGGTGCCTTAAACTGGTATAGCTTATTCCTGTATGGGAAGGGGAATAAACTATACTGGTGTTTTATAGCAGTATATCTGCATCCACACTAGAGGTTGTACTGGTATAATTATTTTGGGGGGGGTGTGGTGGGAAATCCCATCACAACCAACATAGTTATGTCGGTTCAAAAACTGTTCCCGGTTTCCCACAGCTCCCATCTCCTGCCTCTAAGGAGGGAAGGTCTGTCCATTTGCCCTCCTGCTGGTAAAAGCAAGAGGATTAGCAGTGAGGAAAAGCGAGACCTACAGAAGTTTAATGTTTTATTTTTATTACTGTTCTAGGTTTCTTGAAGGGGAATTTGGCAATGATTAAGCTGCTGGTGTGCTGACACCACAGTCTATCATGCTGACAATGAAGTCTCATTGTTTTCTTGTACTCTCTGCCTATTTGGCTCTATCTGTTGCCTCTTGTCTTGGACTGTAAGCTCCCTGGGGCAAAGACCATCTTTTCTGTGTTTGTACAGCAGCTAGCACTATGGGCCCATGACTAGGGTTGCTAGACACTACAGTAATACAAATAATAAATCAATAAAAATAATAACTATTCACACAATGCATTCTATCTTGGCGGCATTCAAGGAGCTGTATGGACAAGTAATGCTGAGTTACTATGTCAAAAAACCTTATCAAAAGCTGAAAAGACTTTATCCCCATTCCTCTACTGTGTTCTAAGACGTATTTTGCTTTTTAAAACATTCAGAACACTAAATGTATTTTGCAATTTTATTCCATATATTTGATTCTGCACTCGTCTTGACTGTGTGATTACACAAATACAAGCTAGTTAACACTTTTTTGCTGAAATAAAAGTACAGCTTTATTAAAATCATGCTTGCTGTTACGTTTCCCTTTTCTTACTGAAACTGTGATTTTTCCCATGGTAAAAACCAGCTGTAATTAAACACAGATGCCTTCTGATATCTTTTTTCATTAATGTCATTATATAAGCTGTTCAAGCAAGACCCAAAAGGCTTGTTCTGAACAAACAAAGAATGTGATTACAAGATATGAGACACAGCGTTGTTAGATGCATGGAGCAACAGATTAGCAAAGCATTTAGCTACTTTACTGAGATTTAGCACTGAAAATTAAAAAATCTCCTAAATTTGTTAAGTGCTCTCTCACTATTGTCTAAAGGAAGCCCTATTGTCTGTTGTTGTCATACACACTGATAACTCAAGAGTCACTGTAACATTCAGCCGATCAAATGATTTGATTCCTTGAAACACCTGTGGGTTCTTAACAGAACCTGCTCCCCCATTCTCCCTGTGTTGTGCCGCTCACAGCCCTCAGGTTAGGGGGCACACCTTTGGGAGTGGAAGCGGGGATGGAAGGGAATGTGGCTGGAGCGCTGCTGCATTCTGCTGAGCCCAGGTATAGAATGCCAATATGAAGGGAACTGCAGCTGGGCATATTCTACAGTATGCTTGAAGTTGCTCTTAGTTACTTCGAGGGCCAGTCCAGCCCCGGTTTGTTCCCATGAACTGAAAATGGTCTAAAACCATCTTTCCTTCTCCATCTCAGCTCTGTTGCACTGAGGATCTAAGTTATAATCACTCGCCCTAAGCTCTGAGCAAAAAGAGATGAAGTCTATTTGTCTGAGCCCAAGATGGGGGAGCAAGGAACTCCCAAATTTTCACCTCAGCAGGTCATCATTGGCGCTATGTGAACTTGGGCAAGTCACTTAACCTTTCTTCTTCAATTTCTCTATCTGTAAAATGGGGATATTTGCTCCCTCTAAAACAGGAGTACTATGAAGATTAATTAATTACATGTTGGTAAAGCAGCTTGCAGTCTTGTTGTTACTATGGGAAGGAGAGGTATAAATGGCAACACTGAAATAAGACATTCAAATTAAAGTTAACGTAAAAGAAAATACTTACATGGTATCGACACATATGTACATGTAACACACACACTGTGCATTTACCTAATGATCCATGAGAAGCTGATGTCCCCAAAAATGTGTTTTCTGATTGGCTTAAGTGTCCCTGGGGCTGATGGAGGAAATGCGATGATAGGCTGACCGGTGGAGAAGGAGAGGCAGAGTGAAAAGAGGCGGAACTTCCAAGGGACCCAGGGATATTTACAGGAGCAGAACTTTGCAGCAAACTCCCACCTGGACAAAGAACACACAAAGAGGATGGAAATGTATGATCATGAAGTATGGGCCAGAGCACAGCACAGGAGTTTAGAACGGCAGATGTTAGCTTCCCTCTCCTCATCAAAAAGGGGAGCCCTGGGAATTCCCACCATTTCTGTACACCACACAGCTCTCAACCTTCAGAAGAGGCAGTGCGGGCAGCATCCTTCTGGCCAAGTAGGACCAGATGTGACTCCCTTCAGAGTACGCCAAGACTGCTGGTCAACTGGCCAAAGCAGAGAGAGGCACTCCCTCCAGGCCCTGAATGTGCTCCCCCTGCAGAGTTCACAGGCCCTGTCAGCCTACAGAAGACCATTTGTTTTAGGATCAAGTGAGCAGTTTTGGAATGAAAATTCACTTGCAAAATTTGCTTTTCCTTTTTTTTTTTAATACCAATAAACTACCGGCAGTCACCAGGAAAAGGATCACATCAGCACTCAGTCAGTCTAAAATGAGCAACTGGCTTCAGCTGTACTTGAAAGCTTGCATCTAGAGGTAACAGAATCGAGCACCACTACACCAGAGAGCAGTCTCCTCCTGTTGCACAGATAGCTCCAAAGAGTTTTTTCCCTGCCTCCCTCCATTTTGTACTGATAATCCCATCTTAAAAGGCAATGGTTGACACCCAGATCTAAAGGGAGTGACAGAATGACCACAGTTCCTCTATCCATGCTTCTTGTCTCTCTAGGCCAACAAGCTGTGGCAGGAATGGGGCCCTCAGAGCACACAGAATCTAGATGCTGAATCAGTAGGTTGATCCTCTGAGGGGGATTGGATCTAAAGTCGTCCACAGAATGGAGTTTGATTTCTCAGGTAAGGTTCTGAGCAGTAGCTTCGTAGGCAAACCACAGCCATTATGAAGCTAGCATTAGCTCGTACAGAAGAACCTGTTTCATTGAGTAAGGGAATGGTGGCAGCTAGGCACCAATGCTCTCTGCAAAGAGTCCTGAGACAGGCAAAATGGACCTTGGTTCCAATGCCACATACACAAGATGAGACATACATTGTATGCTTTGATATAAGGCCACACACTATCAAATGATCCTGTGACAGTAGAACAGTATTGCCAGGTCACTGGGTTCTCTGTGACTTTTACTGGGATTTTCCTCAGGACATGTGAGTTGCTATATTTTCGTCCTTTTTATAGCTACCAGACACATTTTAGATGATCTTGTTTACAGACCAAGACAAACAAAACATGTTCATCTCAGAAACATTCCTAGGCCACTGGCAAGAACTCATCTCTGCTAGCCATGGAGCGTAATCTTTTGCTCTCACGATTCTCATTGGTTGCCTGAGTTAGTTACAACTGTTCCTTCCAACCAATTACTCTTTTTTTAGGCTGGTTTTAGAGTTTTGTGGGCTGGTTCAGCCCTAACTGATCTGGCAACACTGCTTGGCAGACGATCAAAGAAAGCTCTGTTGCTTTCATGTACCTATCATGATGCCACTCGTGTGGGGCACCGTGCTGCTGTCAAATGTCTTCTCCAGGGCAGCCACGCCGAATTCGTTCAGGTCCAGGTCATCCAAGGCAGATTCTGCCGGACACAGAGGCACCAATTATGTTACAAAGGACCAACAACTTCAAGAGATAGGATGGCCCAAAGAGCCTACATACTGCAACAGCCATTGCTGTCTACTGGACAGTGTATGCAGCCCTACTCTCGATCCTGTGCGGTGTCGCTATTAAATGATTCGTTGTGAGTCTAACAGGCAGCTTTTCATATTGGTTTCTGTTGCCTGACCCGATTCCCCAAGATTTTATACCAACTCGTTCCCAACAGTTACATGAAAACAGACATACAAATCTGAAATAATAGCAATCCTCACAGATCTCCCCCATAGTGATGTTCTGGTTCTGTCCATACTATGCAACAACACCTGCCCATGTTCTGTCTGGTTAGGGCTAGTACTATATTGCCAGTGTACTGAGGAGAGGCCTAGAAATGGTCTAGCAGCAGTAGGCAGATTGCAAATCAGGTCTGAGGTTCAAAGACAGTATAAGGTGAAGAAAGCTTACACAGTGTCTGCTCAGTGCTATATCTAACCATATTATTAAAATATACTACATCACACACCTATAGATATACATATGCTTATATACATCATAACATACATCTACCTATCTATATATATATCTGTTCCCCCCAGGGCTGTTTATTTGTATTAACTACTATTACTGTTGTAATTAATTGACATCAGAAATGCTGGCTCATGAAAGAGGAAACAAAGAATCTGACTGACAGAACAGCAGCGACTCTCCTACGGAAGCTCCTTGCTCTACTCTTCTAGGGACTTTATCCTACACTTGGACATCTGGATGGGGAGAGATCAGCATACACCTGACCAGCCCCGCCTGCTAAAATCCTCAAAGGGGAAATAAAGAAGTTGTAGCTGTGGAGATTTTTTGCTCTAGACAGAGTATACCCCAAGTTTGACAAACCTACGCACTCTCGCAGGGCCAGATGTTATTCGTATAGAGTGAAAATCACACCTGTGCAGAGGGCCATCTTACAATCTATGCATCATCAAACCTCACTTCAGCACTATTTTGAAGGCCCAAGTTTAGAGTGATCAGATGTCTCAATAAAATTGGGGATGTTCTGATATTTAACCCTTTGTCCAATTCCCGTGCCTGAAGAGCCCCTCCTGAAGGCCCCACTCAGTGTAAATAAACAAGCAGTGTTACCTATAACAGACTCCACAGTGTCGCTGGTAGGGTAGAAAGGAAGGGCATTGGCATTCATGCCTGGGATGCTGCTGGTGCCAGCAGGGCTTGGTGGAGTTGCTGCCAGACTAGAGGTGATACTGGAGGAGATACTGGAAGTCAAAGGGCTGCCCACTGGAAGAATCCCCAGTATGTCCTGAAAAAGAAGGGGGAGGTAAAAAATTAGACATATCCACAAAAGAATCACTTCAATAACATGCAGAGATATGGGATCAGCCAAGACACATTGGTGAACGTATTCTTTGCTGTTCCCATTCAGACAGATGGTTACTGCCATCAGTGTGAGGGCAGAGAAAGAGGGAGAGATTAACTGTGTTTCATTTCTAGAAATTTGTTTCTTTTCAGGCTTACAAAGATCCTTCAGGTCTCACTGAAATGAACTCATATGATGCACAGGTATTATACAATCAGGAGCCTGGGTCACTCAGCAAACACATTTTCTGGAAACCGACAGGAAACCCTCTTCTCAGGGACCCTCTTTCTGCCACAGTCCAGAACTGTGAATCTACCCTGAACTCACGCAGGCCTTGGTCTTCACACACAAGTCTCCAGAAACCCCCGGGGAGGTTCTCCCTTCTCCCTTCTCAAAAGGTCATTTCTCACCTACAGTGCCCCGACTCTGTCTGGCCTGTCATTGGCTTCCTGCTGATTCATTTGGCTCCACAGATCTGACTAGCAGTCTCATTTAAGGAGGGGGGCGCTTCATGCAAGGTCTCAGAGCTCTGTTGGCATTACCCTACCTGTTTGGGCTGTAACAGTGGCTGCTCCTGGCTCCTGTATTCCAGTGAATGGGATTTTATTTTTGCCTGCTGCAGTAAATAAATGGAACAAAAGACAAGCAGAGGGATTAACAGCTAAATTGGAAATGGCTGACTGGTGGCTTTTGGAGAGGCCATGAGGAATATGCACAGCCCCCACCCCTTCTATTAGGCTGTCCTGGATGCTTCAGAATCCAAATAGTGGGATTGGGTGCTTAACAAACAGAGACCCCCTGCAAACCACTCACCCTCTCACTACATGGACATTCTGCTCAGTTATTTATGGATCTACTGCAATGATGTTTGCATTTAACTGAATTACCCCTTCATTAAGAACTTCTTAAGAATACAAGATCAAGTGTGGATTCTTTTCCATTGCCCATTGTCTCTGCCATTCTCCAATCAAAAGACGCAGAATTGGTAGGAAGCACATTCTATTTTAATTTACTTTTGGAATTATTTATTTTTGACAACATACTTTACTGTTTATTCTGCTACTTCTCCAGATTCTCCGGGGAGGAGAGTTAGACAAAAAAAAGTTGCTAAGAAAATGATGAATGATCGACTGTTGAGGATGGACACTGTAACCAGAATGAATAAAGAGGAGAAAGAGCAGCAGCCGAGCATAGAATTCCTCTCTTGTTTTACTTAATTGATTCATTTTCTCTCTTTAATCTTATGCCCACAGGGGGCCAAGGTCTGGTGAACAAGCAGGTGAAATATGGACACAAAGATCTTTGTGTACTGCTTTCCCTAAATAGCGCACCGTGTGTATGTGGCAGTCACAACTAAACTGATTTCAGGCTTGTCTTTCTTTGTGCGCAATTGATGCTGTGTTATGTTAGTGCATCTGCGTGTGTTTGATAATACGCCTGCTAGATTACCCAGCGCATCCCTTCCTTGCTGACACTCATCTGAATGCAAAATGTGACATAAGCAGAACTCAGCAGTTGGAGTGGGGGGAGAGGGAGACACACATACACACACACACACAAACAGAATCAGTGCCCATTGTTCTCCCACCCCTGCTGAGAGAATTCTTGCCAACATACCTGGCAACACTGCAGCTAAGCCTCACTGAAGGTTTTTAATACATTTCAGGGCCAGCCCCTATGTCTGCAACCCTGAATATGGTGCAACACCAGTTAAAACTCCACATTTTTCTCCTTTGTGCCCAGGTACAGTAGTAAAGAAACACCTATATTTCTGAATAACATTAGAGAGTACAAAGCTAACCAAAACAGGCAGAAAATTAAGTGGAGATTGAAATTCTATCTATAATTTGCTCCGTTGAGTCATGGGGGAGGAAAGAGTGATGTAAATTATGGATGAAACACAGAACACGCCACATCCACCACAAAAGAAATCTGCTATGCAGCATGTTTGCAGGTTAATAGCACCTTTCATCCAAAGTGCTGACAGGCCTTTACAAACACCAATAAAATAAGCTGCACAAACCCACTGTGTGGTAACTATTATCATGCCCATCTTACACTTGGGTAAACTAGAGCATGAAGAGGTAAAGCAACTTGCCAAAAGGTCCCAGAGAATCTCAGCAGCAGAGTCATGCACAGAACCCAAGAGTTGTGACTCCAAGACCGTGCTATACATCACCCTCCATCCTCACTGCACATGAAGGGGTGGAAGAGGATCAATACTAAAAGGGCTTTTGTTGGCACAGCTTTTCCAGTCTTGTGTCACAACCTGATAGGATCTAAAGCTAATTCTTTTGAGCACTGCATGAAAATGCCTTAATGAAAAGTTATTTACGTTACTTGCTTAGGAAGCCAGGCCAGATATTCAGGTCTCTTAGCTAAATCTGCTGTCTTTCTTTTTTAAAAAACAAATATAATTTAACCAGCTACATTCAAATTCTTATACCTGTATTGTGGTTGCTCTAGCACGCATGCTAAGCAACCATCACGTTTTACTGGGCATGTGTTTTAGATGACATACTGCTTATGCATTCAACTGAACCATTATGGAGCATCACACAAAGCCTGGTTCACCAACATGAACTTTAATATGGATGGCCCAGATCCCATCAGAGCAGCACAATGACAGCAGAAAATGGCAGAAGACAGATACTCCACTTTTGGGTCTTTGTGTAGTTTTCTGCCAACTGTACATTTTCATTTGGGGGAAAAAATGTAAGAGTCCATCTTTCGTTTCTTTGAGAAGAACATTCTCAACTCTTTGCTGTTAGCTAAACCTAGGCCTGGTCTACATTACGCGGTAAAGTTGATTTTATCCACATTAAATCGATCCTTCCACTTTGCCGTCCTCACTACGATGCCATTTAGGTCGACCTAAAAGGGTCTTTAAACAGATTTCCAAACTCCAGCCTGACAAGGGGAGTAGCACTGAAATCAACATTTCCGGGTCGAACTAGCATTAGTAAGGACGCAATTTGACATTATCGGCCTCTGGGAGTTATCCCAGAGTGCTCCAGTGTGACCACTCTGGACAGAGCTCTGAATGCGGATGCATTGACAAGTTAGACAGGAAGTGTGTTACTTTTGTTCCACAGATGGAGGAATCAATCCAAACTAAGTCAGGCAATTGCTCTCCACCACCCAACACTACTTTCTTACCTGGCATTTGAAGCTCTTCAGATATTCGGCCCCCACCTGATCCTCCCGCTCAAACCCTGGTGCCTTCTTGTAGCTGCTCCCTGCTGTTACTGAGTCTGTGGGAAAACCAATGCTCTCCAAACTGTGTTGTTTCCCAATGGCACCAGGAGGAGACCCACATATATTAGATGGACTTCCGAGGCTGCTGTTCCTACAAAGAATCTAATGAGAGAAGAAAACATAGGGGTCATAAAAAAGGAGAGTTCAAACAGTCAGCAACACTGAGTCAAATAATTCCTAAGGACACTGATTCTTTTACTTCCTTGTCTGTGAATTAGATTTATTGATGGTGAGCACAAAGAGACAAATCTAGACAGCCAGTAGGGGGAGCACAAAATACTGTCTGTGTGCAAATCTCACAAATATAGTGGCTTTTTGTTGTAATTTCTCAGCAATGGAGTGGTGGATTTAGCAGAGTGATTTGTAACCTGAGGCTCCAGAGACACTTCAACCCCCCTGCATCCTCACATGCAGCTCATGAAGTTCACAGACCTGATTAAAGCTCTTCTCATTTTCCTTAAGCTACAGAGTGATTAGGTTAGGATCCTGTCTGCAGTTTGAGGAAGAACAGTGTTTTAACTCTGCTAGACAGTAGTAAAAACACCTGAGCCTGCAGGAACAGTGTATATGCTACAGCATCTACCAGTGGAGCTGCACCCGCTGGTCTGAAAATCCTAGTGTAGACAAGGCCAAAGTACTGACAAACTGTGTTAAAACAGGGCTTCCCAATAGGTTCTCTCCTTTGGGCCACAACCATACATCATGAACTTAAACAGGATTATTTTTGCAATTTAGAACTATGTTTGCACACGCTTGTTGCTACCAACGTTTGAAATGCTGCACAGAGAGGGCTGGAGATCCAAAGAGGGAGTGCTGGGTGTGTCCTCCAATGTTTTGATTTTTTTACACAAGCTGTCTGCTCTTTTCCCTCCCCTGCAGTCTCTACTTACTGTGGTGGAGGTGGGGCTAGTTGGCAGAGTTCCTGGTTTATTCCACACCTATAGTACAAATACAAAAGAGAACAAGCCATGTGAGGTTGGTTACTTCACTATTTTCCTTTGATTAATTACTCATGTAAAATGATTAACAGCAAAGCTATATTTGTTTGCAGACTACATGCAGCTGTCCTGATGACGGAAGAAATGACAAAAAGACATGTGTTTTCTTTTTTGGTATGTGTTCATGGATTAGGAAGGGTTCAATTTTAAAGACCAAAGAGCTCCAGAAAGAGAACAGATCTCCATGATCATCAGATGGAACAGACATTCAATTTCCCTGTGACTTGCCCAACATTCAGGTGGCACTTTCACAGAAAATAAAAGAATGTTTGTACTTTATTCCACAGTGTTATTTACTAAGAGAAAATAAATGAGTTCAACTCATCTAAACCGGTTTAGAATTTGCAATCATGATTTAAGACCATGCCATTGTAGCTCTTCAAAATCTTCATCAACAGTTTGGGAATGCTGCAAGCTCCAAAGTGGCTTAATGCTAATAGGCAAAGATAAAAAATGAGGGAAAAAATCAGAAAGAACAGAAGATGCCTTGCACCTCACTCATTTCTGTGTCTGCATGTTGTCTACTTTGATTGTAAGCTTTTCTTGGATGGAACCTCTTGTCTTGTATGTACAGCTAACGCACTTAGCATACTTTGGGGCACTATATAAACCAGTACATGTAGCAGGGTTTGGCCATCCCTCAGTAAATCACATATATTCTATCATGTAAGACACATTGTGCATAGGCTAAACCTCTTTGAGATTTCACGCATACTAAGAAAACTAAACTGCAGTTTCGTACTCTGGATTATACTGGCTCATAGTTTGTACATGGAAATAGAAGCCCTACATTTACCTCCAATCAGAAAAGAGTTAGGCTGGATGCACTGCTGCAATACATTCTCCACTTTCCTGAAAAATACCTTAACCCAGAACAAAAAAGGAAACTTTTTAGAGAATGAAAAGGAGAGCAGTGCTACAGGCATGGAGTGGGTTTCTATGAGTAAGGCGAAAACCTGTGTCCTGCCCATAATAAGCTCTCTGAGACAAGTACTGAGCTGAGAGCCAACAAAATTCAAATCCTCTGGGAAATGTTCCTCCTTTGAAAGACAGTGGTACAATAGGTCAGGGAAATGCAGGTTCACAGCATGTGGACAAATGCTTCCCAGCAGGGTCACATACATTGCTAAGGTCCGGGGCATGTGGACTGGAAGGGCTCACTGGAACAGAATCACCAGCAGCTGATGGCATATACATCACAGGGCCTGTTTGCGTTGGGCTGGATACAGCTGAGGATGCCTGTAAATCTTCATTGAGTGGAGGCTCTGCGAGAAATAAAAGAGCATGCAACATCACTCAAAGCTACATGAATGGCCAGGGATCACAAAATGCTTGGGAAGAACAGCAGCTACCATACATCTCCTGCTGGTAGCTCTCCACAGGGAATGTTTCAGGGATCCTTATTTTTAATCAGTATAGAAGCAACAAGAAATCCTATCAGGCAAAATGGGCATTTCTCATCTTATATTATTACTCTTTCTCCAGTTCTGCAATGTGCTGGCCTCTAGCTCAGCAATATCTCTTCCTCCAATAGTATTTTTATTAAGTGAATTACATGCTACACATTCAGGATATCCTGAACTAACTAGGGATTTTAGCCATGCCATGCACACAGATGATTGATTTGTTACGATTAGCTAGGGGAGACAGATACATTTCCACACGTCCTCAACACTAATCATTAAAGAAAATGGTAATGTGTGTACAAGGCTATGGAATTGCTCCCTTCCCTTTAAACATCATGAATACCCAGGAAAACAGTGCAGGCTTTCACAGCACTGATTTAAAACATACAGCCTTCAGCAACAAATAGAGATCACTCGTGAAATGTATCAGGATGATTTCCAAGAGATTTAGACATTCTTGGATATGATCTTATTTTCCTTTTTATAGGGACTTCCACCTGTGGATCTCAAAGCACTTCACAGATAGTAATGAATTAAGCCTCATTACACTTCTGTCAAGACAGAAATTATTGTTTTCAATTTTTAGATGGGCAAATCAGGGCACAAAGAGATTTGCTCACGGTCATGCAGTGAATCAGTCTCAGAGCAAGGATTAGAGCCCAATTCTACCGGATCACAACCACTCTGCTCCGACTACAGAAAATTCAGCATTACAACTTGAGTGCAGAATACAATAGGAACAATGGGATGTGAAAGAGCTGGTCCTCATTTATAAATGCAAGTATCAACAGTAATAACCAAATTTATCAACCAGAATTATGGCAAAGAAACTGAAAGGGAATGGAATTAAAGTTTTCTATCTGTTATGCATGAAAGTGCCTTCCCCTATGGAAGTCCCAAATTCAAACAGATATTTGTAACTAGCAATTCTAGTCATTTGGCTCTACTCTATTACATCCAGAGACATATGGTGAACAAGCCAACAACAGACTCTCTGCTCTCTTTTAAAGGATATTGTCAGGAACTATAGAGGTTTTCTAGAAAACAGTTTGCAAAATTTTCTACTGCAGTTTTGAAAAAATATTAATAAAAACAGCTCTTATCTAGATTTAAACTCTCTTGTGCAGTATTTGGGACTCAAATGTTGGAGCATCATTTAATACTGTATAAGAGAATTAGCAAAAGAACCTGCCTAATAATATTCCTTAGTATTTATATAGAACTTTTCATCTTCAGAGCATATTACCAACCATTAATTAATCCACACAGTAAAATACTATCATTACTTTGTACATGGAGAAACATGCACAGAAAGTTGAAGTGTGCAAATCACTTTAGATAATCATGATGGTCCCTCTTGGCTTTAAAGTCTATGAGTCGTCAAAAACTGCAGAGGGAGTCAGTGCTGGAATTGGGATTAGAACTCAGATGATCCTGGCTGCCAATTATAAGAGGCAAAACTAGCCTAGAAAGAAATCGATTTTTGTTGTCTAATCTCAGTTAAGATACAAGATGTAAATTAAAAACACAAAAATGGTAAAAAATAAAATTGATTTTTAAATGTTAATAATCTCATGTTAGAAATTACATTCTAAGATTTTTAAGAACATATATGCTTTGAACTTGACTGTGTCTCAGTTTAAACATATGAAGAAGAAAGACAGTGCTCTCTCTATAGTATAGTCCTTATAATTCCAAGGATACGGAGAGCCGAGCTAGTGAGATATGAGAGAGGGAAAGATGCTTCAAAAGTGAAAGCAATGAGTAACCATGGCTGTATCCCTACAAAATACCTATTGCCTTCAGCTGCGCTCATACCTCCTATTGGCATCATGACTTTAAATGAGCTACCAAAGAAAACTCTCCCCTTTGTGGTCCTATCTACTCTGACCTGGAGCACCGAACTAAAGACATCTGTGGCTAAAGCATCACTGAACGATGAGAGGAGAAGCCAACGTACGTTCTACGTGTGCAAAGGCACAGAAGGGTCCCCGAGGACAGCTGCCAGACTGCTGCATGTCATTGCACTTGGTGGATTTGTAGATCTGAGAAGAAAAAAATGAAACGAAACACATGGAGACGTAGTAAGAAAAGACTGAGCGTAGTGACTCAGGCACAGAAATGCCTAAAATAGATTCAACAGTGAGACAAAAACACAGACTAGAGTCACAGACACAAAGATCTCAAGAGTATCCACTTAAATGCTTTGCTTTAAAGAAAGAAAAGTCACTGGAGTTCTGGTAATGTCAACCATTGTCCCTTCACAGCTAAGGTCACCTAAGGGTTAGCATTTGCCATCAGTCCCCAATGACTTCAGTTGGAGCTCTAGATGTGGAACAATAGTAAATTATAGTGTTAGGGGAATAACCGATAAATGAAGCTAGAAAACTGATCCTCTGTTTACTAAGAAAATGATCAATAACTGACAGTCATTGTCAGAGATGGGTCCTTCCTTCCTCTGATGGGCAAAATTACATTGCTAGTGCAGGCCAGACAAAACCACTTTCAACACTATAATGTGAAGTGTGACTGCAAATGCTTTCTGTAATTCTTCTGGAAAAGCTTTGGGCCAGTGTGCACTAACAGTTAAGCCATTTTCAGAACTGGTTCATGGGGACCTGTGATTGTCAACAACTACAACAACTGTCAATTACAAATCACTTTCATAGTAGATAAACAAATTAGTTCACTTGTGAACCCATTCAACACATCTACAATACACACATACACACTATACGCTTACCCTCTCTTTCTCCTGTTAGGTTCACTCTCTCTGGGGCACCTGGCATTGGCCACTCTCGGTAGACCGGATACTGGGCTGGATGGGCCTTTGGTCTGACCCAGTATGGCCATTCTTATTTTCTCCCTCACACACACACTTTCCCCCTCCTTTACCTTCCCCACAAACTGTCTTTTTTTCTGACTAAAAGGGACCCTTGTCAAGTAGCTGTGGTCCAAGCTCATCTCAAATGTGCTGCTTCCTCTCCCAAGGACCATGTTGCAAGCAGCTCCTCATTCCTTGTCTGTTTGCTGAGCCCTTGCTGCCTATCAACACCCATAACCCTGGAATTCTCCCTCTCAAACAGCAAGATGTCAAATGGGAAGGTCAGGTTACCATACCTCTGGGTGAAACTGCTGCTCTGTGCGAGTGTGGCAGTACTGGCATGTGTCCCCATTCTCACATTTACTGGGGTCTCCCCATTCATCTCCATGTTTCACACTGGGGCATGGTGAAGATCTGTATAAAGAAGGGGTAGTGGAATGCATCATACACAAACATGTATTGGCCACTCTCAGCCCTACCTCCTGGCACCCCAACATCCCAAATTGGGAGCCAGGCTCTACTGCTCCCCTTCACTGTACACACTCTGCTCTCCCAGCTTCTTCTCCTGCACTCACTTCTTGGTGCCCATGTAGCTACCTCTGCAGCTTCTATGGCTTGTAAAAACTGTCCAGTTAAAGACTTTTTTTTTTCGCCATCTGAGATTAAATGCTGACCTGAACTAAAATAATTTAACTGTATTATAGGAGATATGATAGTGTCAAACATGCTGGGTCTGTTTTCTGTTTCAGAACTGGGTCTTCATATAATGTTGATAAGTTAATTGGCTAATCCCAAAAGATGTAGTACTGTAGGCTAGTCAGTTTCCAGGGTTACCTTCTGGCCCTGTAAGACTGGCTGTGTGGGGTCACCAGCGAAAAGGTAGGCCCGTTCCCTTTCTCTCTGCTGGGAACCTTTTCTGTTTCCCCGGTCTGCACTCTTGATGTGCCCCATTCCCCCTGTTCTATATGGTCTTGCCCATTCCCTCAATAAACTGTAGGTGAGATACATAGCAGCGGCAGCAGCGGCAGCAGGGACTGAGCAGACAGCCACATCAGTTGTTAGGGGAGGATGGCTGGCAGCACAGAAGTGGGAGGGATACTGATGCTCTTCATGCACTGGTAGGGGGCCTTCAACTTTTCCAGTATTTCTTAATAAGGCAAAAGATGGGACAGAAAGATGGGAGAGGCCTCCTGTTGGAGACAGAGGGAAGAGTCCCTGGCTGTCATCAGAGGACTCCCTCATGGTGTGTATGCTTGTACTGGAGGTGATGGGTTAATGATCCTTTGATTTTACGGGGTTTTATAATTGATTGGAAAAATTTGTGACAAAAATGTGGGGAGGAAAATGAGACTGTTCATGATTTGCCCGCCATGTTTTTCAGTCAGTTTTGATGTTTTTTAGAGGGACTGAAGAAAAGCCCCCCTGAGGCCATAATAAAAGTTCTTTGTGCTCTTGGAAATCAGAGCCACTGAGCTGGACAAACTGTGTTCACAAAGACATATTAATGGTGACGAGTCAGGAGACAGGAAAATGACATGAACAGCTGTAACCTAAATTGCAGGACTTCAAGAGTCAAATGAGGAGTGCAAAGCAGGCAGCACTAATGATCTCCCCAAACAACTTTCAATCTCAATCAGACACATGAGATGGCCTGATAATTCTCAAATGTTTATCTGCTCTCAGTTAAGCCCATAAAAACATGACTTACACGCAGTGTGTGGTTTTGTTTACATATGGGACTAAATTCCTCTTTTAGGTTTTTTTCACCTACATCACTTTTTGAAATGAGTTTTTTGTTTCATTCCCTATGGTTATTATGGAGAAGCCACATACAGGTTCTGTCCACTGTGAGTAGACCAGAGCCATAACATGATTTGGTAACAAAGTTATTTGTTTATTACAGGCATTCATTATTGACCCTTGTTATATAGCAAATCCCCAGGCCTGGGGACTAGCATGTTAACCCAACCCTTCAGCACAGCAGAACTGTCAGAACAGGCCTTAAGGAAGGGCTATGAGTATTAAATGAAGCAAATCCAAGGTTCTTGGTCTGGGACCTTCACCAACCCTGATCTCCTAAACTGGAAAACGAAAGGCCCAGGATGACGGTACCTGTATTTGTGTTTTCTTGGGCTCCTTCTTCTATCTTTGCTGTTGTGGTAGTAGGGACAGGCGTAACCCTGGCGACAGAGACGAGGGGGTTTCTTGCATTGCTCTGTCTTGTAGTTTCCCAACACGTACGTTGTGTCTGTGAAGGAAGGTCCCACTGGTTAGTTGGAGATGAGAGGTGCTTTGCTTACTGTGCAAAAGCCCTTGATGGGAGTGGGCACTCCAAGCACACTGGATTGCCCCCCATGCAAGACCCTAAGGGACTCACCTTGCCACCTTGGCTCCTCACTGAGTATTTTCTCTATCATAGCATGGCTAGCAGCGACTGCAGATTGACCCTCTATGCCACCCTCTGATGTTGTCTGACCATTCTGCAAAGCCTCCATAGCCTGAAGCTCCCTTCGGGAATAGAGTTAAATGAACAATAGGCAGACAGAGCAGATGAAGAGACAGATACGTGTGTCTAACAATTCTGTCAGACAGCAATTGCTACAGCACTTCGAAGTAGCTGTATGTTCATGACATCCACTGGCTTTTGCCATAACATACATAGAAACAAGTGATCAAACACCAGCAGTTCATTCCCTGGGAATTTCAGCCTCAGAAGTTTGAATCCCTGCAGGGTTTTCAGGCAGGGTGCCAATAACCTCATGCTTCCCTCTTTTGGGGGAACCCCTTTGAAGAGGTTTTTGTGTTTCGACTTGCTAGGGAGGGAAATATTGCCATCACTCTGACACTTAGCAGTATTTTGTTACATTTGTGTATATTCTTTGATCAGCTGACCTTCTATTCAGGTCCAGTGATCACCCCTCCATGCACAGCCCCAATGTGAAACTCCATCCTCTGCTACCTGATGTCGTAAACAGGAGAGCGTAGGTCATGAGGCCCATGAGCAAAGGCGCAGTGGAGGCCGTTCTTTGTGCAATTTCCTTTGGAGTCAGTCTCATGGATGCAGATTCCAGTTTTGTAGTAGCGCAGATGATATCTCCTCTCTGTGTCACCAGTAGTTCTATGCAAGAATGGACACCTGAGGCATAGGGGAAGAGAGACAAATTCTGGTCATGTTCTTGTTGCCAGGGTAGACTCACCGGTACAAAAGGACATGCTGATGACAAAGATTGCTGTTGTGGTCAATGTTACTAATCCTGCCCCTCTCTTTTATCATGCCTTACAGCATTCTTTAAATCCTAAATTTGCCACCACATATTAGATAACAGCTTCTCTCACAGACAAACAACTGGATCCTTAAGCCTTCAGAGGCTCATTATTCTATATACGAATGAGTGTCAGGGATCCAGAAAAGAGAAAGAACACTCTCAAGGTTTTACTGGTGTATTAGCGATGAATGAGGGACATCACATGGTGCACACATCTGGAGCTCTTCTTTAATTTAGGCTCCTAACTGTTACTGTTTCCTGCCAATCTATTGCTACAGGGCCCATTGGCTGTGCCAGTCCATCTATATCTAGACACACACCTCACAGGAGAGCATGGGGTAAGGGAGGAAATACAGAACACTATCATTTTAGCTGACACTTCATTTTTTTCTTCCTACTGCATCATAGTCATACCGTAAATGGGGAAAAAAATCCACAAATCTTTCACTAAGAAATGTAAAAGAACCAGAAAAATAAGTGAAGCTGATGTACTTGTGGGACTTATCCAAAGATACAGACCATACAACAGCAGTAAGATGGTTTCATTCACTTCAAACCTAGGCCAAATATAAAACCAGTGATCTGAAGGTCAAAGGCTCCATATCCTATTACCTGCCCATCCAGCACCCCACTAATGAGAGAGAATCTGAATAGAAACTGACTCCACAGGTCTGGTGGATTGTTTCACTCTCTTCCACCTACCTTATTCTTTATTCAGTTAGCAGAATTTGCCACTTTCCAGATATGTATAACCTTTTTTGTTTATATTGGCACCATGAAACGTAACTGAAATTGCATCAGTCTATATTTTGACCCCAGTCAAGATACTCTATTATTCCTCTACAAATTATCTTGTCTCTGATTCTCTATTCTCCATGTTCACTCCTGCATGGCTGATGCCTGCCATAGCACACTGCAACAATAATCTTCTAAAGTATTTCTCTATTCCAATACAATCTGCCAAACAATGGATGAGGAAAAACATGGCATTCTACAGTGCTTCTCCAACTTGTGTACCTCTCATGGCTCTACTGATGTATTAATGGTCACTAGGCATCAGTAAAGGGTAATTAAATTATATCGTTTTAAAAGTTGAGGATGGATGGTTCAGGGCACAGGTAAGAGGACACAGAGCTTTTCACTAGTCAGCAATCAGTTCAACTCCAGCTCAAGCTGACAGTGATGTGAGCAAATCTGATGTTTGCATGGCGGCCATTCTCAGTCCAGTTCTCCTCAAAACTCTGCTGAAGAGGCAAGGATTGAACAGGTAATGGAGACTGAACTTCTCTCTCAATCCTAGAATTAGTACCTGTGCTTTAGGCTTGAAATACAGAGGTTGCTACTGTAGCTTTTACGTCTGTTCTTATGTTACTCTGCATGATCTTAAGTTTAAAAAGCTGCTTTGCTGAAGTGTCTTGTCTCTATAAACACTGGTTGGAACCAACACCTGGACTGATCCCAAGAGCTGACTGTCACAAAGCAGGAATGAGCAGACTTCACTTACTCATCTCCTTCTGGGCAGATTCCTGTGGTCTCATCATATTTGGTACAGTAAATATCAGGGCTGTAGTTAAAGGTGCCATCCCGACGGCGGATAGATCTGCGACGACGCTGGTTGACAAAGTGCCAGTGGAAGCAAGTATAGGGCCGGTGCTGAGTGCATTTGTGCTGCACGAAAAGAGGGCACTGCTCAGTGCGGAATTCCTTCAGGTAACTGCAGGCAGAAATCAAGGAGAAAGAGGTTAGAACAAGGAGACTGGTCAGAGCCCACTCCATCTCACTCAGTAGAACTCATGCCAAACTACACAGCATCCATCACAGAGATGCAAGCTGTCTTTCCCACATCCTCCTCCATTTAAATTCTCAAAAACAGATTGGAAGCTGCTAGTTTTCTGTAGCAGGGAGACATTAGTTTCCAGGCCGCTCAACTCAAACTTGGAATTCAAACAACAGCGCTAAAAGCAGCCAAAATCAACAAAGAATTTCCTTTTATATTTTTAAGTATAATTTAAAAGAGGGCTGTCTGAATCCCTAGTGAACTAGCTAAATATTTAGTAAGCAAGCAGTATTTTTAGCTACAGATCTATCTAATTCCACCCCTAACTGTGAAAGGTGTGAGTGGGAAGAGATTTTTCTTCCCTTAAAGAGATACAGTCAGATTAAAAATCATGTTAAATAAACACACCGCGAAGACAGGCTCAAGGCCTCAGATTATTACAACTGAAAGAATTTTTTAGAACAGATCTATTTTTCTCCATTTGTCCTGACTGGTTACTTTTTGCTTTTCCTAAAGCTTGGACAGTGAAAGAAAAACTGGTCAGTTTCACTATGTGTGTCTTTTGCATTGAGGACTCAATTCTGGCAGCTGCTGAGCACTAGGGTGGCCAACCCTCCAGGATCCTCTTACAGTCTCCAGGAATAAAAGTTTAATTTTTAATTAAAGATTATGTCATGTGATGAAACCTCCAGGAAAATGTCCAACCAAAATTGGTAACCCTACCAAGCAGCCTCCCTTTGAAGTCTAATGGAGTCGAAGATGCTCAGCATCACACATGACTGCTCCACACTTAGCAGGATCAAGCCCTAGCTAAGAAAATGTTTCAGTATTTGGAGTGCAAAAATCCCAGATTATATTTAAATTATTTTTTAAAAACAGTATAAACATTAATTTTACAGGAGTTTTAAGGGCTATTTTGCAGGATTTTTCTTCCTTTTAAGACCTATTTGCCTATTTTTAAGGCGAAAACAACCTAACAATGTCCCTTTAAAATATGTATGTCTTCTCTATCTTCAGAACTAAAGAGGTCCTGAACCTTTGTTGGTGACATAGCAACAACTGGATCTCAAAAACAGCCAGCAGAGGATTTAAAAATGGTTTTCTTTGCCACAGTCATCTGACTGGGATCTGGATACAGGTTATTACAAAATACTCCATTAGTCAAAACTCATTAGCTGTGCTAAACTTATTAGGACGTAAGAATTGCCCCCCTGGGTCAGGCTCAAGGGACATCTATTCCAATATCCTGTCTCTGATAGTGAATAGCACCACGTGCTTCACAGGAAGGTGTAAGAACCCTACATTAGGTCTCATTCAGGTATCTAACAATTATTGATTGTGAGGTTTATTCACATATACACTATAAGGCAGGAAAATAAAAAGTTTGAACTTTGTCAAGGGCTCACTCCCCTCTTAAATTATTATTGTCTTTTTAATGTTGATTTTAAATAAACAGAAATGCACCACATGCTTGAAGATGCAGAAAATAATCTCAGGCTGTGTCTGTAAAAGGAGAAACTTGTGTTTTTAAAATCATTAAAATATGGTGGCTAACACATTTCAAAAATTGCCTTTTCCCCAACAAGAACAAGGCCTCAGAAATGCATAACATATTCCAAGCCTTTTAATTTTCAGAGGTCAGAATCTTGCTGGCAAGGAGTTTTCTACAGGATGATTTTGCAACTGAGAAATGTGAAAAACTTTCCCAACCATTCATTTCCAAATCTTTTGGCCCTATACACATTTAAGATCTGATTTTCAGAGGTGCTAAGCACCCACATATTCCATTTCCTTCTATTAGAATTGGGAGCGCTCAATACTTCTGATAATTGGGTGGTAGGGCTTTTTATCATGTCCAAAACCATTTTTATACACTCTTGCAAGCTAGTGTGGCTGTAACACCAAACAGAGTTAAAAATATAGACATCATATAGTTATAAAGCAAGTCAAAAGCATCTTCAGAAACTTTGCTATTGAGTAGATTTTGTTTATTACGACTGTTTTGCCTTTAACAAGGCCTGCTCCTCTGAGAAGAGATCCATGCCTCAACCAGGTTTGTGACAACTGTGTTGAAAAACAATTGCCTAGAAAGGCTGCGCCATGCTTGAAAGGTTTTCTAACACAGCTATTTCCAGCACGATTTCACGCCATCATAGGAACAAGCACTCTTTGTAAAGGGCTGACCCTTATCAAACATACAAGTTTTAGCTTATCAAGATGAGTTGCTATACCAGGCTAATGAACCTTAGGGAAAAATGACTGTCCACTGATGCCTGCTCACCTGGCTTGGAAAAAACAATGATGCTAGTTATGAGAATTTGAGAAGTAACACAGTCACTTAAATGCCAGTACCTAGAATGCGTTTCACAGTAATACACAGCAGCCATATAGCCCTTTTCATCCACAGATCTCCAAGTGCCTCACAATGGTGAAATAATATCATCCTCAATTTAAAGATTAGGAAACTGCAGCAGAGAGGCTAGGTAATATGTCCAATGTCACACTATAAGCCTGTGACAGTCAGCAATACGGATGCCAACTTTCTAATAGTAGAAAACCAAACACCCTTGCCCTGCCCCCACTCACTCCATCCCCCTCCCTCTGTCACTTACTCTCCCCCACCTTCACTCACTTGCTCATTTTTACTGAGTTGGGGCAGAGAACTGGGGTACAGAGAAGGTGAGGGCTCCAGCTGCGGGTGCAGGCTTTGGGATGGGGCCATGGATGAGGAGTTTGGGGTCCCGGAGAGGGCTCCAGGCTGGGGCTGAAGGGTTTGGAGTGCGGGCAGGTGAGGGCTCTAGCAGGGGGTGCAGGCTCTCGGGTGGGGTTGGGCATGAAGGGTTTGGGGTGCAGGAGGGGGCTCAGGGCTGGGGTAGGGAGTTAGGACTTGGAAAGAAGTTTGGGTGTGGGAGGGGGCTCAGGATTGGGACAGGGGGGTGGGATGCAGGATCCCAGAGAAAGCTCAGGATACAGATTCCAGGAGGCGCTGACCTCAGGCGGTTCCTGGGAAGCAGCATAACGTCCCTCCAGCTCCTAGGCAGAAGGGCTGCCCTGCCTGCAGGCACTGCCCTGCAGCTCCCATTGGCCATGGTTCCTGGCCAAGGGGAGCGGCACAGCCAGTGTTGGGGACAGCGGCAGTGCGCTGAGCCCCTGTGGCTGTCCCTATACTTAGCAGCTACGGGACATGCCAGCAGCTTCCTGAAGTTGAGCAGAGTCAGGTAAGGAGCCTGCCAGCCCCGTGGTAACTGGACTTTTAACGGCCCGGGGAGCAGTGCTGACTGGAGTCACCAGGGTCTCTTTTTCATCGGGTGTTCCTGAGGTGACCTTTCTGAAAAGTGCGGAACCCTCTCAACTTCCACTGAAATGAATGAGAGTTCAGGGAGCTGAGCCCCTCGCAGTACTGGATCCCAGGACCCCCGCCTTCAAGATGTAAGCTTGCCTGTGTATGAGCACTGATATTATTTTAAAATAAAGAATGAAGGAACAGATGGAAAGGAGAGGAATTTAAACAATTTTAGCTTAGCAGAGAAGTTTAAAAATGCATATGCTGACTAGGGAGTTCAATCTCCGGAGTGTAGGTTGTTGCTGAACCACAGTTCAAAATTAATTGCATTTTATGATTGGCTAAGTTCCCTGGAGATGCATTTATTATCATGTAAATGAGAGATAATTACATAAGTAAATGGTTCACAAGAAAAGTGTTTAACACCTAACTGACTTCATCAGAAACTCATTCTTTAATGCTGTCTATTAAATAAATGATCTCTCACTTTCAAAGCAAGCCTTGAAAACAGGTGCCATTGAGCTTCATACCAAATGCATCAAATGTGTATAAACACTTCTGCAATACAGCTCAACAGAGCTAAATAAGGGCTGTTAGGATAACTCAGAAATTCCAAGTATTTCAATCACTGGTTTTGGTGAAAATTCAAAGGCTAGGGTTCTTTTCCCAGACCAGTGGAACTTTAAAAATCACTTCCTCCACAATGAAAGGTAAATTCTTCCTACAGCCATGCACTGTCTTGATCCAGGAAGAAAGACCTGGTTCCCCTGGGAAAATATAAAAAAACCCAGCCATTCAACCAGCCTGGATGGAAACATCCACTTTCTTTCCAAGCACCTCAAAACACATTCTGAATTGCAGGTATTCTAACTGTGTTCTTGGGCTGCAGAAGAGATGCACATGACCACACTAGCCATGATGGAATAGCTCACAAAGCAGTCATTACAGAGCTCTTTGTCTCTGTTGAGAATCTGCAGAGAGAATGCAGTGCCAAAACGAGCCCTCATGTTATCAGAAAGGTCTCCAGACAATTTCTCGGCAGAGATGAGATAAATGTAGGGGTCATTCCAAAGATTCCTTAAGAATAGTTGGTCAAACTAATGTTATTTAGTACAGGGTCAGACAAAGGATGTTCCCAGGTAGGAAGAGGAAATATAGTAATGATACTTTGCATTTCTCATCTCCGGTCCAATGATCTCAAGAAACTTTACAAAACCCCTTTGCTGTAGGGAAGCATTTTTAGCCCTATTTTACATATAAACTATCCCTATATTTATGAAACAAACAAACAATCATGGAACAAACAAGACATGTGTCTATCCACTTTGCTTGCATTATCTGTGGTGTCCCTTTCTGACCTTTTGGTATGTCTTTTTAGATTGAAAGCTCTTCAGGAAACAGACTGTGTTATATTCTCTGTGTCTGGAATGCATGCGGTATGCTTTTTCGGATTTACACAATCAAAATAAATAAAACAGTAACAATGCTAATTGAGTCAAAAGGACTGCTGAGTGGGGTATTACTGTTTACCATTCCTACCAAACACATAAAGTCACTCCTCATTTTAAACAAGCAGAGAACAAGAGACCATCAGAACAATGTAGATCAAGACACTGGGTCAAACTGAACCAGTTGCTGAACCAGTTCAAAGCAATATTTCATGCTAATATAATTAGGGATGGTCTAGACCAGCAGTGTTCGCCACTAGCCACATGTGGCTAATAGGCTACTGAATTGTGGCTGATGCATGGGCTAATGTATGGGCATACCAGATTTCAGGGTTATGGTACAAGAAAAAGAATGCAAAATGTCACACTGAAGTAATTTTGTGTTAGTACCTATTAATATTTTTTGTAATATCTACTTTTTTAATATTAATAAAAAAGAATTTGAAATGTCATTTATAGTATGTTTTTTAATCCTTTTTTATAATGTGGTGAATAAGAAAAATTCAAAATCACAAGTGTGGCTAGCATCGAATTTCTATTGGTCTTCTAGATGGTCTAGATAATACTTAGTCCTGCCGTGAGTGCAGGGGACTAGATAGATAACTTCTCGAGGTCCCTTCCAGTCCTATTATTCTATTAATTTGGCCAGATGGTGTAAATTAAGCTAGATGATATTTAAAGCAAACTTGGAAACCACATTCTAGCTTAGTTTTCTATGTAGGCTAGAACATGCTTTCTAAACTTAGTTTAAATACTGCTTTGTTCAGTTTCCAGAGGCAAATCAAATCATGTTTATAAGGAGCTAGTTTAACGTCGGCAAGCGGGATCAAACCCCAGGTCCCTGGAGTTTTGTGCATGAGCCTCTACCACATGAGCTAAAAACTAACTGGCTCTTAGCTAAGGTTATACAGCAGACTCATTTTATTTCTCTCTCTCCAAGTGGTCTCAGTACCGTTAGATGGGACACAACACCACACCCAGGAGATGTGTGGGTTACATTAGCACAAACCAGTTTGGTCTACAAGATCAAACATATCAGGGGACGCAGTTACTGTACATTTCATTATAAAATAAACAAAAAGCAAGATTTTTTAGTCACTCAATTTAAGTTTATAACAAAATATTTGCATAGAAAGAAAACATAACCATGTTTAAATGTATTTCTGAATTGTGCTAAAGCCGCTTTGAGGCACAATTCAAACACAATTCAGTACTACCCACATTGCCAGGCTGACATGTTTTAACCGTGCCAGAGGCTACTGGTTCTTTAACACAAATTGTTTTGTAGAACTTTAAGAACAGTTGAGCAATTATGGTTCATGGTCTAATATGGAGGAGGGATTAGATACTTCCCCAGCATTGTAGTCCAATCTCATGGACTGTTTGGGTTAATAGATTGTGATACAGTATGGCCAGAGCGCAGCAGGAGTGTGTTAGAGGGAAGCCTTATTCCCTGTAGAGGGAAGCAAGTTTACTAAAGTTGGTTGGAGCACCTGGAGCCAATTAAGGCACCTGAAGCCAATTAGAGTAACTGAAGCCAGGCACATGATAAAAACCCCCTGCTCCAGCCAGTCAGTTGAAGGGAGTTGGAGTGGAGAGCAGTTTGGAGAAAAGCGGAGGAGAGTTTGAAGAAGTGCTATGGTGAGCTAGGATGACCCAGACCATAGGTAAAGAGACACCTGGCTTGTGCAGAGAGAGGGCAGGAGGCCCCACAAGCTGAAGGGTAGGAGAAGGAAGTAGCCCAGGGGAAGGAATAGCTAGTTCAAGTAGTTTACTGCTATCCTGAGGGCCCCTGGGCTGGGACCCAGAGTAGAGGGTGGGCTCGGGTCCCTCCCTCTCCACTCCCCTACTCTAGGATACTAGTGGGGCAGTTAATACCCTGTTCAGGGGCAAGAAGTGGTGCCCTGAACCCTGCACAAGAAGAGAAAGCACAGGACCCATCATAATAGTGCAGGCAAATTTGCCACAAGATTTAATAGAAGCACTCAGATTTTTCACTCTACTCCAGGCCTGTCTCCTTCTGTCCTAAATAAAATCTTAGCCTCTCTCTGGCAGCTCCTACTGAATGTCTACTCATTAGCTCAAACTCAACGTGATTAAAGCAGAGCTTTTCATCTTTCCCCTAAGCTCTTTCCTTCTATCACTGTGGACAACACCACCGTCCTGACCATCACTCAGGCCTCATCTGCAGCTTAAGTTCCTTGCATCTAGGCTAGGTCTAAATCTTGCCAGTTCTTTCTGCATAACATCTCGAAGAGACAGCCTTTCCTATGCATCCACACAGCTAAAACGTTCATCTAGGCTCTCATTATATCATGTCTCGATTACTACAGCATCTTTTTCTCTGGCCTTGACAAATACAATCTTGCCCTGCTCCTATTCAGTCAGAATGCTACTAACTAACATAACATATGATTCCACCTTCAATCCCAGTTGAAGATAAGGAGTGAATCAGTCGGGCAGCAGCATTTCTCTTTACCCTGTACCTGCACAACTCTAAAAGATAGAAATGTTCTGTATTTACAAAAATGAATGCTAACCTTAAACATAAAAAATTGCAGGCTTTCCCCCCCCACACATTCAAGTTTTTCCTCTCCACTTAAGAGTATATATTTTTGAGGCAATTTTGACATGTGTATTTCAAGGACATAATTAAGTTTACGGGACTACACATGCAAGGAAAGTTATGCATGTGCTTAAGTATTTGCAGGACTGAGCCAAAAGCATTTGAGTGGGAAGAAGGGGACCCAGAAGAATCTTGAGTTGTGAAGGCAGGAAAAGGCCTTTAAAAGGCTAGAATTCCATATTTGAAACATCAGGCCAAAGCAGTCTTAATCTGGACACCAACAAATTCAGTCATCAAAGATTAATGGACATTTTTGAAAATTTAGGCTTTAGCCTTTGTTTCTCAATTTCCCCATCTGTAAATGGAGTTACTTTCCTAGCTCATAAGGTTGTTGTGAGGCTTGATGTTTGTGAAGCATGCTGAGTTCCTCAGATGAAAACCACTACAGAAATGGGAAGTATTCTCAGGGTGGACAAACAGGCCCTACTGATAGGCCAAAGCTACATGGTGACATTATGAAATAGGGCTGACAGTAGAGGTAATTCAGGTACCTAGATCATCCAACAACAAAGAGATCTTCCAGGGGAAGGGATAACTTGACTTATATCCGCTCAAAGCCTTTTCCATCATTGCTCCTTCATTGCCCTTCAAAGGAAGTTTAAATAGAAATTTAACATCAGTGTTAGAAAAGTGCTGGTGTTCCAGACCCCCAAGTGGTTTGGGGGTTGGCAATATGGTAAAGGCAATCCAACAGGAATGGGATGAATCTTTTATTTTATTGTATTTTACAAGATCTTACTTGCCTTTGGTCTGGTCTGGTCACTAGAAAGTCATGTGTGCTGAATTTCTGAATATGTACAAGATTTAAGGATTTCTTACCATTTTTTGTTTTTATATCCCCAATGTTTTCTGCAAGATATAAACTTGCATTTGAAACAAGATTACATTTCTAGTCTTTCTGGTTGTAATGATGGCTTAAAAATGTAACCAGAAAGTGTTATTCTGTCAGAAAAGGGTAAGATGTTCCTCCATTCCTCTCAACATAGCATTAAGTCTAAAGCCCATTTATGACAAATTTAAACATCAATGTTAACTATTTCATTGCTGATGTTCTTATCAGAAATACCCAGTGGGGCTGGGTAAGACATTCATTTGGAAGGACTTTCCACAGGAAGAAGGCTAAAAAAGGCAAACTGACTTTGGCTATGTCTACACTACTGCAGCTGCACCACTGTAGCGCTTCAGTGTAGACACAGGTTACAGCAATAGGAGGGGTTCTCCCGTTGCTGTAGTTAATCCACCTCCCTGAAAGACAGTAGCTAGGCTGATGGAAGAATTCTTTCATTGATTTAGAGCTGTCTACGCCAGGGGATAGGTCGGCTTAACTACATTGCTCAGTGATGTGGATTTTACACTCCTCTGTGGATATGGCTATACTTGCAGCTATAGAGCACTCTGGGTTAAATCAGCCTTCGGAGAACGCACTAGGGAAACCACCGCAGTCTGTACACACTGACAGCTGCAAGTGCACTGGCGTGGCCACATTTGCAGCACTTGTAGCTGCACTGAGAGCAGTGCATTATGGGCAGCTATCCCAGCGTTCAAGTGGCTGCAACGTGCTTTTCAAATGCGGAGGGATGAGGTGGAGTGTGACAGGGTGTGTTATGTGTATGTGGGGAGGGAGTGGGGTTTTTGGGGTTGTGAGGTTGTGTCAGTACGCTATCTTATAAATTCAGACCCCTTTGCCCTCCCTACCTCTCACTCACTCAAAGCAAACATTTACTGTTTGCTTTGTCTCCTAGCAGATAAGCAGCAGCTATTTGAAACAGAGCTTTGAAAAGGCACTTCCGCATTCCTGCGCCAATTTCACAACAAAAAGAGAGGCCACTTGACTTAAGGGGATTATGGGATGTTTCCGGAGGTCAGTCAGAGTGCAGTAATGTAACTCCTGTAGCGTCTCAACCAATATGTGACAGTTGTTAGTCCTCTTGCGGAGGTGGAGTATCAGGAGCGTTCCAGCCAGGGAGTCAGAGCGCTCTATGTGCCTTGCCAGTGTAGATGCTCTGGGAGGCTTAACTGCAGTATAACGTGCAAGTGTAGCCAAGCCCTGAGTGACATAGCTGGGTCAACCTACCTTTTCAGCTTCAACACGGCCTTTGTTTTGTTTAGTGCAAACCTGGCCTTAGCTCCCCCTTAATGTGGGACTTTCACTTGCCACTGCAGGATAATCTAGTGTCCCAGTTTACTGGAAAAAACTTGATTATGTTTACGGTACGCTGATTGATTATAGTGAAACCTGGGCTTTGTCCCACTTTCATTATAATCTGCTGACTGGCCAAGCTCTTTCTGCCCTTTGGCTGTGTGCCTCCACACTATACAATATTCCTCTCCCTACCTTCCAGTATTACAGGATCCAGCTGTCTTTGTGCCATGCACTGCCTGCCAAATGCTATAGTATATCATGTATGCACTGAGTGTAACAAATGAGGCATGCCAAAGCCTGGTGAGGTGATCTTAAATCAGTGAAGTGGGCTGGTAGCGCATCAAGGCAGTGATGGCTAAATTTCTCGTGAAAGGCCTGATCCAAAGCCATTTGACATCCACAGAAAGACTCCCACTAACTTCAGTGGACTTTGGAGCAGGCCTTGAAGATGTGAGAGGTGTGCCAAATGTCTCTGTGTTGGGACAAGAGAATCAGGAAGACTGAAGTGAGAAGAGCTGAAGGAATCTGGAAGTCAAAGGAGACAAGCAAACAACTTTTCCAAACTCTTCTCCTTCCCACACCATAAAAAATCCAAGCCCTACCCTTCCTTTCATGCATCCCCAACTCTCACCTTCTAAATCCTTTCTGTAAGTCCTTCTACCCCCAAAAGCTCTTCTCTAGTCTCAGTCCTCCTATACTCCTCCTAATCAAAATTCTTTCAGCACCTGCAGAGACATTAGGAAACAGAATGCTAGCAAACAGAGGCTGTCTTCTGCAATATTGTGATAGTAGAGAAAAAGCCTGGCCATTAGATAATTATTTGACTAATCCTTGCTAAGACACTGTCTACAAAAATTAGGGCAAGAATGAGATATACAGTGTTGTCAGCTACAGAATGCCTTAGTTACACAGGGTTTTTTGCATCAGTGTAGTTATACTGGGGAAAACCTCTAGTGCAGACTAGCATGAGAAGTGCGGCATAAAAAATTACTTGCACTGATGCAATTTTCCTTGGTTTGAAACCAAGTGGTGCAATTTTCCTTGGTTTGAAACCAAGTGTTTTTATAGTGCAAACTGGCATTAAAATAGAGGCTATAGGGCCAACAGAGCTGAAAGCCAAATAACAATAAGTTTCTGGCAAAAATCTTGCTGGCTTTCATCATAATTTGAAGCAAAGTCCTGTGCAGATTTTGCCAGTATTCCCCTTCAATTTCTACTGCTCAGAGACACAGCATCACTGTTTTCTTTCTCATATTCCTCCGTGGCCTCCCTGCAACAGACATGTTAGTTCTTAATTGGTGCAAATGTGTTGGCAGGGAGACATTACACATAACAATCTTGATGAAACAGTTACAGTCTTGCAAGAAAATCTATTTCTGGACTCCCCCTAAAGCTGAATATAGTGGTACTTTCCGATATAACCATCCATAGTTAGCCAGCCAGACCTTTCCATTTTGCACCAGATCAAGAACTGCCTTTGAATTCTCCCTCTTCTACACATATTCCTTACACAAAATACAAATGTCCCCTTTCTCACTAAAGTATATAAACATTAGCCAATTTTCTTCCCAATATCCCCCACAGATACGGGCAGTTTTGAAACCCTTGAAAAGCTTTTACAGCATTTAAACTAAAAGAAAATTAAATGGATCATGTTATGAAAACAAAAGGCAAACTGAATGCAGGATGGGAGGGGGAAGAAGTATGGGAAAAGTGTCTCTTAAGCTTGCATCTGTCAAGATGACAGCCTTCACGTGCCTCAGTATCTTCTTTATCACCTAAATAAATTGAACCACCAACTGAAAAGAGGTCACACTGCAAACAATGCTATGTGATTTCAGAGCTGTTATATTTCCCCTCCTCCATCAGCTATTGACAATACTGCCAGTCTAAGGGAAAACAAAGAAGGGTGAAAGTTGAGTGGATTTATTTGAGACTCACGGATTTTTTGTAAAGTGTTTACATATTTTCATACACTTACTATGCCAATTGCCACAGTATATTGAGAATATGCTGTATGTCTTAATGATTTAAAAAATCACCTTCATAATTTTTTTTAATATGTTGCATATTGTATGTCAGTACAGAGAATGCTAACAGTCTCTCCACCAAATCCAAGCATAGTTCATTGCAGAAGGCCTGGGGCAGGAAAGAAGAAAGAACTGAGCTACTTTCCTAGCGATCTTGACAAAATGATTTAGCTCACAATTAAAATGGCTCTGGTAGTCTCCAACTAACTGCCAATAAATATTGCCTAGAAAAATCTACCATGCAAATTGCCAGATTTCACAAGACTCTGCTCAAGAAGGTCCCAGGTCTGGAACAGCAGGAGGCATCACAGGTAACATTCAACGATAATATTTTGGCCTTGTAAAGTACCTCCATTTTAGGATCTCAAAGTACATCACGGATCAATTAATTTAACCTCTCAATTCCTCTGTCAGAGAATAGCAGTCTAGTACCACCACTTTACTGATGGCAAATCTGAGGTACGGAGGGGTCGAGTGACATGCCCAAGGCGACACAAAGTGTTAAGTGTACTGGCAAAGTCGTGTCAAAGCTTGTAACTAGTGAAATTTCAAGGCATTACAGATCTTGAAAGAAGTAACTCTCGCATCTAGCACCTGCCTCTTACTTTCAGGAGCACCATATTCTCATTCAATTTTAAAGAAGATGGAAATACACATGTAGGATTTTCAAGTGATTATGTCATAGATGAAGATGGACAAGAATATACTCCACTTTCTGTTTTTGAGGAAAGTTATAGCTAGGGCCCTACCAAATTCACAGCCATTAAAAACACGTCACAAACTGTGAAATCTGGTCTCCTCCTGTGGAATCTGGTATTTTGTGTGCTTTTACCCTATTCTATGCTGATTTCATGGGGGAGACCAGCATTTCTCAGATTGAGAGTCCTGACCCAAAAGAGAGTCGCGGGGGGGCGTGTGTGTGAATCACAAGGTTATTTTAGTTGGCTCTCGGTACTGCTGCACTTCCTCCTGCATTGCCTTCAAAGCTGGATGGCTGGAGAGCAGTGGCTGCTGGCCAGGCACCCAGTTCTGAAGGCTGCACCCCGCCAGTAGCCGTGCAGAAGTAACAGTGGCAATATGATATCATACTATCCTTTCTTCTCTGCTGCTGCCTTCAGAGCTGGGCAGCCAGAGAGTGGCAGCTGCTGACTGAGGGCCCAGCTCTGCATGCAGCAGTACAGAAGTAAGGGTGGCAATACCACACCATGCAATCCTTACTTCTGCACTATTGCTGGCAGTGGCTCTGCCTTCAGAGCTGGGCTCCTGGCCAGCAGCTCCACTCTGCAGCTGCCCAGTTCTGAAGGCAGAGCCACCAGCACAGCAGTGCAGAAGTAAGGGTAACAGTCCCAACCCTACAATAATCTTTTGACCCTCCCACAACTCCTTTTTGGGTCAGGACCCCTACAATTACTTTCAGATTTAAATTGCTGAAATCATGAAATGTATTATTTTTAAAATCCCATGACCATGAAATTGACCAAAATGGACTGTGAATTTGGTAGGGCCCGAGTTAAAGCCATAGTTCACAGTGTTGTGCACTCAAAGTTCTGCCTATTAACCAGATCTTCAGACCTAGATTCACTCCCAATAAGGAAAACATTTAAAAATACTCATTGAAAGTGTTACAGATGTATTTTGTCCCAGCTAAGTCTTTAGTTACACAAATTCTAAATTCCATGCGTGGATAACTGCTGACCACAACTACAGTAAGGACTATCTGCAACACTGTTTTTGCAACATTTGTGATGCTGCTATCTGAACTGGTTACAACAAACATGGCTGTGTCCGCAAAGTAGATTTCTTCATAATACAATCATAATTTGGTGCCACCGTACCAACTATGGTGTCTATATTTATACTTGTGCATTCTCGGAAAATGTGGGCAGGTATAACATAATGCTTCAGCAGATGACAGGATACCTGTAGGACATACACACAAAGTGGTACCAATACCATGTGTGGCAACATGTCCTGGGATGTCCTATTTCACAGACAGCTAGGTGGACCAAACAACACAGTTACACAGTTGTGGGGGGAGAGCAGGATTGTCTATACCGAAAAAGAAAAAATACCCAAACCCTAAAAAAAAATGTGCCAAAACCCTTACAGAAAGACAGCCACATGCCAACAAAAGCCATTGGCAAGGGCAAATCACTGTTCGCTTCCATTGTTACTAGCCAAGTTCTGACCATATTTTGTGGGGGCACAAATCATTTTCACAGCCAACCATCCTACCAAGCTTTATATTGATGGGAAAAAAAGATGTGGTTTTCAATCATGCTATGTTAACTATATGAAAACCTCACTTACTTTTCCCATAAACACTGGCCTGGCTGGCTAAACTTGGGTTAAAGTTGCACTGAGGTCAGGGATTCTAAAGTAATCAACAGAAGAAGATTCGTGTTCACAGTGTACACTTTTTATAGGTTTGGCCTACATACAAAGTTGCACTGGTTTAACTGCAGAATTTTAAACCAGCTTAGTTAAAATTGGTGCAACTTTTTGTGTGGGCATTCTAAAATTTATTTAAATCTGACATATTGGTAAAGCTTGAAAGTTACATGGCCAAGCTTCAATATAATAATTTTTATATAGATCTGAGTGTTTTCGCAAGGGTCTGCCTTGTTTTAACTGTACCAGTTTAACTAAACCAGTGCAAGTCTCTGCATAGATTAGTCCATAGCTCCAATGTTATATTTCAGAGCAGAAGTGTCTTTAAAAGCTGTTGTGCACAAGTCAAAACCCCACATATAGTCTGCCTTTAGGTTTCTTTGGGTTTGACTCATTTTGCCTAATCTAGACATGTCTGAATACATATTAACTAACATGATTTTAAGTTAGAGTGACCCAGGCAGCAAATGTGAAAAATCAGGACAGAGGGTTGGGGGTAATAGGAGCCTGTATAAGAAAAAGACCCAAAAATTGGGACTATCCCTATAAAATCGGGACATCTGGTCACCCTATTTTAAGTACAACTTGGCACCTAATTTAGGCAGTGCACATGTTTTAAAATGAGCTAGTTGGTTGTGGCCAACCATAGCTAACAGGTTTTTAAACATGACTTGACCTATCTACAATCAAAGCAATGTTATGCTTAAAATAACAGTTCTCATGTTTTCAAATATGACTTATTTTCCCAATCTAGAGGAATCTGTTGTTGTCTTGCTGGTTGGCCCTCACTTTAGACTACAGAACGTTTAGCTGAAAAAGCTTTCCAAATGTCACCTGATGCTTTGGTCCCTTTTGAGCCTATGAACTGGACAGTAAAGCTTGGTCTACACTAGAAAATTAGGTCTGGTTAGTTATGTCAGTCGGGATCTGAAAAATCCATGTTCCTGCCCAGTGCAGGTAAACCAACCTAAGACCCACATAGACAGCACCATGTGGATGGAAGAATTCTTACATTGACCTAGCTACTGCCTCTGGGCGAAGCGGATTACCTATGCCGATGGGAGAACGCCTGCCGTCAGTGTAGCTAGTAGCTACAGTGAAGTGCTACAGCAGTCCAGCTGCGGTGGCGGAGCTATGTTGCTGTAGCGTTTTAAGTGTTGACAAGCACTCCCAAACAAAACAGCTAGCTAGCTACTTTATGAATTGTTTGCAGACCTATACACAACAACCAGGAGGATAAAAACTTCACAAGAAATGATTGATTTACAATGCTCTAATCCAGTCTAATCCGAGTTTTATGAAGGAAATGTATTAATTTGTTTCTTTGCCTGATGAATGTCAGATTTGTGGTAGCTTCTTTGGATGGGTGTACGGTTGTGAACAGATCTTTTCTACTGTCACTTTCAATCAACACACTGTGATTACCAGCATGATATGAACCTGCATTCTGTATCACACACAGCCAACACAAAGGTAAAGCCAGACATCAATAAACTGGTTTTAGAGAAGCAGTGCCAGTCTTTCAATTGATATTCCTTTCCATGAAATCCACAAATCATACTTTGTGTTTTTATAAAGCATAGTGGACACTTTCAGCACTCAACAACAAAAGTTTGCCTTTATTTCAGACTAAAATTGTATATAAATGTATATGCAAATTAGGTGTGGCCCTCATGATCATAGAAAATTGCCAGTGTGGTATTTTATGCTGGAAAAGATTGTGTACCACTGCTCTAGAGTGTTCACCCATGGTTTATTTCTCTGTTGTGATGGTAATCCAAGTGCTCTTACCGATATCTCACAGTTCTTTGGATGTTGCAAGAAAAGACAGCTCTCCTAGTGTATGGATATGGACTGATGGACTGCCATCTTTAGTATGTAATATAGCCGGTCAAAAAGAAAAAGACCCAACCAGTAAAATAATCTTGATTTCATAACTAATTCAGATTCTTTTGTAATTAATCATCAGGTACTATCTTGGGAATCTATTCTCCCCTCTGTATGTGTGTAATCCCTACTGACCTTAATGGGAGTTATGGGCACAAAAGAACTGAAAAATAAACCCTATAATTACAATCTTAATAAACCAGTGAGCTCTACAGAATGTTGTTAGTAGTTTTGCTCAGCACAGTTCCAAAGGCTGGCCCTTGATTTTTGCAGGGATCTACGGAGCTCCTTCTGACACTTGTGTAGATTCCCATTTTACAGGGAATGGGAATTACAGGTACCAGTAAAATGCGCATTCTATTCAATGTTTTTTGGTGACCTGTGACTCTTTTCAAAAAGGTTAAAACTAGGCCACTTTGCTGATGCTCAGCAAACCAATATTTTTATCTGCACCATTTTATGATTTCTTCTTTTTAAAAAACAAATTAAGACTAGAGCTCTTATTGTTGCAAAAATAATCTTCGAAACATGAATCAAGTACAAGTGAGGTAGTGATGTCTGCAAAAGCCAGAAGACAGCTTGAAACCACAGGTCTTTTCATTTCAAGGGGATGTTAACTCTGACTGTGATACTTTAAATGTCAACAGTGTTAACTATTCTAGTACTGTTCAAAGTACACAAAGAAAGTTTGGGAAAGTACCAGACCCTAGCAACTTCCCCACCTCTCCTGATACTGAAAACAAAAACAAGTTCCTGAGAAGGAAACAGGGCAAGGCAGCTAGGAGATTCCATATCTTCCATAGCCTGCTAGCATAGGATAGGAATCAGACATGAATTCAGATTGCGACTAAAGGATGGAGTTCTAGTTGATGGGATCTGTGCGTGTGAAGCAGGACTGCATGGAACATTTTGTGAATACATGCACCTAAAGCACTACAGATGGGGTGCCAATGGTTTCAATATGACTTGGATGTCAATATGCCCTGTTTATATACAGCTGTGCATTAGAAAATTAATTTAAAGAAATTATTTGAACATTATTACTCCAATTGGCAAGAACTCCTTTAAAAATCTGCCTTGTGGCTTTCTATAATTTACATTAATTCATTTACATATTCCAGCTAGTTTCTTTGAAAATCTTAATTATGAAAATCTTAATTATATGCCCATATAAAATTGCTTTTGGGAAGCTATTCTTGAAAAGAATTTGTATTGCCTAGGATTAAAAACTAGTCAGGTTAAGTCAAAAGTCTATACAGAGAAACATTCTGACTGAGAAGTTAGTTGATGCCATACATAAAACCAAGAGCAGACTGAAGATTTATCGAGTTTTCTAAAATGCTGGGGAGGGGAGGACATTTGCTGGAGAGATACACACACACTTCAGAATGAGCAAAACTTTATAATAAAAGTTGGCCTTCACTCTACAAAAGGTATATAAGAAGAGTAAATACGAGAGCTAGTCAGAAGAATACTGAATCATTTCCACCTGAATTCACAGTTGAAACTGAAAAGCTTCTTGAAGTCGAGCCACTTTTTCTGGAATTTAATTTTGGAAGAAAACTGAAAACAAAAGTCCTGGCAATGTCAAAATGTCCTGTTTTGACATTTTTTAAATGAAACTTTTTTTTTGAGTTTCACAACAACTTTTTGTTTCTAATTTTTACTTTTGCATTATATAAGAGAAAAGTTAAAAATAACAGAAATGAAAAACGATATTTTAATTTTGTCGAAACAAAATGTTTTGATCAACCCAAAACAATTATTTTTTCCCCCAGAATTTTCCTTTACAGAGAATTTCAAAAAATTTCAGTTTTCATTCTTATTCGGAATGAAGCCAAATTTCAAGATCTTGATATCCTCCCTGAAATGGAACTTCTGTCATCTGCACTGCACTAGTTCATATCCTACGCAATAGTTACCATGATGTGAACTCTCTTGACAATTTTGAGATGTTGACATGACTTCCAAAAGGACAAAATTGATCAGTCAGTCTTCTGAAAACTATTGTCTACCAAGCAAAGGCCCCAATCACATATGGTGATTTAAGTCAATGAAGCGGCATACAAGTACAGTATAAATCAATGGAGCTCAGCAAGACATAAAAGTTCCCCAGCATGGAGCTCCACTGCCTTCAATCGCAATGAAGGATTAAGAAGTCTAAAACAGGGGTTCTCAAACTGGGGGGCAGAACCCCTCAGGGGGTCGTGAGGTTATTACACGGGAGGGTCGTAAACTGTCAGCCTCCTCCCCAAACCCTGCTTTGCCTCCAGCATTTAGAATGGTGTTAAATATACTAAAAAATATTTCTAATGTATGGGAGGGTCGCACTCAGAGGCTTGCTATGTGAAAGGGGTCACCAGTACAAAAGTTTGAGAACCACCAGCCTAAACATTAAACACCCCCCCACTTCAAAAACAAACCAACCAACCAAAACTACCTAATTATACTTAAGTGACAAAGAGTCCTGTGGCACCTTAAAGACTAACTAAAGTATTAGAGCATAAGCTTTCGTGGGCTAATACCCACTTCGTCGGATGCATGCAGTGGAAGAATCCAGGGGGAGGTATAAATAGGTAGGC
>ML677373.1:12213747-12759229 GCA_007922305.1 Dermatemys mawii
GCCTACCTATTTATACCTCCCCCTGGATTCTTCCACTGCATGCATCCGACGAAGTGGGTATTAGCCCACGAAAGCTTATGCTCTAATACTTTAGTTAGTCTTTAAGGTGCCACAGGACTCTTTGTCACTTCTGCAATTCTAGACTAACACGGCTACCCCTCTGACTCCTAATTATACTTAAAGTCTGTGAGTCAAGAGACTACTGGTTTGCAGCTTGCCTCTGTAACCCTTTTCTATAGTGAACATACATTGTGAATGCTGCATTTCTTGCAACTGCTTCAGTACCTCACGTTTTCACCTCCCTGCTACTGTTCACACTTCCTAATAACATAGGGTGACCAGACAGCAAGTGTGAAAAATCAGGACAGGGGGTGGGGAGTAATAGGCACCTATATAAGAAAAAGCTCTAAATATTGGGATTGTCCCTATAAAATTGGGACATCTGGTCACCCTATAATACAATGCATGATGGAATTGCTTTCAAGGAGGTTCAGTCAGTCAATAAACCAGCCTGTACTTGCCCAATAATGTAAATAGACATTTACAGACAACACAGTACAGCAGAATGTGGTGGTTTCTTGTTTTAAATATTATAACAATAAGTATTTTGGTTTCTTCCAGGTATCTCAAGAGTTATTAGTGAGCAGCAAGCTATCTTTAAAATGTACCTGTCTCTTTTTAAATATGGCCAAATTCTGCTGTTACAGAATCATAAATCCAGAGTAACTGTATTGATTTAAAGGGAGTAACCAGTGTAACAAAACTGAATTAGGGCAATCATTTATTATTTTTAGAAATATGTTTGTTTTAAGAGTACAAAAGGTAACTTTTGAAAAAATAAAATTAAACTATTTAAAACAAACTGCTTATAAGTAAAGAACATTTCTGGTCATTCTGAAACAGTGACTTAAAAACTAGATCTACTTATAGGATAACACTAAAGGGTGTGAAGTCCACTGTATGTAATAACTTTACTGAAAGTATAAAACTAACGCATTGCTGATTTCTAATCATATTTCCTGAAGCAGACAGTTTGTGCATAGCAAGTCAGACCTATTTACACAGCATGTTCACCTTGTCATCAGTGTCCAATGGTAAGAGTCAGACACAGCAAACACTTCAGACTTTAATTATTTCAATGGCATGCTTGCAAAAAAAATGAAAATGTTATTTATGAGTAAGAATTTAAATACAAGATTGTTTGCCAAACTGTTCAAAGGAATTCCAAACCCACATAAAAATAGTGGGATCAGATTTCTTATTATAATATTTATATAGCAGTAGCACCCACTGGGAATCCATTGTGCTAGGCACTATGCAAATACATGGAAAACACTGGGTTTGTCTTGACTGCAAAGTTAACTCGAGTTACACTCACAATGTTGCACCTAACTCAACTCCCATCCACATACAAAAACCCTTAACTCGACTGCAGTGACGCTTTTAACGTAGGCATCAGGTTCTCACAGAACCAACATGCACAGCGGATATAAGCTAGGATTACTCAAGTGGTGCTAGTTATCTAGTGTCTTCCCCCAATTCCCTTGGGAGCCCACGAAGGGCAGACTAGTTCTCCCATAATACACTTACTTCATAACAATTCATAATGCACTCAGCTTGCTTAGTACTAAGAAACATGGGATATGCTCCCAGAAGTCTTAGGGTATGGCTACACTGGAAACTTCAAAGTGCTGTCATCGCAGCACTTTGAAGTGTGAGTGTGGTTGCGCACGAGCCAGCGTTCCTGGTAATCCACCTCCATGAGGGAATTAGGTCCGAGCGCCGGGAGTGCAGCTCCCAGCGCTTGGACCCTGTCCATACTAGCGCTTTAAAGCGCTCAGCGGGATGTTTTTCACACCCCTGAGCCAGCAAGTTAGAGAGCCATAAAATGTAAGTGTAGACAAGCCCTTAGCGTCACTCACAAGTGAGTGCAGCCCCAATATGGTCAGAGCAGCTTGTCCATGGCACAAAATAACACAGCAATGTTATTTTGCAGTGTTGCACTTGATCAAGGCTAACGTGAAAGGAGTTAACTTGAGTGTGGATAATTTGTGTTAACTCTGCAGTGAAAATATACCCACAATCTATGCCTCAAAGGGTTTATAACTTGGCTAGAAAATATTCAGATCACCTGGGCCTGAACCAAGGTGTTCTCTTGGGGGAGTAGGATGGGAAAAGGGGTTACTGTTCAAAATAAATGTAAGCACACTAGAATGGATACATTCACGAGTCTCATCAAATCTCACTCACATCTGAATGTCTGGCTTTCTGCAAAGTTCTCAAACAATCTGACACTCAGGTGAGAACATGTGCAGAATAAAGTATCAGTCCATTTTCACTTTTTTGGACTTCACAAGAGGGATAAACAAGTCCACGACCCTTATCACACAGTTAAAAAGAGCTCAATAACATCCAAATGGACTAGGCTGACTAAGTCAAAACAAAATCTTCACTACATGACGACTGCACTACATGCTTTTCTAAGACAATTGATCACTTGCTTTAGTTTCTTCGAACACAACCTCTATTCTGATTTGCAGACTGTGGGTAACTAAGATGATAATTATACCAGTTAATCATAAAAAATGTGAAATAATGCAAAACGCACAGGTATTTCCATAGACAATTTAAAATATTTGATAAATTGAGGTTTGGCAGAACACATGAAAAGTATTTTTCCTTCTTCTAATCGTAATCTAAAGCCTGACCAACAAAGATGTTACACGAAACCCTTCATTGAAAGAACACATCCAGCCAGCCTGCAGAACCTGAAGTGTGTTTTGGGTATCTTAATGACATCACAGTACTCTTGCAATTAGACCATTATCACAAGGAACCATTGGCTAATTCAATAAACCCAGAGAGAACTTAAAAACAGTGAGGTACTTACAAAATTACTATTCATCTGAATTCTGCAATTTCCAAAATTAAGAGATTTGAATAAGAAAATAAATGCCAGGGGAAAAATGAGATCTCTCACTCAAATAGGGAACGCTGGTACACGTAACAATGTACTAATGTATTTTATTTCCCACTATGTGTTACAATTGTCACTAATGTCAAAGCTAAGATTTTATAAGGTTTGTGGTCAACTAACAAAAGGAGCAGAACAAAAGGTGTGTATTAGCAACAATTGTTGTTTCAAATTTCCTTTTGCTGTTGTTCTAGAGCAAATAAAGAGGATCTCCAGTCCAGATACAAAACCACAGTTCAAAGTAAATTAGATTACATATCAATATTGCCAACATTTGAGAAAATACCAATAAGGAAATCGGAACATTTCCTAATAAACGCAACCAAAATTCTTTAAGACAGAGATTTCCTGTATCACCCCTGTTCCCAGAGGACAGCACAGGATGTGGATAATTAATTCTATTTGAATTTACAATTTGTGACCATAACATCCTTTTACTGAAACAAAACCAAAAAGAACAAAAAGTACAATTAGAGATTTAAATTTTATAGCATGTTCACATAACATAGAGCAATCAAAATAGGTTCCCATATATTATAAAAAGAGTTTATGACGTGATGTCCTCTAGTTCATAAATTTTCAAACTTTTTACAGTAAGAATCACATCTTAAGAAGTAATTTCACACACACTTCCCTCTTCATCCTGCAATCATGCAGGCCACCTCAACATTCCTGTGGCATCTACAGCAATTGCTTTCACGGATATATAGAAGTATTTTTAGCTGCTTTTCATGCAAGCGTTTTTGTACTCTTTGAAAAAAGTTAATCACACAAATTTTGCTCTATGTTGTTGTTTCCATTCACCTTCCCCATTCTTCCCTACCACTTGGTCCCCTGCTCCTCTCCCTTCCAATTTGTCTGTTGCCTAGTTTCTCTTCCACTGCATGTGGATTTCTTGCTGCTTAGTTCCCTTTTCCTCTTCTTTTGAGGGTATGCTTAAGTACCACGTGGTCTGCTCCTATACTATATCAGACATAACCACCTATCTACCTAATTTCTTTTTCATGTGGACATTACATTCATGACTGATAGCTTCACTCCCACTGGTGACCAACCTCCAGTTCCCAAGATCAGCTCCTGTTTCCTCTCCTCCATCTTTGTAGCAGTGGCCCTAATAGCAAGCACGAAGCTAGATGCTCCTCATTTGCAGTAGATTCAAAGGATTCTAAGATCTACATCTGTTGAAGTGACTGGTAACATGGAGAGCCAGCATAAACACGGCCAAGCAGCTCTCTGCAAAACACCCAGAAAGTGCCCTGCAAATTATGGTTGGGAAATTGAGATTAGTGGTTATTGAAGGTGACTGTGAGTTAGGACCCCTAAATTCTATTCCCAGATCTGCTACAGATTGACTTTGTGATTTCTTGCAGGCAAATTACTTAACCTTGGTATGCCTAAATTTGCTCCCCTGTAACAATCATGAACGTTGTGTGATACAGTGCTTGTAAAACACATTAGGTTCACTGGATGAAAGGCAATACAGAAATGCAAACTATTATTTTCTAGCAAGAAAAAGTCTACTATGTCACACACTAGTGATATGGGTAATTTGTTCTGCTGATTTTTCCCTCTAAAAACCATCTCACCCTAAGGAGAAGGGTGACACAATTCAGGGACATTTTCTTCACAGGGCACAGTTCCAGACTAATATTTTTAGAGAAGGTCCAAGAACTGCTAGTTATTTCTATTCCCATTGCCCCCATCACTAACCCTCCCCTCACCATGATGCTCCCACCACTCAACCCTTCTATCTCCTTCCTATTTAAAAAAGAAAAATGAACTTTATTGCCACCGTTTCCAACCTGAATACTTCAGCCGCAAAGGGGACACCACTGGCCAGGACCACTAAACAACACACTAATGATATTTTTATATTCTTGGGAAAGACATGCTCCAGCAATAATTCCCTCATGAAGACACAAGCTCTAGTGAGGGATGCCACACATACTAGCAATATTTCTTTCTTGGAGGAGTCAGGCTTCAGTGTAATGGGAGTGTGCAGGGAAAGAGGAAGAGTAACATACTCTGCAATAGCTCCTTGAAAAGGAGACACTTGTGTAACATTGCCACATATGGATGGGGCTGTGACACACCAGTGATCTTTCCCATACGTGCACGTGCAAAACATTCAAGTAATAGTTCCTTCGGGGCATGCGGGTGAGATATGTTCTAGTGAGGAATTTCCCATATGTGACGTGTTCTAGTAAGGTTTCCCTCAGAGATATGTGCATGAAACATGGCTTTCTGGTATTTCCATAGAGAAGTGTGACAGTTCTCTGATAGGGGTGGGACCCTCCTAATATTTTCCTCATGGGTGTGTGAGAAAACCCCCAGTGATGTCTCCTTCACAGGTCCTTATGTGAATGTATGACCTGCCCTGGGGGCATGTCCCTACTTGGTGGGCATGTGACCTGTCCAAGCATTATTTATCATGAATGTGTTTGTGAGGCAGGGAAGGCCCAACGCGTAGACCAACATGCTCAACACAGCAGCTACCCACATCAACAATGGGGGAGAAGGGCTGATGTGCTCCAGCCATAGAGCCAACAACACACCCTCCTGAGTTGGGGGTGGGAGAAGGACAATGTATTCCAGTTAGGACAAATGCACCTAGCCAAGAGAAGCTAGGAGGTGGAAGAGGGAAGCAGACTAAAAATGGGGGTGACCCACCCTTTTGCTGAGGGTGACACCCTCTGCAACAACATTCCCCACCATATGGAAAGGAGCCAGGCAGCCTCACTGGGGAGGGGGTGGGGAACATCTTGATAAAGGGGGTACAAAGGAGACCCCTCCCCCCAAGGCACTCCAGGGACAGGGCTGTTGGGGTGGGGGAAAGCTGCTGCCCCAGTGCATCATGGTCAGTGCGTGTGGGTGTGTGCGCGCGTGGGACTAAGGTGAGTCACTTCAACCCCTGCCCCGCCCCCTCCCCTAAGGCAGGATCACACCAGCCCGCGCCGGCCACGGCCGGTTCCAGCCGGTGCCGCGCGGGCGGTTGGTCTCCGTGCGCGCGTGCCGCACGCTGCCCGCTGACGTCAGGCGTGTGTGGCGCGCGGGCGGGCGCCGGGCGGAGGGCGGCGGCGGCGGGTGTTCTCGCTACGTACGTGTAGTGCTGCGGTTTCTCGGGCTGCGCCTGCAGCGCGCTGGCGGGGGCCGCCGGCCCGGCCGCAGGGGGGCCGCTTGCCACCGGGCCCTTCGACATGCTCCTGCCTTCCGCTCCCTCCGCCGCCGCTACCGCCGAGGAGACTTTATTATTCACTATGCGCGGTCCGCACGGAGACCGCAATGCGCATGCGCCGCCGCCGCCATTACCGCCCCGGTGCGCAAAGCATGATGGGATTTGTAGTCCGGGCGCTCGCGCAAACTCCACCAACCCGGAACACAGCTTTGCGAGGCTTCCGGCCTGTAGAACTACAACTCCCAGGGGCGCTGTGCGGACGTTGCCCCGGACTTTCTTTAGAGCGGGGCCTGATGGAAGTTGTAGTTCAGCTGCCCCTGATAAGCCTAACTGTGCATCTCCTGGAAGCAGGAGAAAAAGCTGGTAGTTCATTGGGGACATGGAAGCACTGTGGAGTAAGTGGTGTGTAGCGATTCAGACCTGTAACCACAGCTCCGATAAGAGGGTTATGGGCAGAAAGATCACTGGTAAATGCTGACTGCACTATGCACACCCACCCACTCACTCAAACCAGTGAAAAAATATTTTGATCAACAATAAAAAAGTATAGATAGGCAAAGTAAGAAAATGCTGCTTGATGACTTATCAGAGTTTGATTCAAGGGCCATTTGCACTGTATATTTTCATGTGATCTTGACAACTTGCTTTAATTTACTCCATGATTTCCCACAACTGTGCAAATGTAAACAGATTAAAACTGAAAAAAAAATGCTTAAAAATAGACATCCATCTAAATTATAAAAACAGAATTATGCCAAGTTATGGCTAAATAGGATGTGGGGAGACATGCCATTGCTGTAATACATTGTAATCTGATGTTTTTAACCATAGACTTTGTAACAAACATGGTCCTTAAGTATCATCTGCCAACAGTTGACTTTTTTTCCATACAGTAAATGAGAAAAAGACCTTTGTGAATAGTGTATGTTTTGGGACGTGGATTTTGTGAAGGTCATAGATGAGTTAGTTTGCAGGGGATTAGGGAGTTATTTTCTATATACAACTTCATTTTCTCTCTCTCCCCTACTTCAAAACAAAAGGCAGACATTCCAGCAGAATGTCATTCAGAAGTCGATTCTGTAGTGATGATTTCCCCATTTCCCTTCTCTGTCCTGCTTACCTTATCCCACACAAGGCAAAAAGGTCCAAAAATAGTCAATGAATAAATAGCAGCACACACCATTTGAGAAGGCTGGAGAGAGTTGTATGGAGAAGCTGCCTCTTTATAGCTAATCCCAGATTCTGTATCACTGTTAGGTTATCATGACTGTGCACACCTTTCATACCTTCCAAGGGAGGAAAAAAACACTCCTGAAAGAAACATTACCTCAGGAACTTTGCAGAGTTTTGCATGCAAATTATCTTCTTTCATGGGGAGATGATGTAAGCCTTTGTATACAGAATTTTGATATCTCAGGCTCAACACAATTTTTAAACCCATGGGGCTATTTTAGAGTTGGGGAAGAGAGGGAAAGAGCATAAGAATTTATGAAAAGAACATCTTTCATTTTACCTTGGCCACTAGCACAGATTAAACAATATTAAACTCTTAGGCCTGGGTTAGTTTTTGTATCAGTATAACTATTTTGGTTAGGTAATGTCTACACTTAAAATGCTATAGCAGCACAGCTTCACTTTATCGTAGTCACTCACTACAGAGAGGGGAGGGGCATTCCCCTTGCAGTAGTTAATTCACCTCCTCAACAGTCAACAATTCTCTTGTCAACCTACCACTGTCTACACCAGTGGTTAGCTTAGTTTAACTAGGTCGCTGGGGTGCACATTTTTCACACCCCTGACTGATGCAGTTGGGTCAACTTAACTTTTGAATGTAAATCTGGCCTTAGGGGTCTGATTTTTTTTTTTTAACCTAAACAGTTACACTGCTACAACGCCTAGTGTGGACACAGTTATGCTGATACAGTTTAAGAGCTCATTATCCTACATTTACAGGAATAAGATAAAATTTATAAGTATCTTATATAGTATAACTGTGTCCACGCTTGTAGGAGTTGTACTACTTTTTATCAATATAGTTACAAATTTTGTACATAGACAAGGCCAAATATATAAACAAATCACAGTAAGTGATGAGCCTGTAGAAGGAGAAATGATGGATTATTAAATAATCCTCAAACCATAGTAAAGTTTAATACTCAAATCATAGTAAAGGGTTTATATATATATATATATATATATATATATATATATATATATATATACACATACACACACACACCCCTCCATTTAAGAATAACCCAGGGGAGCTCAAACTTTTCATAGTGCTATTGGATAGCCGATCTACCCTCCCATTTGTGATTGCACAGAATCCCTGTAGTTGGCTACATTTGTTTATAAAGTAATATGTCAATATGAATGTTTGTACCTGTCTTTTAAAGGAATTTAGGAGCTGCACACAAGGAATTATCAGCACCATGTGAACAGCCAACTCTGTGGACCACTAGGAGTGGTTCCACCCACCCTCATTTGAAAATCACTGGTTTAAGCCAAACAGACTGACTTTTTCTAGACCAATTAGTCCTAGCACGATATTGGTTTCCTCTGCTAGTTCTTTTCCATGCTCCAGTTAGGAAAACCCAACATACACTCCGAATGAAAGGCAACACAGAAAAGTTAGGTTTTACCTGGTAAGTTTGTTTTGTCTGCACTTTGTATTTTATTATCTGTATGTGTCTGAGTAGATATGTGTATCTTTGGAATTTTGCATATGCGCCTTCCTGTCATAGCTTGTTTTAGTTTTAGTTTCATTTTCTGTAACCGCTGAACAGCTCCTCTTGAGTCCTAAACCAGAACAAAAAGTATAAAAGTATTTCTATAATTAGAAGTTTGGGCAATTATCACTACAGAATTACAAAAAAAAAAGTCTAGAATCAGGACATAACTCTTGTTAATAAACACTAATCACAGATTTATCTGCAGTCTTAATAGTGTACCATCCAGTAAAAAAACATGCAAAGGATTTTTTCAGTTGTCATCACAGAGCATTTGAACTTCTTGAGTTTCTGGAAGGCTAGCATCTTCATTGTCTCTAAGCACCCAATGAGTCAAATTAAAATGGACTCCTTCTTGAAGCTCATGACTCTTGGCTTTGGATGGAATGGAGTGTAAGCAGGTCCCTGTTCCAAAGTTTCAGCTACTAAGCTCCCTTCTTTGTTGAAAGCACAAAAAGACCACCATTTATTTATATCTAATTATTTTGCTTTCATAAAATGTAACTTTTTTTGTGTAAACCCCAAAGAACATGAAAATTAAACAGAGAATGAAGACATTAGGTGGAGAGGATACATATATGTAAACTACAGCAAGTCCCTATCCTGCAACACATGATGTATCCTGTAACATCCTATTAGTACAAGTCTGCATTAGTGTATAACCCACATCTGTTCAGAACTTCTTATTGCATATGGCAAGAGAGATGATTAGCAATGTTCAGCTAACCAAATCTAGATTAGTGGGCTGGTGGGGTAGTTTTGGAAGTGGCTTGGTATAATTATGAGTTGCCACCAACAAATGATAGAAGCAGATACTGATTTACGTGATCGGTAGTTTGCAACTGATGTCCACAGTCACGCTGTGTTGTCTCTCATCTGCCAGAAGCATAAGAGATGATAGCATCTGCCATGTGATGTTCTGAAATGGTGCGATGTGGACCGTTGTTTCTGAGGTAGGTTGAAGCTTGGAAATTCTTTAGTCCTGTTGTCAACTGGGTTTGTGACATTACCATTATCCCATAATTCTTTCCAGTGTGCCTCAGGATTGAATGAGGATGCTTTAAGAGCTTTAGGCAAATCCGAAAAAGGCTTGGGATATTTCATGCATGTCTACAAGAGGTTCTGGAGGTCTTCACAAATTGGTAAATTCAGAATGGCCATTCTTCGATTTTACTCACAAGCTGTATGTGTCTCTCTCCAGGATCTTGGGTGGGGGTACATGTGCCAGAGAAGACAACCATTGAATGGGTGTTGATTTTAATTTTCCAGTTATAATTCTTATTGTGATAGTAAGCTTGCACATCCAGAATTTTGGTACGTAAGCTGCCCATCCTGCCTGGTGCACAATATTCAGCATTTAAGTACACCAGTGCAACCATTGCTGTTTGAAAGGTGTGCACCCCATGTTGGTTTTTGGACATGGCTAGTTCCTCCTTTTACCTTTTTGAATGTCTTTACCAGATGAAATTGACACCCAAGTACATTGGATAGAGCTAGCTTTGGACTCATTCACTGGGAAAAGTGACATTAAGTCATTCCTTGGCAGCTTTATTGTTTAGGTGAAAGACTCTTACCAAGGTTTTGGAAGAATTAGGACAGAGGTTTCAATATTGAAAGTATTCTGCCATTGTCCTGAGGTTGGCATTGAGGATGTCACCGATGGCAATGAGGTCTTTGTACTGTACTACAAGAGCACTGTTCCAAGAATAAGTCATTAATGTAAATGTTGAATAGTGAAGGAGTCAATATGGATCATTGAGACAGACCATAATTAAGGGTGTGTGCTTTGATGATCTGCCCATTCAAGAGAACATAGTATCTATGGTTGCTCAACATTGTGGCCAGGAGTCACATAATGCTACGGCATTTGATGACATTTCATGCCTTAAGCAACAGCCCATATCTCCATAGTGCGTTGTATGCAGCAGATAAACCTGTCAATGCAGTTTCAGTGTTTAAATTCCACTGAAAACCAGCCTCAATGTAACTAGTAATGGTGAGAACCTGGTTGCACCAACTCTGTACCGGTCTGAAGCTGGCCTGTTTCTTTTGCAGGATGGCCTCAAAGATAGAGATGAGATGGGCCAGTAATACCCTCTTGTGATGGGGTGCCTGTCTGCCCTCTTCCCATCCTTGTCTGATCTAAGAACTGCTCAGAAACTCATCTTTTAGTGCCCGCTCTGTATAATTTATTCAAGTCCCCTCCACCAACACCTTTATAGTGCAATATGACAGTCCTAATCCCTATGGGACCTTCATCAGGGCCATGGAAAGACAAGAGATCTCTTTTCCTTTCATCGCCTTCAATCTGGGCACACCTAGCCCTGACCTCCCGCCCACCCCCAACGAGTCTTTCCTGCCTTTCATCAATAGTGTCACCTGATGGACCAGTTAATTCTTTAACTCACCCTTCCTCCCCAACTGATTAGCTCATTCCTCCCTATTTCCTCAATCAGCTGTCACTGGGGAAATTAATTGAGGCTACCGTGATCAGAGTACTGATTCATCTGTCAGGCCTCAGCACTCGTACACCTCTCCATTAATTTATGATCTTGAATTGGTCTGCCAACTATGCTCGTCCCTTGAAGAATTTGGGATAAATGCCATCCTTTCCAGCAGCTTTTCTGCTTTGTGTGACCATAAGAGGCTTATTTATTTCTTCCGTAGTGTATGGGGATGATGGTAACGAAGTGGCAGGGCTTTGTTAGATGTTTAGAAAGAGCTCTTTCTGAACCTTCTGTGCAGTACTGGTTCTGCCTTTCACCCTCACTTCTGTTTTTTAATCTGTGAATCCCGAGGTGTGCTTTTGGGAGGGTGCATAACCTGATGCAGTATCTATTTGAATATGTCATTCTTTATTTCAGTTAGCAGGACATACAGATGTGATCAAGAATCAATATAGAGCAGGCAGTTTTAGGTGTTCAGTTTATGCCCTATGTACATTTAAAAACAATGTCATAGTCCATGGGAGACATTTGGGGCCGGATCCTGTTTATCCTATTCAAATTCCCATTGAAGTAAGGCTAAATCATGCAGTCCTATCAGTTGTTAAAAAAGTAATGAAATGGTTTCATTTAGTAAAATACAACCCTTTGAGATGGTTACATTTCTAAACAGACACAATCTTACTTACACACAAAGTCCATAAATAAATGTATTCATACTTGAATATCGGTGACATCATCGCAGAATTTTCAGAGCCCTTCATGATCCACTGTTAACTTTGAATATTCAACAGCTGACCTTCCAGTGATGTGCTACACACCATCTATCCATTTCCTCACTGGTTGTCCTGGACTACAATGACCCTTCCATAATAACTTTCTCAAGTTTATTTCCATCTCTATGCCTAAGGTGACCAAAGTATATAACTTTGTGTCATGCTGGTGTCTGTTGTGCCACTAATCCTGTGAGAGGACATGGTATGTGCTATTATGAAATTCAAGCCTGGGAAAGGACCAGGGGAGTGGTAGATAACGTGCCAGAAGAGCTGTTAAAAGCAATTGGAGAAAGCAATACTGATTTTATGTGGTAAATTTGTGATGATGTATGGATGACAAGAAATTGGGTGGTCTGGATGATGAGAATTTTTCTGACCTTGCCAGAGAAGGGAAAAATAACAGAGGGTAGTAACTATCATCTCATCTCCTTGACAGTGCACACAAGCAAAGTTCTGCTCTACATAATCCAGGATTGCATGAAAAGTATAGCAGCAGAACTACCATCACAAGCTGGTTTCAGAGAGTGCTGAGACACACTTGACCAAATTGCAGATATCCATCACATCACTGAAAAATGCAGAGAGTACAGTCACCCACTGATCATATGATTCATTGACTATCAAAAGTGTTTAATACTATCTGACATGACCACCTTTGGAGGATATTAGCAAGCCTGCAGATTCCAATCTGACTAAACTCAGTGCAACTCTCCACCAGACCATGGAGTGAACAGTAGTAAGCGGTTTTCCCCTGGGCAGAGTGAGAGATAAGGGTGTACTTTTCCCCAATCCTCTTTAACATATATGCAGACTTTATTATAAACAAAAATCTTGAAGATTTTTACAAAGTGGAAGGAGCTGGGATTTCCATTGGCGGTCACCTCTTAACCAAACTCACATACGCTGATGACACAACTCTCTTTGCTACAACCATCAATGCAATGCAACAAATGCTGGAATCTGTGAAAACAGTTTTGTGAGAAATATGAACTATTCCTGAATGCAACAAAACCAAATTGCACATATGTTGACACAACAAACAACAACAGGATGCAAGCAGACATCACAATTAACAGACCATCTGTAGAAGCAGTAGGTTATTAAATTATTTGGCATCATATATATCCAACCAATGAGGCTGTTCCAAGAAATCTGAAGAAGACTAAAGATGGCTCACTCAGATATGGCTTCCCTTAAGAGAGTGTGGAAAATACATGGCATCTTGAAATATATAAAGGTGCAACTAATGAAAAGCATAACTTTTTTTCATAGGCTAAATGGTTGTGGATCATGGGATGTTAATGCTGCTGACGACAAAAATGAAAATTTTTGAAATGTGGTGCTGGTGAAGCCTTACGTATTACTGATTTATTTTCTGTGAACTTTTAAGAAGTTTTCCCAGTTATGATATCGTCGTATTTTGATTTTTTTCTTCTTCTCCAATTTTGTACGTTATATTGATATCTTTGTTAATGTTTGTATACATGTTGAAGATAGTGCTATATGAAGGCAATAGGAGTTTTGTATGAGTAAGAAGTGGAGGATAAGTGAGTCGTAAGTGTTAGGGCCCCCATCTTGCAAATAATTATAGAAAAGCTTAATTTTAAGCATATGAACAGTTTCACTGGTAAACTCCTGGTCCAATTGAAGTCAATGATCAAACTCCTATTAACTCCAGTACGGTCAAGATTGCACTAGAGACCTGTGCAGGACTATTTTTTAAATTCTGCTCCCGCCCCGCGCCGCAATACCCACTTCCACCTGCTCACACTTTTTTCTTGTGTTTTTATCCCGTTTCCACTGACAAAAACCTTAGATCCTGCAAATCCCGCAAGAGAGAGAGAGATCCCCCCAAGTTACTAAAATAAAATAAAGTCAGTTAATATATTCTATATATAAACGGAATTCAGACAATTTTTACCAATAAAACAAATCTTGCTTATCCCAAGTAAAATATACTTTAACCTCTGTTATAATAGACATCAAATCTCTGTCCCTCACTTAAATTTAAGTATTAAAAGTTTTAAAGTATTTTCTGGCAAATTACCACAGTCCCTTTTTTTTTTTTTTTGCCCACTCAATCCTGTCCGAGCAGGACTCCTCAGGTGCTTAAAGTTAAGTCCACATGTATTTCCAGAATTGGGAGTGTAAGTTTTTTCTTTTATATAGCTGAATTATTATTATTATATAACTATAAATCAGGTTTATTTGTGTGGTTTTAGATACGAGGGGCATCAATGTTGTGGAATTATATAAATACACATATATTTCTTATTTAACTTACCTTTTCAGTATGTATAGCTATGTATCTGTTGCATAAAATAAATGTTATGAATAGGTTTGTGTATGAAAGACAGAAAATAACCTTAATGATATTGGTGTGTTGTGTATGAAAAATCACTAGCACACAAGGCCCTGATCCTGCAGTGAACTCCATGAAGCCTAATGCTTTAACTTTACGCATGATGTATGCAAGATCAAGGCTTTGGTATAGGAAATATGTTGTAAAGATCAAATTTATGACATTATTAATTGTTTTACTTTATTTTTAAATCAATTTACCCACTCAGACTGTCTCCATTTAGAAAGGACCATCCTTATTTTTAGCTAAGCATTTATAATATTCCCTGCTTTGTCTTTAAAAAACAAATTCAGTGTATTTTAATGGAATTAAAATATTTTAATCCACAAACACCCCTTAATTTGTCACAGATTTCAAATGTTAGTACATACAGTATGAAAGCCATTATAGAAAATAAAGTTTACTAACTAATGTTTTGTGCCTGAACAATGCTTAGAAAATGAAGTTAATTCACTATTAATAATGGTTATTATTTAAAAGGGAAGATTAACTACATTTTGTTAACGTACATTTTTATGAGGGACATTAATAAAGCCTACTCTCTGCCCCTACCAGCATGCTTCTATCGAGCTCCCTTGTCCTCCAGCTGTCCTCCCAGCTGCGACTAGGACATTCATGCACGTTGCCTTCCTATTGCCTTTCCATTGTGAAGCTTTGCAACAAAAGGTAGGATCCAAAGCATGCTCCATTTCGTCCAATCAGAACAACAAAGCTAGAGATAGTTCCGATTGGCTTAGTTCAGCCTCCCAGTAGCCAATCGTCGTGCTACTTTAACAACCAATCAGCAGACATGCTTGCATCCAATCAGCGCTGAGAAAATGGAGCACCGCCTTTGTGTCCTGTGACGCCACGGCGCCGGCGGAAGTCCCGGCCAATGGCGAAGCGCGCCGTTTCGAGGTATTATGAGGTCATCACGCAGCCTGCCGCCCCCATTATAAAGAGCGGGTCCCCGGCGCGGGGAGGGCATAGTGAAGTGGGTCGTTGGCGCGGTTGTGTTTCGCGCGCGGAGGGGATTATAGCAGCAGCAGCCGGCGGATCCTCAGGCGGTGAGTGATTGTTTCGCGCCGGGTGGCGACCGGCTCTTATGGGGACAATAGGATACGTCGGCCGACACCGCTGAGCGCAGCCCCTGCTGGTGTTGGACGATACCCGCGCCGGTCCGCGGGACCGTGCCCGGCCGGCTTCGCTCTGGAGGAAGCGCGACCCCTTGTCCGCTCGGAGTGGGCCTGCCTGAGGCGGCCATCCTGGCTTCCCCTACTCCGCGGCAGCAGCCGCCTGGGACTTGCCGGCCGCAGGCTGAGGGGGCGGCCGTGACTCATTTCTCCCTCCGAGAAGAAAGGCCATGGGGCGGGGGAGCCGTGACTCCTCCTCCTCCTCCCAGGGGAGGCCGCTGGCTGCCTGCCTGCCGTGCGGGGGAGGGGAGGCAGCCCGCGGACATCTGCTCCCTGGGACTGGCAGCGAGATGCCTACGCCTCTGCGTGAGGAGGAAGCTGGGGGCGGTTATGCCGCTGGAGGGGCCTGTTGTTGTCCCCATGCTGGGGGGGGGGGAGCGCAGAGCGGATGGAGGTGGGGGGAGTTTAAGGGAAGGGAGACGGTTTAATCGTGGGGTAGGAGTTTTTCTGCGTCACACCTGCTTATTTGTCTTCTAGGTAAGTGAGGAAAAATGGCCCGTACAAAGCAGACTGCCCGTAAATCCACTGGTGGGAAAGCTCCACGTAAACAGCTGGCCACTAAAGCGGCTAGGAAAAGTGCTCCCTCTACTGGTGGAGTCAAGAAACCTCATCGCTACAGGTAAGGAAAAGAACCTTCCTGAGGCTGTGACTGGTGTGTTGGAGAATAATCTGCCACTCCAGACTTGGAGCTGGAACAAGGTGTTGGGAGATTCACCTGGACTGAAGTCTCTTCTTGTTCCTTCTAGGCCTGGTACTGTGGCCCTTCGTGAGATTCGTCGTTATCAGAAGTCTACAGAGCTGTTGATCCGTAAGCTTCCCTTCCAGAGGTTGGTAAGGGAAATTGCCCAAGACTTCAAAACAGACTTGAGGTTCCAGAGTGCAGCCATTGGTGCACTGCAGGTATTGTGTTACTAGTGACCTCACTGCCACTTTTTATGATTTAGGAAGCTGGGGGAGCATGTGTTGCTTTCTGAAGGTTTCTAACACTCTTCTCTTGACTTCCTTAAAAACAGGAGGCTAGTGAAGCATATCTGGTGGGTCTATTTGAAGACACAAACCTGTGTGCCATCCATGCCAAGAGAGTCACCATCATGCCCAAAGACATCCAGCTTGCTCGCAGAATACGGGGAGAGAGAGCTTAAGTGAAAGCAGTTTTTATGGTGTTTTGTAGTAAATTCTGTAAAATACTTTGGTTTTAATTTGTGACTTTTTTTGTAAGAAATTGTTTATAATATGTTGCATTTGTACTTAAGTCATTCCATCTTTCACTCAGGATGAATGCTAAAAGTGACTGTTCACACAAACCTCAGTGATGTGAGCCTTGTTGCTCAAGAGTGACAAGTTGCTAATATGCAGAAGGGATGGGTGATTTTTCTTGCTTCTCATGCATGTTTCTGTATGTTAATGACTTGTTGGGTAGCTAAAATTGTAAGGTACTAGAATTGATATAAATGTGTACAGGGTCCTTTTGCAATAAAACTGGTTATGACTTGATCCAAGTGTTTAACAATTGGGGCTGTTAAGTCTGACCATACATCACTGTGATAAAATGTGGACTTTAAGAGGGTGAAACTACAAGTCTTAACCACAGTGTAACTTACAGTTTCCTAAAAACGTAAACCTGGCAGCTATAGAATACACTATGTGCATTTATAATAGCTATTTTATATATTGTAGTGTCAACATTTTTAAATTAAATGTTTTACATTCACATGTGAGGTGTCCTGTCATTGGTGTGTCCATGGAGTTAAATAGCAAACTGGATAAAATGTTTGAAAGGAGTGAGTTTAAAAACTTTGCCCTAAGGAGAGGCAGTGTAATACTTGAGTGTTTTTAGACTAGTTGGTGTTTTTGTATGACTACCAGTGACCTGAACCAGGGAAAACCTGAGCTTTGTGTTGGGCTTTTGTGAATGTTATGTGTTAAATTAGTAAATAGCCTAGTCTAGGCTAGAAGGCAGAGTTTGGTTCTACTTAAATCAGTGGCAGATTTATTTTTTAGGGGGCAGACCTTAAGCCAACCATCTTCAAGCTGCATTGATATACACTAGTCTCCAACGCATATCAAGCAGGCTGCAAACAAAGTTAGGACTCTTAATAGGTTGACTGAATGACTAAACCTATAGCCATTAGACTTTATTAGTGGCTCAGAAGAGGAATGGTCACTTCAATTTTAAGTGTCTTTCTTAGAGTTAAGTTTAGGAACAAGAAACATTAGGGAGAGCACAGTTGGAGTGTTCACTTTAGGAGGCACCTCCTGCATTGACAGTCAATGAAATTTTACATGCTTTTGAAAACTACTTTTCCTCCTGCCTAACTTGAGTTAAGGGTTGTGAGCAAGTTCTAGATAGAATATTTCAATTTTTCACTTTTCCCCTGGAACAATTACTCTTAAACAGCTTCCCTGCTTTCCATCAGAAAGCAGAAGCAAAAAAAGCCTTTCAATGTGCACCACCACTGTTATTAGCGCTATTCCCACCACCTCATGGAACACAGGTGGAAGGGGGTGAACTTAATTGATCTAAAATTTTACTGCAAAAAAAACCTACTACTTTGACTTGTAAAGATACAGAAAAGGTGTTAACCATCAAGTACAGGGCTGCTCTTAACACTGAAATTGCTACCCTTTCCAACTTCTTGCAGTGGGAAGGTCATCTCTTTCCTGGGCTGTTTAATATAAGCACTTGCATCCACACTATTAAGTCAAGCTTGGAAAAATTGACACTGGGAACAGCTTTTTATTTCACAGAAATTTGAAAGCTTTCAGTGAAACTCTCCATGGGGAATGTTTAAGAAAAAACTGAGGTTGAAAGTGGGCAGTAAATTGCATTTGAAACAGTTTAAAAATAAAATTCTACAGTCAGTAAGTGTTACAGGTGAAGATGGCCTCCTAAGCCGTTGTTTGGATCTTAACATCTGAAAATAGGATGGAATTGTCACCAGGGCTCCAACTGTGGGTCACTGGCATGCTTGGAGCTAGAGCCATCACCGCCCCTTCTCATCAGACAAACCATTCAGTGTGTTTAAATCCAGTAGCTGAGGGAACAAGCACTTATTACCAGGTACTCTTCTGCAACTCTAAAGTTTAAGGGTGGCTCCAGCACCCTCTTCCCTGTTACAGAATGATTAATTCAGGACAATGTCAGAATTAACACCTCTATGTAGACTTATTTTTCCCACATCTTGGATACTCTGAACAGCATTAAGATAAGTGTCCAAATATTACAGGGTAATACATATTAACAAGGGCATTGAATTATGATGTAAATCACTTGAAAACATCTTAAATATAAAAAGTTAAGCAAACAGGGTATCACCATCTTGACACATTTTATTATGAAGGATGGTCCAGGGGTTAGGGAACTAGGACTTGGGAGATACAGGTTCAAGCCCTGCTCTAGCACAGACTTTGTGTGTGTGTGGTAACATTGGGCAAGTTGCTTAGTCTCTGCTTCAGTTTCCCCTGCTGTAAAATGGCAATAAATGCATTGATCTACCTCACAGGCATATTGTTTAATAAGTGCCTTTTGGGAGTGTTTACACCCCACCCTCCAAAAAAACAAAACCCCACAGCCTGCAGGAGTGAGTCTCAGAGCTCTGGTCAACTGACTTAGGCTCATGCCACAGAGCTAAAAATAGTGTAATCATTAAGGCTCAGGCTGGAGCCCAGGCTCTCATATTCTAGGTGTCAGCCCCAGCCCAAATGTCTACATTGCTATTTTTAGCCCCATGCTACAAGCCCAAATCAGTTGACCTGGGCTCTGAGACTCACTATTGTGTTTTGTGCTGTGTAGACCTACCCTTAAGATACCTGGGTAAATAAAAACACATGACTTGCAAGCAATGGAACTTCCCATAGCTTAATTCAGTCCTTGGAAAAGTATATTTAAATATTAGCCCCCTGAAACAATACTAACTCCATTCACTGAGTGGAGATACTATAAGTTGGGTGTTACCTAAAACTGTTTGGGTATGTGGTAAATAAATTAGCTACAGTAGTATAGGAATCACTAAAATTTTCCTTTAAAAAGCTCATTAAAATATTTCATTTTACCTACTCCTGTGCTAATTAGACATCACTAAAAGGAGTGGAAGTAAAAAGGTACTTATGGTTTACATTTTTCCCAATGACTTCCGCTTTTAGCCCACCTGTTCTCAGCAGGGACAGTTTCCAGAACACCAAACTTCACCCAGCTCATTAGATCTTGTGATTGGGGCAATTAAACAGAAAGGACATTTTCCAGAGAAGAATTACTTCATAATCTCAGCCCTCAATTCAGGAAAGCACTAAAGTACATGCATAGCTTTAATTTACAGACATGTTCAGGATCTAGCAACTTCAATGGGATTTAAGTACAACCTTTAGACGATCACATTAATACATTTCTTTTTATCTACATGTGCTAATAACCTCACACAAAGTGGAAGTCAGTACATGCATATGGCAGGATATGGTGGAACAAAGAATTTTCATCTAAAAACAGTAAAATGTTTGCTTACCAATTCTCTTGATAATTTCTTCACATTCAGTCTCAGAATTTGATTCAAACACCACACAGTCAAAGGTACTGTGTTCAGGGGTCCTTGGTGAAACCCTGAATAAGAAAATTGCTATCACTAGACAAAAACAAGTCAGTCATTCATAAAGGGGCTTAAAATGGTGTCCAGGTACAGGAAGTACCATAGAGGTCATCTCAACATCTGGTGCATCTGTCCTTGTTTCCAATCAAGTAACAGCAAGGCTGGTGGTCCATGTAGGGCAAGTACAGAAATGGCACATATCTACAGGACTCTGTACTGGTAGCCCCCATTTTCATTTATTGACTGCAGCACATGAGGGGCAGGCATGCCAAATGCAATCTCTGGATCTTTCAAAGTTTCTCCAAAAGAGTATACCTGTACTCTAACTCGATAGTGGTTTAAGACTATCCATGAACGTGTAATTGATAATTCATGATCCCAGACACTGGATTAGGGTTATCCCATAATCAACACTTACGCAACACAGAAGGCAAAAAGATTGTTGCTGTCCAGACGGCGACCCACACAGGAGATCTCTGGATAGGGGTACTGGAACAGAACCTACAGTGTAAAAGTCAAGACATTTCATTAGCAACAAAGCTAACAGTTCAGGGTTCAATTTCTGGAGCCTGCCATTTGTTCACAGAATTAGTATGGGGTTAAATAAATTGCTGCACAGGGAAATTCTCTTCCATGCAGAATGAAGTCAGAGCAGCTGCTGCCACGCATAAGAGACACAAAATAGTTTTGCATTCTGATATGGCTGCGTACAAAGGTCAGTGCACTTCCTACAAGCTGAAACCATGCTAAGGAAAGCGAGAGGACACAAATCAGGGAATTTAATCATCACTAATGTGCTGCGTTAGAGAGCTTTCACTTCACCCTCCCACTTCCCTGGTTCTTGTCATGCAGACAGCCGGCAGCAGCAGACCAGAAGTCCGAAGTGCAGACAATGTGATGGTTATTGGGGTTAGTTTCCAAGCAAGCGTATTCCAAAGCCCTTCACACCAGTTGGGCTTATCTCTATATGCCAAGAGAGTCTGTTCCCCAGGGTTCTGTTCCTAGTTCTGACATCGTAGAGTGTTTATTCTGTGTCCCCTTTCCCAGTTCTGATGCCATAGAATCTTGCCTGTGTCCCTATTTCCCACTCCCCCGCAAGCATGATTCCAATTTCCCTCCTCCCCACTTCCTGTTTGACCCCAGTTTCTACAGTAACAGTCTCAGCTATGCCTTAACCAATCATTCTACTGAAATTTAACTAACCAATCCTAACATACTGTAACATAATTCTCTAACCAATTATATCCCATTACCCTAATTAACTTACACCTAGCAAAATTCATTATACAGCAGACAGAAACAAATTAGAGAACCAGACAGATTAAGGAGAGAAGAGTGGGGGCCATAAAGATAAAACATTACAAAAATGAGGGTTTCATAAACACAACTATTGATAGCATCCTGTCTGGCAAGAAATCACCTATCAAACTAAATATTGGAGAGGTAGCCGTGTTAGTCTGGATCTGCAAAAATGGCAAAAAACAGTCCTATGGCACCTTATAGACTAACAGACATACTGGAGCATAAGCTTTCATGAGTGAATACTCACTTCATCAGTATTCACTCATGAAAGCTTATGCTCCAATATGTCTGTTAGTCTAAAAAGTGCCACAGGACTCTTTTGCCACTAAGTCTTCTTTTATCATCTTAAGATCTGTTTCTTTATCTGGTGGTGATGGGCACCATCAGGACAGGATCGTTTTTCTAACAGCCCAACACCACCTTCTTTCAGTGTGACTGGTTTGGGATGCAAAGATGTGACCATTCGCTTCCTAGCTTATGGCTGCCCCTGGTGCTTAGCCAAAGGCCTTAGCCTAAGAACAAGGCCTCACACTGTCCTAGGGAGAGAAGGCCCATACACAGGCGGACTGTGATTTTGATTCTTTTTTTTTATACCCCTGTAACTAGCTAAGTGATATAAATACACCTAAGTTCTTAAAGTATAGGCTTTAAAGGCAGGCCTGAATATCTATATTCTAACATACCGGAATCTTTCAACTAAACTTGAAGACACCCCTTTCTCACCTTGGAAGAGGTTTTCTCTTGTACGAAGACTTCAGTTTCTTTCACATCAAATAAAACTTCCTAAATAAACAAACAAAACCAACTTTTAAAGATTCATTTTAGAGAAAGATAATAGCAAGAGCGCACTTAACCAGGAATGATATACATCAGTGCTACTCAGAGTAGTGGTCCGCGGACCATCGACTGCCGGTCTGTGGCGAGTTTCCAGAAAATAAACAAATAATAGTATAATTTAAAAATCGCACCGGAATTCCACTAAGAATAATTATCAGTCGATAAAGTCAACAATATTAAATAATATTATGTTTTCAGAAGCACATATTATAATATTGATAATAATGCTGCAGCACTAGATAACAATATGGCACAAATATGGTACTGGTCCCTGACACATTGGAAAAAAATTGCCTGTCCGCCACATCAGATAGTTTGAGAAGCACTGATGCAAATCATACGGAAGCCCAGTTTTTAATGAAGCCTTCTGCCATTGGTGGCAAAATTCACAGATCACAACAGCTGATTGTTGCAGCAAATGAGCAAATTTACTTCTCAGCTCTTCAGATGTTGGTTCAAATTCAGTGTGGTCATGAGTGAAAATAACCCCGCTGATAATCTCCATCTAATGTTTCTGGGGATGATTTGACAAGATTGCAAAATTGCCACATCATTTAGTTTGATTGACAGATCTCTGCTCAGGAGGAATAAAGGATGGGAACCAGTAGAGGATATTTCAGGTCAAGACAGGCAGAGCTGTGTGCAGAGGATGAGTTATGCAATACTCAGCTTGTGTTCTCTCCTGCTGAGCTCACAAGACCCAATTCACTGTTGTACTCCATCTTGTGCAGTCCTTTATATCGGTGCATAGCGGGCAGCAATCATGGCCATTCAAGTATGGCAGTGTTTTAAACCTACTTCACAAACATCTACACAAGGTTCAGGACAATAGTAAATCAGGCCCAGAAATGTAGATAACTGAGGATTTAAATCCTTAGATTCCCTATTTTAAATGTTTTCTATTCTTCTAGTTGCAAAGATCCTTCTATACATTAAATCCCTACTGGTGGCTGGTTGAATACACAGCCCAGCTGGTTGAATCTGGAACCAGAGTGAGCAAACAGCACTGGCAGAGATGAAACCTTCCTACATTTATCTTACTGAGGTGTGGTGACATCATCAAAATCCTAGCTCAGCCAACTTAAATGCCAACATTAATCCGTCAGTATTCATAGTAGACAAACACCAAGCTTGAATGACTGAAGGATAATTGTGAACCCCGCTGGGACTGATTCTCATTTAGACTATGTCCCTCTCCTTTTGCCAGCCACATCCTCCCCCTTCACACACTCCAACCCTAAACCTGTCTGTTCTGTGCCTGCTCATGTGACTTAACCATAGAATTATCTTCAGCACTTCTATAGCACCGAAAGGCGGACACCACCCTTTACAACTGGTCAGTATGCCAGACAAACAACAAAAATCCCTCCCTCTGGAGTTTACATACAAGAGGCAGGAATGGATCCAGTACAAGAATATTAAAAGTGCCCTGAAGAGGGAAAACAATGCCTGGTCTGTGCCTTTATTTTGCTTCTTTGTGAGGTCCAAAGAAGGCCTGACACGTTTTTAAAAAGGAGAAAGGGTTTGTTTAGTCACCTTGAATCTAATCAGAAATTACCAGTCTTGTCTTCCCAGGATGTGCTGGTGAACTTGGGGGTGTATATTATGTCTACTGAGCGAGTATGGCACTACTCAGCTGGCATGAGAGTGGCAGAATTGGGCTCAAATTATAAGTCTGCAAGGCAGAGAACATGTCTTTCCCTCCCCTGTCTCCCTCCTCTTTTCCCCACCCACCCCAAGCACGGAGCATTCTTTGCACTTGGTACTATGTGATCGTGAGCAGTTCTGGCCAGCCTGTTGAACTCAGTCCATTTCACTCGCACTACAACATATTTAGCGTCTTAGCTAATGCCAGCATTGCCACTCATGCATGAAGGTGGAAGACTTTCTCCTAGGGTCTGGCAGGAACCATGTCACTTGTAGAAGCCCAGGGCAGGAGGAAAGCCAATCCTTGCTATATTAGCGAAGGGGTTGGGAGCAATTCCGTAGTTATGGCCGAGTCCACACTTCCATTCCAAGCCCTGTTTTAACTCTAACTTTTGATCAGAGTGACCCATTTGTTTGCAAACTGAAGTGCTTAAAGCAGGGTAGGAGAAGGATTTTTCCTTAAAATCTGGAGCATGCAGGAAGTGTTTATGCTACTAAGTCAAAAATTCATTGTGGATTAGAGCTTTCTCCATCGCCTAATGCTTTTATTAGTCCACCTGTTCTTAGCAGGGACAAAAATCTCAAAACCACTGAACTCCACAGAAGTCTGTAACTCTTCAATTCCTGTGAATGGGGAAGTTTTAAATTGAGAGGGCGCTTTCCAGGGAAGAAGGACATCACAATCTAAGGCCCCAATTCAGGAAATCCCTGAAGCAGCACATGATTAAATTCTAGCCACTTTAATGGGATTTTAACCCCATGGATAAGTGATTGCCTTAATGGGTTAACCCTCATGGGCCACAGCCACCAACAAGCTAGACAAGTCAGTTGCATTATCCCGTATAGTGGAATGACCACTCTGGGCTTTTAAAATTTGCATCTGAACACCAGAGACTAGACAGGTCTGGTTTGTTACCATAGAGGAATGAGGAGGGGAACCCGGCTGAACAGGGGTGAAGAGAGTCTGAAGAGGAGACCCTGGGTTTGTCGGACCGATGAAGAGCTGAGGGGTCAGCAGGGAGGAGGAGGAGTTCCCAGGCAGTGAAGAACCCTGTCCTGTTCCCCCATGCCCCATCCTTCTACGCTGAAGGCTCCAGGGAACAGAGAACCCCTGCCCTGCCCTGCCCTGCCATACACACCCTCACTGCTAAGGACCCAGGGAGGATTTTTTGGAAATTAAAAAGTAAAGAAATTCCCAAGCAAAGAAATCAGACTGGAGGAAGGGGTGACAGTGCCAGGGAAGTTGTGCTTATTAAATAAATATCCCCCGCCCCCCTAAAGCCCTTAGAAGCCGAAGAAATTCAGTGTTAAGATTAAATCAAAAAAGAACCCAAAGAGCTAAGAAGTCTGAACAGCGTCGGCACCCCAAACAACCTCACCTCTGCCCTGGAGTGCTGTGAGCCGATCCTTCCTGCAAGGTCACAGTTAGGAACTCACCTGTGGGCATAGGTGCTGCTCTAACACCGTGGGTATGCCTTCGTCCAGCACCTCTTTGCCACCATACTGGAAACGGATCCGGGTAGGGGGCGGAGGGAAATAAAATAATGAGTATGTTAAGTGAAAGTCAGTAGAAACGAGAATCCTCACACACACACACACTGCAGTCTATCAGAATCACAACACTACCTTTCCCACATTGGTCCGGCCCAGGTACCGCAGATTGTACAGTAGCCTGGGGAGGAAGAAACAGAATTAGGACAGGGAGTCCATGCATAGCTCCCCGAAGGGGTCTTGCTATGGCACAACCTAAAGCATGCACTAAACCCACTCACTCCCAGAACAGAACAACACTGGCCGCTTTATGGTTGAGATTCTAGTGGAGTCGCAATACTGGTACCAACCGTAAGGACCTCCACAACCCCTAGGTGGGGAGCAGGAGTTTTAGTGCAAAAGAGCAGCTGCCCAGTGCATGCTGGATGCTGAGGACTCCTTCGCAGCACATGCTGCAGTGGAAACACTGCCCAGCCCCACGTATGTAACAGAAACCTCTACTCCCTTCCCCCTCCCGGCTTGGCTTCATTTCCCAAGCTCAGGGCTAATCCATTGCCAGGCACGTGGGATCATGTCGCCCCTACCAAGCATGTTCCTCAGTTCCAGCCGGCCCTACCTGCCCCCCTGGAGGCTCCGCTCCTCCTTCTCCTCTTTGTGTCTGTGCTCCTGCTGGAGCTGGAAGCTGGGGACCTTCTCTCTCAGCACTTTCAGGTAGGGCAGCAACGGCCTGTACATCCCTCCGTCGTGCCACTTCCACCGGATCATGCGGAAGCTCAGGGGCTTGCCTTTCAGCTTCTGCAACACAGTCCCTGCCTGAAGGAGAGGAGAGAGCCAGGACACCCACTGAGGGCAGGGGGCTTGGATCATTCCATGCCAAGTCCTTCCTGCCTTCTGTGGTGTAGCTGTGTGTACTCTCAACAGCTGTTAACAATGGAACCCAGCCCCGCCCCTGGGATCCAGCCACAAGCTGCCAACACATCGTTCCTCCCCTTCCTGCTCACTGAGATCAGGGAAACTGTTCTGTACCCATCCCACAGCCAGACACCTCACCCCTTTGCATCTCCCTCCCCCTCTCCCCACACACCAGTGAGGCTTTCACTTCAGGCAGGATCCCAGGAGAGGGGGCGGCACATCAGCTCCTGACGGCAGGAGTTGGTCTGACCCTGCAGGCTTCCCCGCACCTGTCCGTTGCGTGCATTTCTCAGGGAAAAGCCACTGATTTCGTCAATGACGTCTCCAGCCAGCACCACCTCGTCCACCTCTGCCTGGCTCTCGGGAAGCACCTCGATGACGAAGATCCGACCGTCCAAGTACCTGAGGGCACAACCAAGACAGATTTCATCCAGAAGGACCAGATGAAAACATCCCAAGTGGCTGGGGAGGCAGGATTCCTTGGGCCAGAGGAAGAACTAATGTGGCTCTACATCCCTCAGCCCAAACAGGAGGTGGGTCACCTCCTGTTACAGCCCTTTTGTTCACCGGAGGACAAGGCAGCTGCCTGCAGAGTCCACTGGCATTTGGGGTGTAACGGGTGCAAGCCTGCCATTCAAGACATCCTTCCCCTTGCTCTGGTTTTGGCACAGGGGCAAGAGCCCTGCCTTGTAGCCTGGGTCAGGCTGGCATCTAATCAGAGACAGGGCCCAGACCATGGCCCTTGGAGAGAGTCCAGAGGAGAGCAACAAAAATGATTAAGGTCTAGAAAATGTGACCTATGAGGGAAGATTGAAAAAATTGGGTTTGTTTAGACCGCAGAAGACTGAGAGGGGACATGATAACAGGTTTCAAGTATGTAAAAGGCTGTTACAAGGAGGAAGAAAAATTGTTCTCCTTAACCTCTGAGGACAGGACAAGAAGCAATGGGCTTAAATTGCAGCAAAGGGGGTTTAAGCTGGACGTCAGGAAAAACTTCCTAACTGTCAGGGTGGTTAAGCTCTGGAATAAGTTGCCTAGGGAGGTTGTGGAATCTCCATCGTTGGAGATTTTTAAGAGCAAGTTAGACAAACACCTGTCAGGAATGGTCAAGATAATTAGTCCTGCCATGAGTGAAGGGGACTGGACTAGACGACCTTTCAAGGTTCCTTCCAATTCTACGATTCTCTGATAAAGCCACAGATCCCAGCAGCACTCGCTGCAATGCAGATGTGAGGCTGCTGAGTAGAGGGGAAGGGAGGAGGAAAGTTGGTCTCTTACCTGAGCACCATCCCCAGTTCTCTGCAGGGGACAGTCTCATAGGTCGTGCACACCTAGAACACAGCATCGGTCGGTACAGCCTCCATCAACGGCTGCAGGTAGCACAGGAATTCCCTGTCTAGCCCCTTTCAGCCTTGGCAAGGAGCAGAGCATTATGTCCTCATTAGCATTTGCTCCATTTACATTTAGGGGGAATTGCCCCAAGAGATGCCAGCCTGAGATCTCTGGAATCTGAGGTCATCCATTTATCCAGAGAAGAGATGCAGCAGCAGTGAGCATTCCCCCTCAGAGCCCCACCCATGGGCCCCCCACCCAACCTTGAGCACCCACCACCGTGTCTTTGCAGAGTCTGCTTTGCAGAGCCTATGATGCTCAGCTGAAGTTTGTTCCGTGTTCAGCCTCTCTGCTGAAACTGCCTACAAGAGCAGTGACTGTGGTGGTGCTTTCTGAGACAGACTCCAGCCTGCCAGACACTGGATGGAGGCCAGGGCCAGCCACCCACCCCCACACTTCTTAGGCTGCCATGTTGTAATGACCTTTGGTCAGTGGAGCCACGGGTTCCATATCCCATTACTAACCCCTGGAGCCATCTCACCTCACCAACACACAGCCATTCACTGCAGGTCTCTAACCTGGGATTTAGGCAGGACCAAGGTAGACTCTGGAAGGATTAGTCTGCAGGACACATCCATGCACAAACCACCCCTGTATTCCCCCCACAGAAACACTTCCCATCATGCCATGTTAATTAAAGGGACATGGGTAATCTGAAATGCAGTCCATTCAACTGTAAGCCTTTTAGGGGCAGACACCGTGGGTGAAATCCTGGACCCATGAAAGTCAATGAGAGTTTTGCATTTGGCTTCGGTGCAACCTGGATTCCATCCCAGGTCTGTTATATATATTTTAAAAAAATAAAGAAAGGAAGATCAACAGAACTATTTCTAGGATTTTGAAAATCCAGTGGAAATGGGAAGGGGATAATTTTTAAAGAAATTAACACTTCCCTGCAGGTTTGCAACCTCCTAGCACAAGAAAGCCAGAAAAATGAAACTGAGTGAAACTGACTGCCCTATTTTCATTGTCTAAACCCGGAGAAATGCAAGATGTATAAGAGCAGCAGTAGTAATAGTGTAAAGGACCTTAGATTTTTAAAATTCCTCCAACTGTAGATACCTGCGATGTTAGTAACTTAGCCCCAGTCCTGTAAACACTGACTTACATGCTTCACTTTACTAGCAGGAGTGGTCCCAGGGACCCAAGGGAGTAAAGTGAAGCAGGGGAGTAAGTGTTTGCTGGTTTAGGACCTATGTTAGGGAATCACATACTGGGCTAAATTGTCAGCCCATATAAACAGATGTCACTCCATTGACTTCAATCAAGTTATGCTGATTTGCACCATCTAGCCCAATGATTTTTAACCTGGCAACGTCTCTTGAAGTCTAACAATGTTCTGTGTTTATGATCCAGGTATTCAGCAAGGGGCCAGCCAGCAGATGGAAGGAGGAAGAATAAAAATCTTGAATCCCGCATCAGAGGGAGAAGCAGAGTCTTACCGGCAGCAGCCAACTTTCATCCAAGAAACTGGAGTTCTGCAGACAAAGCACAGCAGAGGAACTGGTGTCAAGTACAAGATGAAGACCTCTGCACACAGAGTTATGCTAGATACACAAAACTGCTGCCCAGGCCAGTTTATTACCGTACCTGCATATCCAGGGAGAAATTCATCTCTGACACCACCAGCATCAGTGAGAGGAACGGTTCTGTAAGAGGGGGGCACCAAAAACCAACATCACTGCCAGACTCCTCACCAGTTGCACACTGGTTTATCCCCAAGTCCCCGGGACATTGCAGAGGTCCAGATCAGAAGAGATTTTCCATGTAAGTAGTAGACAGTGGAGGACATGACCCCCGATTTGGACAACAGGGAGTTTTAGATCCTCAGGGTCCTGCTGTATTAACAATAATACATGCCCAACCATATATACCAACAATATTTTGCACTTCTCCAGTGCCTTATAACCAAGGATCTTCAAAGCACTTTACAAATCCCAATAGATTAAACCTCCTGGCAGCCTGTGAAACAGGGATTATTATCCCCATTTTAGAGAAGGGAAAACAAAAAGGCAAAGTGACTTGGTCACGGCATCCAACCAGACTGAGTCCATTGCAGGATCATGGTTAAGTTCACTCAGCAAAGCTGTGAGAGAACCAGGAAAAGACCCCAGCTCTCTTCAGGTCTGCACTATCAGAGCTGCGTACTAGGTCACACAGTCACAGAACTCTGACCAAAACCACACAGCACACAAACTGATCTCATGGCATGAAACAGAATTCTAACTCAGTTACAGAAAAACAGCTGACCAAGACGCACTCTGGACAGGGAAAGGGATGGCTCCATGAACACACTGGCCTGTGGACACAGAGGGATCGGCCAGAGGGTTAGCAGGGCTTTTAGATCTTCACTTCTGGAATGTTGGTTTTTCACTCCCTATCTGCTTTGCTACTGGCCAGGGCCAGGATTCTAAGGCCTTGTTAATGCCAGTCTTTTCTTGCAAGAACATCCCATCAGGGCCTTGTCTATAACAGCCTCCTCTGCAACGCTACCACTGGTGGAACTGCACTAGTGGAATACTTGTGCAAAATACCCCCAAAACCTAGTCCAGACACCCATCTGGAGTACAAATGCAATACATGTGGGCCTCAATCCAAAGCCCACTGAAGTCAATGAGCATCTTTCCATTGACTTCAACAGGCTTTGAATCATAGAAACCACCACTAGCAGGTAACTTTCTTCCACTTCTGTCTTTTAATCTCCAGTCTGTCCTTCCTTTCCAACGCTAACTGTGCAACTATATTGCCGGGTTTGTGTGACTTAGTCTTCAACTAGAAGTCCAAATTGATTTAAAAGCCATCTAGGGACAGTTTTACCACCAGAATAGTTGCCGATGGAGCCATACAGCATTCCAGACTTTTTTCCAGCTATTATAAGTGTTCCAGTTCTGAAGTCCTCTCAGACTTCTGCAGTTTACTTAAAGAAACACTCCAGTTACAAATCATCCTATTTAACTTTCCCATCTCAGATCCCTAACACCACCTTGTGATTGATTCAAACTGAATGATTATTGTCTAACGTACCTCCCCAGCATCAAGACTGCTTATTTAGATTTTACCACTTCCTTCTGCTTAGACAATAAAACAGACGTTAGCTTCACTCACTGCTCTAGCACCTAGCTGTGACACCTACAAATGCTGTGGGGGAAGGTTTAGATCCAAACAAGAACTGTTTTATTGGCTTAAAAAAACCCCTAGTATTATTTCTATTCATGTTACGTTTGGTAAAACTTAAAATAAACACACCCATACAAGACCAAAGTTTTGGGTCTGACTAAAAGGAGGCTGATTTTTCCCCCGTTTTACAGCAGTGCTTAGAGATCTCAGCTGACTGTGTTGTCTTCACCCTAGTTTTGTTTGCAGCTAAATAGACAAGGGTGGAAGAAAGGAAGTACTGGGATCCATATTTTACAGATGGGAAACTGAGGAACAGAGATATCATGTGACTTGCCCAACATCATAAAGGAATTCTGTGGCAGAGCCAGGAATTTAACCCAGATCTCAGAGTCCCAGCCCATCCTTCTTTTCTGTCCCTGTTAGAGAACAGAGTTTTCTTATAGCCATTCATTGCTAAAGGTTCTTTCTTAGTGTTGAAGGTCAAATTCATTCCCTGGTGTAAACTCTGCTGAAGTCTATGAAGTAACACCAGGGATTAATTTCATCCTGTCTGCAAAATAATCATCTCATTTCATCCCTTGAAATGGTTCCATCACAGTGTCCTTACTCTGATAAAATTCCTAAGGAGGTGATTCCTAAGGAGGTGATTGAATAAGAAGTTCAGGATGGAAGCTACAGTAAATCCAGGAACTATAAATAAAGTATAGATTTTCCAGAATACAAGATTACAAACCCTGGCTTTCAGCCATCTTCTCGTCATAAATGTGCCGGGGGGGGGGGGGCGGGCAATATTTTTAGACCCACATCTCAACCAATTTGTGTGTTACTTTTTTTTAAAATGACATTACTGAATTTTGGAGGAAGTCTCAACCTTACCCATGAAATCTTCATTTCCCAGCACTGAGATCAGAGGATCGTAACACTGAAATTAAAAAATTTAAAAACAAACACACAGATACACACGATTTAGTTGTACACCATGAACTGAACAACATGGACCCAAAACCATCTAAAATTCTATACTTCAAATTGCAATCATGGCACAAACAGAAATGAATGACCCCAAATTTGTTCTGGAAGGTGGTTTTAGCTTGACACCCAGAAGCCTGGATGTTTATCTGAATCCTCTGGAGCCTGTCCACCTGGCCTAGAGAACTCAGAGGAGATTTCAGATTCTTCTTATTTTTGGCCAGGCTGGAATTATAAAATACAAAGGGTCAAGCAAAAACAAACACACAAAAACACCTTTCTTCTATGGCCCAAGATTTGGGTCAGTTCTTAGTTTATCCAAAACCATTTCCCTGCTGCCCCTCATCATACAGGTATTTCATGCTGAAAGCACTTCCTACCTCCAGCAGTTTTGGATTCTGAGCCAGCTGTTGAATGGCAGTAGCTAGTAACTTCTGATTTAAAGCTAGGCGCAGGAAGTACCGCCCTTGTCCCTGTGCTGTCAGCACCTTTTCACAGGAACTGGCTTTCTCTATCATGATTGACAAGGGGGTCACCCTATAAAGAAGAAATATGAAGAGGTACCAGGAAACATTTACAGCATCGGCAGGTGACAACCCATTCCCAGGTTCTGGTCGTCTGCCAAAGGGGTCTTGGTCACTGACATAATGGGGTTCTCTTACTGGAACAAGTCATTGTGCCTGTTTCTGAAATGGCATCTGTTCAGGTCAACTGCACCTGTATTGCCCCTCTAAGGTCCAGCAAGGGCACCCACTCTCAGGTTTCCAGCTCCCCTGGCCATCACCTCTCTTTGGTGGAGACACGTGTCTCACTCCCTTCTGACCAGGTATTTCCAAGTTGCAGTGCTTCCTGATCATACTGTGAATTGACTTGCAGAGTCAGTCTGCCTGAAAAAGCCTTTGCTTCCTTTCCCTTCAGAGACGACACACAGTGTAATTGCTGCAGTTATAAATTACATTTCTCCCTATGCAAGCCAACTGTGTTCTTAAGGTACGAGTGCTACAGAGAACACATTAAAAAACCTCCACACATGCTAATAAACTTATCACGGATCATCCCAACTCTAACAGGGGCTCTGGCAGGAACAAACCACCGAAGGGGTTTCAAGTTCATCACATTTTCAGCTTGGAATAAGCAACCAGTCTTATTGGGCCTCTGTAGGCCCCATCCTTCCATCCCCTCCCTAACGATTGGGGCTCTCCAGGGAGCACGGATCCTCCTGCCCATTGGCTGGATCACGAAGAAGGCCCTGAGCCAGTTTAAAACCAGGCTATTTATCCAAAACCCCTTTGTGTGTTGTACTCCAGAGAATCTAGTTTTAACTAGTATACGTGCACCTGTCCAAGGCGGACGGCTTCAAAGGGCTGCTAATGGAGGACTTGCATAAAAAAAATGGGATGTGTGTTATTGTGTGGAACTTCTCTAGGAGGAGAGGGGGTGACGTTAATGCAATAGACTCAAAAGATTGTCCAGGACACTGTCATCCAAAGGCCACTCACCTGCTGCAAGTATCCTGCTGAGGAAGCTGCTCTATCCAGTGCCAATAATCTCGTCTCTTGAAGCCCAGCACCGGCTCTGAAGATGAGAGAAGAGGAGCTCCTTTAGGAAGGCCCTCTGACAGGTAACCAGGAGAGCGCTTCCCTTGGAGGATCTGCAAAGGCAGCTGCCTCTATAATTTCCACACAGAGCCACCTGCAACCAACACACACGACTTCTCAGGGAGTTCTAGGCCTCCGGGGTTCCTGGGCTCAGCCCGACCTTTGCTAACAAGCACCACATGCACCAGTCTGTGCCGCTCCCCATCTCTCGGGCCCGCGCCAGCCCCTGCAGCGTGCATGGAGTAGAAGTGGCCACTCACGTTTCATTCCTTTTCGAAGGATCATTTCCAGGATCTCGCAGAAAGGGGCTAGGTGTGGGGAGGCGTCAGTGCACGGGCTGCTCCCCTCTTTGATGGCGAGGATGCAGGCTGTGGGAGGCAAGCAGAACGCTGAGGGCACCTGTTCACATCATCCTCTGGGGGACTGCTCTTGATGAGCTGGTATTTTTAACCAGAGCTAGAATGACAGCTCGTGGAATAACTCTGCAGTCAGGCTGTTACCATCAGGTTGTTCTATTTGGCAGGAAGGTCCATGAATAGACCAAGTTCAGAGTCACATGGCTAAATCATTTGCTCAGCCCCCCTAGATACAAGATCAATGTTAAATACCAGGAGGAAAATAAAACTCACTCCTTGCTTCAGGCCTGGCTCCTGACAGGTAACTTGGTTTAGGGAAAGAGCACAGGGCTGGGCATCAGGACTGCCGGAGTTCTAATGCCAGCTCTGCTAACAGACCACTCAGACTTTGAGCAAGTCATAACTCCTGGGGCAATTTCCCTACCGATATAAGGGGGGATAACACCACTTCACCACCCTGAAGAGAGAGAGGGAGGATTAGACAATCTCTATAAAGCACACTGATGAGGTAAAGTATTCACACAGTCTTTCCTTTGTAGTACGCACAAAAGGCCCAAGGCTGAAATGTGTCAAGCACCCTCAACTCTCCTTGATGGTCAATGGTATTTGAGAGCACTTGACACCTGGCAGAACTGGGTACAAAAGCCAGCACCTCCTTCCCTTCTACCCACAAGGAAGGTGTGCATGTCAGCAGGTTGGTTGGAAATTGCAGGTGTCTCCTTTCTATCAGCTCACTCACAGCGGTCGGCCCTGTCACCATCTGGAGACGTGGAGCAAAACATACAAAAGAAAACGGCTTAGAACGTGTCCCAGGGAATAAGGGAAGCTCTGGTCACTGCCTGAGGGAGGACATGGCTGCTCAAGATCAGTTTTACTTTCTTTTCTCTGTTAGGTTCCTGCCACGTTACTACCCTGTTTCTCTAAAGCCAGCAGCACCCTCCTGCTTCCTAGTACATTGCTAGAAAGCAGCAGGAGCCTGACAGCTAGTCTCACTTTTCGACCACAGCCTACACCTCTGCCATAAAGAGCAAGTCAGGAGGACTAAGAACCTCATCTCCTTACAAATATTGTTCAGCAGCGATCTCCCAAGTTGAGGCAGAAGCATCTCCTTCCTGCTGCTGCAATACCTGTCCACCCCATTCTCTCCCGAGTAGTTCTTCACTGTCAGTTCCTCAAGCCAGCTGTCAAAGCGGTTCTGTGAAGCACTGGGTGCATCGCTGGTGATGTATAAATAATAGCGAGCTAGTGAACAGGGGCAACAATCCAGGAAGTTTGAGAAGGTGTTATAATATAATCCCTTTGTTTAGCAACGCCAGTGCGGCTCCTGTCTCCTCCACCTGCATCCAGACAGGGAACCTAATCCCGGAGGCCCCTGCTCAGATCCTGGTGTGGATTTGTAGGGCCTGTGCCCTGCATTTCCCACTCACAGAAAGTCAGGCTGGGGAGCCTGTCCAGTCTGAAAAGCATCTGCTGCTGAAATCTCTCAGGAAGCAGGTAGAAGAGCTACAGGAGGAAGTGGCTAGGCTGACGCACATCTGTGCCCATGAGGAATTAATTGAGTGTATTCATATGGAGACCTCCGAGGCTGAGGAAGCTGTCCAGCTAGAGAGGACTGCGGTCATGCCCCTAGGTGAAGAAGACACGGCTCTGTCACAGGAAAAACACTGGTAAATGGTTCCTTCTGATGGCAGGCAGTGCTCCATCCCTGCTCCCAACCCACCCACCATAGTGGCAGAGACAGATGCATCCTGGAGGTGAATGCCTGGCAGTGAAGATGATGTTGCTAAGAAGGCTTCAATTTCCTTCACCACAGAATTCTGCTCTGGGAAAGTGGCCTGCTGAGTGGAGATGGCATCTCCCTATCCAATAAGGTGATGTGTATCTTTGGATACAGATTGGCTAACCTAGACAGGAGGGCTTTAAACTCAGTTCAATGGGGGAAGGAAACAAAAACAAAATGGAGACTGGTCAAAATCTGGGGGAAGCATGGGCCATTATAGCAGGGACAAGGGAGAGACAAAAGGGAACAGAGTAGAAATCAAATCAGTATCTTAGATGTCTGTATACTAATGCAAGAAGTATGAGGAATAAACAGGAAGAACTAGGAATGCTAGTGAATAAACACAATTACAACATAGTTGGCATCACAGACCTGGTGGGATAATAATACACGTGACTTGAATATTGGTATAGAAGGGTACAGCTTGCTCAGGAAGGACAGGCAGGGAAAAAAAAGAGAGGAAACATTGCCTTATATCTCAAAAATGTATATACTTGGACTGAGATGGAGATGGAAATAGGAGACAGACTTGTTGAAAGTCTCTAGACAGGGATAAAAAAACCAAAGGTGATGTCATAATAGGGGTCTACTACAGACCACCTAACTAGGAAAAAGAGGTGGAGGAGGCTTTTTTTAAAAAACAACTGACAAAACCATCCAAAGCAGGACTGGGTAGTGATGGGGAACTTCTGCTAGCCAGACATCTGTTGGAAAAATAATTACTCAACAAGTTCCTGGAATGCATTGGAGATAATTTTTTTTTTTACTTCAGAAGATGGAGAAAGCCACTAGGGGAGAGACTGTTCTAGATTTGATTTTGATAAATAAGGGGGAACTGGTTAAGAATTTGCAAGGGAAAGCAGCTTGGGTGAATGTGATCAGGAAATGACAGAGTTAATGATTCTAAGGAAGAGAAGGAGGGAAAACAGCACCATAAAGATAATGGATTTCAAGAAGACAGAGACTTTAGCAAACTCAGGGAGTTGGTAGGTCAGATCTCATGGGAAACAAGTCTAAGAGGGAAAACAGTTCAAGAAAGCTGGCAGTTTTTCAAAGATGGCAAAAGAGCAAACTATCCCCCTGCGTAGGAAAGATAGGAAGACTGGCAAAAAGCCAACCTGGCTTAACCAGGAGATCTTCAATTATCTGAAACTCAAAAAAGGGTCTAACAAAAAGTAGAAACTGGATTAAATTAAAATGGATGAATATAAGCAAGCAACACACACATGTAGGGATAAAATTAGAAAGGCCAAGGCACAAAACAAGATTAAACTAGCTAAAGACATAAAGGGTAGCAAGAAAACATTCAACAGATAACAAGAGGAAGACTGACAACGTAGGCCTGTTACTCAATGAGAGATGAAGAACAATTTCAGTTTTCACCAAAAAGTTTAGTAGCAATTGGAGGTCTAAAATAGTGAATTCTGATGAAAATGAGATAAGATCTGAGACCAAGGGCTGGTCCTCACTAAGGCGGGGGTCGACTGTAGATACGCAATTTCAGCTACTTTAATAACGTAGCTGAAATCGGCGTATCTACAGCCAACTTACCTGCCGTCCTCACAGCGGCGGCAGTCGGCGGCACGCTCCCCCGTCGACTCCAGCTTGCGCCTTTTGGCAAGCTGGAGATACAGAGTTGACAGGGGCACCGCTGGCAATCGATTTATCGCATCCTGACGAGACGCGATAAATCGTTCGCCATAAGATCCATCTCTCCCCGTGCTAGTGAAGACAAGCCCTGAAATAGGGAAAAAACAAGTTACTAATTACTTACACAAATTAGATGTCTTCAAGTGACCATGGCCTGATGAAATACATCCAAGAATACCCAAGGAACTGACTGAAGAGATATCTGAGCCATTAGCAATTACCTTCAAAAACTCATGGAAGATGGGAGAGAGTCCAAAGGACTAGAAAGGGGCAAATATAGTACCCATCTATACAAAGGGAAATAAGGACCATCCCTGACAGGTTAGACAAACACCTGTCAGGGATGGTCTAGTTATCAGGGGACTAGACTAGATGACCTCTCAAGGTCCCTTCCAATCCTACTCTTATATGATTCTAAAAATCCTCTTCCCAACCTCTTTGACTTCTTCTGAACAGGCATCTGGAGACACTCCCAAGTGCCCAAGAAACGGAAGTGACTCACAGTGAGAAAGCATCTCTGAAATGGAGTCACCTGCCAATATCAGCATACAATAGGCTGGCTTCTGTAAATATTGATTCATCTTCTCTGGCCAGTATGCTCTGCCCTTCACTCTCACAGGTCTGAGCCCTCGTCAGAAATTTGCAACACAGCTTTCACTGCAGTAGGAATCTGGGCTGTACATTAAAGTCGTGAATCCAGGGTTCCCTCTTCCAACCCATCCCCAAAATAAAGGAAAGGGTCAGGGGACCGGTCACCAGAAGAATGTGTCCCCTCAAAGGGGATAAAGGAAGAATGCATGGTGGGGTCACCATCCTTTGGAGGAGAAACTGGTCTCTATTTGGAAAGGATGACAACACAGAATAAAAGTGACTGAGAACTATTACAGCCTGCCTGAAGGAGGAGACTGGACTCTCCTTTAGCAGAGCTGTTGATTCCATGGCAGATTCTGCACAAGTGTTTCAGTGGCATTTGCTCATCTGGAGACAGCTTTGCAGGTGGCAGCTCAAAACCCATACACACAAGTGAGTCTAAGGCCCTTGCAGATAGACAGAATCTCCCAGGGAATGCACACACAGGTCACAGCATACAGTACACTGAGTAATTACAGCAGGTTTTCCACACTCCCCAGTGTGTTCTAAGGCACGAAGCTAGTGTTCTGGCAGCAGTGTGTGTAGAGGAGATGGGCAGTGAGGTGTGTACCAGGATCTTCCCTTTACTCCCATTTTATCACTTCCCTCAGATACCCTGTACTGGTCAAACCAGCCTTCCAGGCTGAAAGCAGCTCCCACCAGAACATGTAAATGCCACCTATTCATTCAGCAACATGAGGGTCACTCAAGAGCTCTGGGAGAGGTAAACTGACTGTGCTGTCTCTGCACTGTTCCCAACGAGGTTGCCACGTGCAGAACAATCTCTCTCACCCTCACCCCAGCTGGTTTTCTATGAAACCCCCTCACCGTGGTATCTCCGTGCTACATGGCAATGCTCACAGCACAAAGCAATGGTGTTAATCTCACTGTATCGCCCTGGGCCCCAAGATCAATTTCAGGACCTTGTCAGTGTCCCATGATCACTGTCCATAGAGCCCCTGTCCCCACAAAAAGGCTGGTCGGACTCAGGAAAGCCAGGGCAGGGGATGGCAACCTTACCAAGGAATTGAGCTCAGCACTTATACTCAAGCCCCTCTGCAAGACATCAGTTCCCCAGGGGTGTCCTCACTTTGTGAAACACAGGGGCAGCCTGGCTCTCAAGTCTCCCCCAAGCTCTGTGGCTCTCAGGCACCTGCTCAATTCAGAGCAGCACCAGTCACACCCCTCCTGTCACCCAGCCCCTTGTAAATCCCTCCAGCCAGGCAGCCACGCACAGGTGCCTACATCTCCCCCCACCTCCAGCCACTCACCTTTCAGAGTCCCCAAAAGCGGCTCTTTCCCAGTCATGCTGCCCCCCTCCCCAGCTTCCTTCGCAGCAGCAGCTCCACAGACCCCTGCAAGGCTCCACCCCGTGGCGACTATGAGTCCCTTCCGCAAACACAAGCAACATACTGGGAGATGCCACTCTCTCTGCCGCACACAGGGGGGAGCAGAGGGGGCAGGGTCCAGTTCGGTGCCTTTGCTGGGAGCCCAGTACAAGGCTGTGCATTGGGGAAGCTACAATGATCTCATCAGCTCTCCTGAAGGGAGACCAATCATGCCCCGGGGACGGTGGTCTGGGGTGAATGATTAGTAGGTGACAGACACCCCCCCCCATCCTGGAAGAGACTTTAGGCTGTTCCAGCAGCTTTGGAATGTTGATACTTATTATCCTGCAACAAGTCAGCGGCGTGATGACGCTAATCAGAGAAACAGACCTGAGGTTTCATCTTGACTCCTCCGTGGAGGGCCAAGGAAAACCCAGGCCTCATTGTCATTACTTGTTATTATTCCTGAATGTGTCTTTTAGTTCCCATTAAACAAACAACATGATCTCCAAATGCAACAACATTCAATCAACTACATTTCTTCACATTGCTGTCTACACTACAACCATCCCATTCAATCAGATTATAACAATTAACAAGGCCGAACTAGGGGTGTTTGCAATGACAAATAGGAGGACTGTGCATCTCACCTTAGCCCCAGGGCTATCAAGGCATGACAGAGTGAGATTTAAAATTCACTGGTGAGTGAAATTTTAGTATCTCATTGAAACACACATTGTAAAGCCTTTCCTCGTGAGAATGAAAGGGTTCTAAAATTAATATTTGTGCCTTCATCTTTACTGCTATAATATTGCTTAGAAACTACAAATATGAGTGCTGTCAAAACAACCCCTACATTAAATAAATCCACAACTCACTTAAGAACTCTCTAGACATTTGCAAACTGAAAGAAAGTTCACGTGGATAACACATTGCTCTTACAGGTTACAGAGGAAATGTTGCTGGTAGCCCTGCAAGCTGATAATGCCACATACAGTTAATAATCATTAATAATTCATACATTATATTTCTTATAGCATCTTTCATGCAATGCATCCCCAGACCTTATATACTATTTTTTAACTTCTCCAGGCCTCAGTCCCCTCATTCATAAAATGACCTGGCTTCTTCAAAGAGTTGCTCAGATGCTGTTAGTTAATATGCTTCCTTCCAGTGGAATAAAGGTGAGATGGTAATACATGAATCCCAAACCCCATGAGTTAAAGAACTTGCACATATAGTATTAAAGGCAGATCTTTCTAGCAGGTGGAGAGGCTGACACCACTGTGATAAATGAAGTATAGATGGATGGATAAAGAGTTTGAGCCAGCAGGGAGAGAGATGATCGTATGGTTAAAAAATATTTTTCTTCTAATATTGTTTGCTTTCTATTGAAAAAAAAACAAACTGCCTAGACTGATTTTTTAATATTCTGTGTATGTATTTATTTATTGCAACTGGCATCCACTTTTTTTGGGGGTGGGTGGGAGGGTTTTGCTGAAAACTGAAAAATGTTTGAGGTTTCAGATTTTCAAAGAAAACCAACACGGCTGTGACGGAGATGGGCATCCAATGGAGATCCTGGGACATTCACATGGGACTATGTGAATCTGGAGACCCCCCGCCCCGAAAAAAGCTATCTCCTCTGCTTCTCCCTTCCCTCCCCTTTGCCTGAGACAGCCACACCTTACCCTCATCTCTAAGGCCCTGTCTCCACTAAGGTCATTTTCTATACATTGCTCACCTCTGTTAGCAACAATGGGAACTCTAGTGTAGAGAGGTCACCAGCTACCACCAGAGTTTTTAACATTGTGCCAAGTGCCCATGATCAGGGCAGGTCTGTCTAGTGGATACTGTTAAAAACAGCAGCAGCCTAGCCAGTGGCCCTTCTATGCTAGGATTTCCAAGATAGCTAACAGCAGTAAAGCCGAGCTGGTGTTAGAAAAACGTGTAAACTCTCCCTAGTGTACTCAGGGCCTGAGAACAGCTATAGGTACCGATGGAATGGCCACTCCTTCACCAAAAGCAACATCTCCTGGGAAAACAACCCTGCACAGGAAAAGTAACCACAATTCATCCAGCAAATGCTCCCTGGTTCTCCACCCCTGCAGCCCCTCCATGAGAACCAGAGAGTCCCAAAGGAAGACGTGGGGTTTTCTACAGCGACGGGAGCATGTAGGCAACTCCCTCATTGTGTGGCTGGGTGCGCCCTTCTGCCACGCTTTGAGATCCTCTGGCGGAAGATGCAAAGGGTTAATCACTGAACGGGGTTATTACTTAACCCGCCTGATGTGGGAGGGGGAAATGGCTGACCCGGGCTAAAGAAATTCACCAGCTCCAGGCCAAAGGGTGGGGCAGGGGAGCAGAGAAGCCTCCAGCGCAGGCAGGAAGCTCGAGGAGGCCCTTGCGGCGTTCTGTGCTGGAACGTTGCAACACCGCGTTCCTAGCCCCAGCTCCAGTCGAGCATGGCCGGGCCAAGGGAGGCCGATCTCGGCTCGCTGCTGGCGCAGGCCCGGGTGGCGTACCGAGAGGCCTTTGCAGGGGCGGACCCTGAGCTCGCCGCGTCAGCCCCCGGTAGGGTGAACCTGATCGGAGAGCACACGGATTACAACCAGGGCTTCGTGCTGCCTATGGTAAGGGGGAGGGCAGAGGGGCTGGGCGTGGGGGGCCCCGCCGAAGCATTACTTGGGCTGTGATCATGCCGGCACCCCCGCCTTCCCTCACGCGTTGGGTGCAGCAAACCCAGGCACTTCGGTACGATCCCCTTCTTTCGCGGAGGAGCGGGATGAAGTGCTCATTGTTGCGAGGGTCGGGAGCAGAATCCTCCGCCTGGGAATGCAAGTTGCTGTCTCCCTCCGGGTTTCTGCAGCCCCCTGGCTCGCGAGACGAACACTTGTCCCTCGTGTTGGTTACTCGGGGCGTCACTGCAGAGAGAGCCGCAAAATGAACCGCCCCTTCCCCCAGAACTGTGGCGGAATAAAGAGCCTCCATCCCGCCTTCCGAGAGGATCACAGCCCGCAGACTTGCTCTCAGTCCCAGCAAAACGAATTCTCCCCTCTCTGCTACAGCCTCTCTTTAGATCAGCACGCTGCTGTACAAACGGAACTAATTCACTGGGCTCTGCAGGTTGGATTGTATTGGAATTGGAAAGGGTTCAGAAAAGGGCAACAAAATTATTAGGGGTAAAGTGCCTCGGCCATATGAGAAGCAATTAATAAGACTGGGACTTTTTAGCTTGGAAAAGAGACAGCTAAGGGAGGTAATATAATTGAGGTCCATAAAATCATGAGGGGTGTGGAGAAAGTAAATAAGGAAGTGTTATTTATACTCATAACACAAGAACTGGGGGGGGGTCACCAAATGAAATTAACGGGCAGGAGACTTACTTCAAACAAAAGGAAGTATATTTTTCACATAGTGCACAGTCAACCTGTGGAACTCCTTGCCAGAGGATGTTGTGAAGGCCAAGACTATAAAAGGGTGTGATGTCATTGACATAATCTGGGACTGTATAGATCATTGTTGCAACCAAGGTCCTGTAGTGCCACCAAATCTTATATAAAGGGGGTCAAATAAGATGTCCAAGACCAGGTTATGGTTTGCTGGTTATAATTATGCTATCTGTATGCATGTATTATTTTTGTATTTACGTATAAAAGTATTGGCTCTATACTGTCTGTATTTCAAACTTGTGCTATGCTTCTGCATTACACTCCAGACAAGGCTTTGGCTTATCAAGTGTAGCCATGCCCTGAGAGTTCTGCACAGAAGTATGTCCCTACATACCTTGCTGAGTCACAAGGCGTATCTACCTTCTTTCAGCGGGTCAGTTGTATTGCTGATGGTCCTTAATGCGCCATCAAGCAGACTAGGCAGGGCTGACACCAGGTTGCCTGGGGTATCACTAGAAGCACAGCACAAGTTTGAAATACAGAAAGTATAGAGCCAAGACTTGTATCTTTAAATACAAAACTGATAGCATAATCATAAGCAGCAAACCATAACCTGGTCTTAGGTACCTTATTTGACCCCCTTTATATAAGATTTGGTGGCACTACAGGACCTTGGTTGCAACAATGATTTATATGGTCCCAGTTCATGTCAATAACGTCACACAGGGTTCAAAAAAGAACTAGATAAGTTAATGGAGGATAGGTCCATCAATGGCTATTAGCCAAGATGGGCAGGAATGGTGTCCCCGAGCCTCTGTTTGCCAGAAGCTGGGAATGGCCGACAGGGGATGGATCACTTGCTGATTACCTCTTAGGTTCACTCCCTCTGGGGCTCCTGGCATTGGCCGCTGTCGGAAGACAGGATACTGGGTTAGATGGCCCTTTGGTCCGACCCAGTATGATTTTCATCCGTAAGAACATAAGGACAATAACAGCCCACCATTTTAGTAAACTGTTACAATTTCCCCATCACTGTGTAATGGTTTTGGCCTGAACTGTGGCTATCCAGTGGCAGTTCTGCCAGACATTCTGCGTGTGTTCAGAAGCACTTCTTAGCAGCCTCTTGGCCTGGGTTTGGATTAACTTCCCCAAATGAGAATTCTAGGTCATAGGATAACTCATTGGTAGGAACCATTCTCATCTTCCTGCCATTCCAGGAACCAACAAGTGTCAGAGAGCAGACTTAGAGCACCACCGTGTGGGCACAGCGCTCAGGAAAACCGCTTCAGGCCAAGATTTCCAGCCATGGGTGGCTCCGCAATCCTTTTCTCTGGCATCTAAATAAACAGCCTAAATTCCAAAGCTGCCCAGTGCCCTTTGACTTCCCACCTCAGCAGGGCTTTTGAAAATCGTGCCACTTATTTAGGTGCTTAAATAGGAATCTGGGTGGGCCTGGCCTGTAATTACAACTCCATCTCCTTCAGAGCTGCTGCTGAGCCCTTCCCCTATTGGGCAAAATATGTCCTGAGGCAACAGTGGGGCAATTAAACTGCTTAATTCTCCTTTTCTTTACTCACTCCATAGTGTCTGCCTCTCTAACTTTCAATTTGCAAACACCTGTTGGTGTATTGCAGAGTTTTCTGTCCTCTTTTGACTGCCTGGGGCAAATCCTGACTCCAGTAACGTGGTCTCTGAGTAGGACTTTGTTTGGCAATGGTAACAATGGGAAACCCTAGGAGAAAAGGCTAGAGTGATGCCCTCACTTTCCATAGTGCCTCGGCTGTGAGGATGGCATTTGTGAGGTGATGACCTGCCCGCTAGCAGCTGGGCAGAAACCATTATACTGGTTTCCTACATGCCACCAAAGAGCTAGCACAGCACGGATCTCCTGATCTAGGATGGGGATCAGTGGGTTTTTTACGTTTATTCCAGTATGCTTTTCGTGTGAACAAACTGGCCCAGGGAATAAAATGCTGACTGGGAGGCAATCCTAAGAACAGCATCTCTGCACACATGGATAGTTCTGCTGCTGTGTACAGGGAGGCTGGTGTCTCTCTGGGGGCGGCGTTAAGGTTGTTTGGGTGTCTTAATTGCAGGGCATGACAGCAAGACCATCACCATCCTTGTGATAAGAGGCACAAAGTAGCAACCAGCTCCTAGAGCATGGGAAATTCCTATTCCTCGGGGCTCCAGCCTGCTCCCTGTGGCCAGTTTCCCAGCGGGAGCAGGATCCCAGCCTGAATGCCAAGCCCCTCAGATATCTCTGAAATGTCAGTTGCCACTGGATTTCGGGTAGCAGGACGTGTTGCAGGTTTCCCTCATTTCCTTTTGCACTGGGGGGTGCTCAGCCAACGTCTCCCTCCGCAGGCCCTGCAGCTGGGCACTGTGATGGTGGGGAGCCCAAGGCAGGATGGAACAATATCCATCATTACAACCGCGGAGGAGGCGGAGGAGCCCAAAAGGGTGCAGTTTCCAGCTCCAACAGAGAGAAACATCCTGAAGCCCGGGGATCCGCACTGGGCCAACTATGTGAAGGGTGTGATCCAGCATTACCGGGGTAAGGTCCTGGGCGGCGGGAGAGCTGCTTGGGTCAGCAATGTCCCTGCGGCTCTCAGGATGCAGCGGGTTCTGGTGGGGAGGGTGGGTGTTACAATGGGACTGGGACAGAACTAGGAACGACTGTAGCCTCACTCCCAGCTGAACGTTAGCAAACCCAGCTGCCCCCTGTTCCATCTTTGTCTTGTCTGCGACTACAAGATAGTGCCCGATACCCGGGTGGCATCTCTCTGCCACCACCAGGCAACCTGCCTTCCTGCTCCCAGAAGTGACTGCTCCGTGGCGGAACTGGCTATGAGTAAGAGAGATCTTCCTCCACTGCCCTTTCCTTTCCCTGAAGCTGCTGCCCCGGCACTGGGCTGCAGCTCTAGAGAGACCAGATGGCAGTGGGCCGAGCGTGGGATGAGGATTCAGCTTGGTTGTCTGGATTACCTCTTGGGAGTGAGAGCGGAAGAGTTAGAGACGGGCCCTGAACCAGCTCATTACAGCTGTAGTACTCAGCTCCTCGGAGATGGCCTTCAGCTGCCCACTATCTGGTCAGACACAGGCTGGTAGTGATCTGGCTTTCTAAACTGGACATCGTTTCCCCAGCTGCCTCCCCTGGGGCGTTGTACTCCTGGGGTGTAACCAGTCCAAGTCCACTTCATTTTCTCTCTCATGTCTGGATGGGCTCATTCTTCTTCTCCCGTTTGTTTTTTGTCTCCATTCCAGCCGGTCCTCTCCCGGGCTTCAACGTGGTGATAGCCAGTAACGTCCCGCTGGGTGGTGGCCTGTCTAGTTCAGCCTCTCTGGAAGTGGCCACTTATACCTTTCTGCAGCAGCTCTGCCCAGGTAACACACCAGCTGGTTCATCAGTTCCACAAGCCTGGTGCAAGGAAGAACCTCTCTTCTGGGATCTTCTGTGCCCAATCCAGGAGCTGGCCAAGAGACCTTATAGGAGATGCTGTGATTCCAGTTCTCCCCTTCACCACCACCGAGGGCTGCATCATAACCACTGAGCTGCTCTTCCTGCCCACAGGTGGAGCTCATCCCTTCCAGCAGGGCCCCTTCAGATCCCTGACTAACTCTGCACAGGACTAATAGGAACTCTCTCTGTTGAGAATCAACCACAAAGTTCTTTGGGTTGGCCGAGGTGGGTGGAGAATAGTTCTTTGGGAGCAAGTGTGAGAAAATAGCAGCACTGTCACCTTTCCCTGCGAGTGTATCAAATTCTGGCTGAAGAATGCGGCATCCAACATATGTTGACCGAATTGGTCCGTGCAGCCTGGTACGCTGTGATAGTGATGCCTGAGAAGACGACAAATGTGCCCCTCACCCTGGGGAAGAATGCGTCTAGATTGTGCAGTGTTGCCCACGGGTGGGGAAGATTCCTTGTGACCCTGGCTGATATATGATCAGCAACAGAATTAAGCACAGAATATGCTCTATACAAGGTTTATACCTCCCTTCAGCTCTGTTCTGAGGCCACGTGAAGGCTCTCTGCAAGGGGTGAATTTCACCCAGGCTGCAGTTCCCCTTTGCTTGCATAGCTGTAAACGTTATCAGCAGAGATGGGTTCAAGACACCCAATTTGGATTTGGAGTCTGCACTGCCTAAAGCATCCAGGGTTTTAGTTGGGAGTAATCTCTAGCTATCACTCCAGCCCTTTCAACAGGCAGCTGCAGTGCTGGCTCTGATAAAAGGAAGTGAAAATGACCTTTGATTCCCCCCTCATCTTACCCCTGGGTTCCTTGGGCAAGGTGGGAAATGGCACGAAGCAGGCACCATGCTAATCTAGCTCTCTCATTTGGCACAGATGACGGGGACTTAGTAGCCAAGGCTTTGGCATGCCAGAAGGCTGAGCACACCTTTGCTGGTATGCCATGTGGGATCATGGACCAGTTCATTTCTGTGATGGGCAAGGAGGGCCATGCGTTGCTGATAGACTGCAGGTCAGGACACGGATTCAGAGCTTTCTGTACCATCTAATCATAATACTCTGCACTTCTGCAGCATCTTCCCTCTGAGGAGCTCAAAGCGCTTCCTGATCATCCGCTCGCTAAGCCTCCTAACAGAGGCTTGCAGAGGTGCAGGGCCAGATACCTACTCACATTAAGGTCCCTTTGTACCTCTCTGGCAGTGTAAAGGGCTTCGGAAGTGAATGGCATAAAGGGTCCTCGCCCTAAGCGAGAATTTATCCTGGGCCACCATGTGTGACCTTGAGCAGGCCAGCAGAGCTGGGACTGCAGGCCAGCAGAGCTGGGACTACAGCCCGGTTCTGCTGATTCTCGGTCCTGTGTTCTGCCCACTAGACCGCACTGCCGCCCACAGAGCAGAATCGCTGCCTTGTCCTGAGCTGTGCAGTGTGACTCTTATAGATAGTATCTAGCTGGCTGGGCCAGGGCACGCCTAGCCTAGGAATTTGGACAGCAAGGTGAGCTGCTCCCTACTGGAATTTTTAGCAGCCCATGATCTTCAGCCAATGACAAAGGAGCACAGTACCCACTATCCAGCGCTCTCCAGTTTTTGGGACCGAGCCATTCAGCCGCAAGCCACAGAGATCATGGGATAGGGCCATGAGATGGCTGTGGATGCAGGATAGCTTTCCACAGAGTTATTATGGGAACAGAATGACTTGAACAGTAAAACCCTGACAGAAAGCAAGTCTGGAACTTCATGGTAAAAATCCTTACGGGATCCTGGCCAGTAAAACCCATCCTTGGAGAGCCAGGAACTCCAGAGTTACTATTGAACATTGCCAGTGCAGTAGTGCCTACTAGCCATGACCAGGTTGGGCCCTGTTGTGCAAGGTGCTGTACAAACACAGAATAAATGACATTCCCAGAGAGCTTAAGATTAAACTGAAGAGCCCCCAACCCACTGGGGTAGCTTTTGTAGACTGTAAGCTCAGTGGAGGGAGGACTAGCTTTATCTGTGCATGCAGGGCCTAGTAAAATAGAGCCCTGACTTGGGCCTGTGGCTGATACTGCGGTATAATTGGTGAGATGATGAAAATGCAAGATCAGGGTGCCCAAATCACCTTAACTCTGCCCCCTTAGAGATGCCAGCCTCCCAGCTGTGTGGGTGGAGAGCAGCTCTAACAAGTGTCATTCCTCAGAGTGTTGGCCATGGCCTTGCTGTAATGCAGGCTCCTGAGGCGCGCCAAGATAGCTCTCCGACGCAGCTCCCAGCTCATCTGGGGCACGGATGGAAACAGGAAGTCCCATCCCTGTGACCTCTGTTCCAGGTCGCTGGAGACATCCCTCTTGCCTTTGACCGACCCCAACTTAGTGGTTCTCATCACCAACTCCAACGTGCGGCACGCGCTGACGGGCAGCGAGTACCCCATGCGCCGGCGCCAGTGCGAGGAGGCAGCGAAGGCTCTGGGCAAGGGCAGTCTGAGAGATGCCTGTATGGCCGACTTGGAGGGTGAGTACAACGTCTTCCTACTGTGTGGGGAGCAAGCTTGGCAACCGTGGTGTGTGGGGAGGGAGGTGGTGGGAGAAGGGCAGGGACTGGGTGGGGAGTGGGGGATGGGGACGATGAGGAACAGGGACTGCGTGTGGATTGAGCTTGGTGATTCTGCGGGGGGCAAACAGAGAAGTGAACTTAAATGTGCTGGGCCGTCTAGGGCTCCAAACTAGCTGGTGCTGTTTGGAGGCTCTAGGCTGTGGGTAGCACGTCAGTCCAGCCCTGTGCGTCTCCAGCTGCCCGGGCCCTGCTGAGCGAGACGGTGTACCGACGAGCAAGGCACGTCATCGGAGAAATAGAGCGCACCTCCCAGGCGGCACAGGCGCTGCAGGCCAGGGACTACAGGAAGTTCGGGAAGCTGATGGTGGAGAGTCACAACTCCCTACGGTACGGGCGTCGCCAGCCCCGCTGGGTAGGGACACTCCAGCCGGGGGTAGGATAGCAATAGCTCTGATGGCCCAAGGATGGGATGCAAGGAGAGCAACGTGGACAGCTTAAACCGTGAGATTTCCCACGCAACATCCTACGTAGACTTTTCCACAGGTCCGCGTTCTGGAGGGGAACAGCCTGCAAATAATGATGGACTTTAGGAATAACTGCAGCGAAGAGCCTGTTCTACAGCCTTGGCGTTGCTCTGTACCAGAGGATTCAGGAGGCCTCTGCCCCTCCTCCTCAAACATGCACATGGCCAGTTACCCACTACCCCTACCACTGAAGGGAATGCGCCAGGCTAACGCCAGCAACTGGGCCTGCCAGGGCCCACAGTTTGAGAGGCCTTGCCCTCTCCATTTTGGCTAGCAAAGGCATGTGTTTGTAGGTCTGGCCCTGAAATTCAGCCGGAGGTAGAATCAAATTAATCTTCCACCTCTCCCTGCAGGCGGGTGCTATAGGGTTGGGTGTGTTAGGAATGTGTGGACTGGAACGCGGCCCTAGCAGGCTGTCCATACTCTGATTTGTGTTTCCCAGGGATGACTATGAGGTCAGCTGTCCTGAGCTGGATGAGCTGGTAGCTGCAGCACTGGAAGTCAGGGGGGTTTATGGCAGCAGGATGACGGGCGGAGGCTTTGGAGGCTGCATGGTCACGCTGCTGGAGGCTAGAGCAGCAGAGGAAGCTCTGCAGCACATCAAGGTATATAGCCCTTCTAACGCCATAGCTCTGGCCTTCTGCCTAGCCTCAGGGCTTGCCGCACAGAGCCCGGCTCCACCAGCCTGAGTGGAGAATTCTGACCAGGCTGCCCCACTTCTGACTGTCCCCTGAATCAATCAGACTGGGCTAGTGAGACAGACGAGTATCTCCAGAGAATATCCCAGGAGAGTGAAGCAGCAAAGTGACACGTAGCTGGAGACCTTGCTTGGAGGACTTGGATTGGTAATGAGGCTATAGGTCCGAGGTGGGCAAACTACAGCCCGTGGGACCAGCCTGCCTGGCCCCTGAGCTCCTGGCCAGGGAGGCTAGCCCCCGGCCCCTCCCGCACTGTCCCTTCTCCCCCGCAGCCTCAGCATGCCACCCCACCAGTGCACTGGCTGGCTGGCGGGGCTGCAAGCTCCTGCTGCCCTGAGGAGCATGGTCAGGGGGCGGGGAGCAGGGGGGTTGGATAAGGGGCAGGGAGTCCCAGGGGCAGTCAGGGAGAAGGACAGGTGTGGGAGTCCTGGAGGGGAGGGGAGCTGTCGAGCTGGGGGGCTGGATAGGGGACAGGGTCCCAGGGAGGTGGGGGTTGTGGGTGGGGGGGGGTGGTGGTCAGGGGACAAAGAGCGGAGTGGGGGTTGGATGGGTTGGGGGTTCAGAGGGGGCAGATAGAGGGCAGGGGCCAGGCTGTTTGGGGAGGCACAGCCTTCCTTATGCGGCCCTCCATACAGTTTTGCAACGCCAGTGTGGCCTTGAGGACCAAAAGTTTGCCAGCCCCTGCTCTAGGACCTTTGGCTCATTAGGGAACTAGTCTCAATGTGACCATTTTACTAGTCCTGTCAGCTGGCCGCACCAAAGTGTATATGAAATGAGTTGTGGTCGGGGGCCAATAATGCTCATGCTGCTAGTAGCTTCCCTGAATGCATTCTGATTGTGTGGCCCATTGCATTAGCGTTCAGACTCGGTTGTACTCTTCAGTGCTTGTTTCTCCTTTTGTCTCCTAGGAGAAGTACAGTGGCACAGCTACCTTCTACATCACTAAGCCTTCAGATGGGGCAAAGGCACAGCCTCTGTAAGGAGTGACTTCTTCTGACGGCCGGGTCCTTAACACTGTCAGAGGAAAAGTCCTGAGCCAGCTGCCTTCCCCTTTCCTTCTGGAGGAAATCAAACTTGGCTTTGTTTCTAACTTCACAGTGGAAACGTACAAATCTGCATCACTCAAGTGATAAAAGTAATTTTGCACACCAGTCCTGCCTCTTGACTTAACCAGCTCAGTCCAAACCATGGGAGACCATATTCTGATCTCAATTACACCAACACAAGGGTGACTTGCAGTCCATAGGGTTAACCCCAGTGTAACAGACCAGAGACTGATCCAGATTACTGCAGTAGTAGGTAGTAATGCCTTGCCTGAAGCTCAGTAATTACTGAAGGAAAGCGTAGGGGCTAGGATGGCCAAGGGCCATGTGCCAAGTAGCCTGAGAGAAGGAGTCACTGATTTGCTGGGAGCACGGTACATTCTAGCCCCTGTCACTCATCCCTGGCCAGCTGGCATAATGGCCTATCTTTACCTCTGAATTTTTGCAATAAATGGAGCAGCCAGTCAATAGAGAAAATTGTTTATTTAAGTGCAATGTAAAGCCATGTGGTTCAGAACACCCGTGGACAGACACACTGGAAGTATGCATGTGCCCACAATTGTACTTATCCGATGAAAGCTACAAAAAAGTGGTTACATTCTATTGTGGCTCTTCTGTACAAACCTTTTTAATAGGGCAGCTTGTTAGAATTAGGATCAGGCTGCATTCTGCCCCAGATAACTTAACTCTTTGGTTAAAATTATTGTCTGAACTCTCTGGAGGCAGTGAATCAGTGTGTTAAAACTACAGTACAAAGCACTGTGATGCACAGCAAAGGAGGCTACAGTGCAACAGGGCGTGGCTTTGGTGAAATGCCACTTTAGCTGACAATACTTCCTATACTTCCTTCCACGCCAGGAACTGAAATATAAAGGAGCTGCCAACTGGACATTCATTCAGTAACTACATATTGCCAATGGGCTGTGTAAAACCACATTTGGTTTCATTTCAAACAGACCAGGCTTCTTGTATTTAGATCAAAAACTAACACAGCTCCAGTTCCCACCGAGGTTTAGGGCAAGATGGTTATACATAATGGGGGGAGGGGGACGGAAGGACACACACATCTGGCTCACAGGAAAGTCAGTGGCAAAATTCCCATGGAAGCTTGGTGCAAGACACCCCTTGACCTGGTCTGCATTGTGAGCTCTCCCTGGTTCCCTAGGACTGGCAGAGACGTTCCATAGTCTGCTTAACTAAAACAAACAACGCCTCCAGGGAATAAGGGCAGCTATTGTTTTTGTTCTGTGGCTTTTGAAAACGGGCCTTACCCCTGAAAGGTGGGAGCTGCCATTTTTACTAGGAACAGTTTCCCAGATTCTCATGAGCAGCTCCCATGCTAGCTGGCTGAGGGTGAAGTCGAACCAGTCCATGCTCAGACTGGTTCAACAAGAGGCAAATCAAGAGCATTTTGCCTTGGTAGATTTCAAAGGTGGGCCCGGCCCTTCCTTCCCCGTCTGACAGATGTGCCACATGGCACCAGGGTGTCAAGTGTCTTGCCCAGGCTCAGGGAAGGAGTCAGTGGTGCGGCCAGGGCTAGAACCCCCCACGAGTTTTGCCTCCCAAGCCACAACTCTAGCTTTTGGCTAATGCTGCTTAAGCTCTTGTTCAGCCAGGTAACGCCGTGCAGTGGCCTGGAGGGACTTAGGGGGAGATTTAAATAGGAGGTTCCCAATTCCCACTGACATCCCGTGTGGGTTGGGTACTTAACTGCCCTTTGGGCCTTTGCAAATCATCCCTTAAGTCTTCAGGCTAATAGCCATATTAAACATCAGCACAGCTGGGCTGGACGTGTGGCTATGGCACTGCATACACAAGCCCTGTGGTTAGTACTGTACATTATGATCAGAAAGGCTCACTCCATCCCTCATGGAGAGGCTTGGGAAGTGAAACATTGTATGAGCGAGTCACCCCGCTGGCATAACTTAGTGCTGCAGTGCAGCATCTGCAGAGCTGTGTGGGACAGAAAGGAAAAGCTTCCCGCCCCCCGCACCATTGCCACAAATGCCCTAGGGAAAGTAAACATACAAGAGGTTCCATCACCACCAGGTTGGAAAGTAGCAGGGAGGGAATGCAGCAAAAGGTATGACAGGATGCTAGGTTGCCTCAGCGACCCAGAAGCTAGACACACAGCAGTCACTCGAGTAAAAGAGCACTGGCCAACGGTCAGACGCACGACAGCCCCTACCGCCCTCAGCCTTGGGTAGCAGGAGCGTGGGAGCAACACGGTTCATGCAGCCACACCCTTACCACCAAGCGGTAGCCATGCAGGGCAGGGTTCCAGCACAGCTCTTTGCCCTGACGTGGTCTGAGAATGGCTGATGCTGGGGAAAGAACTACATGGCTGAGGCTAACAGTTCGTCCACTCTAACGGAGCGGGACTGTCCTGCCCCCACGTCTGTCTCTGCCATCACCTTGTATTTACTAGGTGACAGTGGAATGTAATACTCTACACAGAGCATTTTGGGCAGGGGATCAAATGCCTTTACAAGTCAGGCAATGTTTTCTGCTTAAGTCACACTAAGCTCCACTGTAGGAAAAGGGACACCAATAAGGGTTTTGGGTATTAGGTTTATACCAAGCTGGTCTTTCAAGAAAACAAAACTATTACCCGTTTATAGTACATTTCTTCTGATCCTATGCCAGTGAACTAGCAGTTTTGATTCTTCCCTGGTAGTTCTCCAGGTTTTACTTGGCCTTGGCCCAAGAGTATCCTGTAGCTAAAGTAAGACTGGACTGTTGCATGCTTTGCAGTACACAACTCCTCAATCTGGGATGCTGTACTGCAGAAATCAACAGTGGAGGATTTAGGTACTGACCTAAAGCCCATTGAAGTCACTGGGAGTTTTCCCATTGGTTTTGGATCAGGCTCCTTAACCAGTCTCTGCTATTACAAATGTTTCCCAAAAGCTATGTATCTTTAATACTCATTGTAGATCTCATCTACCTAGGTTTCCTTTATAAAATAATAAAATATATTTATATATATAAGGAAAACTGTGCAAGAGTTAAGCAAATTTGCATCAGAGCATTGTGGGTAATGCTATGCAAATTAAGGCTATCATCTGTTACTGCAGTACCACACATTAGCAGCAGGAGGCTTTACAAAAACAGGTGCGGTAGGAATGCAGCGATTACCCTGACCATCTACATTGCAACACGGCTTATAAACAATAAAATGGTGCACATTTGCAGAGCACAACAGAGTTGCCTCCTACTGGTGAAATGAACGGGGAGAGCAGGGCTGAGCCAGCAGGTTGGGAAAATAAAAATGACCATGCACGACACGTAACACACAAGGCAGAGGGGGGGATGGACATTTAAATACAACAGCCCAGTGCAGTCAAACTCCCAGCGGGAGGCCAGCGGTGTGAGAGTGAGTAGGCAGCACATACACACACAGTCAGCAGGTAAGGATTATACTACACGGGACTCCACAAACGGCTGGCCAATGCCTGTGCACTGAGAAGCCTCTGGGACAGACCACTCAGTGGAGATCCTAGGCCGGCCAGCCCAGAAACAGAGAGCTCCAAATGCCAATCACACACTTGCCATCCCATCCGCCGGCTTGCTGCCTCCATGGCGGTGGGCTTAAAGGAATGACCAGTGTGTCAAGTGCCACTGCAGTTCTACAGCCAAGTGAGATTGGGTGGGCACGGCCGCCCAGAGCCTGGAAGCTGACCCATAGCACGAGCCTGCCTGAGAAGCTCTGCAGGCTGAACACACACACCCCTTTGGCAGCATCTTCCCCGCTCAGGCTTCGAAGAACTGTGTCTCCATCTGTTTGGTGAGGGTTCCGCTGGACATCATGGTCCTGCTGACGAACTCTTTGGTGACCTGTTTGGTGAGGGTGCCGCTGCTCTCCACCCGCTGGGTGGTCATCAACATGCCATCTGCAACAAGAGGAGCAGGTCAGCAGTGGGCATGACAGCCTACGTGAGGTGCTACCCTGTTTCTATCCCAGATGGACTGTCAGACGCACGCAGGTATCTGCAGGAGGAGCAGCAGCTTTTGGGCCCTGGCCTGTGTGTGTGTTGAGAATGAAAGGTTCAGAATTCATTTCTGGAGCCCATCTGAAGGCAGTCGGCCACAGCGGGACCTGGGCTGCGTTCAGGAAAGACAACCATGGCACATTGCAGACTGGCATCCACCCAGTACTAGAGGAGGCAGAGCAGTCAGTGCTGCAGCGAGGACAGAGTTGTTGGTTCAGTTCCCATTGACAGCCATTTATTGCGTCTCAAAATCATTACCCGTTGGCACCGGAGGGGTGAAGGGATGGGGATATTTAAACATTTTTAAATTGTTCATTCTTCCTCTCTCCTTTTGCCCACCCTGCTGAAAGCCTACAGCGTTGAACAGCCTTGAGGAGCCCTCCAATAGCCCCTCCCTGCATGTCTGCAGAGCTGGGACCCTGAGATCTATGGGAAGTCAGGATTGTGCTGTAACTATTCACTACACCAGCCACCTTCCTTTACTCTGGGCGACACCAACGATTGTGACTCCATACAACATGCTGGGCCGTCTCCAGTGACTGAAGCATTCCAGACAGGAAGCCCTTACCTGTGTAGTAGGGCTCCAGGGAGGAGTGGCTGAGGGTGGTGTTGGTGTTGTATTCCATGGGGAAGTTGTACACTTCCTCTCTCATGTATTGCTGCCCTCCAAACTGTGAGAAAGCTCCTGGAGAGAAGAGGAGAAGTCAGCTCGGGGAATGGGGCAGGAGCTGTCCAATCACATGGAGTCCCTAGCTACCCGTCACCGGCAGAGAGATTAGGTCATAACTGTTCCATTAGGAAGTCTTAAAGAAAGAAACCTGAAGAATGCTCATGAGAGATTGAGAGGCTGAAGGACCCTGTGAGATGGCTGCTTGGTCTTGGGGATGTACAGTCATCAAAAGAAGAAGATTGGCCATAAAATAACAGTAGTAAGTTCTCAGACTCCTTTCTCACCCAAGGATCTCAAAGTCCTTTATAAATGTTACATTAAACCTTTTTGCCCCCAGGAGATACATATTATCCCCATTCTACTGATAGCGAAACTGTGGCACAGAAACTGTTTCACCAACAGAGGCGGAAAGAGAACCCTGGAGTCCTGACCCAGTTTCCGGCTCTCCCCATGACTGCCCTCTCCCACAGGTTGTCTTTCGTTCCCCCGCATAGACACAAGAAATGTGGTACCTCCATCTTGAGACTCAATGGTGATGATGCCCTCTCTCTCTGGCCCAAAACCTTGGGTGGTCTTGGCTTGCACTTTGAACTTGTAGGGGATGTTCTCGCTCAGGTAGGGCACTGTCAAGGAGGTTTCTGGGTTGTCCCCCTCCACATATATATTCCTGGGTTCCCCTAATCCAAACAGAAACACAGTATGAAGAGAGAGAATACAATGGTTCCCTAAAGCCCACCATCATTCCCACCAACTTCCTCCTCCACTCATCCCCTCCTGCAGTTTCCACCACCCTCTCCCCTGCCCCACTTTATTCTTGTCTCAGCCCTCATCCCCTCCCTTATAACATCCCCAGTTCTCTATTGAAGATCCCCATTTCAGTGCCAGGCTGGGTCCCCAGCCCTCCCCACTAAGGCTGCTCAGGGATTGAATGGAGCGGGAGGCTCTGTTCCTGGAGCAGGTTTGCAGCTGCGACATGCTACGCTTTCACCCCGGCAAAGGGATAGTTTGTCGCTTCTCCGATGGCTTGTTTCCAGCTCAGCCCGAGCGAGAACGTACCTCCTCCCTGCAGCATCTCACAGGTGACCATGTAGCCCAGAATGGTCCCGTTGGGCTTGCGGGGTCTCTCCCAGCTGAGCTGAAGCGAGTCGGGGCTCAGGGCCGTGAAGACCAGGGGTCCCGGCGCACTGGGGGTGCTCAGCGTAAACGGTGAACCTGCGGGAGCAACAGCAAGAGATCAGTGCTGGAGAGGGGGAGAGAAGCAGCAGCCTGAGTCTATGCTGGTCACTGCAGTAATGGGCTGGGGGAGTGAAGGTGCAACAAACTGGGAGCTCACAGAGCCTAAACTACACATGGGGGTGCTGTCTCCATGCCCCTGACCCTCAGAGCACCCTGAGGCCAGCCTCCATACCCCGCCCCCCGGCAGCGGAGCAGTGAACCCTCCACCCCAGCTCATTGCCCAGCCACGGGGAGACAGGAATGGAGCGAAGCCCGGACCATGCCCTCTCACCTGGCACAGGACTCAGCGGGCTCTGCGGATCCACCTGGGACTCAATGGTGATGACGCCCTCTCTCTCGGGGCCCCAGCCCTCCTCGCTTTGGGCCTTCACCTTGAAGATGTAGGAGTGGTTCGGCAGCAGGTCGTCCACCACCACCGAGTTGTGAGTGGGGTTGGGGATGTTCAGTCTGTACACGTCTCCTGGAGCGGGGGAGGAAGGAGAGAGACAGGTGCCACCGAACAGTCACAACGGCAGGACTGCAGCCGCGGTACAGAGCACAGGGGAGTCACCCCAGAGCAGAGTAACCGTCCGTCAAGCCTGTTCTCTTGCCTCTGGCCCTGGCCTGTACAAAGAGCAGACGTGTCCTTACAGGGCCGGCGGCCAGCTACAGCAGGGCTGGGTTTGTGTTTACGGGGTGGAATCCTTCCAAACTCCCAACAGCCTGACCCATGTGATAGGACCCCTCGACCTTTAGAGAAGTCCTTCGAGCTTGGGTACTCTGCCCTCATTGATCGCAGGAGTAACTGGCTCCTTTCCAGACCCAGCTGAAGCACTAAGCTCAATGCATTAGGATAGGGAGGGGTGAGGGTGGGCTGGGGGAAGCATTGGGATGGTAGCTACGGTTACCCCATAATGGCCACTCTATGCCTGTTTGCCATTGCATCTCTCTAGCATCTGCCTCAGGGTCCAGAGCTGGGGACTGGCTCTAAACACTGACTAGAATTAGTAATAGAGAACAAGGAAGGTGAATGAATCAGACTCAGGCCCCTCCTCCATCATTATCTTCTCGGAGATCACTTCACAAATTACAATGAACAAGTCCTCAACACCGGGGGCAGGAATGCTTGAGCTAGTCCAGACAAGGGAAAATGACGCATCAGGAGGATAAATGATTTGCCCAAGGCCACCCAAGAATTCTGTGGCAGAGCTGGGAATACACCCCACCCCTCGCCAAATCCTGGCTCTGCTCAAATCAGTGGTAAAACTCCCATTGGCTTCAGTGGAACCCGGATTCCGCTCTAGATCTCCCAGCCCCATGCTGTACCATGAAGACTCATTCCATGCCCAGGGCCGAGCCGTCAGCCAAACAGGGTTCACTGACCTCCGCTGAGGAGCTGGTACTGCACGCTGTATCCTTGCACCTCTTTCTCGCACTGTGGCTCCTGCCAGCTGACTTTCAGAGAGGTGGGCCCCAGCGCAGAGAACACCAGGCGGGAGGGAGTGTCGGGGACGCCCAGGGCCATTCTGGAATCTGATGCAAGGAGAGAAAGTCACAACCTTGGATTCAAAGGCATGAGGCAGAGGGGGAAAAAAACAGACACACCCCAGTGTGTGATGGTCTTTACAGTCCAGGGAGAATGTGGCAAAACGTCCTCTCTGCAACCATAGGCCGGATCTGCCGAGAACCTACCCAGGGGGGCTTTGGGAGCTGAGCTGAGTGGCCAGGATGGGGGTCTAGTGGTGTCTAAATGGATTCTGACAATGGCGCCCTGCAGTCTCTGGGCTTGGAGAAACACCACTCTGATTCCAGCCAGGGGAGCAAAGGGATTGCTGAGAACATCTCAGCGTTTTCCCTGACAGCCCCTTTGCTCCCCAGCAGGCTTGGGGTCAGGCCTGGCCAAAAACTCACACCCCGGGAAGCACCGTGTCCAGGCAGCTGAGTGCGACTCCTGGCCTTCTGGGGGAAGAGGAAATGCACCCTTGGGGGTGTTCTTTGCCCTGACAGGCCTGCACAAAGATATGGGAGTCAGAGTAGCCATCTGATAACCCTGGGCCTTGCTGCTTGGGTGTTGGGGATTGGGTGGGGGTGGGATCAGAGACCCCATTGGAGAGAAGGGCACAGAGGTGCTGCGAAGGACGAGCCATCCCTACCCCTTCACACATCCACACTGTTAACCCTCCGGCCACTCCTCTACCTTCCACACACTCATCGCCTGCTGCTCCTTCCCCCGCCAGCTTCTCTCTGACCTACCCCCACCCCAACACATACACTCTCCGGGCTGGCAGCCACTCATCAAGGGTGACACTTCCAGGAGGAGACTGTCAACAGGAGTTAAGCACCCAACTCCCATGGGCTTTCAGTGGGGCTCCGGTGCCTAACTGCCCTTTATGCCTTTGCAATCCTCCCCCATCATCTCCAAAGTGCTTCGCAGTCACATGTCCCAGTAAGTGATTCAAGTGGCAAGGGAGGGGAGTGTTGCTACCTCCTGGCTCCCAGGCTGATGCTCAGGTCATTAGGTCACCCTGCTCTCCCAACAAACAGCACCTCCAGAACCAAAGGGTGGGGAGAGTTAAGGGTATCTCTTAATCACAGCCCTCATGGGAGAAAATGGACGCAATGACAAGCAGATTCTCCAAGCCCCTCAGTGCTAGGAACTCTGTGACTCAGCTGTCTTGTGTGTTTCAGAGGGACGTTTTGCACGGGGCACACATTCTCCCCCAGGCCTGTGGAGAGAGACAGAAAACGATTGGCTTGTTAGGAGTGAAGAGGGCAGGACGCTGACGGTGAGTCGATGAGGTCGTTAGAGTGCGGGGTGGGTTAATCAGCTCACAGGGTGTTAACGAGGTCAATGAACCTGCAAATGGAAGGTGGTGTGTGGTGGAGGTGCAACCGGGGTCAGGGGCACAGATCAGCACACACACAAAGCTGGCGGAGGAGAAGAGCAGACAGCTCACAGGCGGATGGGCTGGCGATGGGATGCATGACTGCGGGGAGACACCCACGAAGACACTGGACAAGGCTTTGCCGTGGGCTGTACCTATATACTGGGCAATCCCAGCGGGCCCATCAGTCATGATTATAGACTCCCGAAAGCCATTGCTGGTGTAGGAACCCTTCACCTTTGCCCTGCTCCTGACGCCCACGTCTTGGGGCAGCAGGGCCATCCTGCCAGCATCTTCACGTATGGAAGGGAGAATCCTCCCTGGCTGGTCTACAGCACAGTGGAAAACAGAGAGAGAGAGAGACCACTGAAGGCATCTGAAGCCAGAACAGCCCATGTGCTGGTGCCCCGATACAGAGAGGGCTGCCTTAAGGAAGAGCATGAAAAGGGCTTCTCCAGCCCTGTCCCCATTGCCAGACCGACTCAGACAATTAGAGCTGGAAAATAACCATGGAGATAGAGTAAGAGGCATGGAGGCAGCCTCCCCTTTTCCCAGAAAGCCCTGGGGGGGCCCCATGGAGGCAGCCTCCCCTTTCCCAGGGAGATTGGGGTAGAGGATGGAGGCAGCCCCCCTTTCCCAGAGAGCTCAGGGGGCTATGGAGGCAGCTCCCCCTTTCTCAGGGTGCCCTGGGGGGATGCACAGATGCAGCCCTCTCAGTGTGGCGAGAGGGAGCTCTGGGAAGTAGAGGGAGGCCCCCTGTCTGGTGTGACCCGAGATGGCTCTAAGGGGTAGAATGTAGGAAGACAGGTCCCTGCTATGGCAGAGCAGAGGGGAGGCCCCCAATCTCCAGACACTCACCATATCCTGAGGTCATTGTGCTGTAATCTCTAGTCAGAGACGAGCTGCCCATCAGCCTCCTCTCCTGCTGCATGTGTGAGGTCAGCTGGTTGTAGCTGGCATTCAAAGTCCTGTTCAGGGTGCCCCCGCTCCCGGGGAAGGTGAAATCCATCCGGCCATTCAGCAGATGCTCTGGGAAAGATTGAATTCAGTCAGTCTCAGCAATTGCAGTCTAGGCATTGGGACCAGCCCGTGGCTCCATGCCTCCTGCATCAGCTCTGTCTTGTTCTCCGGCTGTCTGAGAACACAACTCCGGCTCTTCAGACACGTGACAACCGCACAGCCAGCAGCAGGGGAAACAAACAGGACCCTGCACCCCCTGCACGATACCCGACCGACCCGCAGTGCCCAAGGTAACTCCAGAGCTCAGTTTGTCAGGGGGCTGCTAAGGTCCAACCTCACATGTTCTAACGGTCAGATCCCTTGACCCCACCACGTGTTTCTATTTCGTCATGACGAAAGAAGAAGAAATGCCAACTTAAGGAGGCGGCTCCCCCAGATTTCACATGGGAGCCCATCTCAGCCGGACCTGAAAAGCAAACCCCGCTGTTAATGGTCTTTATGAACCTCCTCCTAAGGGACCACCCAAAGGGGCAGCAGAAATCAGGTGGCTCCCAGAGGTTGCTCTCTGAATAATAGTCCTGCAGATTTGCACTGGAACCGGGGGGGTTACTTCACAGCAGTTACTTAAGATGACGAGCGGCCCCTCGGAGGCGGCTGTTCTTAAAGCCTTCACACTGTTTTGATCTGCTCCTTCCCTAAGGGTCCGAGCCTATTGCTGAAGCGAGCTCCTAGCAGGTTCCCAGTCCATGCCCGAGGTGGGCGTTACCTTGGCACTCTCCTGAGCAGACAGACCAGGACAACACTTTGCAAGCAGACTCTGCTACACGTGACCAGTGCCTCATGCCAACACCAACATGGGTACAGAGGGCGTGTTAGGGGGCAGGGCCCAGTTCCACGCTCTTGGCTCGGAGAAGGACGAGACACGACATTCACTGCAGAAGAAGCCGGCCTTCACCTGGTTGGGGCCGGGGCGTCCCGCTCCTCGTCAGGCTGCCGCTGGCTGTGTCGCTGTCCGCAGGCTCAGAGTGGGAGCTATCCTCATGGAGGAGGCCCTCAGTGTCCGAGGAGAAGCGGCTGCTGCTAGAGAGGCGGGGGATCATTTCTGCTGGGAGCCTCCAGGTGATGCGGCGAAGATCCAAGTCCTCCCCTAGCAGCTGCACATATCTCCACCTGGAGCCTTTTGGAACAATTTAAGTACTCATGTTGGCACGGCCTGCTGGGGCAAAGTGGGGAACCTGCCACCGTCGGGCACACTGGGGTCCGCCTCCAGGAGCAGCTGCATGTGTGTAGAGATCACGGGACACTGGGGGTTCAACCTGCCCTGGAGAGACCAGAGCTCCAACCCCATTTCTGTCAGGACTGAGAACAGGGCTGGCAATCTCACTGCATGCCTGTCCCCATCACAGGCACTGCTGGGTAGAACTGTCCTCCCATGCTCAGGAGCGGCCTCCTTGCTCCGTGAAGCTGACAGGTGCACACAATGCTGGCCACCTTGGGGCTGTCCTAACACCTACACTCTACCCTCTGCAAGAATGCATTGATTCCCACAGCAGAGAGAGCACCCGGGGCAGGGGACGCCTCATTCAAGCCACTGTCGAACCTGCTCCAGCCTAGGTCTCCTGTGAGGCTGCCCCAGCTCCACATTACAAGTTGCTTTCGTTCTTCCCATGCGAAATAGCTATTCCCAGCTGAGACTCTGCCACGTTCACCTTAGCACAGGGGCTCTCAAACTTTCTTACTGGTGATCCCTTTCACCTAGCAACGCTTCTGAGTGCGACCCCCTTTTTTATATATTAAACACCATTATAAATGCTGGAGGCAAAGCGGGGTTTGGGGTGGAGGCTGACAGCTCGTGACCCCCCATGTAATAACCTCGTGACCCCTTGAGGGGTCCCAACCCCCAGTTTGAGAACCCCTTACCTTAGCAGCCCTGACATAGCCTGTGGGATGCCCCCGGCGCACGATGGGAGAGACTCCACGATGGGAGAGAACCAGATACCATGGGCCAGTGGGGTTCTTCTGGGTCTTAAGCTGCTATTAGCTGAAATGTCTGCTCCACGCCCCCAGCGAGGTCCCTCTTACTGGCCTTACGTCTAAACTAAGAAACATCCCCAGGAGCTAGGAGGTCAGGACTGCGCTGAGCCCTGATCTTATGGTAACAGGCAGAGGTGCAACCTCTGCTTGCAAAGTTCCTGCCCAGCCATGCCTGGTGGAGGCCGAGCCTCCATCACTCTTCAAAGCAGCGGCACAGAAGCAAGTTGGCATCTCAGCCTCTGCATGGTCCTCCCAGAGCTGGGACATGTCTCTGCCTTCGCAGCAGAATGAGGGTCAAAATGACCCGTGCTGATGCTGTAACTAGTAAATCACTCCCTTGTTTGGAAGGGAGGTTCTCCGCCGGTTTGCTCTCTCGAGTCCCCGTCTCCTGGGGGAGGCTCAGTATTCCAAGCTGTCAAGAGAAATCAACCAAATGCTCTTTGCCAAACCCAGGGCACGTACCGGAGTCGTCGGAGACGCTGGGGCGCTGGCTGCCAGACGGGGAGCGCATCACGTCCGCGCTGTACATCAAGTAGCTGTCGTAGTCTTCGCCGCCCTCGGCGTCGATGATCGGGACGTCAGGGATGATGGGAACTGCGAGGGGCAGGCAGAGAGCGTCATCAAACACGCTGCCTGTGTGGGTCCCTCCCATGCCAGAGGGAAACCACCCACCCAGATGCCACAGGGACGGGCATGTTAGCAAGGAGGAGAGTTGTCAAGCCCCGCTCTGCAGGCCAGTAGAAGCACTCACTGGACATTGGACGCCTGGGCTGCGTGGCGAGGTTGATTGTAGCTTCACGCTCAGGCCCCCAGCCGGCTCCATTCTTGGCCTTCACCGTGTAGCGGTACGGCTGCGACTCCCTCAGGTTTTCTATCAGAACCATGCGCTTCTTTGGCTCCTCAATCAGAACTTTCTTCATGGGCCCAAAGGGAACTGCAAGGAAGCACACGCCCATCCAGTAAGGTCATCTCTCTCTCTCTGTGTCACTCTCACACACACACACACACACACACACACAAACTCCCCTCTCTCCTCTCCTGCCGTTGTATTGGACTAGCCAACTTTACTCTCCCACTTGATACGGAAAACAGCAGAATGACAGCCCAAAGGCCCAGTGTCACACCCCACCCTGGCCTGTGCACACACGCACCTGCTTTTTCATTTGTGCTTGCCGCAGCTGCAGTGCCTGTACTGCGCATGCAGCTCAGGCCCTCGGCCAGCAGCCTAGCTGCTTCACAGGGCTCACTTCTGCTTTCATCGCTGTGCTTTGCTCCCAGATGGCCTCTACACTGCACCAGTACCTCCGTCCTCCTTGACGGCCTCAGACTGCAACCCCAGATCCTGTCTGGAGAGCTCCATGGAGCCCCGCCCAGGGCCAAAGGTCTCAATGAGACGCAGGTGCAGAGGTGGGTGATGTTACGGGTCATGCAGTCCGCCCTCCTGAATGTCTGCTTCTGAGGGTGTAACTCCACTTCTGGGAAGCTCCCAAAGCGAAAAAGCAAATGACCCTCCAGTAGGGGCTTTCCCAGGGCATCATCCCTAGACTGTCCCCAACGCCCACCGAAGCCAGATAAGGTCAACGAGAGCTGAGGTGCTCAGGACCTCACAAGACCATGTCCTTAATACTGAATGTCTGTCCTGGGTTCTGGCATCCCAGCACCGCCCACCTCCCCAACAGCCTGTGCTCTCTCACTCATCGTAACATGGGCTGCTCCCAACCCCAGGTCATGGATCCGGGGTGGGAGCAGCAAATCACTAGGGACAGCTGCTGGCTGTTTCTGCCAAAGTCTTAGCGTCTCAGTCCGATGGAGACGCCTCTACAGGACCGTTCGGCCAGGGGCAGCCCTCTCTTACTGTTGTCCTCATTGACAAGTCCGTAGCTGACTTCATAGGCCGTGATCTCCCCGTTGGTCTCGGCAGGCTCAGCCCAGCTCAACTGCGTCACAGTGGAAGAGACGACATTGAAAGCCAGACGCCCGGGTTCGCTGGGAACTAACAGGAACAAGAGCAAAGAGGCAGGGTTATAAACAAGCATGAGGGGAGGGCTGGATCTCTCTGGACTAAGGGAAGCGTGGCTCGGCTCGGCTGGCTTGATCTGGGGAGATCTCCGCACTGACTGTGGCACCACCCCATGATTTTTTTACACCAGTTGCTCCGGAAGGTGCTGGAAAACGCATCACAGAGTCTAGGGCGTCTATACCCTTCCATGTGCCTATCACTGCCCATGTCCGTGACAGACTGTCTTTTCCTCTCTTCCCGCAATTTGGTTCCTTCTGATGGGCCCCCTGGAGGAAGGTATCTTGATGGAAGGAAAAGTCTTGCCAGCCACAGACCAGAGATAGAAGGACACGAGACATGCCACTGGGTCTCACACAGTGTGGCCGGCCTCCCACTGCTTCATTCTCACACCCTCAGACATTCCCCTTCGGCGTCTATTCCACTGCCACTCATGGAGATGTGGTACACAGCGTTCAGAAGCACAGTAACAAAGAGGATTTATACGAAGTGGGCACTAGTGGTGGTAGATGTGTTCACAACTAGGTGAAACTTTTTGAGCAAAACCTTCTTTTGGCAAAAAATGCAATGAAACGTTTCACGAGTTCATGTTGATTTCGTGTAATTGTTTTGATAAAAAAATCCTAAACCTTTCATCTCAACACTTGAAATCTGGAATGTTTCCATTTTTCCATTTCAAAATGACTTCTTGTTTCAAAACTTCCTGTCATTTTTATTAAAAAAACAACAATCAGAAATGCTTAAAAATGCTTGAAACCCAAGTGAGATGTTATATTTGGGGTAAAAGAAAATGTTTTGATTAACCCCCAATTTTATTGCATTTTATTCAGTTCTTTTGATTTTTCGGAATTGCTAGTGAACCGAAAAATCCCTTATTCCTCTAGCTCCATTCAGAGCCTCATAAGACGCCCAGCTGGCACTGAGTGATAGGAATCCTGTGACCAATATCTCAGGTTTCCATTTCTTTGGGGTCTTCTTCTTTTTCTTTGTTTCCACAGCAAGATTTAAATAAACAGCCATCCCCAGCTACTGACCGGGGCAATACAAGATGAAGTAAGATGTTCAAATTAGTACCCGGAGAAGCAAATACTCTTCCATTTATGAGGCTATGAGCAGCTCTTGGATCTATAGCCCTTTGTAACACAATCACACAACATGTTTCATCTTCATTAACCAGTTCATCCCCACAACAACCCAGTGTGAACAGCAGGGGAATATCCCCATTACCCCCAGTGATGAGAATGGGACAAAACACCTGGGCACATGGGGCTTGAGTTTAATCACTGGGTATGGAGGGGGCTCGTCAGTTTAAAAAAAACCATGGCCTATAAGGGTATGTCTGCACTGCACCAGGGAGTGAGTCTCCTAGCTCAGGTCCACAGACTTCTCACTGCTGGTAGCAGAAACTCAAATACTCCTGTCTCCCAGGCCTGTGTGCAGACCACCAGATTGTGCCTTTTAAAAGACAAGGTTGTCCTGCAGACATTTCCAACGAGGCATCAGCCTTCAATTCATGGGACAGGGTTTGGTGTCCTCTGGCCACATCAGCTGGCCGCTAGGATCTAATCCCCACAAATGCCACGCGAGCCCGTGGGAACAAGCTGGTGTGGAGCAGCTCACCATCCTCCAGGGTGCGGCAGTAGGTGATATCCGAGTAGGGCCCCTCGCCCATGTTGCTGTAGGCGCAGACCTGCATCTCATAGTCGCAGTAGGGGTAGAGGTTATTCAGCTCTGCTGATGGCACTGTGGAATTCATCAGCCGGGCCTCTGACTCAGGGTCCCCTTGGATCCAGTACTTCACCTATCATCAAAGGGAAAACTGTAAGTACTTCTCCCCTCCCCATTCTCTTTCAGTTCCTCTTCCCAGCCACCAAGAGCGATTATAAACCAGGGGCCAACTTCACACAACTCGCGGCCTCTGGCAGGGTGGGGCAGTGAGTGTTACACAGAGCAGGATGCAATGGTCAGAGAAGACCCTGCACCGATGAAGCCCTATTTTGAGAGAATAAGTGGCGCACAGTCTGCACAGGGAGGAGTTTCACCCTACATTCAACACTGATCATCTAGTCCAGTGCACTCCCAGTGCTGGATTGTTCCCTCCTGGACATTTCCTGGAGCTTTGCCTAGATTAGCTCTTTCTGTGCTAAGTGATGGAGTTTGCCCCACTTTCCCTGGCAGAAAGCTCTGCCTGCTATTCCCTCATGCTCCTAGCAACACCCTTTTAGGAGAGCAGTGAGAACACAGCAGCCTTTCCCTGCTGGAGAAGTGTAACTTCACATCTGGAATACTGTGTACAGATGTGGTCTCCTCATCTCCAAAAGGATATACTGGAATGAGAAAAGATTCAGAGAAGGGCAACTAAAATGATTAGGGGTTTGGAACGGGTCCCATCTGAGGAGAGATTAAAGAGGCTAGGACTTTTCAGCTAGGCAAAGAGAAGGCTAAGTGGGGATATGATAGAGGTCTATAAAATCATGAGTGATGTGGAGAAAGTGAATAAGGAAAAGTTATTTACTTGTTCCCGTAATATAAGAACTAGGGGCCACCAAATACAATTAATGGGCAGCAGGTTTAAAACAAATAAAAGGAAGTTCTTCACACAGCGCACAGTCAACCTGTGGAACTCCTTGCCTGAGGAGGTTGTGAAGGCTAGGACTATAAAAGAGAACTAAATAAATTCATGTTTAAAAGAGAACTAAATAAATTCATGGAGGTTAAGTCCATTAATGATTATTAGCCAGGCTGGGTAAGGAATGGTGTCTCTAGCCATTTGTTTGTCAGAGGGTGGTGATGGATGGCAGGAGAGAGATCACTTGAATGTTACCTGTTAGGTTCACTCCTTCTGGGGCACCCCGTTTTGGCCACTGTTGCCAGACAGGATACCGGGCTGGATGGACCTTTGGTCTGACCCAGTATGATCATTCTTATGTTCTAAGGGAAATATGTCTGAGTCCCCAGTGGGCTCCACCACTCAGGCACGATTAGCCGCTACTGCTCAGGAAAGAGACACTGAAAGGGTAGGTGTCGCAGGTCACTGTGCCTGGGCAAAGCTATTCCGGAACTATCCGAGACAGGATATGTGTCAGAGAAGGAATGAGTTGCAGTGGCTGAACGGGAGGGGCGTGGAAAGGGTTGGAGTAGCTGGGCACAGAGGAGCTAAGGGTCGAGGTTCCTTGACAAAGGTGAGCAGGGAAGATTGGCACTATGCCTGGCTCTCCCCTGAGCTACACGTTCTTTCCCTTCCACCCCCGCCCCCCCCCCCCCCCCCCCCCCCCCCCCCAAGCCCCCCGGGGGCCCATGAGAGGGAAGCCCCCCCGATTTGTTATGATGAGAGAGAATCCACTCTGGACATCCCGCTCCCATCCATTAAGCTCTACGCGAGCTCATGCACCCACGATGCCCTCTCACCTTCCGGCACCTTCTCTCCCCTCCCCCGCTGCAGAATGAACGCTCATTGGACTGGAGTGGCCATGACGCCCCAGGGGGAGGAACCTGTATAGCCCTTACCTTGTACCCAATGGGTTTGCCAGGCGGTGGTAACCAATTGAAGCGGATTTTCCTGGAGCTTAGAGCTTGGGCATTTGGATTGAGCGGTGCACCCAGCTTGCCTCTGGGAGACTGAGGGAACTGTCCCTGGCTGGTTGGGATCTGGATGCCATCCACAACCTCTGCAGGGGAGAGAGCGAAATGTCACAAGTGCATCAAGGACCATCCCTCAGGAGGACGGCGGGACAATGGGAAAACCCACATCCCCGCTTCTCCAGTTTAATCAGTGCTTTACGGCCATTAGGTCTCAAGCCATCCCCGAGGAGCCAATCAGTATCCGCTTCACTTTGCAGAGAAGGGAAACTGAGGCACACAGCATCAACGTGACATGGTCACACGGCAAGTCGGAGCAAATCAGGAATAGAACCCAGGCATCCTGTCCCCGAAACTAGCCGCCGAGCCATACTGCCTCTTCTGTGATGCACCTGGGGCTTGTGCCTCAGAAACGAATCCGTGTATACGCCAGCTGCTTGGCCTGGCTTTCTGGGAGCGTTTGGCTTTTCTATTGTGCATTTTAAAATGCTTCAGTAACGGTTCCTCCTTTGGATCACAGTTCCACGAAGCCGCTATGAGAGTGTCCCTTTGTCACGCTCTACCCAACAAGAGAGGGGAATACACAGCAGTCTCTGATAGGGCCTGAAGTACAACCCAAACATATAGCCTGTCTCACGTGGGAAACACCACTCCACGTGTGGATGCACAGGTATCTAAACCCCACGGAGCCCCACGGGACTAAAACATTAACGGTGCAGACAGTACTACGTGGTTTATCGACTCCCCCAAAACACACTGCTACCTGTCCCCAGATCCATGGGGAAAGGAAACCAATTCCACTTCGGTTTGCAGTTCACATGATCCATCTCCTCCCAGTCTCTGCACATGTCTACCACTAGGGGGAACCAAAACTATATCATTAACTACACCAGCACAACATGCAAAACCTGCAAACAGCTCCACTGCTACAAGGATCAACAACCCCATAACGCACCTTTTAAGGTCTGGCGGTCCTACTCGTGCCTATCACAACTGGATGGGGCATCTCATCTAGTGCATGAAATGCCCAACAACTACTATGTGAGTGAAGCCAGACAACCACTAGGCTCTCAAATGAACTCACACAGGAAAATGATAAAAGGCGAAACCAGCCTGTCACCTGTGGGTGAACATTTTCACCAAGCGATCTCTCTATATCTGACCTTTGAGTCCCGATCCTCAAAGGAAACCTGCACAATACTTTCAAAAGATGAGCTTTAAATTCAGTACTCTGCCAGACACTAAAATCATGGACTGAACAGAGACACTGGATTTATGGCTTATTACAACAATCTATAACCCACTAACAACCCTCCCCCAGTGTCCGCCCCCCATGACCGGAGAAGTGTTAATGAGTCACTTCATCTTGAGTGATCCCTTGAAATATAGGTTTAATACTCATGCTAAACAATCTGTTGCACCTTGTATGTAGCTGTGGCGCTCCGAGTACCTTTCCCAGACCTGAAGCAGAGCTCTGGGTAAGTGCGAAAGCTTGGATCTCTCACCAACAGAAAATGGTCCAATAAAAGATGTCACCTCACCCGCCTTGTCTCATCCACTAACCCAGGCAGCTGACCTGCACCATACTGAGGCAAGGGCATTGCCCATGGAGGGAAAGGAGCATCTCTGGTAGCTTAGGCCACACATCTGTACACATCTCTGGTGTGACACAGTGTAGTGATTACACGCTTTGCACGACTTCTTGCACGTCATTCATTCTGCCAGCAGCACCTGGCACAAGAACCAGGTGATGCAGGAAAAGCGTGGTTCACCGGTGGCACACCCACCTGGGTCGGTGATGGTCACCATGGTCTGTGGGTATTTGCCGATCTTGGCGCCGTACTTGGGGCTGAGCAGATCCACGGCAAACTGTTTGAGCTGGCGGTTCTGCAGAAGGGCATCGATCTCGGTCAGCTCCAGCAGTGCCACCTGCACCTCCTTCTGCATCTCCCCAGGCTGGAAGACCAAGTCACCCTCTGCGAAGATATAGTCCTGGGAGAGGAGAAGAAAGAACATGCTAATTAGTTTATTGCCCCCGCAGCCACAGCATCCTCAGGGCACGGCTCATTGCTGAGTCCTTCCCCACATTGCATCCACAGGACAAGGCACACCAGTGTGCCCACCCTCTTCTCCATCCACAGGACACAGCTCATCAGTGTGGTGCCCCCGACCCTCCACACAGCCAGGGAATATTGCTCAGCAATGTAGCCAGTTTAGAAAGGAACCCACGTAGCCATATTCTCACGCAATACGAACACAAACACCCACTCCCCTCTCTAGTGCTATCACTCCTGCAGAATAGTCTATACAGCAGGACCTCTCCAAGCTGACCCTGCTGCAGGAGGCTTTGCAGGACATGACCAACACAGGATTCCTGGTGGGCAACTTCCTGCTTTATCCTGGTTTTTCCAAACAGTCCATTATCACAAGCACGCCAGAAGGCTGGTCAAGATGACAGAGAGAGCGACATTTTTACTAGCCACAACCCCAGGCCTCCAACAAGCAAACCTGGTGGGACAGAGCTGGGAAGGGAAAGCGTGAGCTCCTGGCTCCATTCTGCACTCAAACCTCTAGGTCACATCTCTCCTGCCCTGCCTCCTCCCCTCTGAGTATAGGCACCTTTCATTCATTTTGACTGGGATCTGTCTGTGCTGTGGCAGCCCCTGTAATTACCGGTCCCCGCTTGCTGGGTTTCACACCACCACGCTCAGATCCACCAGTACCAAGGAGCACAGTCCTCACCTTGCCATCCCTGCCGGTGAGATCGCGAGTTCTGTAGGTGATCTGGGACTTTCCGTTTTCCAGGATCTCCCGACGCACAGGGATTCTGGCCACCTGGTCGAAGCGGCTGTAAGAGTAGGCTGGCTGCAGAAAGGTGATGATGCTGCTAGCTGAAAGGAGTCAGATAGGTGGATCGTGTGAAACAAATAAATATCTGATGGAGGCTTCTCAATCAAACACACACACACACACACACAAACTGAATAGAGCTGGGTTCTTTAAAGCCACCATACTGTCAAAGACATTGGCAAAAAAACTGTCGCAAAAGACCTGAGGATCCAGTAGTCTCAGCAGTGCAGTTTCTAAGAAGAAACACCAGGAGGAAAGATGGAATTTGGGGCATCACTCAGAGATTATGTAAAAGTTGAGAAAGAAAAAGGGGGTGAAAGAGGAAGGTCAGGGAGAAGGAACCCCAAAAAGGAACAGAGGAAATCTGGAGTTATCCCTTCACGCCCAACTAAAAAGTCTCTCCGAGCCTCATGATCGAAGGCTTCTGCTGAAAGCACGAGCCATCTAAGCAGGGATGAAGGCTGCTGACCAGGACAGGACAGGAAGGGAGCTGTGAGAAATTCTCCTTCCCTTCTTCCCTTCAAATCAAGATGATCACTAGGCTGGAGACAGGAATCCCTGTGTGAGCGTTTCCAGCCTGTGTTTTGCAGGAGCTCAGACTAGATCAGAATGGTCCTTTCTGGCCTTAGGAGCCATTCATCTAGGTCTGAGAATTTCTTCTCATATCCCCCTCCGCCCTCCTCACCTTGCTCTTTGATTATGGTGATATTGACGAGCTTGCGTCCAATTTTCGCTGTCCCCATGGGGACCTCAATCGCCTCCACCTGCAACTGCTTCTCATCATCATCTTCCTCCCTGATGAAGAGTGGGACCCGGACGTCCACCAGCTCCACACCTTCCTGGAACTCCACCATCCCGTGGGCATCTGCGCAGGCAGAGAGAGTGAAAGAGCATATCTGGGAGGGTCCCTCCGCACAAACCCCTATTTTGCCTTGATCAATAAGCTCAACACCCGCCTCTTACCTTGGTCAGAGGTCACGGTATAGTAACCCGGCGTCACCTTCAGCTCATTGAAAGCCTCCTGAGAGACATGTTTCGCTGTCACTTTCACGATCTCCGTCTTGGACGAAAGGGGAGCGGTGAGCACCGTGTCCACAATCGTGTGGTCCTGCCTGCAGCCCAGTCAGGGGGAGGAGAGAAAGAAGTTCACGCCCTGCCCCTGTTGTGACAATCAGATGCTTCTGCCAACCAGCCATTCAGAGCACTAGTCAGCCATCAAAGCTTTCAATCAGCCAATACACACGCACCACGCACAGACACCTGCACAGGTGAGGAGCGCAGAGACGAACGGAGAGACAGACAGAGAGACGTGAACACTCCACCTACCTTTTCCCAGCATTGGGCTGCAACCTAGGGAAAAAACAGACCAGCAAGCGTGAATATCCCCACCAAATCCCACTTAGGGAGCCGTGAAGGTCTCTATGGGCAGGTCTACACTACCCACCAGATCGGCGGGTAGCAATCGATCTATCGGGAGTCAATTTATCGTGTCTAGTCTAGATGTAATAAATCTATCCCCAAGCGCTCCCCTGTCCACTCCGGTACTCCACCGCCGTGAGAGGCACAGGCGGAGTGGATGGGGGAGCAGCAGCAGTTGACTCAGTGCCCTGAAGACGCCACAGTACGTTGACCTAAATACATAGACTTCAGCTATGCTATTCTTGTGGCTGAAATTGCATATCTTAGATCAATCCCCTCCAGCCCCCAGTGTAGACCAGGGTTAAGTATCCAGAGTGTCTATAGCAGGCTAGAGCTATGAGAGCTGCTCCGCTGGCTCCAGCCGCAGAGCACCCCCATGAGACCACTGAAGGCAGGAGTTCAAGTCCCACCTCTGACTTTTCTCTGTAGCTCCAGTTTCTGTCCTTGCTCTTGTGCAATGTGGGGCACACGATGGCAAGCTCTGAAGAGACCCCACATACTGTGGGATGCAGCCTCAGTCTCTGGCTAGCAAGTTTCACACAGGGCATCTCTCTGCTTTGTCCTCCAGAGCCGCTGACCCCCAGCATCATTTCCTACATGTCCTGCTGCTCCCTAGGCCCCAACTTTTCCAGACACCATAGCAGACATGCTCAGGGATGTGGTTTACAAAGAGTTAACCTTGGGGGATGATTCTCCCAGGTGAGAGGAGGATACCACATTTACAAGGCCAAAACCTGGTCCTCACTGCAGTCTATGGGAATTTTGTCACTGACTTCAGCGAGACGTGATTAGACCTGGAGCATTTTAGCCACATGTACGGAGCCAGAAGTAGTCCAGAGAGCCCAAGGTGGCACCTTTGGGAGGCCCATGGCAAGCATGTGAATCCCTGGCATGCACATCACAGATCTAGGGGTACCACTGCACCCGGGCTGCTGGGAAGGATTACTCCTCTGAAACTGCCCAGGCAGAGATTAGGTGCTCCTCTAGGTCAGTGTGCCCACCCTGGGGTCGAAACTGGGAGAGTTTTCAGCCCTGGGTGCCCTGTGCCCTCCCTTCTTCACAGCACCCCTTCTGGGTCGCTCTGTCGCTGGGTTGCTCACCTGAACTTGGTCTGCTGGAGTTTGTGGGCCCCGGAAATGTGCTTGTAAACATCGTTCAGCTGTAAGGAGCAAGAGAGTCTGTTACAGCCCCCGGAGAATCAGCACAGCAGGCACTGTGCTGCCAGCAAACTGAGCAGGCTCCACTCAGCTCTCTCCTTACCTACAACCTCAGCCTCCTGCCCACTTCTCTGTACCACCCCAGCCAGAGAACCCAGGGCTTTCCCCTCCTCCATACTGTCCTCGAGAGGGAGGCAAACCCCCGGTGGAGAGAACCTCCTCGGCAAGACGAGCCCTTCAGAATCCACGTCTGCTTCCATCCGCTCCCCAGCCCCGTTGGTTGCACCCAACCGGCTCCCTGCTTCCCTTGGCCCTAGCCACAGAGCCTCAGCTCACCCTGGCTGTACCTGCCTCCCTCACCCCAAAAGGCAAAACCCAGAGAGAGCGGTTTGGCCCCTTACGTTCTCCTCCACCTCCTTGCGCAGCTGCTCACACTCCCGGGTGTCCGGTTTCATGAGGTTCTGGGTGAAAAGCCGGGCCAGTCTCAGGGAGATGCCGTAAGGAACTGGAGAGAGGAACCCCTGGTCAGACCCCCTCACTGTCAGTCAGAGAAACCAGCCCGTGAACAGCTGGGAGCCAGGACACGCTGGAGCTCTGGGGGCTCACACCCCAGCCAGCAGCGCCTTGTTTCCAGGGCTCGGATAGCTCCCACGGTGCTCAGACCATCAGTTGCTGCAACCAGTAAGTGCTGGGCAAGACACAGCCAGAGCCCAAGGTAGGCAGCTGGATGAGGAGCCGTCTCAGCAACCGCTCTGGGTGATCCCTTCCCTCACCGCTCCCAGGGAGAGTGGAAAGCTGAATCCAGGCAGCAGCCTGCTGAGCTAAGGCAGCAGGTGGAGATGGGGCATCTGCTTGGAAGAGCTGTTCTAGGCTGGAACGTCTGGGGCTGCTCACGGCAGCGGGCCCAGGGGGCCTTCCCAGTCACTGCGACAGAAACGGGGTGTACTCTGTGAGGCAGGCATCTATCCCTCGGGGGCGGGAGAAGAGAAAGGGAAGGGGAGTCTCCTCACATTTGGGGTGCTGTCCTGGGAAAGGAGCTAACTAGGACCTGGGGGTAGTAAAGGGCCAGAAGGAGACCCTAAGGCAGCCAAACTCTCTTCCCATTCGGCGTCAGCAGGGCCACGCACAACCCCCCGGCGTTAGCACTCACTCAGCTCCTGGGGGTTTGTGGCAGCGTAGGAGGAGAGGCCCGGTTTGTGCACGTTGTTGTTGATCTTCCAGCGGACGGTGTCCCGGCCCTTCAGGGAGCCGCTGCGCACCATGGGGGTGTCCAGGTGGTCCGAAGCCATGAGGCTCTGTCGCAGCATGTAGTGATCCTCTTTGAAGCCCACAGTGCGGCCTGCAGGGCGAAGGGGGAGCAGGGTAAGGCCCAGAGGGCTCCAAGGCTCGGGCTCTGCCCTGCTCTCTCACGGTGCTGGTGGGAGGAGCTGGGTTGACCAGCCCCGCCTCGTTTATCCACAAAGCAGGCTCACCTGTCACCCTGCCCTGCTGGGGAGCTCCGACGCCATGGCCCAGCTCATCTGTGGCTTCTCTGCTAAGTCGCCAGCAAGGGGCCCATTAAACCCTCCTCTCTCTGCAGTGGCTGCAACCTCTTCCTAGCCCCTGTGGAACTTATCCCTCCTGAGATCCCTGCCCCCAGGAGACCCTCGAGCCATCCACTGCCTGAAGTTCGGTGCTTTGCTCGTTATTGCATGTGACAAGCCCAGGATGCCAGCAGCATCTGCGCAGAGCTGGCATGGCTCATGGGGGACCACGGTGCATCATGCCAACGGGACAGCCTGGGTGTCCGCTGAACAAACAGTGCCCGTTCAGCTCCCTGGCTCTGTCCCACAGAGAGCACACACAGCCCCTCCAGCCTCCCACCAAGGCCACTGACTAATGGGCTCCACTATGAACCTTTGCTCAGTGGAGCCTTTCAGGCACGTGAAGGGTTAACCCCACTTAGGGGTCTTGCTCCCGCCCAGTCCTGTCCCTTCCTATCGGTCCAGAAAGCGCACCCCTCTCTGAAAGTGGTTCCCCTCCCCCCAGAACAAGGTACCTCGTGCACAGCAGGGTAGCAGGGCCAGGCAAGCCTAGGAGACAAAAAAACAGAAATGGAGAGTCCCTCTATGGCCAAGAGCTCCTCGAAGCCCAGTGCCGAAAGAATGCTCCCTCCCATGCTGCAAGAGGGTCAGATCAGCAACAGGAAGCCATTGGAGGCGGGGCGTGGATATAACTTGTAGGGTCTCCATGTGGGACGGCAAGAGCTGCCCACCCCATGTCATCGTTCCCCTGGGAATGCGGAGGCCAGGTCTCTTTGCCTCCCCGACCCGTCTCCCTTAGCCCCCATGACATCCCGGCCGGTGCACACGACAGCACCAAGGGGGACAGCTGCAAATGCCTCAGCAGGGCAGGGCAGGCTTCCATCCTAGTCTAGCCTTGCCCTGGGGGGCGGGGGAATCCCTGCCCGCACTGCTCACAGAAACCGTGCTAAGCAACAACCCTGCTGGAGCATGGAGACTATGTGGAAGAGATGTCTTGTCTCCTTCCCCCACTTCTGGGGGAGCTTCGGTCTTAGAGGGAATGCGTGTTCCCCTCTGGCAAACGCTGCATTTGGCTGGGTCGGCAGGGGGTGTTTAGATACCACAGAGCCACCATGGCCTCTGCTGTGTTAACCGCCCCCCGTAGTGTAGCAGCATCCACAGCCAGGCAGTTATTGCTCTGGAGACCCCTGCAAAATGACTCATTTGGCAGCAGGCCCACAAATCCAAAGGCTTAAACCACAGAGCAATTGCTGTTCCTCATGGGCGAGTGTGTTTACCCTGAGGGGGACACAGCCATGGATGTGCCAGGACCGTTTGGCACCCGCCGGCTCCAATCTACCTCCTACTGAAACCACGGCAAAACTCCCCTCACTTCCAAAGGGAACTGGCCTTCGTTCCCCCCAAATGACATTACACTCAGACCATTTGGCTTCCTGGCTGGATCAGCAAAGGCACGGCGGGGCCTTTTGTAAAGCGTCTTCTGAGAGATGGGTCTGAACAGCTGCTTTCCAATAGCTGGGATTTCAGTCTCCAGCCTTGGATAGTTCCCCTGTGTCTGTCCCGGGGGGTCTGAGTGCCGCCCCACACAGCGGGACCCGGACCTCACCTTGCAACAAGCGCAGTACTTCCAGCAGAGCAGCAGCAGCAATCCCAGGAGTAACATCAGGAAAATGAGCAGGGGAATGAGCCACAGGAAGCTTCCTGGTGGGCACTCTGCAACCAGCAACAACAAACTAGCGGTTAATTGAGAGCAGCAGGACCCAGCCTGTCTGGGGTGGGAAGAGAGGGAGAGGGAAGAAGAGCAGAGGCAGAGAAAGGGATGGTGGGGGGTGGGGGGCAGGCCAGAATTCTCCTTGGCCTGGTAATGTCCCTGCGACTGCCCCAAGTGCTAACAGAGACACCCACAAGTGCCAGGCAAGGAGAGAGGGCTGCCAGCTCTTCATTCACTTCTCTAGCATGTAGCCAGTTCAAAGCCAGCCTGGGGCAGGAGTGACTGAAAAATGCTCCCAGCTGATGGCTGTTGGGTGGCCGGTGTGGGATGAACTGGGGGGAATCTCAGTCCAGTTCCCAGGGCACAAGATCCAGCTCCCAGGAACCATCCCCATGGGCGCAACCAGGCCCCTCTGCTGGCAGCCTTGGCCGAGCGACCACAGCCTGGCCAAATCACTTGAACTATTTGTACAACTCTACCAATGCGCTCGGGGTGCTACAGACAGGCGCAAAGACAAGCCACAGGCTGGAAGCATCTGGGGGCTCAGTAAGAGGGTCCCTCGATATTTCAGCTCATTGCTGTGGGGGGCGCTTCCCTTTGCAGGGCAGGCAAGTCGGGGTTTGCAGGTGTCGGACGTGAGCAGCAGACTGAGCCACGCTCCTGGCCTTGAGGGGGCCCCGTAGGGCAGCGAGAGGGAAGCTTGTACCTTCCTCGGCCCATGCTGGGCCTGTGCTGTGGATGGGGAGGCTCTAGCCCTCTGAGATGCTACCGTTCACTAGCCCCAAGTTCATACACTTCATTAAGAGAGAAGCGGCCTCTAGAACGGAGGGCGCTCAGACTTAGTGTTTGCAGCCCCGATGCCCACAAGGGGCAGAGAGAGGGGTCGAGCTTGGATCAGCGGCTGGCATGGGCACAAGGCCCTGCTAGCTCTGAGCCTTAGCCACACCTCCTCCCCCGCACCGGGGCACCGCTCACCTTTCTTCTTCTGCACCAGGATGGTGTTGTTGTGCAGCCAGCCGGGATCCCCTTCCAGGGTGTAGTGGTAAGTGCAGTCGTCCTCCTCGTCCTGGAACGAGCAGTACTCGTTCACCTCCTTCGCTAGAGAGAGAGGGAAGGGAGACTGTTGTCATGGGAGGTAGCACCCAATACCTTTTGCATACGTAGCCATACTTGAACATAAAACCTTCAGAAACAGACTTCAAAGAGTCACTGCAGAACTCAAATTCATTTGCAAATTGAACACCATTAATTTGAGCTTGAACAGGGACGGGCTGGCTCATTACAAAAGCAATTGTCCCTCTCTTGGTACTGACACCTCCTCCTCGATCATTGGGAGTGGGTCACATCCACCCTGAGCGAATTAGCTCTGTCCACACTGGTTCTCCACTTGTGAGGTAAATACCTTCCCTTCAGGTGTCAGTATAATCATGCCTGCATCTGTCCTTTTCACTCCATGCATCTGAAGAAGTGGGGTTTTTTTACCCACCAAAGTTTATGCCCAAATAAATCTGTTAGTCTTTAAGGTGCCACCAGACTCCTTGTTACCTTTTTGCAGTTCATCCACCATCTGGATCCTGAAAGGGCAGTCCTTGCATTTCTGCCCCTTCTTCTCCCCGGTCCCCCAAGCCTGGCACTGGACGCAGCTTCGAATGTCTTCGCACACCCCCAGCACGCCCTGTGCACCAGAGACATGACATCAGATGGTGAGAGGGAGGGACAACGTCGGACTCTGGAGGATGAGTGTTGGAGACAATTCATGTGCTCTCGTCAGATTAAGGGCAGGAGTGGAGAGGGGACATCAGACTTGGGGGGGGATGGACGACTAGAGTGAAAGTGTGTAGAGGTGACATACAAAGAGTGACTCTGCAGCAGAAGGTGAGTGGGAACCCAGCTCAGCTCAGTTCAAATCCCTTTACAGACTCAAACTGAAACAATCCCAAACAATCCTGGATGCGTTTCTTTTTGGGAGGTGGAATTTGGAATCTGAACCCAGATCTAGATTTTGGCAGCTGGCTCCTAATTTCTACAGTGGGCAAAACCAAAACCCCAGGTTCAAACACGTGCACGTACGCACACACGCACGCAATGCATGGTGTATCAACCGAGATGGGGTCTGGATCAAAACTTTGTGACCCAGAGCCTAACTTTCCCAAACGTAGGAGATATTTAGATCCGGGGTTTTGAATCAGCCCCATCTCAGTAAAATAGTCTACACTGCTATTCTGCCCAGAGGTAGCAGCTCTCATCGGAGGATCTCAGAGAGCTTTCACAGACATTAACAACCTGAATCTCCCACACCCCTGAGAAGTAGCGAAGTATATTCCTCACTTTAAAGTTGGGGAAACCAAGGCACGGGGAAGTTAAGTGTCTCAGAGTCAGAAATAGAAATCAGGAGCTAAATCCCAGACATGTGCACTAACCACTAGGCTCGCTCCCTTCCTGTAAACGCATATCTTGGTATACTGTTGTATTTATCAGTTGAATAGCATCTGTGAGCTAAACAAACCTGCTAAGAGCCTTCTGTGGCCATTCAGCAGCCCCACTAGCCTTGCTGCCCAAGGAGGGAAACCATTCTAACGAGCCTGAGGAGAGAGCAGGACCATCCCCAGGAGACTGCTTCCAGCATGTATGTGCACTTGGCCTTATTTGGGGTTCCCCCCCAGCCCTCTCAAGAGTCCCACATTCCCCCCCAGGCTCAGGAGCCAGGCTGGGAGCAGAGAGGTGATGCATTTGGAGTACTGGTCTCTGACCATCGAGCTGGGAGCCTTACCAGGGAGTAGCTGATTTCACAATTGTCATCTATGTACCGAGAAGACTTGTTGCAGATGCACCTGCCACATTCACATCTCCCACGGCCATTGCAGATCCCCTGCAGGAGTAGAAGGGGCCAGGATCAGCCACTGACACTAGTAATAAGCCCTCACTTAGTGCTGCTGGTAACAAAGGTCCTAGAGCAGCGACTCCCCTTCAGTGTTGCCCTGTCAACCTCTTCCCCGCCATCCCTATGACTTAGACAGTGACACCACCTGGGATACAAATGATACAGTCCATCAAATCCTCATGCATCAGGGCAGGAGCTGATCATCAGCTGGGGTCAGGAAGAAACTCCCCCACTCACAGGATAGCACTGGGCTAGGGAGAGCATTGTGCCACCCGCAGCCACACTTGCTTCTCTCAGTCCATCCAGCACCCCAGCTTAATTGGAGCCAGATCTCTCTTGGACCTGGAACCCTTTGGATCCAGAGCAGCAGGAAAGTCATCCCCAGCCCTCCCCCTCCCCAGCACGGAACCATCCCGCACTCAGTAACCTACCCCTTTGCTGTCGATGCAGGTGTCATTGCTTGTGGGGCATTCACAGCCAGGGCCCCCCCAGCCACTTTCACATGCACACTGACCCATGTAGCAGCGACCACGATCTGCAGGGAATGAGTGGAGGTAACAGGTGAGCGCTGGGTTGGGCGGCATCCCTCGCTCCTGATCCCTTGAGGATATTCCTGCCTTCGACGCTCAGCCCCATGAATCATCCCAGCTGCTCCCTGGCCTAGAGGATTTCCCTCATTGTACCTTAGATAGCTGGGCCTTGTCCTCCAGTGTTACCCTTTGAGGGCACATGGCCTCCTCACCCTGAAGGAGTGGAAAAGGGATAGTCGCAAACACAGTGTGAAGAAGCAACTGATTATACTGTATTACAGAGCAGGGGCACGATCCAGTTTCATTCAGATCAATGGGCATCTTTCCATTCCCTTCAATGAGGGGAGGGCCAGGACCCAGGGGTCTAATCAGACCTGAGCTGCACCGATCCTTCGCTATGGCCCTGGCTCCAAAGCAGCTCTAAGGTTAGCAAAGCACACACCCTTCCTTGTGCTTTGCAGTGTAACCTTCTGGCGCAGGGGGTGTGTGAGGCCATGTCTCTCTCTAGTGGCTGCTTCTTTGTGCATAAAAGGATCTACTACTACTACCACTGCCAGCTAAAGGAAATCTCCTTTAGCTCAAGGAGCAGAGGCCACTCTATTCAGAGCCCCATGTCCTGGGTTCTTTCCCCAGCGCCTCCATAAGCAGCGAGACATGTTACAGGTGCAGGCTGGAAGCCAGGCTTCGGGTTGTATTTAATATCTGTAGTTAGCACTAACTCTCAAGGGATGCCTGGGTGGCATGAGCGGGTGGACAAGCTTTGGCAGCCATTCTAGGAAGTTACTGTTCAGAAAAGTTCTTCGCAGAGAGGGGTCCAGACCCAACACTCCAGATCTAACCCCTGCACTGCGGGGCGTTTGCACATCTGGCGTAGATGCTCACCCCTTGAGGGGTGTGAACGGCAAAGCTCTGCGCCAGCTTCGTTACCAAAGCCATGCTGCACCCACCGCTGCCTGGGCAGCGCCCCGTGGGAAGGAGCTGCAGGGCCAGCGAGCAGCTGTGTTGCAGACGGGCAGGTGCCAGCCTCTTGGCCCCGACTCACCGTTGCAGAGGAAGCCGGAGGTGCGTGGGCACTGGAAGTTGTCGAACTGACAGAAGTCACCCTCGTAGCGCTGGGTCAGGTCCTCGGAATAGCACTGACATTTCCCACAGAGGCACTCACCCCGCCCCGAGCAGGGCTCGGAGTCTCCAGGGCGGATGCAGGCCTGGTTGTCACTGGAAGAGGCTGTGGAACAGCTACATGCATCCCCTCGCCTGGCAGAGAGAGAGACACACACACGCTGAGAGGCCTTAGAAGCCAGAGGCACCATGGGGCCCATCAGGGGACAGATCCCTGGCACGGGACCCAGTGGGGAGATTCACATCCACAGAGGGAGCAGCCAGGGTGAGAAAGCCTAAGCCAAGGTCTTTTGACTCCAGTGAGAACTGAAGCCTGGAGGAGGAGGTTTCCAGGCCTGGGTCCCTTATGGAGCAGCACTGGACAGGATCCTTACCAGCCCTGGTAGCAGACGCACTGCCCACAGACGAAGTCCCCTTTGAAACTGCACCTGGATGATTCAACAATCTTTTGCTGTAAATGAGAACGAGAGGGGACGTTACTGACCCTCTTCCAGGGACTCAGAGCAGTCACATGTCCCTAGAGGATGGAGTAGCAGGCTCTAAGGTCTCTAGGACCCTCTGCTGATGGCCCCCTGAGGGCACGTGTGGGGTTGGCAGATCTTTAGCAGGATGTGAGGGGAGCTCCTTTTAGCGGGTGCTGAATCCCTGGCTCTGTGCTCGGCCTGTAGCAAAATGGCTCCAGGGCCGGATTCGGAATCTGTTCCGCAGGACGCTGGGATCAATCAACTCACTTCACTTGGGAAGACCCCCTCAAAATGCCTGGAGAAGCTGCCCACAACACCCCCCTGTAAACTCCATTCCACCCCCAGATCCTCAACAATGAAGCAAATCCACGGCCGTCAAGCTCTGCAGTTGAAACTATGCTGCTCACCCCAGCCTCTTGTGCATTCATGCCAGCAACAAGGACAGAATTCCTGCTCTAAAAGCACAGACCTTGGCTACTTGAGCTAAAGGAGAATCTCCATTAGCCGGTAGCTGCAAGGGGCACATGACACATGGTTGAGCAGTGAGGATCCCACCTAGTAGCGGGAATGGTTCTCTCATACACACTAGCCAATTCATTACAATCCCAGCCTGTATCAGAGCAGAAGACATCCCAGGGTTGCCCCTGGAAGTGAAGAGGGTGGGAGCACAGCCTCCATACCTGTTCGCAGGGGCAGACATCGCAGAGGACAGAGGCGTCGATTTGCAGGCTGTCACTCAAGGAGGAGGGTTTCACGTGGATCACCCCCTGCTGCTCTTTCTTGGGGAGCTTGCAGACGTGCTCCCCGCCCACGTACTCATGAGCTTTCACGCGCACCTTGAAGGTGCCCTGCATGGAAGAGACCCGTTTGTTAGCGGCCAAACAGCCCTTCTAGATCCAGCCACTGCTCGGGGGGGATCTGAACCATGGCCTGGAGGTGAGAGGCTGGGGAGATTGTAAAGGGAAGGATGGAGTCTTTGACAAGGGTGATAAATCATTACTGCTAATTCATGCACGTTTCACGACATTGTGCCAGAGACTTGCACAAAAGCCAAAGCCAAATAAAACAGGGTGGGGACAAAAGCTTGTCAGGAAGGTTTTGATGAGGTAAAGAAAATCCTGTCAGAAAAGCCTGTTCTGCCCAGTCCAAATTTTGACGAAAAGTTTGAACTATGCACTGATGTATTGGACTCCGGTTTGGATGCAGTGATGATGCAAACACGGGAAAGTAACAAAAAGCTTCCCATCGCTTTCTGAAGTCAAAAACTGACACCCACTGAAAGAATTATTGTGTCACGGAAAAAGAATGTTACACCATTGTATGGGATGTCAAACCAGTAAGGCCCTGTCCATTAATAGAAGGTCTAGGACCCTGACAGATTGATATCCAGTGACATGGCTGCATCGAACCCAATGTACTAATTGCAAACTGCTACACCATGCTCCAAAAACATGGCATGGAAACTGTGCAGATTAAGGGAAAAGAAAATATTATGGCAGATGCCCTGTTCAAGCAAGAGGGTTATGACCCAACTCCTGCAGATTAGCCAGTGGCTGACCCTACTGTAAGAGAAGAGGTGTGACCTTAAAAGCCACTCGGTGTCAATGGGTAAAGGGGTCACTATTGTGTAACAGCAACTCCTAACAGGCCTCACCAACTCACAACCACTGACACGCCGCTTTCATGGTATTTATCCAGAAATGATTTCACATGAGGTCTCTAATAAAGACTGATGTCATAATAGGGTGGCCAGGTGTCTGGTTTTTGACCGGAAAGTCCAGTTAGAAAGGGGGCCTGATGGTGTCTGGTCAGATCTACAGACCGGACAGACAAAGTCTGGTTACTGTATGTGGGAGAAGCGCCGAGTCATCACCCACTCCAGCCCCTACTCAGCCAGGGTCACCTCCCACCTGCATCAGGTGACTGCAGCTCCCAGCCCGGCTCTGCAGGAGAGTCCTCCCAACCCGCAGAAGGAGGGGGGAAAAGCAGTGAGCGAGGGAGAGAGGGGCAAAGAGGAGCGAATGGGGGGGCAGGTCCTTGGGGGAAGAGGTAGGGCAGGGGTGAGGCCTATGGGGAAGGGATGAGTCCTTGGGGGGGGGAAGGGGCGGGGAAGGAGAGGTTCCAGCACTCCTGCTGGAGTGTTCGGTTTTTAAATATTACAAAGTTGGCAACCTTAGCCATAGTGATCCTCATAACTGTTGCGGTGTGTACGTACAGATGATATTTTAAGTTCTGTATGTATGTACTGTACCATGAACATATGTTCATAAAGTCTGAATCAAGGCAGGGCTGACAAACAAGTTTCTGCCAGACATAGGATGTATATTGACTCGTCTGCCTTGGTTGATGGGTAAATTCCGCATTGTAAGCAAACACAATGAAAGTGCCCCATTTGCAGACAAAGTCAGCATAAAGATGTGAGGTCAACACACCAAGAGGGGTCATCCTGACTCTGGGGACAAACAGTGAATTTGCAGGGGAGGAGGATATAAGGAGAAGGCAAAAGGATGCCTCTTTATCCTTCACGAAGGAAGCAAAAGGACAGCGCTTTCTGCATACCCGAAAGGGGGATCCCGGCCAGTTGGTTGGAGATGCTGGGAGATTGCTTTGACTGAGATCAGGTTATTCAGACAGAAGCTTACTCTTATGTTTAGACTGTAGGAAGTGTGCTCTACTTTGTTTTATATGTAACCATCCTGTTTCCACTATCCTTACTCACTGTCTCTTCAATAATAATCTTCAGATTGTTTTCACTATAAATATATCTCAGTGCTCTGGTGTCCTATAGGAGCTAGACTGGTGTTGAACCAGTCAAGCTGTGTGTAGTGTTCTCTTGGAGACAGCAAACCTGGTGATTTCTGCAAGCCTCCAGTGTCAGAGGTTGGACGTAACAGGAGAAACCTTCAAAGGGATTCAGGGAGTGGGGATGCATCTATTATTCACCTGCCAGGCAAAGTTCAGCTGGCACAGCCCAAAGAAGACTGGTTTGGTGGCTGACAGCTGGTGGTGTCAGGGAGCTGACACCCAGTGCAGCACAAGCAAGTCTCTCTCGCGCTGCAGGCAGGGAGGTAACAAGGTGACTCACAACCCTGGGAACCCTAAAAACCATCACAGACGGATAGAGGATAGTCTGTGTAGGACTTACCACTTCCCCGCGGGTGATGTGGAACGAGCCAGACTCTGTCTTTTCATATTTCAAGGAGGTAAATTCTGTCTTCATGGACTTAGGGACTAAGTCTGCCCGGATGTCCATCTTGGAACGGATACGCTGTGATGGAAGAACGAAAGATAGATCCCGACAGTCCTTATCTTCAGAACATAACCCATCCACAGGGTTTGGGTAGGGGGTTTGGAACAGGTCCCATGTGAGGAGAGATTAAAGGGGCTAGAACTTCTCAGCTTGGAAAGGAGGAGACCAAGGGGGGATATAATAGAGGTATATAAAATCATGAGTGGTGTGGAGAAAGTGAATAAGGAGAAGTTTTTTGCTTGTTCCCATAATAAAAGAACTAGGGGCCACCAAATGAAATTAATGGGCAGCAGGTTTGAAACAAACAAAAGGAAGTTCTTCTTCACACAGCGCACAGTCAACCTGCGGAACTCCTTGCCTGAGGAGGCTGTGAAGGCTAGGACTATAACAGGGTTTAAAAGAGAACTGGATAAATTCATGGAGGTTAAGTCCATTAGTGGCTATCAGCCAGGCTGGGTAAGGAATGGCGTCCCTAGCCTCTGTTTGTCAGAGGGGGTGACGGATGGCAGGAGAGAGATCACTTGATCATTAACTGTTAGGTTCACTCACTCCAGGGCACCTGGCATTGGCCACTGTCTATAGACAGGATACTGGGCTGGATGGACCTTTGGTTTGACGCAGTATGGCCATTCTTATGTTCTTATGTATGCCACCCCTTCTCGCCAGCCCAGGAGGTTGCAAAGGGCCCCATTGCTCTTTCCCTGGCAGAATGCTCCCCCTACCCAGCTACCTAGTGGCTTGATTCTGGGAGCTAGACTGAGACCCCAGAGACCCCAGAAATCGTCCCTTACCTCGAAAGCCATACGAATCAGCTCCACGATATTGGAGGAGTCTTCCTGCAGCACCCCAATTTCCGAGATGGGGAAGTACTTGCGCAGCTTCTGCAAAATAAAGGGAGAGGAAGGTAAGCCACAAACCTTCGCGGGAACAATGCTGTTCCGGAGTCACCCAAGGGGTCATTTCCATAAACCAGCAGCAAAGGTAACAGAGCCCTGCTCTCAGGCTACGAACAGCCAATGGGAGCTTGTGCTGGAGCTGATGGCTGGTGAGTGGCGTTTCTCTGAAGCCTGCCTAAAGCAAGACATCCCTGACTCCATCTTGCTCAGGCTGTTTAATTCAGTTCTTAATAAAAAGCAGCGGCTTCTCCCATTTCACCTCCAGATTCAGAGCGAGCATCACTCCGAACACAACAACGGTGAAGCACCACAGTGGAGAACGGCTGGGGGGCACTTTCAAAACAGCAGCTGCTGCCGCCGCCATCAATTTTCTATGCACAGTGCTGGGCTGCGCCCGCCCACCCCTTTCACCTCGTAGTAGCTGTAGGAGTAGTTGGTGACGGCGAAGATGGGGATGATGTTCTGTTGGCCCAGCAGGCGCACCAGGGTGGGCACCGAGGGGTAGTCCTGCCGGGTGTCGTAGGTGTAGGTGCCCGCTTGGTTCAGGTGACACTTCTCGTCATTCCTCGGCAAGATCCCTGACAGGACGTTGGTGCCGTCAGCTTCGTAGTGGAAGGCGGACTCGGTGGAGAACACCAGCAGGTGAGTGCTGTCAGCCCGCCAGCCGATGTTCTCCTAGAGCCAGAGGGAAGCGGGGTGAGGGGCATTTCATTCACTTGTCCATCACACACAACACACAGGGCCAGTCCCAAGCGAGCGCGCTAGCGGCGGCAGGCAGGGCTTTCCAGAGCATGGCACCTGACTCCTCACTGAAACTCAGTGGGCCTCTGGGTACTTGATTCCATTCCTAACCCCCGCCAGTGCACACGTCTAACCCCACGCAGCCCAGGGAATTCAAAAACGGCAGAGATGAAAGAGTTAACCCCCGCCACTTCCCTGCTCCTTCAGTGCACATCGCGGGGGTGGTCCAGGTAGGTCCAGCCGCAGCAGAGAAGCGGGCTGTTCCCTGGATATATCTAGCAGGGTGCTAGCCACTGATCAGGGAAATATCTGATTCTCCAGCCAGCCAGAACCCCTGCTGCCACGACGTGCTGGCCTCTAGGGAGCAGATCCACACAGCTCTAGGAACAAGGGAACACTCACAGGGCGAGAGGACCCCAGGGGATCACCGCAGATTGGGGGCGCCTTCTCAGTGGAGTTTACTCTGAAGATGAGATAAGCTGCCATCTCAGCAACAGCAGCAGGTGCAATGGACTGGCCATCCTGGGACAGCAGTAGCTCCCACTAGCTACGGCCCTGAGTTCTGGGCTCAGGTTAGGCACATTGTGAGTCACCAATCCCACCTGCTCTCTCTCCCCCATCAAACACACAAACCATCTAAAGGAGCCAGCCCCCTCTAGGCTTACCTTGCAAACAGCCGTCTGTAGGATGGCATCAAAGCCCCCCTCCGGGGCATCCAGATTGCCCGAGATGCGCTCTTTCATCAGCTCCTCGGTGAAATGATCGATATTGCTGGTCAGGCGGATGACGTTCTTGAAGGAGAAGGGTGAGTCGGCGTCCTTCCAGGGCTCTCGCAGCCTGATGGTGAAAAAGGGAAGCAAATGAGGCTTGGCTACTGGAGTCATCAAGAGATCACCATATTTGGTGCCATAAACATATCTGGCACAGAGCGAAGTACTGCCCCTGCAACTCATGGCAAGGCATGGGACAAGAAGGTGTGCAAGGAAGGGCCCTGCAAGAGGATCACCAGTAAGAAGGTAGAAGAGGTCCCAGGAGGAATTGGTATAGAAAGAAGGATTAGAAGCAGGAGAGACAGGTGGTCCCAGAACAAAGAGCCCCTTTTCCAAGTTGCGGAGCAGCACAAAGGCATGAAGCTGAGAGGTCCAAAAAGTGACATGAGAAGCAGTGAGGTGAGATGACTGGGAGGAGGACTGGCAGTGAGAGCAGAGACGTGAGTGGGAGAAGATCATGTAGTTGTAGGGCTCTGAAGGTACCCGGTAGTCTAGTCTCCTGAGGGTGGTAATACATTGGTATAATTCTGATTGCTGGCTTGGCGTGGAAGTGACTACTGGATTCTGTTTACTGATGTACAGAAGGCCAGACTAGATGATGTGGTCCCTTCTGGCCTTAAACTCTAGGAGAGAATGTGTGACTTGAATTTGTTGTCATAGGAAAGGGGAAGCCAAGGATGGGGCTCAAGGAGTGGGGCCGACATGGGCTTGTGGCAGGACGGGCAACAGATGGCATTAGCCATGGTGTTTGGGAGACACCAGCGCAGAGGGCAGGCAGCAGATGGCATTAGCCGTGGTGTCATCTCATTGAATGGTCCATTCGGGGTCTCTCAGCTTCACTTACTTCTCAGGTCTCATGTCTGTTTGTGGAGCCGAGACTTTGTCCACAAACTTGCCAAATCCGATGGTGTAATTGGAGGTCAGTTCTTGCAGGAATTCCGCTGGCAGGGGGGGGAAGGAGAGACAGCGGTGAGCTGGGATGCACTGGCAGGGTCGCAGCTGGGACCAGAGCCATCTTCCCATCACCTTCACATGGAGCTGTTCTGAATGCCATGCCTCAGGTAAGGCTCCTGGCTAGTGCAAGGGCTTATGGGATGAGGGGAACAGAGCATCTGGGTCATTGGGCACCACAGGGAACACAGCAGCTCTCTAGGACACTGGTTCCCAGCTTCTCTTAGAATGAGACTAGAAAAGAGGACTCATGATGGGCCTTGTAGTGCAGCGAGGGCTGGAAGGAACACTCCAGGTTGGGAGACGGACCCCAGGCCATAAAGAGCCAGGTGTGTCACTAAATAGTGAGAGCCAATGACAAACACCTGGTGGCCAGATGCACACAGCCCCTCTGCCGGTTGTGTTACTCTTCCCTGCCCTACGGGGAGAGTCTCTGCCCATGCGGTCAGTAGGAGGACCTGGCTTCCCTTCCTCCCCTAGCATGCCTAGCTCCAGCCTCACCTAGATTCTGGCCCATTTTTTTGAGGTTGCTCAAGTCGTCATGCATGGAGTAGGAGAAGTCCATAAGGATGTAGAGATCCACAGGGCTCTCGAGGGGCTGGAAGACGTCCATGTTGAAGCTAGCTTCCTCACCAGCTCTCAGCCGCATGAGCATCCGCTGTGGGGACACCTGGGTTTTCTTTAGAGACATGTTGATGCTAAAATTCTGCCAGAGGAGAGAGCGGAAAAGCATCAGCAGAGCAGCAGAGGAGATTCACCTCGGTGCTTGTGATGGGGAGCAGGGGTAATAGCTGGCATCTGGTGAAGAAGGGGTTAATTTTCATTCTCCTTCCCCTTGCATTTGCTCAGGGGAAGGACTGCTGGGGACACACGGTGAGACTGATGCCAGTGGGAAACCCCTGCACCCAGGTGACTCTGGGTTAAACCCCCAGCTGGAGAAGTCTGGTTTTTTGGGGGCTAACAGAGGTGGACTGCTTCTTATCCATGTGATTTCCAAGGACAGGCCCTCACTGACTGTGCCCGGATGTGTCTAACCTACCTGGGAAATGGGAGTTTTGAGAATAATTTATTCCACTGCCCTGTCAGCATGAGAGATGGTCCTTCCATTGCCCACCACATTCCAGCTGCACCAACGTTGGCAAGGGGGAAGCCTCAGAGAGGCCATGTTGATTGGGCAGGGGGAGAGGACCATGCTAGGATGCCAGCAGCTGGTCGACATTAGCCTGGAGGAGCTACTAGGGCTGTACAAGAGCAAAAAAAGTGAGAGGTTGCCCCAAATTCTCCATGCCGACAAGGCCTCGGTGACCTTTGCGGTGTGGTGGGGGTGTGGCCATTACCCCTGTCCACCAGGAACTCTGCTGTGATCCCAAACTCATTTCAGGTTGGCTGTTCAACAGGCATCAGGGCTTCCAATCAATAGCTGTCGACTGGAGCTGGGCAACGTGGGTCAAATGACTACATTGTTTCCAAGAGGGCAGAAAAAGATCAAGGACATTTCCCTGCCCCTCCCCCATGTCCTGACCCACTCAGCTGTCAGCCTTGGCTAAATCCCGCCCGGTGCCCTCGGGGGGGAAGACTGTGTTATCCCATGACCCTCACCAGAGTTAGCCCGTCAAGCCGCATCATCCCCTCCTGCCTTGCTAACTGAGCTTGACGTGCGCGTCTGTTCACGCATCCGTTTCACCTGCCGGGCTTTGAGAATGGGGGACGTTAATCTGCTAGCAAAGGGATATCCTGTTTGGGAGTGGGCCTTATGTAACTAATAGCTGCTGGTATTTATAGTCACCTAGCCCTGTGGAATTACAAGAGCCTTTAGGAATCTGGAGGAGTTCTCTCCACAGATAATAACAACCTGCTGATGTCCCTTGCAGAGCTGCCCAAATGCAATCGAGCGAAAGGCTTGTCAAGGAAACGAGGAGCAGAATATCGGTGGATTATCTCCACGGCTCAGGTGCTCTTTGCTCACCTGCTGCACCACCACCTCTCCTTTCACGTACACAATGCTGGCCTCGCTGCAGCCGTAGCTCACCAGATTCTCTCTCAGGTCACATCGGGATTCTTTGAAGGTCTGTGACCACAGGAGAGGAGAAAACCCAGAGTTAAGAAATAAACAAGAAATGCTTCCTGTGTGGATGGGAAGCATTGCGGGGAGGATGGGGGTCAGGTGGCCGGTTCCTCCTCCGCTAGGATGGGAGTGGGAAGGAGTGGAAAAGTCTCGGCTGGGCAGGCATTTCAGCCTCACGAGAGGCTGCCCCTCAGACATCTGTCCATGGTAGGCCCCAGCTCCCCTCTCGTTGGTGAAGACCAGGGCGTTCAGGCAGTCAGCCCTTCTCCCCCTGCAAACACTGAGCATGTGACAGGTACTAAAAAGCCATCTTAGCTAGAAAAGAGGGAGTCCCCCACCTCTTCCTTCTTCCACCTCTCCCACATTGTGATCTATGCTAGCGTTCTCTGTGCTTCACCTGCCTGGGTTTTACATCCCATATCCACTCCGCTCCCTTTCTCCTGTCCTCTCCCCCTCTATTGTGCCAAGGATCAGGCTTCTCTGAGTCTGAAATTACAGCAAAGCCCTCTTCCAAATTCCTCACCGGTCCTCATGTCCTGCAGTCTTGGTTCACTTGAGTCTCTCCTCTCCCTGCTCTCCCCTTCCTTCCTCTCCCCCACACAGAACCAGCAGCTCTCGGGTGGTCTACCCTGCACACCCCCCTCGCCTTGCGGGGACCTGCCAAGGCAGCTCGACAAGAAACACTTCTGCCCTCTCGCCACTGGGCTATGCAGCTCGCGGCTGGGCAGATCTGCACCGTGGTAACTTGTGCCAGACTGGTGAGACTGGGGACCGGGAGGCAGTGGGGCAATTGTTTTGCCTGGTCACACAGCTTGGTACGTAGGATCCAAATGCCCACCCCTTGCTCTCATTCCAGAGTTGAGGGTTGGCGTCTATCCCTGAGCAGCTGGAGATCCCTGCTCTGAGCCCACCACAAACCGTCCCCCTCCCTGGGGGATACTGCTGCCAGGGTCACTTCCCTTTGGACCCATTTCTTGAGGAAACAGAATCTAAAGGAGCCTCTTATACAGCTCCCCTATCAAAGCAGCTCTCCAGCAGTCTGAGCAGAGGGCGGCACTGAGGAGGCGGCAGGTCAGAAGAGAGACGGGCCTGAGCCAAAATCTTGGAAACCCCTCAAACCATCTGTGAGCGACAGACAGACAGACACAGCCTGGAGCCACACGTTGCCCAAGCTGGGATCCAGCCGATTAGAAGGAGAGGGTTCAACCGTGAAGCTGGATTCAAACACAGGTTCCCTCTCTTGGAGACTGATGGGGAGGTGGCGGAGGGGCTCTCTCTAGTGAAAGGCCACGTGATCCCACTGTGCGTGGCAAGGTCCTGGGAGGGGAGGCGCTCACCTCGTCCGTGCAGTAGGAGCAGTCCTTGCTCACTCGGATACAGTCGGTGCAGCTTCCTGCCCTGGAGGCCACGCAGCTATTAACTAGGAGGCAAGATCCAACGTGTTAGGAGAGGAAGGAGCCGGCCTGGCCTTTGAAAGCAAGAAGGGGTGAGTCACAGAGGGGCTGGGCCTGCTCCCAGGACTTTTATCTCAGACTTAGTGGGAGCTGACTCACAGCCAGAGACAGCGTGTATGTCGGACAGAGCCAAGGAAGCTAGGTAAGGAGCAAGTGCACACAAGAGAAGAAGGAGGGTGTGTTAAAGAGCATCGTCTTGGATAGCGCCAGGGCCGAGCGGACAGGACACCTGGGTGCTACCCACAAGCTCTGCCACATATTCAGCATTTCAGGAGCGATTGGAATGGAAGCAGCTACAAGGTAGCTGCTTAGCAGGCCAGGAGAAGGCAGCGGGAGAGGCATGTGATCCAGACCGCCCAGGTCCTAGGACTTCAGCAGCGTAACCAAGTAAGCAAGAGAGACACAGAAGAGCTGAACTTACTTCTGTTCTTTTGGCACAGGCCAACGTCACAGACCACGACCAACAGAAGCAGCCCAGTCCACATCCTTTGGAGCAGCGCGTCCATCCTCTTCCTCCTGGAAGTGCACCAGCCAACAATGTTACCACCTCCCCTGGGGTTTTATATTGAGGATAACCCATGCAATGCTTCCAACACAAGAGCAAACACAGCCAAGCAGCCGTGGGGCTGCAGTGACTCTACTTCCAGATGGGATGTTATATGGGATGCGATCTGAGTTACTACAGAGAATTCTTTCCTGGGTGTCTAGCTGGTGAGTCCTGCCCACATGCTCATGGTTTAGCTGATCGCCATATTTGGGGTCAGGAAGGAATTTTTCTCCAGCGCAGTTTGGTAGAGGCCCTTGGGGTTTTTTGCCTTCCTCTGCAGCTTGGGGCACAGGTCACTTGCTGGAGGATTCTCTGCCCCTTGAAGTCTTTAAACCACGATTTGAGGATTTCAATAGCTCAGACATAGGTTAGGGGTTTATTACAGGAGTGAGCGGCTGAGATTCTGTGGCCTGAGTTGTGCAGGGGGTCAGACTAGATGATCATAATGGTCCCTTTTGACCTTAAAGTCTACGAGGTTTGCAGCATGGGTTGATTGGCAGAGCCCCCTCAAGGAGGACCCCCACACACACACACACACAGACAGGTGTGTGTGTGTGTGATTTTATACTGGAATTAACCCATGAGATACTGAAGCAGGACAGAAGAATGAAGCAGGGTCTTTAGTTTCCCAAATAGGTGTTTCAGCTTTAAAGTGGCCAGTGATCTGTGCAAACGGGTTGAATACCTCAATCCATCCCTGTACATAGTGCCCTCATGCTGGCAGCAGCCGCTGATTCAGCACGTATTTTATTGGGTCACCTTTCCCTGGCAGGCTCGTCCATATCCAGGAACACGCTGTGCTCTGGGACGCGGCCCAGAAGAGGCTCTAGAAGGATGCCTAGCAGCAGTTAGGTCTGGTTAGCAGTCTCTGAATAGGAAAATGCCCAGCCCTGTAATATCAGGGGGTGCTGCAGGTCTGGCATGAGGTACATCAGCAGAGCGGCAGGACAAACAGATGGGGGCTACGGACTGGGCTCAAAGTGCACTGGCAGCGCTGCATGAGGAGGCATGCCCAGTGCTTGCCTGGCTCTGGCAAAACTATCAGTCTCTGCTCAGGAGTGGACCCAACCAATCTCCCATCCCCGCTCTCAGCTGCCCACTCCTCCCTTCACAAAGATCCTCCTTTCTCAGGAGTCGCTGTGTGTTTTAAAGGCTCCAGTAACCGCTGGGTCTTCTCCGCCCTTCTCAGCAGAGCTGCAAACACTTCTAGTTGTCTGCCCTGCAGACCCACTAAGGAGGAAAAGCCACTAATACTGACTGTTTCCACCATCCCACTGACTGTTTCCACCATCCCACAGTGGACCAATAATAGGGTAGACCGTGGCTAATCAGAGCCCAGTGCCAATCAGCCTGCATAACTCACAGCCAGAGCAAATATCTCCTTTTCCTGGGGTCAGGGCCCAGTGGTCTAATGAGAGACAGAGAAGGAAAAATGAGGTATCAAATTCCTCCTTTTGCCTATTTTCTATTGTACTAAGAATTTCCAGAATGGCACCAACTGCTCCGGCAAGTGCCAGACTTCCCCAGTGAACCCTGATGTTTGGCCTTGTGACAGGCTATTGAACCGGTTTGCATCCTTGAGAGCCAGTGAAGAGCAGCTTTCACCCTCTGTCTGTTCCAAAGCTGCAGCCTCACTGAAGTCAAACTAGTTGCAAAACGCTGACTTGTTAAATCAGGTTTTCTGTGGCCCTGCATGAACTTGCAATCCTTTATTCAGCCACTAGATGTCTCTGGCTACTGCAGAGCGCTCCAGATGGGGCGTGGGGCCCCCAGGGAAACAAAGGAGACAAAACTAAAGCTTTGTAGGGTGACTAGACAGCAATTGTAAAAAATCAGGACAGGAGATGGTGGGTAATAAGAGCCTATATAAGAAAAAGACCCGGAAATCAGGACTGTCTCATTAGGATATCTGGTCACCCTAGAGCTTTGCAGAAGATCATTTAGGAGTTTGCAGTTGTTTTCTGTTATCTGCCAGGAGGACTGTGTTTCCCTGTATTGTTACATGTGAGCAGGAAAATTAAAAACGTCAAGGCCGAAGTCTAACGTAAGGTACTAAAGCACCTCTAGTTAGAGGATGCAGGCTCTGTGCAAGGTCGACTCTCACAACAGAGAGTGCCTGGGGCTAGTCGGTTTGTTTCTCCATCTCAGGGTAATCCATGCTCCTGAGCATGATGTTAAAATATCAAGGGGCTGTAAAATCCTTTAAGGCAGGAATCTTTTGGGAAGGTGGGAATGATGCGTCTTGGATTGTCACACAGCAGCAGCTCACCAGTTCCCACTGGGAGACCAATCCAAAGAACTGGGCGTTGTGAAATAGCCGGGAAGGGCCTCATAGAAAAGCGTCTGTAATCAGCAGGAAGACTCTCCTTGACTTTATGGGCTTTGGGCTGGGTGTAGATCCAACAAAGACTTGCCTCCAGGTCCCTTCCAGCCCTACCTCTCGCTAGGTCTGCATTTATCTGCAGGGTGAGTTCCTCCGGTGATGCCAAGCCAATGGAACTGCTCAGAGTGTAGAACGCGGAGCAGGAGCACCAGATCAGACCCCCTTAGTGTTATACTGCGCTCTTCATTAGAGCGCCTGGATAACACGACAGGATGGACTTTGTTCTTGTACCTGGCTGCTGTGACTTCAGCCTTCAGTTCCACTGGTTTATCATCCAGCCACCCATCATGCTGGCCTCAGTTTAAAGTGAATTTGGAGCTGGTGGAAGGTGCTGGGTTGACTGCTGTGGAAATCAAGGTCTGCTAGTTACAGCAGTGGCCTCCTGCTCTGAGTCCCTGTCAGTGCATTTCACCCCGACCTGGAGGGGCCCATCTCTGAGGAGTCTGAGGATATTTCAGGCTTTGCCCCATTCAGACTTTGATGCTTCTGCGTCACTGCCAGCAAAGCTCCAGTTAATGCCAGGCACACGGTGGGCAGCTGCCCATTAGGCACTGCCCTGAGACGACCATTTCTTTGGTGCCAGATGGTAACAGTTTCCACTGGCTACTGAGCGGCAATGGCTCTGAACTGAGGAAAGTCTCCCTTTCCCATGAGCCCTAGTCCTGATGACATGATCATAATGAGAAGCAGGGAAATACCAGTTGCTTAGACTATCCAGCAACGAGAGCTACAGAAATGCCTTGAAACACCATCCACAATTGAGACCCAAAGGATGGGCTCTCTTCCCAAGACAGCAAGAGAAACACAGAGGTAAACCTTCCTGCACTGCCACTACTGGCACTCAGCAAAACCCTCTCCACCACGCATCCAAAGAGCCCGTGGCCACTGCAAAGACCCCGCATTTGATGCCCGCTATGTCACACTGGCACCAGCATTGGCGTGCCGAGCTCTCACGTATATATAGAACTCCAGCGGAGGGAGATGGCTTTGATTGTTTAGAGGAAAGAACCATTAGGGGAGAGTTTGAGTCACCATGTGCTATTCAGTGCCTTGGGCACACAGGCTGCCATCAAGTCGTGGTGAGCGGTTAGATGAAAGTCGATAAAATCCAGCCCCATTTTAACAGCGATGTTGCCATGCAACAGACCAGGGAACGTGGCCAGTAATTCCCAGCATGGCTTGTGCACATCTGTAAGAATCCCCTGTTGGGCAGTGCACTCTTCAGGGCAGGGGCTGTGGTCTCTTACTAGGTTTTTGTACTGCCCCTAGCACAATGGGTCTGACTCCGAGTGGGGTCTCCAGGCACTGCTGTCATACACCTAACAAGGGGTGTTGTACCTGTAGCCCTCACTTTTCCTGCTAGCGCTTCTCGCCTAGCTACCCTAGAGGTTGCTCAATAGATCCAGTGCTCAGCCCTGCCCAGAGCACCATATGCTCAGATCAACATGGGGACGCCTGGGGGGAACACACCCCTCGAAACCACACCCCAGGCCCACCAGGAATGATCACAGCTGCCCAACAACAAGTCAGACCATTTCAGAACCCCAAAGAACTAGCACCCAGCGCACGGAGAGGGAGAGCAGGAGTTAAAGACAGGAGGTGACTGTGTCTTAACAACCCTGGAGTGTTTTGAATTCTTCTTTTGTCTCACATTTCCTCTTAAGCCAGTGAAAAATGCTTCAAATCCCCGTGAGGAAATGAAAATTTTTCAGTGGAAAAGCTTTGTTAGCGCTTATTCTCGCTGCGCTCACTAGCAGATGCGTGGTCTGTCACGCTCTTGGGTTCTCTCTTTTCTAAAGGTGCAGCTTAGGAAATAAGTAGCTCTGGCCAGTGTTAGCGCAGGAGACGTAAGAGGGTGTAGCAGGCAGGGCACCAGACTGGGAGCCCAGAGATCTGGGACCTAAATCCTGACTCTGCCATTAACTCACATTGCAACTTTGGGCAAGTCGCTTCGAGAAGGGCTGTGTAGCTAGAGTACTGGACTGGGACTCAGGAGACCTGGGTGCTATTCCCAGGTTTGCTATTAGCCTGCTGGGTGACCTTGAGCAAGCCACTGTGCCTCAGTTTCCCCACTTGTAAAAGGGGAATGATGACACTGACCTCCTTCCCGAAGTGCTTTGAGAGCTACCGATGAAAAGCACTAGATAAGAGATGAGTATTAATTATTTCTATGCTTCAGTGTCTCCATCTGTAAAATGGGAATATGAATTCAATACACATCTACCCCGATCTAATGCGGTCCGATATAAGATGAATTCAGATATAACATGGTAAAGAAGCACTCCGGGGGCCAAAGCAAGTTTGATATTACGCGGTTCACCTATACCGTGGTATGGTTTATTGGCTCCCAAGGACCACGTTATATCAGGGTAGAGGTGTATACAAGTTGTATTACTGCAGCAGTAGAAATTCCCAGCTGCAATCAGGGCTTGTTTGTACTAGGTGTTGCACATATATACTATAAACAAAGAGGAGTCCTTGTGGCACCTTTGAGATACAAACACAGCTACTCCTCTGAAGCCATATACGCTATAAAACATAGTCCCTGCCCTGAAGAAGTTATAACTTAAATAGACAAAAGGTATGAGAAATGAGCAACCGCAGCAGATGTGTGATAATCTGTCTGTCATGTTTCATGCTAATCCCTAATAGATAGAGGTTTAGAATCATAGAATTTCAGAGGCAGAAGGAACCTCAGGAGATTATCTAGTCCAACCTGCTGCTCAAAGCAGAACCAAATCCCATTTTTGCCCCATACCTCTAAATAGCCCCCTCAAGCATTGAACTTGCCATACTGGGTTTAGTAGGCCCATGCTCAAACCGCTGAGCTACCCCTCTCCCAACAGAATATCAGGCACCTCAGGAGATCATCTAGTCCAACCCCCTGCTCAAAGCTGGACCAATCAAATAATCCAACACCTTTTTGCTCCACATTCCTCAATGGCCCCCTCCAGGATTGAACTCACAGCCCTGAGCTTAGCAGGCCAATGTTCAAATGTGCATGAGGTTTAATATCCCTTGCAAGATTTACTAGCATTAACTATAACTCTGGCTATTCTTATCCCTATAAAAGTCCAGCTCCCCTTTGAATCGCGCTAATTTTTTGGCTTCAAGAACATCCTGTGACAATGAATTCCACACTTAGTTTGTGTGTTGTGTGAAAAAGCATTTGTTTTTAGTGGCTTTGAATTTGCCACTTATTCTTGTGATATAATGGGGAGAACTAAACTCGTGACCTACCTCCTCTAAATCATTCATTATTTCATACACTATCACGTCTCCTCTTATTCATCTTCTTTCCAAAGAAATAATCCCAGGCTTTTCCATTTCTAGTCATAGGAGAGTTTTCCCAAGCCCTGGATCATTCCTATCACTCTTTTCTCAACAGCCTCCAGTTCTGTAATATCCTTTTTGAGATGGGGTGATGAGCACTGCACATAGTATTTCAGATCCTTCCACACACTAACATCGTGTTTGCCTTTTAGAGTGCAGCTGTACATTAAGGGAGATCTTCATTGAGCAGGCTACATTTTCTCATCTATTGCGCTCAGGTCCCTTTCTTTGCTTGACACAGCTAATCTAGAACCCTATAAGGTGTTGGAGTAGTATAAATGTTCCCCTTCAAGGTGCATTACTTTGCATTTAATCATGAACCTCATTTGCCAGCATGTTGTCCATTTTCCTAGCGGAGCGAGGCCCCTCCTCTGAAGTTCCTGCCAGTTTTCTCTAGCCATGACTAACGGAGATGGCAAACTCTGCAGGTGGCACAAAGCCATCTCCCTGCTCACTCTCTTTTCCAAATTATTAATAAAGAGATTAGACATTAGACCTTGTAGGGAACCTTGATGAACACAGACCCATTTCATTCTACTAGTTTCCTGTCTCTTAGCAGTAGATAGAGTAGCTGGATCTCTGCTGCCTGTAGCAGTTGCACTAATGTAATCACCTAGCTCAAGAAGCAGAATCTAGCAGAGTGCAGAATAGAAGTGCAAATTCCTAAAGACACATATTACAGTTTATCTGGCCAGGGTCTTGACCCCAGAAACCCTGATGCTTTCCTCCTGTACCTTCCCCCCACCCCACATGAACACACGCAGTACAGCATTGCCACTGGATCTGCTTTAGGAAGGGACCACCACTGTAACAGAGTGCAGAAGCCACATGGTGATGAGCAAAGTTATAGATGTCTGTTTATCTGTCTGTCCATCTGTCAGCAGACAGCACCCTTAGGCAGCGAGATAGAAGATAATGGGTCATCAGGAGTCCATGTGTGAAATTCTGACCCCGCTGAAGGCACTGGGAAAAGCTCCCAACGATTTCTATACAACCAGGATTTTGATCCAACTGGGTTTTGGATATAAAACTCCAAGTACAAGGCATTTTCCCTGGTAAGTTTGGCAGTGGGTTCCTGATTATCTGAACGGCCTGAGCCAGGGCAAAGATGTTTGACTCGTCGGGAAGCACCGGAGTAAAGAGAGAGGTTTTGGAGAAGGGGTTTGGAGAGCCAGGATTCTGCTGCAGTTTGTCACTTTCCCAAGCTTCCCATGGGCCAGAAGCTTTGGGCAGAGCCCAGGTGTGAAGTGGAGCCTTAAGTCCAGGCACCTTGCTGCTTGCACAGCTTCTGGAGTTGAACAGCTGGGGCCAGACAATATAGGAGGGAAGATTCCCATCCTGCAGAGCTCAGCCCAGCCAGGCAGAGGCACTTGGTAGGCTCACCCAGGACAGATACAACTACACAGGTGCCAGGTTCTCAGCTGCGGTAACATTCAGAGGATACACTAAGGAGCGGCAATTGAGAGGAGGACTCCACCTGCTTGGGCTGCTCTGCCATGCTAACTGGCAGAGGCGACAGCTGGTTCTAGACTGGGATGGAACCTGATGGGAGCAAAGAGAACGTGGGCAAAAGGGAACAGGAAAACCGAGTGGGAAGGATCAAGAAGTCCTAGTCTGCACAGAGGCAGCCCTCTGCCTCCCCCCACGCATTGAGGGGAACCTTTGGAACAAGGAGAGAACAGCCCTCACCTCCGTCCTGAGTCTCCGTGGCCCGTGGGTGCAGTGGGAGGGTGCAGTCGTTAGAAGCACGTTCTGGCATGAGCCGAGCACTTCCCTCTGCTAGGCTGGAACCGCAGCGTGCGCGGGACACAGCAACCTTTTGTGCTCCACACCCATGAGATATGAAACAGCTCAGTGTGCTCAGGTTTCCCCTCAGGCCCTGTCTCTGTCTATGGCGGCCGTGTGGGGCTGCTGGACAACAGGAATTTCCTCAGCCTCTCCTCCCAAGTAACTGGCTCCCGTTCCCCTTCCCGAAGCACTCAGGGGAGAGGGCGGGGGGACACAGCCTCACGGCGGCCCACCCCTCACCCCCAGCAGCATCTCCTCCAGAATCTCACTCCTGCCACTGAGGAGGGGCTGCTCGCCAGAATCCTGCTCCCTAGCTCTGAGGCTCGACAGGCATTAGTAAGAAATATCCCTCTTCCTAACCCCGCGCCCTCCCGGCTCACCCCCTCCAGGCAGGAGCTGGAGGCAACAGCCCACAGCAGGACAGTCTGGCTGCAAAGCGCATGGTTCGTTTGCACTGCTACAGAAGCACTAAAGTGTGATTGTTGCGGCGAGGGTGGCTTGATCTGCTAACAGGATGCACTGTGCTGGGCGCTGCGCAGACACGCGGTGAGAGACAGGCCCTGCCCCGAAGGGCTTACACTCCAAGCAGACGAGACAGGGGAAGCAGGGCAGGTGCTAGCCCATTAGGCAACCTAGGCAGTCACCGAGGGTGGCAGGAATTGGGAGGCGGCATTTGGTAGCCTTGGTGGCAATTCGGTGGCAGCTCAACGCCTCTTCCGCCGTCGGCGGCATTTCGGCGGTCACTGCTCCTCGCCGCTGCCGGCAATTTGGCAGCAGCTTCTCAGTGGTGAGGAATTTTTTTTTTTGCTTCGCCGCCTAGGGCGGCAAAAAAGCTGGCGCCAGTCCTGAGGGGAAGGCAACACCACCCCTATTTTACAGCTGGGAATTCAAAGCCTGGAAACATGCAGAGACGTGTCCTGGGTCACACAGGGAGCCAGTGGCAGAGCCAGGAACTGAGCCCAGATCTCACACATGCCCAGCACCCGACCACCCTTCCCTCTCCGAATAGCCAACGTCAATGCAGCCTCCTGCTCAGCCTGTCCAAATCTGAGCGAATCTCCCCCAGTGTCACAGAGCTCTCGCCGAGGAACAGATGATCTGACCCTTTAAAAGTGACGGGCTCAACTGCCCTTCGAAGCCCTTTATGGCGGATGTTCAAAGTGCTCCTGCTGGGACACCCTGACATCCGCACGTGCAAATTGATTCATTTCTTCTCCCCCCACACAATGTGCACAGTAAATCCCTGGGAGGGGCCCTTTCCCATGAAGGAAGTTTGGTTCTTTCACACAACCCCACAGCCTCTCCTCCGGCTGCAGCAGGCCGACATCATTATCACAACCCTGGCATCAGAACTGCCCGCTCCTAGTCCACGACTTAGTGCACTATTCTACCCATCCTCACAGAGCTGCCCCTCCTTGGGGCCAGAGGTCACACTGGCTGCTCAGCTGCCAGCAAGTGGCTGGCAAGGAGTTTGGACAGCACTACGCCTGCAACCATAAACAGTTTAGAAACCCCAAGGCCACCCCCGGGCAGCTGGGGAGGTGAGGGATACACGGGTGACGAAAGCCTCACTACACAAGGAAAAGGGCGGCGTGGGTCACTGACAGCAGAATCTGACCCCTCAGTTTGAATTCCCCAGAACACTTCACAGCACCTTTAATTTTTCCCTCTTGAAATGGCCTCATTTCTGCAGAACAGTTTGGCAGCAGGGTGTGAACTGAATTTCCTGTCCAAGCCTCAAGTGGGAGTGGCAGGCTCCTTGCACACCTACAATCCCTTACACACCCACCTAGATTTAAATCAGTGGGAAATATCCTGTGAACAGGCCTGATAGAGACAGAGATTCTACTAATGTTGCCAACTCTCCAGGACTGCCCTGGAGTCTCCAGGAGTTAAAGATTAATCTTTAATTAAAGATTATCCAAACCTGCAGGAATAGGTCCAGCCAAAACTGGCAACCCTCGATTCTACCCAGGCGCAAGCCTGCAAAGTGTGAGCTCTTTAATAATGCAAATGAAATCTATTCATTACTTCCCAATCTACCTATCACAGCAAAGAACGGAACTGTCAGACGCACAGACGAACTTAATATGTTGGGGAGGAATCGACAAGGCTTTATAAAAGGGAAATTACACCTCACCAATCTTAGCATTGGGAGGATGTCAGGAAGCATGTGGAAAAGGGTGATCCAATTGATATAGCATACTTTGCTTTCAAAAAGCTTCTTAAGCAAAGTAAGTTGTCATGGAATAAGAGGGAAGGTCCTCTCATGGTTCAGTAACAGAAAACAGAGGGTAGGAATAAATGGTCAGTTTTCACTGTAGAGAGAAGTAAACAGTGGGGCCCCCGGAGGATCTGCACTGGGACCAGTGCTGTTGAACATATTCATAGATAATCTGGAAGGGGATAACCAGTGAGGTGGCAAAGTCTGCATACGATACAAAATTACTCAAGATAATTAAGTCCAAAGTTGACTGCTAAGAGTTACAGAGGGATCTCTCAAAACTGGGTCACTCGGCAACAAAATGGCAGATGAAATTCAATGTTGATAAGGGCAAAGTAATGCATATTGGAAAATATAACCCCAACTGTACAGGAGGGGGGTCTAAAGTAGGAGGGGGTCTAAAGTAGCTGTTACCACTCAAGAAAGATCTAGGAGTCGTGGATAGTCCTTTGAAAACTTCTGATCAGTGTGCAGCGGCAGTCAAAAAAGCAAACAGAACATTAGGAACAATTAGGACAATATCATCATGCACTATATAAATCCATGGTACGCTCACACCTTGAATACTATGTACAGTTCTGGTTGCCCCATCCCCCCCAAATTATAGCAGAATTGGAAAAAGAGCAGAGAAGGGCAACAAAAATGATTAGGGGTAGGGAACAGCTCCCATACGAGGAGAGATTAAAAAGACTGGGACCATTCAGTTTACAAAAGAGAAAACTGAAGTGTGAGATATGATAAAGGTCTAAAAAAAATCATGAATGGTGCAAATGAATGGGGGAAGTTTATGTCACCCCTTCAAATAATATGAAAACTAGAGCTCATCCAATTAAATTAATAGGCAGCAGGTTTAAAACAAACAAAGGAAGTATTTCTTCACACAACACACAGTCAACCCGTGGAACTCATTGCCATGGGATATTGTGAATACCAACATTATAACTGGGTTCAAAAAAGAATTAGATCAGTTCATGGAGGATAGGTCCATCAATGGCTATTAGCCAAGATGGTTAGGGACACAACTCCACGCTCCAGATATTCCTAAACCTCTGACTGCCTGAAGCTGGGACTGGACGACAGGGGATGGATCACTTGATAACTGCCCATGCGAGCACTGGGGACATCCCCATCCCTTGGGTCAGCTCCTCTGCAGGCTGTGGAGCAGCAGTAAGCTCCTCTTTAGCTGGAAGCACAGCTGCCTTAGTTCAGGCTAAGCCCTTCCCTGAACAGTCGGGCTGCAGGCAGGTGGAGCAATACGATAGTGGACTCATCAACACCCTCCCCTGCCCTCCCCCACATGGCTACATGCAGAGAGGTTCTGCAAGGCAGGACTCGCTGTTGCTAACCCCTAAAATTCACAGGTTAGGAGAGCGATCCCCCCAAGATACCCCTCCAGCACGGGAGAGAGAAACTTTTGTCATCTAGAGTAATGTGATTTCAGCCCCTATTACAACAACTCCTAAGATACAGGCCCCATCGTGCTAGGCCAGGGGTCGCGACCTTTGAGGGGTCGGGGGCAATTCCCGGGGGGTCGCGAGCTCCCGCTGCATTTGGCGGCCACTCCAAATGTGGGACTGTGTCCGCCAAAAAGCCGCCAACTGGAACACTTCTGCTTTCGGCGGACACACAGAGAAGCGCTGCGAGTCCGCCAATATCGTCAAAACCAGAAGTGTTTTGTTTGGCGGCAATTCAGCGGACACACCGCGGGGCTGCACTGCGCGCCAAACACTTAAAAGGGGTCTCGAACTAAGAAAGTTTGAGAACCCCTGTGCTAGGCACTTCACAAACATGTTGTACAAGACAAACCTTGCCTCCAGCTTACAGTCTAGAGCAAAACATAGGGGTGCATCTGTGACATGGCTCATTAAACCAAACTCATGAAGGGCCATCAAATATCCAGTGGGTGGGAACAACCTTAAATCCCTGCTGAGCTGGGCAGGATTCATACCGGTGAACTGCTTGGTGAAATGCTCCATAGCTCATTAGTAATGCCCTGTGGTATCCTGTTCCCTCCAATGCTAATGTTACACCATGGGGAATGCCTCTTGAAAACTACATCCACTCTAGTGCCCCACTCTTCCCAGTCGCCTCCCCACAGAGGGGCCCACCAGCAAGGAGACGGTTTTGCTGAGGTGAGCATCTGCAGCAGTGTACTGCAAATCTTTCTGTGCTGTTACCAGGATTCAGAATTCTGATCTAGTCCCATGTCCACAAATCCCTGTGCTTTCCCCTGCTCCCCTCCCCAGACAGCCCCTTATCCTCCAACTGCCTGACACATGCCCCTGCCCCACCATCCTCTAACCCTCCACTGCCCTTTTATCCCCTGCACCACACACACTTTGTTCCCCTTATCCTGTCCCCAACACCTGCATACTGACTCCCTTATCCTCTCCACACTCACCCCTCCTCGCATTCCTTCTCCTGTGGACACACTGCGCCAGATTTGTCAGCAAGAAAAAACAGAGCTCTATCTGCAGAGACCAAACTCTCTGATCCTGAATCTGAACCAGGATTTCATAGTTGGCCTTTATCTAATTGGCTCAACCCCAGACTTTGGACACAGATCCATATTTTGCAAAATGGCCCCTGTATTTATAATGGGCTAACCCAGGGGTCGGCAACCTTTCAGAAGTGGTGTGCCCAGTCTTCATTTATTCACTCTCATTTAAGATTTTGTGTGCCAGTAATACATTTTAATGTTTTTAGGTCCCTTTCTATGTCCATAATATAGAACTAAACTATTGTTGTATGTAAAGTAAATAAGGTTTTTAAAATGTTTAAGAAGCTTCATTTAAAATTAAATTAAAATGCAGAGCCCCCCAGACCAGTGGCCTGGACCTGGGCAGTGTGTATGTCACTGAAAATCATCTTGTGTGCTGCCTTTGGCATGCATGCCATAGGTTGCCTACCCCTGGGCTAAACCCAACCTGCAGCTCTGAACACCTTGGGCCATCTTAGCTGCACTTTCCTTATGCCCTCTCTCCTGGCACAGTTCATCTTCCCCTGGCTAGAAAAGGCGGAATGAAAAGAGCAAACCTTAGACACCTGGGACAACTTTTGCTGATCCCACAACTCAGACATGATTGCTGCTTGCACGCGCATGTATGAGATACACACAGCACTTCACATATTTTAACAAGGTAACCACCTTCTTCCCAAACAACTGCACAACTGTGCAAAACAAACCTGTCTGATCACCCAGTGCCACGTCCAAGCAGCACAAAGGAATGAAAATACATGTTTTAAAAAAACAGAGGGATACATACAATAAGTAATCCACCTCGATCTGTCCTGTGCCTACCTGTGAGAGAAGCCCTGTGCCTCATTTAACTGCTCCCCTTTGTTAATCAATAGCAAAAAATTAAAGCAAGCACCACACTAAAGAACACAGATAAGTTAATTCTGCAAACCTCATTAGTGCTGTGTCTGATTCAAAGTCCAAATCCTCTGCAACAATCCAAATAGCAGTCACCCACACAGCAAGCCAAGAAATTCTTCTGAAGGCAAAAGGGGAATTTCACTGCTTCACTGCCACCAGCAGACTTCCACACTGAGCCTGTTTAGTTTATTTTTTGGTCTCCTTTCTCTCTTTTCCATTCAGTTGCCAAGTTTAAATCCTCAGGGCGGGCAGGCAGCTCATGAACTTGACATACCTTTGCAGGGATCTCTGTCCCCTCTGATCAAATATTGACTTCTCTTCCTCCTAGGCTTTACTCCCTCTGCCTGTCTCTCTCACCAGGGGTGTACAGGGAGAAGGAGAGAGTGAGAATAGCTGGAGTGGGATCCCTTTTCCAGAAAGGGTCAGTTTTATTCCAGCTCAGGTAGAAGAGAAGGGGAGGCACCCGTGACTCAGTCTGGCATTCCTTCAATTTATTTGCACCTGTATGAGCAAGAACAAGGAGGGCAGCTAAGCATTCTCTCCCTCCTTCCCGTCCACACAAACACCCACCCACAGGAAAAGGGCTGGGAGCTGAGACATAGTCCAGCCCAGTTACACTTCACCAACAAAGATTTACAGAAGGGATTGTTTGAAGAGGGAGGGGTTTGTATCTCAGCCTTTGCTTTAGAAACCCGATGAGCGCAAAGCCAGACGCTTATTTCAGTGCTGAGTGTGCCATTTGGGGCTTACAGTTTTGCAGCACCCAGGGGCTGGCCCTAGATTGTTTTGAATTCCCCACCCTCCGCCATCCCTTCTGTCTGGTAGGAACTTTTTCCTCCAGACTTCCTATGCTGGGCAAGCTGAGATAATACTGTACTGCAGAATTCAGGTGCCAGCAGAACCCCTGCAAAAGAAGGTCAATCAAGTTCCTGCAGGGACAACCACTACGCCTTCCCCACCTACCCTGTCTCTTTCCATGTCTGGCTGACAACAATTCATGGCCAGCCTCCTCCATTTGCAGCCTGAATGGGAGGAAAAAGCCCTCAGACCTTATAGGCTATAACCAAACCCAGGTTCCCTGGTGCAACATGTCCATGCGGGAGCGTAAACGGGACCCACCCACATCCCTGATCTGTGCTAAGGTTTAGTTGGGCCAAGGCTTTAACATTATACGGTGATTCTGGTCCTGGCTGCTGGCTGTCTGGTGGTGAGGAGCTTCCAGCTTCTCCCCAAGCCCCACAGTTCTAATTATTCCCCAGCCCAATTAATTATACAACTTCTAGCTACTACATCATTTTTACTCCCTCAGCCCACCTTCTGCAGCCCCCAGGTTTTGTCATTCCCCCACCCCTAAGCCATGGCGAGAAGGGGGAGCAGCAGCAATGGGGTTCCTCTCACCCCCTTTCCAGGGTGGTGGTGGGAGCTCCAGGAGCTCTTCACTGCTCCGCTTCTCTTCCTCCTGCAGCAGCCCTGATTGGCTGCTCATTCCCCAAAGGCAGGCAAGGAGGGAAGACAGCCAATAAGAAGGGGTTTCCTTTGGGCAGGGCTGGAGCTTCTCCTGTCATTGGGCTCCAGTAGGGGCCAAAATTGCATCATTTGTGAGAATTGGCTGTATTGCCTGGGCCGAGCTGTGGGGAGCATTGAGCATACATGAAAGAGTCTCCCTGCCTGCCCTGGATACCACTGCCCCAGGGATCACCACCAGCATGCAGGAGCAATGCAGGAAGAGTCTGCAGGATGGAGCATGCTCAGTCATCCTTTGGGGACGTGTAGCCTGTGGACACAACACATTTAGTGTGGATGAAAAGTTACGCTTCAAACCTCTGAGCATGTGCAACTGTGATTGTTCAGAAGCCCATAATTTGGCTAAATTGGGTCAGATATTCACAGGGGGGGCAACAGGTGCATCCCTGCCACTAGGGCCAGTTCCTTGCCAAAATGTCAAGTCACTGATCCAAAGCATGGAGATATTAGAGCATCTCAGCGAAATGATTTTGCAGGGATTACATGGCATAAGAGTTTACTATCATGGAGTCTGAAATGCAGTAGAAGGTGGATTTTGTAGGTACTGGAGCCATTTTGGATCTGTTTAAATGTATATTTCCCTATGGAATTAGCTGCTTTCCCTATGTAAATATGGTGGACAGTCTGTGGTAGGTTCTCTTAAGATTCACAAAATCTGAATAACTAAGTCTCATGATTCTGGCTCTTTGCACAGGACAACGAAAATCATAGGATTTTTGGCCGCTCTGAACAGCGCTGCCCTGGGAGAGGTGCCAGTGGGCTTTTCTTTTAGAAATAGATGAGATGGTAGAGGAAGGTGATGTTCTAGTAACTCTGGGAACAGGAATCCTTTTCTGTGATTGAACAGGGGAGGACTCTGGAGGAACCACTTCTAGGGTGAAAATAGTTCATTCCCGGGGCCCAGTCAGTCCATAATTTCTCTGCGGGCATTGCCAGTCATGGTGCCAATTGCTACCACTTAGGTGTGGGGTATTTTTTTAATGCCACACCAGCCTACTCTGTGTTTTGCCTCCTTACACAGTACACCCAGAGTGACTGCCCTTGGATTCTCACTTTGTCAGATCATACCTTGTGTTTCTCTTAGAGAAAACCATGCAATAGCACAACAATGAAACACAAACCTTCTTTTGCCTTATATGATCAAACAAAATTTTATTGAGGACTTTGTGTAAGAAAAGATCAGTTTTGTACCAGAAATTATGTTGACGAAAACCCACTGACAGCATTCTTTATAATGTCAACAAGGGAATTTCAGCAGCATGAACTCTGTATCCAGGTGAATAAAAGTTTTCATTCCAAAATTAGTTATAAACTATAATTACATATGTAAAGAGCTTAGAATGAAAGGAATTCTCTCTCCTGTGTATGCAAGACTGGGAGTGAGAACAAACACTGGTCATTACTGAAATGCAGCCAATGCTGGGGTGGGCAGATTGTGGTCAGGTAGACCACAGGCACATGGCACAACAGCAAGAGGAGAAATGTTGGTCAAGGGCTGCAGGACAAACCCCTGCTCCGGCTTAAGGTTCTATGGGGACTTTAACATCCATACAGAGCTGATAGGACATTAGTTTTGTAATGTCTCTCCTAATTGACCTGCAAAGAGAAACCAGGAAGAAACTGCACTTACCTCTGAAGTTTGAGGGACTTGGATGAATCCGCTGGAATTAGGACCAGTTGCTCCAGGAAATCTCATTATGTGAATTCTGATGCTTTGACCACTAAGAAAGGCTCTCAGCTCTGTCTATGTCCCCTCCCTGCTGCGTACAAGCCACTGCCACCCTAAAAAGGTAAAGGAAGCTGAACTTCAGCAGAGTGGATGCTGGATGACTGTTCCTCCAAATTCAAATGCAACAGAAATGACGAGCTCCATAAGGCCATTGGGACAGAATTAGAAATGGGGATGAACTGACATTTCATGGACAATGCCTACTCTAGGTCCACACCCACATCCTGTGTGATTCTGGGTAGCCTCCTCTCCTTTCTGGCAATTGCTGGGGAACACGTTTCTTTGACCACAGTTGGTTCTCGGAAGCTATCAGAGCCAAGCTATGGTTTAGAATTATACATGGAGGAATGTCAGTGGGTTGCAGGGTTCAATAGAAAAGGTCCAAAACACAAATACACACTCTCCATCTTGAGGGACTTTGAGGCAGAGAAAGAGGCAAGGAGGGGAGAGAAAAATCTTATTTCTAGGAAACCGCTTCTCCCCCCACCATGATTTCTGCAGACCAGTGGGCTAATTCAATGCCTCATGCCTTCATCTTTGGACTCAGCTAGGATTCTAATTCAGAGAATCTTCCTCTTGATGTTTCAGTCTCTCTTCAGTATTGAGACCACACATGGGTGCTGTACAAAATAAAATAAGATACAAGATAACCCATGGGACCCCACTTCCTGCTACGCACTTAATCACAGGAGAAAAAAAATCACGGGGTGCCAAAAAAGCTGGAGCCAATCCTGGCCTCTCCATCCCCAAAAGGATACCTGAAGGAAACCAGAACAAAGGACAGTAACGATAGGAGTATGAGTGATAGCTGGACCCAGACTAGAAGGAGTCTAGGCTGTAAAAGCAGCTTACTGGAACATCTGAGGGTGAGATTTCATCTGTAAACACTTTCTTGCTGTATTAGGCATAGGCTTGTGTGTTTTATTTTATTTTGCTTAGTAATTCGCTTTGTTCTGTCTGTTATCACTTGGAACCACTTAAATCCTACTTTTTGTATTTAATAAAATCACTTTTTACTTATTAACCCAGAGTATACATTAATATCTGGGGGCAAAGGGGGGGGGGCAAACAGATGTGCACCTCTCTCAATCAGTATCATAGAGGGCAAACAATTTATGAGTTTACCCTGTATATGCTTTATACAGGGTAAAATGGATTTATTTGGGGTTTGGACCCCCTAGGGAGCTGGGCATCTGAGTGTTGGAGATAGGAACACTTTAGCTGTTTTCAGTTAAGCCTGGAGCTGTTGGGGGATGTGGTTCAGACCTGGGTTTGCTGCAGGCTAGCGTGTCTGGCTCAAACAAGGCAGGGCACTGAAGTCCCAAACTGCCAGGGGAAACAGGCTCAGAGGTAATTTCAGCACATCAGTTGGCAGCTCCCAAGGGGTTTTCTGTGATCCAACCCGTCACAGGTGTATCTCAGTGCAGAGTGGAGTTCTGTCTGCAGTAGCACATGGTTCTCATTCCTTCGGCATGTTTTCCTCTCTCATGTCTTCTGCTGGCTCACTGAATGTTTCAAGCTGCTAGCTGGATGGATCTTGACTTTTCCTCCAGCAATTTTCATTCCTCTCAAATGAAACTAACCTGTCTTTTGCCTTGCAACTGCATTGGAAGAGTCCCAGAGAGACGCTCTTTGAACCTGAACAAGCAAATGGAAAAGTGCCATAAACGAACTGCAGAAGACATGAGATAAGGGGCTGAATCATCAAGAAAATAATCCTCATGGATCATACAGCACCGAGCAGAAAACACACAGCTCCCTGGAAATGACTAAGTGCCTAGACACACTCCTTTGAGGTACGCTCTTATCAAATAGATAAAAAACTCTCCTACAAGCCATAACCCATGAAGTCATTATCCAAAGGATATTATCCAAAGGAATGATCATATAGACTGGCTTCCCCATCCTTCTGAACGTTTAGTTAATTTAATTTTCCCATCCAGTGATACTGATGGGCAGTTACCAGCACTCAGAATGACCCAGGAAAGGAGATCAGCAATCTGTTCATTGCTGGTTTTTTAAATGGAAAAGTGAACATGAGTTTATAGCAAACCATTCAAAAAAATTGTAATAAAATCAGGAATAGTATTTTATAAGTTTCATATTGTTTCCATTGTCCCAGTGACACCACATACACTCCTGAGTCTTGCAGTAAAAGGAGAGAAACCAGGAGTTCTAAATGGCCTGTAAACTTTACTGGATTCCAGAATGCCAAAAGTTAGTTGTATGCAATCATAGGGAGAAGAGAGAACACTATGCTTTTGTAGTTACCGTTGGCAAGGAGGGAGCTGCTGGAGAAAGACTATTCATGCAGGGTCAGATCCTCAGCTGAAATAAATCATTGTTGCTCCATTGACTTCACACCAAAGACCTCTCTCCCAGAAATGATAGCACTTGAGTGGTTTCAGTGTGGGTAGAAACATGTCTTACAGCCTCTAGACTTGATGTTTCATGACAAACCAAGGGTAGCGGTATGGCAAGTTCCATCAGCTGCAAGAGAGGGGCTCACTAGGGCAAACAAGCCCTCGAAGAGGGTGGTTCTATCTTCTGCATGTGACTGCAGAAATCGGCAAAAACTGATCAAGTGGATGAAACATGGTTTCTAAGGAAATGAGTGAAGCAGCATTGAGATTCTTTATTAAGAGGTCCTTCCGCCTGCTGATTTAAGAGCTGCCCTTTTCATCAAAATCTCCCTCCACGTCTAATCAAAGAGATGACAGCACATCCCACCAGCTGAGGCCCAGGTGGAAAACAGCAGGCCAACAGGAAGGATGCAAGTTAAAAGATTTTAAAATTAGAAAACAGCTAAACACAATATAAAAGCCATGCAGAAAGCACAAACTAAATACAGTGATTAAAAACCGGTTTTTAAGAAACCACTTGCAACACGGATCATTTGCCCACATTAGAATATCTTGGGTCTCTGTACACAAGATTGCAAACCACCTCCCCTCCCCCACAACATTGTAGTGACTCTTAATGAGTCAGTCTGCATAAATGTGCGAGAAAGGCTGCCACTGCATAACGAAATGATGCTTCATAGACATGTCAAGCAAGGGATTTTGAGGCAAAACTAAACCATTTGTACTAGAAGAATGCTGGGATGGAAGATAAGCTATAGAAGGGCAAAATTATTGGTATTCTACCTATTGTAGAAGAGGCCAGGTACAGCAAGTCTAATTTTCTTTCAGTGCTGATCTAAACCAGGGGGACAAGGGAAAGTAAGATTTGTATGACCAGAGGAAGGTGAGAAATTTCCTAGTGAAATCCCAAGTGCTTCAGAAGCAACCAGCTTACAGCAGTTTGTTTACTGGAGAACACAAAAGCATTAAAAGGTTTAATAAATGAATAAAAATTAGAAGCTATCAGCCCCTGGCTCTTATTAAGAAGAACAGGGAAGTCCAATGGCTCTTTATGAATAAAAACTCTATTTAGAGAGGAACAGCCATAATTAGCAAGGCCAAGGCAGTGGAAGATCTCCTTGGATGCAAGAAAGAAAATGCTGTGAAGAACAATGCTGCTCCCACTAAAAGGGAAGAGGCACCTTGCTGGGATCTCATTGCCCAGTAGCAATTTTTGATTATGAACAGTAATTTGTTTTTACACAAGTGTCTTGAAAGCCCCCCTGGGAAATGCGGTTCTCTCCTGGATGAGCGAGGACTCTGCCTCCCTCAGCTCACAAATCTATTGTTCAACTGGAACACCTCAACCCATCTGGAGACCTTTTGGGGCCTCTGCAAGAGGCATCTATTTGATGGGTTTTTCTGCAGAGGTCTGAGTGCCTGCTTCCCATAATGACGACGGGGTGGGAAGAAATTTCTATAGGTGTTTGGCTGAATTACTGTTGAAATGATTACTCCAATGCTGCTGGGATTTACCTGCATGATCAATAGTGAGTAGGGGCCTAATGCCTTGGTGAGGTGGGTTTTTTATGCAACACCAACATTGTGGGGTTATTATAAAATTAAAAATAGAGGGACTGGCAGCGACAAGACAAAAGCCACAGCCTCAGGTTCCATTATTTTAGGCTTTGAGGTGGAGTCAGCAAAGGCAGCTCAACGGGCTTAGGTTAGAGGCCACATCTTGAGAACACTAAATAAAGCCAAGAGCAAAATCTTAAACCCTTAGAACAAAGCACCTGATACAGAAACAAGGAGGGACAGATCTCTGAACAGCAAGCGGCGGCATGCAGTCAGTCAAAAACCAACACGTACGGACTTGGAGGCAGGAAAATCTTCAGCAGCAAAGCTGACGCAGTGCAGAGTCTGCCAGAGAGGACTTCATTCATCTGATCTATCAATGTCTAAAACAACCCCAGTGACTGGTATACCCAAGGCCTTTGAATACATGGCTTTGGGCTAAGATAATCCCATGCAAACACAAGGAGACTTGAAGCCAATAGAAGAATGAAGGAACCACAGATGGAGAATGGTACTAGCTATATCCCTCAAAGAGAGAGGGAAAATGGGAGCAGAGGCGGATTTCATTGTCAGTGTATAGCAACAGTCCCCTGTGGGGACAAGGGGATGGGGAGCTGGCTGCAGCCTTAGTGAAAAGGCTCAGGTAACTGCTAAAGCAGCATTGGGATGAAGAACGTTTTAGTTTCAGGTGATCCGTTCACATCAGACCAGGTTGGCAGTGACTGAAATTGTTCCTATTTAAATAGGATTTTGGTGGCCTATGTGGAGTGAATTCGTTTCAGTCCAAGCTAGTTCCCTAGAGGACTGGGCATACATTCTAAAAGGCAGCCTCTTTTGTGGACAGTATCAGCAGACACTAACGATCAAATGGGCCCTTGGAATCAAAATGTGCTCCCAAAGGCAGATCACATCTAAAGCACTTTGGCAGAGAAACTTGCATTATGGCTGGCATATTTCTTCAGCACTATGTCATAGTTCTGCAGTAGTAACATTGTTACTGGCTACTGAGGTATTTTTGTTATAAACCCTTTTTTTAAAAGGCATGTTAGCTCCTGGAAAAGTCATAAGATACTGAAATTCCAAATGCCTATTCATAGGTTAAAAATCTTTTTATAATAAAATTACAATTAAAAAAATCAGCTACTGCTCATGGACAATAGCTCGTTTTCCTCCCATTATGTCAATGTACTGATGTCTGGAGAGCCAGCTAAATAGGTGCAAACTTGTTTATCTAGAGAGCTAGAGCCTAAAATAAATACATCCATGTTTAGGTCAGGTGATTTAACATATCCTTAGACAAATGAAAAAGGAATGAATAGGTTTCCTATGCGCAGTGCAGTGGAAAGATATTTCTAGACCCTGTAAATGTGAACTGTACAAATGACTACCCTGATTTGGAGGGGGTGGAATTATTACTGATGCTACAGGGAAAGAGGGGAAGCAGGAACATGGGAAGAGGATGGGTGGGGTGGACAGGAAGTCTATGATGACTAAGACATTTACAAAAAAATAAAATAATGATCAGCAAATTCTGTGTAGTGAGTGATTCATCTCCCAAACCTTTCAATAGTCATACTGGGTGACTGGTGTGTTTAAAGCATTGGGGAGCAGGCTCAGTACAGGAGACTCCAGCTTTGCAACAATGCTAACTTCTTTTCAGCTTTCCACCCTAAGAATCCCCTTTTCCTGCCACAAATGTGTTTCCTGGTGGTTGCCCAGCATTTCCAGAAACCCAGGGCTCTACTAGAAATCCAGAAAAAGGGCTTTACTAGATTAATACTCGCTCTCTCTGATATCAGTGGTTTGGAGAGGTGTTTATATAACACACACAAGAATGAGAGTCCATTAGCTGTGACACGTTGAACCAACCGTATTACTCATAAATGAGCTGTTTACATGTAAGCAACCTATGGCATGCATGCCAAAGGCAGCACACAAACTGATTTTCAGTGGCACTCGCACTGCCCAGGTCCTGGCCACTAGTCTGGGGGGCTCTGCATTTTAATTGAGTTTTAAATGAAGCTTCTTAAACATTTTAAAAACCTTATTTACTTTACATACTTATAGAAAGAGAACTTCTAAAAACCATTGAAATATGTTACTGGCACGCAAAAACTTAAATGAGAGTGAATAAATGAAGACTTGGCTCACCATTTCTGAAAGGTTGCCAACCCCTGATGTAAATTCATCTGAGCAGATAGAAGTAGTCCTTTTGGGTTTGGGTTTCCACTACATCTGCCTCAGACAGCCACCTGTCCTAAACTGATACTGAACTGATAAAAATATTAAAGCAGATCTACACTGCAATGCAAGTCTTATACCCCGTGGCTTAAGTGTCTTCGCAGATCAAACTAACATCTACAGCAACAATAACTAAGATACGGATGATCAAGCCTCTTGGTTTAGGGCATACATTGGACAGATGCAATAGTCAGGAAGGAGTTCCCACCACCACTGCGTGAATAGACCTTATGGAGGATATTAGGTGGCATGATATAGACTAGACTGGCTAATGGTCTGATCCAATGTGAACAGGGTGGTCACACAATTATCACAACTGTACAAGGTAATCTTTTCCATCACAGCTGATTCTGATGTTCGGGCTTATTTGATGTTTTTCAAGTTAAGCTGAGCTGGTCTTTACCAGGTGGTTACATCCTCAGTGTTTCCATAATGAAAGTCAAACTGAAACAGGATGTAAACACACAAGCCCCAGTAGCTAGTACTGCTGCTAACTCTCCTGTGTTACTGACAGCCTATTGCCTGATCACATTCCAGTGAGATGATAAAATGCACATTCCCATTTTCAGACTCAACATCTCAGAGCCTTCTCCTGACCAATATACTTCAAGGATGCAGTTAGTTGACTTAGCAGTAGGCTCCCTCTCTTTATAACACTCTTCCCTCCCACAGTTATAGGATTACAAAGAGCTGCAATAAAGCTGCCGGTACTAGAGCAGCATCTTTTGTGCCACAGGAGACTCATAAAAAACAAAGCAACATTTCATTGCCATTATTCTGCAGAATAATGGCAGTTAGGAAGCTGTACCACTACATTTGCTTTGCATCCAGTTTCAGTGTTTCACTTTCAGCCAAACTGTTCGGCACACTTAAAAGCATCTACATTCACATCACACCTCACACACTTTGACAGGCCTGCCTCGGTCTTAAACTCTACATAACCCCTGCCCAGAGAGCCATTCCACCTCAGCTTAAAGACTGGTCTAGGTAGCAATTTTTATCTCAATATAATCTTCAACTTCTGGAATATTGAAGCTGAAGGAAATTGGCATTTATTAATGCAGAGTTAGCGAGCAGGTGCACTAAAAAACTATCCTATAGGGACTAGTACAATAAACAATTTAGTAGTGATTTCTTCAAACAATTATGGCAGTGTAAACTATTCCATCTACCCACCCACATCAAATGGTATTTCACTGGCTTTCTAGATGACTTTAGGCAAGTCACTTCACCATATGATACTTACCTCCTGGTAAAGTACTTTGAGATCCATGGACGAAAAAGATTATACAAAACATCTGTGTATTATTAGGGGCTGACTGCTGGTGAAATTAAGAAAAAAACTGACACCAGTTTACAAAAATCATTATTTTAAAGAACAGTTGAGGTATCAATCCTAGAAAATGGGTTTTGTAATGAAAGAGATGAGAAATCTTTAAAAAGGGATATAAATATAACATGTCCAGAAAACAGACTTTTGTCTGTTGATTGAGACCAAAGATGTTTCAATGATTTCTTAAAATTCCACAGGGAAAACATTAAAAGTGAAAATAATGATTTTTTTCATTAGCTGGTCAGAGAAATGCACATAGTAAGATACAAAAAGGACAAGAATTTTTAAAATTTTCTATTTTTATAATGAATATTTTTAGTAACATAGGTAAGAAGGTTTCTGCAAACTCCCACTTCTCCCATAAAATTTAAGTTGACAATATCCTTTTCACTACAGTGGAGCAAACAGCACTGCTGTGTGTATTTCACAGTACAAGTCACTATATTATACAGACACCATAGGCTTCTACATCAGGAACACTTTTCTCTGACGATCTGGTATCTGATCTTACTCAATTTCTCTCTGCAGCTCTCTCCAAATGCATGCTCTGACTTCACAAATGTGACACCTGCAGTCCAGGTTCTGCACAGGGCGTCTCCATCTCTGTAAGAGGCTAACAAAACTTGACTATTTCACTGTTTCATATCCAAAAATTTCAGTGCTTTTTAACACCTGATTACTGAAACAAAAGCTACATGGAGATGCACATAGGTTACAGATGTGAATATCAATTGCAAAGAAATGAATCTACATTCATACATGTAGATTATACACTCACATCTCAGTTATGCTTACAAGCAAGGGTGCTGATCAGCCTTCTGTGTGTTAATTCCCTTGAGGAGGAGCATGTGTGAGTGGGGGAGACCATGTCACAGGGCAACAACCTTTAAAGTGTGGCCTGAGATGCAAGGGAATGTGACATTTTCCCATTTATTTTTAAAATTAAGATTTCCAGTAGGGATAAGACTCTCCAAGCCATAAACGTAATGATGATACAGCACTTAAATGAGCTACCATTACAAGCTGACACACTGCACACCACTGTCCTTTAGCATACAGAGCGACTGGTTATTCCAGCAGTGACACGGGATGGAGAAACTTCTTTCTATGAAGGTCAGTCCTGTGTGCACACACCTGATGCTCCTGTTTCCCCCACTTCCCTTAATGGGGTTGGGGGAGGCACATAGGGTCTGTTTCCAAGTCTTGCCATTTTGTATTGATCAAATTAGAGTGGCCCTCTCCTCCTCTCCCTCAAGGGGTGGTGCCTTCAATGAGAATTCAGTCTGGAAGCCCAGGTCAAGTCTCAGTGCACTGGTCACTGCTTTGCTTTTTTCACTATGGTGCCAACAGCAGAGATAACTGTGGTTTTGGAGCCGCTTGCGCTGGTGGTTACTGTGACCACAGCTGGCAACGTTGCAGTGGTGGTGAGGATGGTGGGCTGAGCGATTGTTGTTACCGGGATGGCGGAATCCCACTTACTCTTTCTCTTTTGAGCATCTGATTTGGAAAAACCAAGAGAGACTAGCGTTAACATTTACAGTCATTGATCTTAACGATCCCCCTCCATCTCAACCCTCAAAGTGCCGCTGCCTGAGCGCACGGCATCTCCTCACCTCTATCTGAGGCAAGTGGAACTTGGTCAGGAAGTGTTGAGCATAAACCTACTGGAACTTTGAACCCCCAAAGGCAAAATGGAAGAATCTGCACCATTTATGCCCCTGAACACCTAGAAAAGTGACATGAGATTCACTTTCTCCTCCAACACCAAAGCAAGTTTGGTTTGGACAGAAAACATGGATCTTCCCATTCCATTAGCACAGGGGTCCTCAAACTGGAGATCCGGACCCCTCATGGGGTCGTGAGGTTATGACATGGAGGGTCATGAGCTGTCAGCCTCCACCTCAAACCCCACTTGCCTCCAGCATTTACAATGGTGTTAAATATATTTAAAAAGCGTTTCACATAGCAAACCTCTGGGTGCGACCCCCTCTTATAAATGAAAGGGGTCACCAATACAAAAGTTTGAGAACCACTGCATTAGCATGAGGTACAGTGCTAACTGTTCAGTGTCATTATCCAAATTACAGCATTGACTTGCTCATCTCCTCTTTTTCCAAACCCCTCCCTCAGGCTCTGGGGGAAGATGTATTCAAGAGACACTCATCAACATACAGCAACAAATTCCATCAGCCCCGGCACAAAGAAATCCTTCCCTTCCTGAAGCTACTCCAGGCCTTCCTACCAGGAAAACAGCCCGGCAATCCCCAATCCCAGATAACTAACACTGGTAATACAAAGGCTACCAACTCTCGGCAATCTGCTTTCTTTGGGCTGGTCTACACTACCGCTTAAGTCGATGTAACTTGCGTTGCTCAGGGGTCTGAAAAGACAGCCTCCTGAGCGACGCAAGTTATGTTGACATAAGCGCCGTCCACACTGGTGCTATGTCAGCAGGAGACGCTCTCCAGCCGACACAGCTTCTGCCTGTGGAGGCAGAGTAATTATGCTGACAGGAGAGTGCTCTCCTGTTGTCATAGTTGTCTTCACCAGATGAGTTACAGTAGTGTAGCTGTGCCCATGTTGCGTGGTAGCATAGACTTGTCTTTTGTGTCAAGGGGATGGAGAAGAAAGGGAACTTCTATGGCTTCTGTGTAAAATGAGACACAATTTCCACGATTACGATGCAATCTAAGTTTGAGGTCATCACATGTTTTTACCTCCAACAGCAGTGCTGACTGTTGTGGTTGTAGTGGATGAAGCATTTGTTGTTGTGCCCTTCTTAGTACCAGTCACAAACTCAATCTAGAAAGGAGAAATGGGGGAGGGAAGAAAAGAAGTTAATATTTGTCTTCTTTCCTCACTATAAAGTTATTCTTTAGATCCAGAATGTAGCAAGGTATAAAAGACAATGTAGATGAGGTAATTTTTTTTTTATTGAACCAACTTCTGTAATAAAGAGATATTACATCACCTACTTTGGCTCTCATATATCGTGGGACCAAGACTGCTCCAACACCACAGCAAACAAAATATAAAAACATTTACTGGACCATTCCACTTAACATTGTTATGTTAGGGAGAGAAAACACACATGGATCCTCACTCCAAGTACTCCAAAGTGCATCAGTTATAACCATTATGAAGATGTGTAAATATGAAGATTCTCCACATGCAGACAGATCAAAAAGTTTGGTACCATCCCTAATACACAGATCAGGACTAGGATCTTGGTCTGTACAGACACATTTTTACAAATCATGTCTTCAATGAGAAACTAAGATAGAAAAATAAAAGCTGTCCTAGAATGCAAGACCCCACACGCATGGTTTACAAATACTGCAATACAGAAGGAAACCTAGCAACAAGAGCCACAACAGCCTGAAATCACATACCTACAAGTCTACAGCCATGTGAGATGAGGGGGGATAGTCACAGGTGACTATTGCTGTATTGCATAAAGCAAAACAAGAAGCAAACAAAGAGATGGCTATAAAAAAAGTTCGCTGCAAAAATGTACTTGTTGCCAAAAAAGCATTCTACAAATCTGAAGCAAGATCTCGTTAATTAACTCTTTGGATAGGATTTCCTAATGCCAGCCACTAATCCAAGTGCCTCACCACTTGGTGGGGGCGATGTGAAGTCCTTCAGATCTATATAGTGTTTTAAGAGCACTGACTCAATTTCCTAACAAGCCAAGATATTTTCAGGTATCGAGGGGCTGATATGGATCTAGACACAGTTAAAGTGGCAATGAGATGAAACGGAAACTGGGCCTGAGTTTAGCGTGATTTGTTAGGGAAATTAAACTACATTAGGTTGTGTGACTAGAGGCATAGTGTGAAAGACTAAGGAGATAGCAGTTATTTACAGAGTATTGTTTATCTTGTATTTGAAATACAGGGTGCAGTTATGCATGCTCTGATTTAAGAACAGTGACAAACTTGGACGGGACTCAAGGAGCAAAGGGGAAAGGCGATTGCTGCAGAGAAGCATGTGGATCGGAAACTTCTCTTACAGGAGGGTCTACTGATAGAGATTCTCTAGGTTTTAATCAGAAAGAGGATGGTAAAGAATAAAGGAGAGGCGAGATCAGATGACAAACTTTCACATAAAGAATGTGACACATCAGAAAAGGTAAGACAAATAAACAGTGACCAGTTTTTAAAGTGCTTGTACACTAATGCTAGACGTCTAAATAATAAGATGGGTGAACTAGAGTGCCTAGTGTTAAAGGAGAATATTGACATAATAGGCACCACAGAAACATGGTGGAGTGAGGACAATCAATGGGACACAATCATTCTGGGGTATAAAATATATCGGAAGGACAGAACAGGTTGTGGGGGTGGGGGAGTGGCACTATATGTGAAAGAAAATGTAGAATCAAATGAATTAAAAATCCTAAATGAATCCACATGCTCCATAGAATCTCTATGGATAGTAATTCCATGCTCTAATAAGAATATAACAATAGGGATCTATTATTGACCACCTGATCAGGACAGTGATAGTGACAATGAAATGCTAAGGGAGATTAGAGAGGCTGTCAAAATAAATAACTCAATAATAATGGGGGATTTCAATTATCCCCATATTGACTGGGCACATGTCATCTCAGGACGAAATGCAGACACCAAATTCCTTGATACTTTAAATGACTGCTTCTTGGAGCAGCTGGTACAGGAACCCACAAGGGGAGAGGCTACTCTTGATTTAGTCCTGAGTGGAGCGCAAGAGCTGGTCCAAGAGGTAAAAATAACAGGACCGCTTGGGAATAGTGATCATAATATAATATTTAACATTCCTGTGCTGGGAACAAAACCGCAGCAGCCCAACACTGTAGCATTTAATTTCAGGAAGGGGAACTATGCAAAAATGAGGGGGTTAGTTAAACAGAAATTAATAGGTAAAGTGACTAAAGTGAAATCCCTGCAAGCTGCATGGACACTTTTCAAAGACACCATAATAGAGGCCCAACTTAAATGTATACCCCAAATTAAAAAACAAAAGTCAAAGAACTAAAAAAGAGCCACCGTGGCTTAAAAACCATGTAAAAGAAGCAGTGAGGGATAAAAAGGCATCTTTTAAAAAGTGGAAGTCAAATCCTAATGAGGTAACTAGAGAGGAGCATAAACACTGCCACATTAAGTGTAAAAATGTAGTAAGAAAAGCCAAAATGGAATTTGAAGAACAGCTAGCCAGAAACTCAAAAGGTAATAATAAAATGTTTTTTAAATACGTCAGAAGCAGGAAGCCTGCTAAACAACCAGTGGGGCCCCTGGATGATAGAGATACAAAAGGAGCACTTAAAGATGATAAAGTCATTGAGGAGAAACTAAATGAATTCTTTGCTTCGGTCTTCACGGCTGAGGACGTTAGGGAGATTCCCAAACCTGAGCCGTATTTTGTACGTGACAAATCTGAGGAATTGTCACAGATTGAAGTGTCACTAGAGGAGGTCTTGGAACTAATTGATAAACTTAACTGTAACAAGTCACGGGGACCAGATGGCATTCACCCAAGAGTTCTGAAAGAACTCAAATGTGAAATTGCGGAACTATTAACTAAGGTTTGTAACCTGTCCTTTAAATTGGCTTCTGTACCCAATGACTGGAAGATAGCTAATGTAATGCCAATCTTTAAAAAGGGCTCTAGAGGTGATCCCGGTAACTACAGACCGGTAAGTCTAACATCTGTACTGGGCAAATTAGTTGAAACAATAGTAAAGAATAAAATTGTCAGGCACATAGAAGAACATAAATTGTTGGGGAAAAGTCAGCATGGTTTCTGTAAAGGGAAATCATGTCTTACTAATCTATTAGAATTCTTTGAAGGGGTCAACAAACATGTGGACAAGGGAGATCCAGTGGACGTAGTGTACTTCGATTTCCAGAAAGCCTTTGACAAGGTTCCTCACCAAAGGCTCTTACGTAAATTAAGTTGCCATGGGATAAGAGAGAAGATCCTTTCATGGATTGAGAACTAGTTAAAAGACAAGGAACAAAGGGTAGGAATAAATGGTAAATTTTCAGAATGGAGAGGTGTAACTAGTGGTGTTCCCCAGGGTTCAGTCCTAGGACCAATCCTATGCAACTTATTCATCAATGATTTGGAGGAAGGGGTAAACAGTGAGGTGGCAAAGTTTGCAGATGATACTAAACTGCTCAAAATAGTTAAGACCCAAGCAGACTGTGAAGAACTTCAAAAAGATCTCACAAAACTAAGTGATTGGGCAACAAAATGGCAAATGAAATTTAATGGGGATAAATGTAAAGTAATGCACTTTGGAAAAAATAACCCCAACTATACGTACAATATGATGGGGGCTAATTTAGCTACACCTATTCAGGAAAGAGATCTTGGAGTCATCGTGGATAGTTCTCTGAAGATGTCCATGCAGTGTGCAGGGGCAGTCAAAAAAGCAAACAGGATGTTAGGAATCATTAACAAAGGGATAGAAAATAAGACGGAGAATATCTTATTGCCCCTATACAAATCCATGGTGCGCCCACATCTTGAATACTGTGTACAAATGTGTTCTCCTCATCTCAAAAAGGGTATACTGGCATTAGAAAAGGTTCAGAGAAGGGCAACTAAAATGATTAGAGGATTGGAACGGGTCCCATATGAGGAGAGATTAAAGAGGCTAGGACTTTTTAGCTTGGAGAAGAGGAGACTAAAGGGGTATATGATAGAGGTATATAAAATTATGAGTGGCGTGGAGAAAGTGAATAAGGAAAAGTTATTTACTTGTTCCCATAATAGCAGAACTAGGGGCCACCCATTGAAATTAGTGGGCAGCAGGTTTAAAACAAATAAAAGGAAGTTCTTCTTCACACAGCGCACAGTCAACCTGTGGAACTCCTTGCCTGAGCAGGCTGTGAAGGCTAGGACTATAACAGGGTTTAAAAGAGAACTTGATAAATTCATGGAGGCTAAGTCCATATTCATGGAGGTTAAGTCCATTAGTGGCTATTAGCCAGGCTGGGTAAGGAATGGCGTCCCTAGCCTCTGTTTGTCAGAGGGGGTGATGGATGGCAGGAGAGAGATCCCTTGATCATTAACTGTTAGGTTCACTCACTCTGGGGCACCTGGCATTGGCCACTATTGGCCGACAGGATACTGGGCTAGATAGACCTTTGGTCTGACCCAATACGGCCCTTCTTATGTTCTTAAAGGCAATTGGGTCTGGAGAGAAACTGACCTACAAGGAAAGGCCAAAAACCTAAATCTGTACAGTTTGTCAAAGAAATGAATAAAGGGGAAGATGCCAGATCTAAAAATACCTAATGGTCAATACAAGGGGTAGTACAAGGAGGAATATGAAGCAATGCAATGAATTCCAGCAAAGAATGAATAAAGGCTGGGAGATTGAGCTCTAAATTCCATAATTATTGATTTATTACCTTTGTGCGCTCCTTCTTGGCCTTTTCCAGTTTGTCCATTTCAATCTTTTGTGCTTTGGCTAAAAAGATTGATACAAGAAGTTATAAAAAGCAGGAGATAAGCAGTAATTCATCTCCACAACCGCCCCCACCCACTTCAATCAATGGACAAGATTCCACAAATACGAAACTATTGAATCAGCTATGAAATAAAACTTTCTATCAAGGTAACATTACACTTATAATTTCTTCAGCTTCTTTACTCCAACCAGAGCCTGCTTTATCTTAGAACAACAATTTTAAGAGAGGGACTTTCCAGATTAATGGAAAAACTCAGGAAGTTGTAGGTCTGTTCAGCCAAACTGGACAAGTGCCTAAAAAGAATGCAGCAGGCATGTCCTGACTTTCCATTCATTCAAAAGGGTGTTCAGTTAAAATACAGTTAAGCTCCAGCATAATTCAATAGCACTGATAAAAGAGATACAAGCTGTAGGAGTGATCAGAACTTAAAAGATATCTGTGAGATTACCTAGAGCCTCATAGTAGGAGTCCTCAGACCACCCATGAGGGTCAAACATGTCCTGAGAGAGAACAAGTTTAACATTATTTCAGAACTTGTTTGAACAGCAAGACATACAAAACACTTCAACATTTCACTCAACATCAAACATATACTTCTACTGTACCATATGGAAGAGTAGGAAATATTCGCTACAGCTCTAAATGCCCCTCTCCTGTATCCCAGTCAGACATAAAGAGTTCATATGCAGTGTAATTGTAGCTGCATTGGTCCAAAAATATTAGACACACAGATGGGTGAGGTAATATCTTTTATTGGACCAACAGAAGTTAGGCCAATAAAAGAAGCTACGTGAGTTAAGCATCAATGAATCTCTTATGCAGACATCCCAAAACTGTGGAGCATGCCCCTCGGGGGGCATGGAGGAATGTTCAGGGGAGCGCAGAAGGTGCAAGCCAGCCCACATTGGGGGTGGGGAGAGAGCGCCACCCAGCCCCATCCCAGCTCTGCACTTGGCCAGGGGCTCAACTGCTATTCCCTATGACGGCCCAACAGTGGCTTTGCTCCTGGCCCCGTTCCTGCCACCAGCCTTGGCCCCTAGCTGCAGCTCCATTCCTGGCCTGGGGATGAGGCTGGGGCTGGGAGCAGAGCTGCACTAGGCTGTGAGCCCAGCTGCCGGCCCCCACTGCAGCCTGGCTGCAACTCCGTCCCCACTCCCACTCATGGCTTCCTTACCCTGCTCACATGACATCCCCCCACCCGCTAAGCCGTAGCCCTGCTCCCAGCCTGGGAGTGAGGTAAGTCATGGTGTGCTCTTCTAAAGATCACTATTTTTCAGGTGTGAACAGTCAAACATTTTACAAGATGTTGAGGCTGAAGGGACTAAAATGAATGGACACCCAATTCCCAGGTGCCTAACTATCTTTGGCTCCTTTTACAGTCTTAGCCTGAAGCTAGATATGTTCCTCGTACCATCTTCCATCTGACAATTCAGCAATTTGCATGATTTGTACTGGTTATGCCATTTTAGTGAGTGACAGATGCATTAACTATTTCTCATTGCAAGTAGACACTTGTTTCCCAAAATTTGTGCCTCCTGAAAGACTGACAGGCCAAAATATAATTTTACTAGACCACTAGAAACCCCCAAGTTAGCTGTCTCCTGCCACAGAATTCCAAGTCTGTATCGCAAAGCTACAGCTATTAGAGTTAACTGTTACACAGAGCATATTTTACTTCAATGCAACAGGAAATCAAACTGCAGACCGATCTCTGACTATTTCCATCATAAGCCCTGAAGTACGAAGCCCTAAATGACCTGGCTGAGAAAGAGGACAGAACTGATGAAAGCTTCATGTAACCACCCCATCTCCCAGGAAAACTTTCACTCGTCTTACCTTGGGATAATTGGTACCAAGTTCATCGATGGCACAAAACTGGATCAGCTTTTCATAGATGCTGAGACAGAAGAACAATCGTCAGTTTATTTCTAGCTTTTCCCTTCCTTTCTTCAAGATTAAGCTTATTGGATTTGTTGGTATAAAGAGGCTGGTGCTCCTTTTCAATGACCCAGGTGCAGAATCAGAGTGCAAAGAGCAACACTCTGAAGAACAACGAACACCACCACGATAAGCAAAACATGCCATAAACCTTGGTTATTCCTCCCCACAACTAGAGATTCATCTCCTAACCCAAAACATACCATTTACAGACTCATACCTAAAGCTCTACTGGTTTTAAAATGTGCGTTTTAGTTCTGGTTACATGCATCTCCAAAGAGTCTCATGCTCACTCATTTCTGAGATGTTTTTCTAGATCCTCTTGCTGATTTCATCAGCAGTAACAGCATCTATTGCTCAATGTCCACAATTTTTGATAGGACTCTAATGGCAGGGAGGATGAATCTTGGGATTAGCTTTCATGTGGAGTTATAACCCCAAAGAGAAAACTCACCTGGGATTACGAAATTCCTTCTTCCTCTGAATGATGTAGTTCATGTCCATGCCCTCTTTCATCTTCCTATCGTACAACTTTTGAATCTTGTCCTAGATAAAAAGGAAACCGTGTAAGAGCCAAAACACCAAGTAGTAATACGTAGGCAGGAGATATTCAATATGCACAAACATGGTTGTCTTATTTCTCATAGTTAAACCCAAAATAGCCCTCTCCCACCTTAGAACAGTCCTTTGTCAGAGGAAGGAAGGCCAAAGCAGGCACATTATCTGGGCTAATCTGCAGTGACATTGACTTTTCTCAGACTCAAAATCAAAGATCACTCTCCTGTCCCCACATAATCCACTATACAGTGTGGGCTATCAAGCTCTTAAGGAGCAATGGTGCCTCCCTGCTTTGTAGGTTCACTTAAGTCTCCCTGCAGCAGCAGAGAGAGTAGAAAGCATAGTTAAACAAAACAAAGCAAAGCAAATTAAAACCCCATCCTGCTTGTTTCAGCTTCCAAGAGAAAGAGGTGGATTAGTTCAGTGGTTTTCAAACTGTGGTCCACAGACTACAGCTAAGATTTCCAAAGGGGTCTGCAAATGAAAAAAGGTTGAAAACCACTGGATTAGTTCCATGAAAAGGTTTTGTTCCAGACTGTTTACATTCTGTTCAACATGCCAGCACCACACTTGGAAAGAGGGAAACGAGGAAAGAGTATCTCCTAAAAAGTGTGTGTGTGGTTTGGAGGAAGAAATGTTCTTCAGAGGAAAACAATCCCCTACCCTTCCAGTCTCACTTTCAATTGAGTGAGAAAACCCCTCCAGAACCAAAGCATTTGCCACCACACTATAAATGGGGTTTGTGGGGGAAGGGAAAGAGGTGAAGTATCCAGTCCTGGAGACGGTTCAAGGAACATCCCATCTCCTATGCTAACAGTGAAGCATTAAAGACACTATCCCGCCTGGAAGAAACTGGGGTGGGGCCAGGTTGCCAGTTAGGCACAGCAGACACGTGTCTAGAGGTGCTGGCGTTCTAAGCATGCCTCACATCTCTAAAACTGTGTGCAACATGAAGATCAGCTGTAGGTACGGGGGGGGGGGTGCGCTGAAGATGCTGTGCACAGGGGCAAGTAATGGGTAAATGTGGCCCTGGGTGGGGGATGCACAAAAAGCAAAAAAGATCTCTCACTTCACATGTCCTTTAAGTCTTTCATCTTAGCCAGGACTGCTCACCAAGTCTGATTTACGAGGCTTTGGATTAACAGTGCAACTGAGATTCAGAGTCCACACAAAAATTTCTCCACTAAGTTACTGAGACGATTGGTGACATCCCAGAAGGCTGATTTGGGAATAAGCAGCCAGCGTCATACGAGAGTCCTGTGAGAGGGGTAAATTAAAGACAGGGGCAGTAAGATGTATGCCAACAGCCCAAACTGGGCAACCAGCATTGTACTGAACAGTGCAATTCAAGTGCTTAATTATCTCATCTAATTCTCAAAATCTCAGACGTGCAACTGGACAGAATTGTCGCTGGGCTACCCCAAGAAAAAGACAGCTCACTGCCAGATCTGAGTAGCACAAGGGAAGGGGAGCAGAGTTTTGCTGGTACTCTAACATAAGTTAGATGCTCTGTGCAAACAATGTTAATCTGCAGGCATTGCTGATGCTGTCCACTGTCAGTGCCATGCTCTTGGTAAATACCCATTTGTGAATGTGTCTTTGGGCATAGGTGGCTGGTTAGGTGAAAGCGACGACTTATTGGAGATCCTGCAGCTGCACAACGCAGAGAGTATTCCAGTGAAACTTGAACTGCTTGGGAAAGGCAACTTAAACAGATTCAGAAGGTTGGAAATACTGGATATAATTACCTTCCAAAAGGCGGCTTCGATTTAAAGAAAACTGCATCTGTTTTGCTTAGCAGAGCAACATAAAAGTTCAACACACACTCCCTACTTCAGTGATTTGAGGCAGGGTGTCTGACATGGAACATAGAAAGCAGAAGAGGGAAGATGCACTTTCAACCCTGAATAACCCAGGAAATGTAGTTATTTGGTAGATTTTAAACTGCAATCAGTATTTGAATCTTGCATGAGAGGAAGTCTTGTTGGTGCTAAGCAAAGTAGTTTGTGACACTTGCACTATGGAAAACTTATAAAGCTAAACTATTTTACAGGAAGTGAAATTCCAGAGACTTTACAATAGAAAGTTAAGATCTTGTGGCTGAAACCCAAAACTTGGAGGCAGGACCTACAGATTCATACTCCCTGCTCTGTCACTGACCTCCTGTGTGACTTTAGGCAAGTCACTTAACCTCTCAGGTCTCAGTTTCCCTTTGTGTAAAATGGGGATAATATGTCCCCAACTCAAGGAGGTCCCTTCCAACCCTGCATTTTTGTGATTCTGTATCTAGCAAATTTCACTACAGTTTACACAAAGTAGTAAGATCCTTGAATGAAAGGTCAAGTATCTTCAGGAATAAAATTGCCAGTTCCTCAATTAAAGTTCTACACACACCGTAAAGTCACCCTATTAACATGTCCAAAGGAGGCACCACATGTTTTGAGAGAACAGTCACTGAAAATTCAGCCTCTAAGTCTGAAGTGTTGATAGCATCACCGAGACTGAGTCCTCATATTTAGAATCCGGAACTTCCAGAAAGCTAAGAACTAGCAGGTCACCTTGAAAGTAGTAAAGAATCTTCACTTTGCATAGAGCTTTTCAAGATACAGCATATTGGAGAGAAACTGACCAAGGAAAGGTAGAGATACCAATGGAATAAAAGGATAGTTTATTTCCAAATCTCCAAAGTATGTCAAGCCCCTCTACAGAACTGGAAATTGTTTTAGTTGTGCAATTTGCAAAAAGCAGTTTGCTCTGCTTGCAAAATTGGAGCGAGTCTCCATTCTTTAAGGTGGTTTGGGGTAGACATATTCCAAACAGGGTGGAGACAGCTCAGAAGGGAAATGGATCTGTCTTAATTTATCAGATCTTCGCAACAGCTTACTGCATTCCTCAGATCTATGCACTCTTACTCATTCACTGATATCACACCATTAAAATCTCTTGCAGTACAAAACAGAACTAATGGGTGCGTCAGGTACACCGCACAAAGATGATGCATTCTGTACTGTGATTCAAAACTACTTACTAACCATTACAGGGTTGTAACTCACTTTACGGACATTTCCCCACAACCGTTCTTCACTACTGTGCCATCTTAAATTGTCTACCACTATTAAACCTACTAGCAGATAGCAGGAAACAGCAGCCCCAAACAGCCTTAATTTACCTTCCCCACAATCTATGGCATGCAAGAATGGGGACCACTATTAAGTAATATTTGAGATATTCTTCTACTTGTTACAGGGAATAACAGCTTTGATACACAAAGGGGTTGCAAAACATTTCTATGGATAGCTCTGCCAGATACACATACGAGTAGAGGCTTGGAAGGATGAGATTTATCAGTAAATGACGATAAACAGATTTCACCACACATAACACATAAACCAATGAAAAATATATTGCCAACAATAATCAAAATATACAAATAGGCAAAGAAAAATGTTGCTTGAGAACTTTAGAGTTTGATTTAAGGCTATTTACTTTGTATATTCTGACATGATGTTGATAATTTGTGTTTTAATGGTTATAAAGCTTTAACTTTTTGTATCTCAAAGTCTATTGTCTGACCCCACCTCCTAATTACTGTCTGACCCCACTCCCAATTTCTCACAACTGTGAAACTTCAGATAAAAATAGAATAAATGCTTAAAAATATCAAAAGTTTATCAGTCAAAATTATATTCACATCAGTAGATCAATCTGTTCCTTTGGCATGGAGTTAAGTTGATGACAGCACCTCGCCTACTAATATGATAAAAGACTGCATTAGCATCGAATGCAAACAAGCCACTCTTCATCACAAGGTAGCATTAGCAGCAGTTATACAACTGTATGCATTCTCCTGTCTCCCCACTAAAGCCAGCTCCAGATCTGCCTCAGAAAGGAAGACGAGCTGGGTGATGAGGAAATATCTTTTTATTGGACCAACTTGTGTGGCTCGGACTCTCACCTACTGAGCTCTTTTTCAGATCCGGGAAAGGTACCAACAGCATCACAGCAAAATGCAGGAGGGTCCCAGAGCCTGGGTTCCAGCCCAAGCCCAAATGTCTACACTGAAATTAAACAGCCCTGTAGCCGGAGCCAAAATCAGCTGACAAGTCATCAGGGGGTATTTAATTGCAGTATGTACATACCCTTAGAGCTGAAGAACGCTGTGGAAATATGCTACAGTTATGGGAGAGCTCTTACCAAGTGTGGAACCTAAGCAAAAATGGTAGTTTCTCGATTTAGAACAGAACCCACCACTTCTGGTCTTGGCCAGTGCTGTGCTGAAATTCAGATCTGGGCTGTATTATGCATTCCCACAATATCCATTTATTATTCCTAGGTAGTTCTGGAAGCAGGGCAAAAGTTACTTACACAATTTTTTTGTTTGCATAGTACATTTCTCCATCTAGACAGATATGAGGAGTTAATTCAGTTTCTTTGAAAAGACTTAAAAGCAGTTAAGGTGATAAATGCAGTTCCTTTCTATTCAATGAATGTGTCATTTTGCCCAGTGTTGGGTGAAAGACCTTGCTGTAGTGCTCACACTGAAGTGCGGTAAGCATGCTGGGGAACCTTTAGATTGCGTCTGACTTATGAGAGGAAAAATATTTCTCAGATTGTTTTGATTCTGTGGGAATCTCTTTTACTGCATTTTACCAGCTCTTAGGATGTTTGGTCAACTGGTTAATTGAAATTTCAGACAAATCCTGAGAGATGACAAACTGGAAGAGGGTTTGCACCTACCTGTAAATGGTTGGAACACCTGCCTGGGGGTTCTGGAGGGATTTTGATTTCATCTGGAGACATATTTCGAACTCTCTCTGAGAAGGAGGCTACAATGAAAGATTAGGACATGAGATCTGGCACCAGTGCAAGCAGTTTTAAGCCGACACAAAAGTCATGAAAACTCATTTTACACCCTGACTGGCACTATTCTGTCATGTTGAGGATTCAGGATTGGCAAAATGAGGAGGAGCAAGTTAGCACCCAAGGAAATTTGGCAGTTTTGTGTGAGGTACTCAGGACTAGGAGGTTTGCAGAATGAAGGCTGAAGAGATTGTCAGAGATGTGTGTAAGCAGCTCATGCAGCACTTGCATTCACCTTTTACTACATTTGGCTCTGGGCAGTGCTTAATCCTTCACTTTCATGAACACAAGAATTAATTTAGTTGCACTGTGAAAGGCGGGTGATTTTCCGACTTTATCTACTGTCCCTTCTGTTCCAAAGTGGCTAGCAGTTTGCTTTTTTTGGGGGGGGGGGGGGGGCCGGGAAATCAGACAAATGGCTCTGCAAGTACAGGAATGAAAACTGTTCAAAAGGCATTATTCTATCCCAGCAGTGCATACCACCCTATGCACTGTGATTCACTTCTACACCAAACTCTGCACACTAATAACTTAGCACATTTGAATCTTTCAGAGCAAGACTGCAATCTGTAGCCAGAATCTTCCCCCTGCCCTTCATCATGTAATTCCAAAAAGAGTGTCATAAGGTGAAAGTGAAGAACCAAAAGGAGGAAAAACCTAAACTAGCCCAGATTAGGGTCTGTTAGTTTTGGAAGAGACCAAATTTGAACTCTGCTTACTTCAGGACAGCATGTTTACATCAAAATGATGCAGGCTGAAAACAGGCGCACATCTCCAATGGTTGCCAGGAGTTACTACTCACAGCTTCCTTCCCCAGCTTAAAGTTAATATTTTCTTAACAGATGCTTTAATTTCTATTTATGAGGTCAGATTACTACTAGAAAGATCAAATCATTCAGTGAGACAGATGAGAGAGCAGTACAAGTTTGATACATAGTTCCACAGCTAATATTTAATGCTGGCGATCATCAGTATAGTATTTGTGCGCTTTATACATTTGAAACCTCAGTAAGGCAGAACGCCAGGCTCCCTCGTGATCTGCAGCTCGACCTCTCAGCTAGGAGACCAGGATTGAATCAGTTAGGAATGCCTGGGCAATGAGGTGTCTCTCAGCAGATTCTGAAAGTGGCCAGGTTTGCACTTTATCTTGTTTCCACAGGGAACAGACTCCAGAGTCATGGACTTCCTAATGAAAACACTTTCTGCCAGCACCCATAAGTTATGCCACTCTTGAGACATTCACCTTTGTGATTCCACAGCTACAAGAAAGAGTTGATTAAACTGCAGCTCCAGAATGCCCAAGTTAAACCGTTTTTGATTAAAGCCCAGAAGGGTCCCAAAGGACAGACAAAGTGGCATGGTAACACATAGCTAAGGCTGGCAGATAATAAGCACTGCACTTCTTCAATGTTAACAGCTTTTTTTCTTTTATATGAATGTAAAGTGAAGTAACAACAGCAGCAGTGGGGGATGCAGATCTGGCAGGCGACCATTCATTCTGCTCAATCAGGATGTTATTGAGAGTTAAATCCTTCAGCAACTGAAAGTAAACAAATAAGTGTCCTTTGGCATTTACAAAGAGAACGCATGCCTCTGTGGAGAAGGGCAAGTTTGCCAAAGTCCCTACAGAAAAGCAGTCACTTTGGGACAACAAGGGCACATTTGTTAGAGGTTACAGCGGCTGATGGGATGGGGGATGTCTCTAATTTAATTAATATTTCAGATGTACAGGAAGATGAGTGAGTGCACAGAAATGTTAAGTGACAAAGGGATCATAAATGCATTCATGTTATTGGCTGAAAGATTACAAGAGCAAGGGGGCTACCCAACCCATTCCAGACTACAACAGTGCAAAGGAGCCAAATAAAATCCAGGGCTAGCCCTTCCAAATGCAAAAGCCACGTCTTTTACAGCTCTTCTGAAGATGGTTAGGGGATCCATTAAGTGAAATAAAAGGATAAGGAAGTAAGGGGAGTTCTTACCGAAAAGTCAGCCAAGATTTGAATGCAGGAACTCTATACTAACCCAGCATATCATTCAAATTGGCCTATAAAAGGGGATGAGGCAGAAATCAGCCAAGAAAACTTTTCTGGATAGGGATAAGGGGGAAGAACACGCTTGGCTCATGCTGGGAAAAACAGGGATATACTGTCCCACGTTATTTCAGTTTTTACCTCCCTCATTTGCCTCTCTGCGTTTAAGGCATATTGGAGTGCTCAGTTATTGGCACTACCCTGATGTGCAGTCCAACCTCTCTTCCTGTCTAGCATGCACATCTCAGAGTAAGGCTATGCCTCCACTGAACAGTTAACTCCCTAACATTCACATAGAAAAACCTCTAACTGGGTTTGGAGGTGCTTTAAGGCAGTGCTACGTTACCCAGCTGGGCATAGGTGCTTTAATCCCATGCTACCTTACCCAACTGGGGGCCTGGGTGAGAGCCCAGACTGTGCTTTAACTGGAATCTCCCCACTTTGCAGTGAGGTCAGGCAAAGACACCACAAACACTCAATTACAAAAAGTCCTCCAATTCCCTTCCCACAATTTCCCCCCCAAAGGACAAACTCTCATTCAATTTACACAAAGGACTGGGAATGCATTCTAGAGCAACCTAGCACAAAGAACCATGGGATATGCCCCAGACACACAGGCAAGTGCAGAAACAATGACAACATGGTAATTCAAGTAGGACTTTGCAGTGGGGATGCTCACACCCAGTCTAGGCTAAACCAGATGCTCAGACCAGGGAGCCAGTCACCTGGGGTTAGAGCTGAGTGAATAATTTCCACTGAACTGAAAAATCCGTCATGTGCCTGACCTTCTGGCATGAAAGGAATACTGTATCCAGAGAAAAATCTTTGGAGGAAGGGGTGTCAAGGTTGTTCCTCCCCGATGTACCTTACTACGAATGGAGTAGAAGAGGTTCCAGATAAGGGCTAGGTATGGCAAAGAGGAGGCTACATTCCTTCTTTTGAGGTACTACAACCTTCTATCTGTGCACATGAAGATTATCTTAAGATTCCAGAGTCCTCTTTTCCATTATTTTTTTCCTACTTGGTAGATGGATAATAATTCAGGAGAATCCCAGGAACTCCACCATACTGAAAAATCAGCCACACTTACTGATTTAACAAGTCTTATTTGGTCATTACTTGTACAGCCTTTATGTAAACAATGCAAAGAGGCTTTTAAGGGGCAATTTCAGAGCTCTGCTCTCTACATCTCTTTCCATATATGCAGGTGTGAACGTACTCAGAGGTGCCCAAACCACACGGGGCTCTTTCAGACTTAAAGTGCAGCTCGAGCAGTCCCCTCCCGCTCCATCGCCCCCTACCAGACTTGTGGGGAGGGAAGCTCAGGACCTTTCCTTGCAGCAGGGTGGTAGGACAGGGGCTTTTCTCCTGCGGGGGGGGGGCCCTCGGGGCTTCAGCCTGCAGCAGCTCAGGGCTTCAGCAAGAGTGGAGCCCCCGAAAGTGCCTTCCACTGGACAGAAGCGCCGAACCCTGACAGGTGTGCCCCAGCTCTTGAACTTCTGAAGATTGTTGTATGTGGCTCAGGGGGTCAGTAAATTTGACCACTTCTATACTAAATAGTGATGCCATGGTGTGTCCTCAGAGGATATATCTAGTTGCTCTGTGCATCCTGATATTTCTGCAAGATCAAAGCTTTGCTTTTTATGCAAATCAGAGATAGTGACATTGGGTGTGGCTTCAGATTGAGCCTACAATCTGCTTGCTTCCGGCCTAAAGGATCTCAGGTGGCTGGCATGAGTCACCATTCAGGCACACCCAAGTTCTGGTTTGTAATAAGTAACTATTCATACCTGGCAGCTATAGGTCTGATTGGGAAGAGAAAACTTGCAAAGAACAGGTCATAAGACAGACTTGCTCCCAAATATACTTCAACCACCAGCTGATTCATGCATGTCCCAAGGAGACCATTAGATCAGCAAGTCAAGGCATCCTCTTCCAAAAAGTGCAATGATGGCCAATTTGCTAGGTCTGTGGGTTTGCTTTCACCAACTGACAGTGTAGTTTAAGAATTCAACTGCATTTAATTAAGTTGTGCAGTTTTATAGCTACTTTTTGGATAGCCACTGCATTCACCCCAGAAAGGGTGAGAGTCCCACCTCCATTTTGGTAAGAAGCCATCAGGATGTGCTTAGGTAGGTTCAGAGCACCAGAGGTCAATGAATACTTGTCTGCCAGAGTTCTTGACCAGACAGAGCATCAAATCAATGCCTGCTATCTTTAGCCTGCTTCAGTTTCAGATAGGCATTTTTTTCTGGCCAATATACCAGGCAATACAAGCTGCACAACAAAAAAAAGTGGGAGAAAGTAGAATAGGTGACAAAAATGTAGATGCCAAAGAGGAAACTGCATATCAGTCAGTTCCTTTCAGTTCAGATAAATGGCCAATCTCAGATCAGGCACTGTGTGTGAGGAGGGATGGGGAGGAAGAGATGGAAACAGGCAGGAGTTTACTTCTCCTATACAAATGGTTTAGAGACAGGAAAGCATTTGATAAACATGTTGTATATGTACAAAGTGCAAGTCTTCCAGACAATCCACACACTGAAGTTCTGTGAAAAACAACAATAGAATTTACTAAAGCCTTCCCCTTTAATCACAGCGAATACAGCACTACTCTTCAAGCACTGTATTGTGACAGAACAAGTCATAATCCAATACACCAAGAGATCTTTGCGTGCTGTATTTTAAGCAGCTATGCATGATGGGTAAGGCTAAGATTTAGTCACGGGTTTTTTTGGTAAAAGTCATGGATAAATAAAAATTCACAGCCCGTGACCCGCCCATGATTTTTACCAAAAGTAGCCCTGACTAAAACTCTACTTTTGGGGTCCTGCTGCTCCCCTGCTCCACTTCTGGAGGTTGACCACCCCCCCAGCCATTTCTCTCTGGAACTGCTCTCTGGACAGCCTCCAGGTGCCCCAGGACCACAGCTGCTCAAATGCTCCCCAGGGCTGCCCCCAGAGCTGCTGCTCAGGTGGTCCCAGGAGCCAGCTTCCCGGGGCCTCCCAAGAAGCAGCTGGTGCAGTAGGCCATGAAGGCAGCCACACCAGCTGCTGCAGAAGTAATTGAGGTTGCAGAAAGTCACAGAATCCATGTAAAAAAAGTTGCAGCCTTAATTATGGCTAGTGTGGCACCAGCTGACTGTACCTCTACACGTAAGAAGGCCAAAAAAATCTGTGAAGCACCAGCAAATGGAGAAGTGGCATGCGATAAAACACAGGCAAGCCCAAATGGAGCATGGTCTGCATTCTCTTCCATCCAAAACTGATTTGTTTTCTAATACATTACTGGAAGTGTGGGTTTCCAAAATTTCCTGGCAGCAAAAAGCAGAATCACAGAGAAGAATATGAGGCATTAAGATGCCACTGAGTCATCCATCTTTGAAAGGCCACTGTTAATTAACAGCAATTTGTGGGCTGGAGAATGCAGAGGAAGGAACAACAAATATAGTGGCCATATTTTTTAATATTTACATATTTCCATGCCAGTTTTGCAATGTTGACTTATACTAAACAGTCTAGGGATTCCTGCTCTAGCACAATGGCAACAAACAGAACCCATAAGTTATAATACATCCAGACTTTAAGTAGAAAATAGAACTAGCAGTAGTGTTATGAAAGAGACTTCAATAATTTCCCTAAGTCTCTTCCCTTCCCCCATTATATGAAGGGTCTGAAAGAGGCTGACTAGACAAAATCGTTATGGTTTTTATTTTCCAGATGAATTCCTTTTTAAAAAAGGACCTTTTTGTAGTTCCCCTATATTTTAGATGCATATAAAAATATTTGCACACATTTTGGGCATGGCTGCCTTCCTTACGAAGGTCAAGTCATACAAACATTGGTCACTGAAAATATTCCATTGAGATGAAAATGAGCACAGAGGATAAGCCAATTAAAAACTGCATGAACAGAAGGGATTCAAAATTACCTTCATTAGTGGAGAGAGAAGCACAAAGAGGTGGTTTGCATGTATATTTTAAAGTACATAGCATGTGAACTTACCAACTAGCTCCTGGGGATCTCTCTTCTCCAGTTCTGAGAACTCCTGGTGGAGGAAAACAACAATGTTAGCAAGATAGGTCATGCACTAGACTCATTGGCTACACAAATGTATATATTAGCTCTCAAAACAGCTAAATAAAGATTAAAAGGAAGAATGGAAGAACTCCTGCTAATACACCTCCAAATGATATTAGCCTTTTTTGCAACTGCATCACATTCTTGACTTATTCAGTTTGTGATCCACTGTAACCTACAGATCCTTTTCAGCAGAACTACCGACATCACGAAAGCCATCAAGCTACCAAACCCTTACAGGATGCTTTCTATTCTTGCAAAGACCATTTTGTCTAGGAATTAAGGCTTGATGTCTACAAGCACTGAGTATTCTCAGCTCCCAGTAACTTCAGTGAGAGTTGTGGTGCTCAACATCTCGGGGGTGGTGAGCATCAGGTCTTAAGGACTGACCAAACTGGATCAAAAGACCATTGATTCATCAAGACTGGTACCTGACCACTGACAGTGGATAATACTCAGTGTTTCAGGGCAAGGTTCCCACCACCCCTAAACATACAATACACTTAGCCATTTGTGCACAGCCAGAGTATGTCTTCCTTTGATTAGGGAGCCTTTTATTCATTCACAACTCGGTCTTCAATATTAGAATTCCCTTAAAGGGAAATAAATGGAAACAAGATCCCATACAAGCTGTTTGGCAGACCCCAATGCTGTCTAAGATCTCAGTGAGATCACCATGAAAAAAAGGGGGGAAGTAGTCAAACAGAGAAGTGAAATTGCTCATCTATCAGTCTTTTGACAAGGTACTCCCAACAGTATGATTAGCACTACAGAACAACAACATCCAAGCACCAGAAGAGAGGCAGGCTCAGAAGCAACATTTGCTTTCAGTATAGCCACTCTCAGCAAAGATAATGAACTGAAAGGTAGAGTTACTCATCACAACAGGAAATACTGCTGATTTGACAGGATTGCTAAGCAGAACTAGTGATAAGACCATGGGCCAAATTGTTCATGGTTACACTCACGTGAGGGTATTTTGAACTTATATTTACATGCATGTAAGAGCAGAATTTGACAGTATGGATTTCTACAACAGAAGGGGCGTTATGGAAAAAGGCGGTCTTAAGAATCTGGTGAAAAATTATCCAGGGCCAAGTTTAGAAGTGTTTTGATGCTTGCTTCTAAGGTCCCAGGAAAAGGACTAGTTCTTACACAACTCTCCCCAAATGACACAAGGCCTCTGAACCAGCTGTGGCAACAGTATTCTAGCCACCTCCCTCTTCCCAAAAAAGTCTTTCACGATCCACTGGGCTGTGTCCAAAATTCCTCAGCTTCTCAGAACACTGAATCTATTCATTCAACCTGATATGAACACAATGCTGTCTCCTTGTTGCTTAGCAACCCAACTTTCACCACTATACTCCACTAAGGAGGGGTTCTTTATGTTGGGTGAGGGGAAGGAGGAGGAGAGGTCAGTAAGCTAATTTGGACATTTGCTGTGCCAAATTCAGGCTGGCACTATAAAAACCACCAATTCCCAGAGGGCTTCAGTGCCTTTGGGATCAAAAACCCTGCATTCCTTTTGTAGAACTAAATGAAGCGTAGTGATATTTACCGCCTTTCATTAAAAAGCATTGTGGCTGCGAGTACATTCGGGTCATGGAAACATAAAGCTAAGACTATTTTTAAAAATGAGGTACATGGAGGAACACTATGTGCCTGTTAGCCAGCTGGCTAGGAACCAGTCTTGTCCTTTTATTTGGAGCTGAAGTGGACTGGTCTTTAATAGTACTGATCTTCCTATACATAGCTAATGTGCCCACTCTGTAGTCTCTTGATGCCAGTATCCTACCACCTATTCTCTCAGGCCATTTAAAAACCTTTTGACAGATGATATATTCAGGAGAAAATTTAAAATAGATACTTAAATTAGGAGTCTGCAGGAAATTTCCCAGCAAGTAATTAAAAGAATCAACCAAGAGGAGGGACATTTTCTTCAGGTTAAAGCACCGGGCTGGGATTCAGGTGATGCGGAGTCTGTTTGTTAGGAATACAGGAACAGTGTGTGACTGTGGGTAAATCATTAACTGTGTGTGCCTCAGCATCCCATCTGTAAAATGGGGATAATCCTTCTTCCCTACCTCACAGGACTGCTGTGTGGGCAAATTCATAAAATGTGAAATACTTACCAAGAATGAGCACAACAGACTAGCCTATGAAAAAAACAAGTTCATACAGTTCCTGATATGGAAGAGAATCACTGGGTGTTTCCCCTCCAACCAATGCAGGATTGTTCCTAGAATGGTTTAATCATGTCTCAAGCACTGTCTCTCTCAGGAGACTATTCCACAGCCTAACAGATCTTACTATATACATATTATCGCACTTTTCACCCTCATATCTAGACACTAAGATCTAAATGTGTGTATTTAACATCTTTGTGAGGGAAAAACTATTTTGCACTCCACTTATACTGAGGTGGTTATTCGACAGGTAACCGCTCAGAAGAAAAGAGCTATGCGGAAAGAAGACTACTTCAGTCAGTACCTATTGTCCCCTAGAGTTCTGACCTCTCCTTGTTTTTTCACAAGGAATAGCTAGATGACATTAACGAGAGCAGTACACAGAACGATGCGAAGAGATCCCCCTGGAATGAACTATGCTGCTACAAACATACCAAAGGAAAGGTGACCAAAGGAAACAAACTCAACAGCTTTTAGGAATGTGCTAACTTTCCCAAATAACCAGGCTAAGAAAGCATTCAGCAGGCCACTCATTTATTACTATGATTTTAAGCTAATAACTGTGCTAAGAAGTGACAAAGAGTCCTGTGGCACCTTAAAGACTAACTAAAGTTTTAGAGCATAAGCTTTCGTGGGCTAGTACCCACTTCGTCGGATGCACTTCTGCAATTCCAGACTAACACGGCTATCCCTCTGATTCTGTGCTAAGAAGGGCATTCACCACATCTAGGTAAAGTTGCTGAATTTTCAAAACACCATTTACAAGTCACCTTTAAATCACTTGGTACAATCATTGGAATAGTAAATCTAAAACCGAGGCCATTGTCTACACTATAAAATTATGCTGCTCTAAACTACTTAAACATAAGAACAGCCATAGTGGTTAGACCAATGGTTCATCTAATCAGTATCCTGTCTTCTGACAGTGACCAATGCAAGGTGCTTCAGAAGGAATGAAAAGAACAGGTAATCATCAAACAGTCCATCCCAAAATAAAATAGCTTGTGTGTGTTCACAATTGGTTCCTCGTGTCAGCAGTCTGCATTCTCACTAGGAGTGCTTGTATTGATTGTATTGTCAGCATGAGATATTGCGAGACGGCTCCTGCATTAGCCTAATTACATTGACAGTAACTCTATTCTGCTCAGGGACGTTGGTATTACTAATTAGGCAGAGAGAGGCACCTACACTGACAGGAGCCAAATTTAAGCGAAGACACTGCCACAGCTAGGTCGATGCAAGGCAGCTTACGTCGATCTTACCCTGTATTGTAGGCCAGGCCTCAGGAAAGAGCAGACAGTAGTTTTAACAGAAGTAACTGGATGACTGAAATTCCTTTTGGTAACATTCTTGTTTTAAGCATCAAAGTGCAGCATATCATAAATAAATTAGTACTGGGCAGGATCGGTGTGATTCTATGAAATTCCAAAAATCACAAATAAAGTATTGTTTTCTGGTAGGTAAATGTTTCTTTATCTTGACTTGTACTCTACAGTGCCTAGAAGGAAAGAAAGAGTCTTCCCCATTTACGGCGATTTATACAAACAGATAACCCCAATACTTGGTAGATATATATTTAACCACAGAAGCCATCAGCACAAGACAGACATAATGTCATCATCTACAGACTACTGAAAACTGAGGTCACACCAGCAAATCAAATCTCCACATCCTCAGGGCAAAATCAAGACATCAGAAACTCCAAACATGCACAATAAAGAAAACAAGTTCTAAGGAATCAGAACCACACCCTCTGCCCGGAGGATATGAATTTTGCTTACTGATGAATGAAGTATACTTGCTGTTTCATGATTAATAAGCTGAAGGCATCTAAACAATCTTTCATTAAGTTCCTCATTTCAAACCTGATAAATGGCTTGCCATGAAAATGAAGGACTGGTTCTTAGCCCCTATATGGTACTTTACTCGCTCCAAGTGTTGTTCATCTAGTAATCCTCAACATCCTTTGCACCAGGCAAGAAGTATCCCTATGTAATATGTGGGAAAATAGAATTTCAACATCTTACCCAAGGGCATACAGTAAGGGCTTGCCTACACATGAAAGTTATTCTGGAATGCCATAGCTATTCCAGAATAACTCCATGTAGTGACATTTATTCCAGAATAAAAGCATTTCTTGCAGATTTATTTTAATCGTCTTCCAAAGTGTGTTAAACAAATTCAGAAAAAGCCACTTTTTCTCCCTTCCAGTATACAAGTCCACACATGGAGATAACCCAGAATAATTCCACATGTAGACAAGCCCTAAGGACTTGTCTTCACTACCGGAGAGATGGACGTTGATGCAGTGGGAGTTGATTTAGTGGGTCTAGTGAAGATTTGCTAAATCAATGGCAGAGTGCTCTCTGGTTGACTCTGGTACACCGGCTCCCTGAGAAGAGCAAGATAAGTCAACGGTAGGGTGCCTTCCGTCGACACAGCACAGTGAAGACACCGCACAGTGAAGACACCGCAGTAAGTCAACCTAAGCTACATTGTCTCCAGTTATGTTATTCACGTAGCTGGAGTAGTGTAATTTGGGCTGATATACCCCAGTAGTATAGACAAGGCCTTAGATAATGGCAAAGGGATTAGAACTCACTCACCAGTGCCTTCTGGGAGCACAGAACTCCTAACTTCTCAAAAGGTCCACATAGTATGAAGGCCTACTCTATACTTAAAATGTGCCTTTGTCAACCTATAAGGCACAGGGTATGAAAAAATCTACACCTCTGAGCACCATAGCTATGCTGGCCTAAGCCCGAGTGTTGAGGCAGCTAAACTGATGGAAGAATGTTTCCAAATAATTACCATTAGTCAGTGAGGTGGAGTTCCTAGAGTGATGGAAAAGCCCCTTCCATTGCCGTAGTCTGCATTGATGCTACGAGGTTACAGCACTGCAGCTATAGTGGCATAGCTACGCTGCTATAGTGCCTGGAGTGCAGACATGGGGTTAGACCTAACTCCCATTAGTGTTCATGGGACTTCATATAAAGAAAGGCTTTACTCTGCACAGTTCCTCTTGAGATTTTAGCATAGGCTTCAACACATGAAGCAGAAGCGAGGGTGTTTAAATTTTAAGAAAAACAGTTCACTGTACTTAATGTGCTATGGATCTGATCCCAGACTAAGTTAAAAGGTGAGGGAGGGAAAGCTTTGAGGAATAATATAAAAAGAGGCACAATACAAAAGTGCAGGGTTGCCACCCTTTAGCATGGTAAGTGGAAAAGAATATCAATTTCTTGACTCTGACTAATGAGTTTTCCATAGCATTTAACAAAAGGAAGATATGATTGAAGAGTGAAGGAAAATTTTAAACCCCAGAGTAAGGGATCTTATCTGTTTACATAAGGCACCAGAAGCATTCATGGTACTATATACATAAAGCACTGGAAAAGTAGACATTAGCTCAGTGATACTTAGACTGGCTTGCGAGGCTTAATGCATCTCCTGTGGCTCTTTGTGATGTAACAATGAATTCACACTACTGTGGCTTTTGTGGGTCATGTTGATTGCTAATTTGGCTCCTGAACCACTGAGATACGAGTATCATAAAAACATAAGAATGGCTGTACTGGGTCAGACCAAAGGTCCATCCAGCCCAGTACTCTGTTTGCCAACAGTGGCCAATGCCAGGTGCCTCGGAGTGAGTGAATCTAACAGGTAATGATCAAGTGATCTCTCTCCTGCCATCCATCACCACCATCTGACAAACAGAGGCTAGGGACACATTCCTTACCCATCCCGGCTAATAGCCATTAATGGACTTAACCTCCATGAATTTATTCAGTTCTCTTTTAAAACCTGTTATAGCCTTCACAATCTCCTCAGGCAAGGAGTTCTACAGGTTGACTGCACACTGTGTGAAGAACTTCCTTTTATTGGTTTTAAACCTGCTGCCCATTAATTTGATTTGATGGCCCCTAGTTCTTATATTATGGGAACAAGTAAATAACTTTCCTTATTCACTTTCTCCATACCACTCATGATTTTATAGACCTCTATTACATACCCCTTAGTCTCCTCTTTTTAAAGCTGAAAAGTCCTTATCTCTTTTATCCTGTCTCATATGAGACCTGATACAAACCCCTAATCATTTCAGTTGCCCTTCTCTGAACCTTTTCTAATGCCAGTATACCCTTTTTGAGAGGAGGAAACCACATCTGTACTCAGTATTCTAGAGGTGGGTGCACCATAGATTTATATAAGGGAAATAAGATATTATCTGTCTTATTCTCTATCCCTTTTTTAATGATTCCCAACAGCCTGTTTGCTTTTTTGACTACCACTGTATGGGTGTCTTTAGAGAACTATCCACGATGACTACAATATCTTTTTCCTGATTAGCTGTAGCTAAATTAGCTCCCCATCATATTGTATGTATAGTTGAGGGTTATTTTTTCCAGTATGCATTACTTTACATTTATCCACGTTAAATTTCATTTGCCATTTTGTTGCCCAATCACTTAGCTTTGAGAGATCTTTTTGAAGTTCTTCAGTCTGCTATCACTGAGGCTAGCCAAGCAGCACTGTGCATTGGTTGGGTCCAGAATCAAGCCAGATATTTATGATGCTATAAAATATACATTCTTTGATGAAAATTAAGTCAATAAGTCAGACATCTGTGAAAAGTTGTGCATAGTGACCATGTTCAATGGGGAGGATTCACTGAAGTCAACAGGGCAGGGGTTCTCAAAGTGGGGGTTGGGACCGCTCAGAGGACTGTGAGGTTATTACATGGGAGGTTGCGAGCTGTCAACCTCCACTTCAAATCCTGCTTTGCCTCCAGCATTTATAATGGTGTTAATTATATAAAAAAGCGTTTTTAATTTATGGGGGAAGGTTGCTGTGTGAAAGAGGTTTGCTGTGTTAAAGAGGTCACAAGTGAAAAAGTGTGAGCGCCACTGCAACAGAGCTTGGATTTCACCCCAAGCGTTTAACTTGGAGTGGACTGAACACCAGCACTGCTTTGTTTTCACAACCTTGATCTCTGGAATGCTGTGTGGGAAGGTACCTACATTTATGTTTACGGTCAAAGTCTTTTTCTGGACACTGGGCTGGCCTCACTAATAAAATCAACCCAGAGATAGCTGTTGGTTAAATAAGCAGCAATTTATCTCCAGTCACCAGGGAGGTATTAAACTCAGACAAGCTACAGAGAAAGAGCGGACCTCTTGTTCCTTCAAGCCTAATAGAAAGGCTTTTGATATTGCAAGCTGATGTGTGAAAACTGCCAGGATAAAGTATAAAATAAAGGGGATTTTCCTCACCCTATTTTGTGAAGGACATATAGCAAATATATTCACTAAGTAGCAGTAGCCAATCTTCAGTCTTGAGAGACCATGGATGTGCGCCCCGAGAGATAAAGAATTTACTCAATTGGTTTTATGGCAGCCATGGCTGTGGCTGAAGAGATGCACTTGAGACACAAATAAGACGAGGAAGACTTGTGGCATGCTGGAGCCTAACCAGTTTATTTTAGCATAAGCTTTTGTGGGCTATAGCCCAGTTCATCGGATGCATAGAATGGAACAGAAGTAAGATGTATTTATAAACACAAAAAGAAAAAAAAGTTGTATATTAGCATACCAATTCTAAGAGGCTGTTTAGTTTGGATGGGCCATTATCAGCAGGAGAAAAAAAACCTTTTGAAATGGATCTCTGTCTCTGACAGGAGATAAGAACTATTGAAGGTAAATTAACTAGGGAAATGTAATCAATTAGTGTAATGAGAAAACCATTCACAATCCCTGTTTAGCCCTGGGTTTATAATATCAAATTTGAAAATTAATTCCAGTTCCTCAGTTTCTCATTGGAGTCTGTTCTGGAAGTTTCTGTTTTAAAACTGACACCTTCAAGTCTTTAATGGAATGGCCAGGAAGGTTGAAGTGTTCTCCTACTGGTTTTTGAATGTTATGATTCCTGATGTCAGATTTGTGTCCATTTATTCTTTTGCATAGAGACTGTCCGGTATGGCCAATGTACATAGCAGAGGGACATTGCTAGCATATATCACACTGGTTGATATGCAGGTGAATGAGCCTCTGATGGTGTGGCTGATGTGATTAGGTCCTATGACACACACAATCTCTGCTTACTAAGGTTTTATACTAAAGGCAGACCTTGTCTTCACACAGGAGGTTCTCTCAAATCTTGCACTACTGCAGTGCCACTGGTGCTCAGAACAGTGGTAATACTAGTGTAAAACAGTCCATCTCCCTTCTCTCATTAGAAGGGGAGACCCTCCCCATCTCTCTCCTCTCACCTTTCTCAAAAAAGGTGTACCCCACAATTCTCTCCCTCACCTCTCCTGCTGGGAAGGTCAGCTCTTCACGGCCATCTATCCCACTCATGCTGGTAATCCCTCAAATCAACATTCCCGTTCACAGCTACTCCAAGCAGTGGTACACACCAGGACATTCGCTAGACTGGTCAGTTTCACTATTGCTGCTTACAGCGTCTGAGCAGTAGTGAAGGTGACAACAAATCTTACAGAGATGCTGCTAATGGTCAGCATCTGGTGCAGAGCAAGGAAATATAAGAGTCAGATTTTAGGGACCTTTGATCACCTACATTTCTAAGATCTAGACTGATCTCATGCATAACAAGCCATATGATTCCTGGCCCACATGTTCCAGAGCAGTTTAGTGAGATTTAAAAGATTATCATTTTCACCAATGACTGACTTTAGATGCTATTTAAGTTTCAGTATTGCTGTTCTGCTAGCATTCAGAAAAAGATTCCCCATTTACTACTGTTGAGCAAGTAGGCAAGTGCCTTTTTCAAGCCTGGGGCAGTGAGACGCTCCCCCTAGCAGCCCGACAGTTGTATTTATTATTAAACTGAATCACCAAGATTGATTCATACCCCTTGATGAAGGACAGGCACTGTTTATGCTTGTTACATACAAGAATTGCAACATGAAAGCAATGTATTCTAGTTAAACTCCCCATCCTACTGTGGTGAAATATGGACTGTTAGTAAGAGACTCCGTCCAACAAAACTGCAGGGTGTGTCCATGCTATGGAAGGTTAAAAAAACACTTAAGCATGTAGCCTACCACCAGGTCTCACTGCAAAAATCAACAGCAATCCCCTCAGTGGGAACAGAGATTAAAACATAGGAAGGAAATGAAAACAATATGAATCTGACACTGAAGAATTTAAGCTTCAGAAGATTTAACTGAGAAAAAGTACATTTTATTTAATGGAAAGAATGGATTTATTTACAACAAATGCTTGCTAAATCCTTCCTGAAACAAAATCCATAAATCTAGTACAAAGCGCACACCCACAGCATGGAACACAGCAGTTTAGGATTGGTACTTTTTGGCAAGAGTTACATCAACTTCACAGATGCAGTTGCATAAATTACTGGGAGTGCATTTTAATCATGAAGAATGGGAGGGGGCAAGGGAGAGAGGGAAGATAACTGCCTTGTGGCGAAGGAAAACATGTACTGGCCAGAGGGACTTAGGTGCTTAAAATAAGATCCAAGTTGTGAAATTGGATTGACTGAGAAGTCAATGTCATATTCCCCAGCTTGGGTTCTCTCTCCTTTCCCATGCTTTTTCAACCAAGCCAGACCCACAAACTCCCTCTAGTTCCCCACCACTGCTGATCATCTAACGGGTTAGAAGTACCAAGTTTTCACATAATTAGCCTGATCTTTCTTCTGTTAATCAGATCCTCCCTCCTTTCATTTATTATATGCACTCATTCCATCTTGTCTAAAATTAGATGTCTATTCCAAAAGGTTTACAGTGTCCTCCTACTAGTCTGTATAGCACCTAGCACAATGGGATCCTGATCTTGATCATGGCCTTTAGACATTTCCAGAATAATTTTAAACACACCTTGACAGTGCGGTTGTTCTTTCCCCCAGCCTGTGCATCCTGAGGCATGATGCCTTCTATGATTTAGACCAGGCCTGCACAACTCGGAAAGCAGTGAGGGCCATATTACTGCAAAAAACCTAGCTGCGGGCCGAAGAGCCCTGCCCTCGCCCTGTCCCCATCCACTTCCCCCCCCACTCCACCGCTTGGCTTGCCCTACTCACCTCCCGTGGGCCGCACAGTGAGCCTGTGCGGGCCGCATGTGGCCCCTGGGCCGCATGTTGTGCAGGCCTGATTTAGACAGACATTTCTTTAGTGCTCATCAACTTGGTACTGGATTATTGAACAAAGTTTTAAAAACAAGTCCACATATGCAGATCACAATGGGTCTAGTGCCCTGAAAAGTAAGAGGTAGAGACTTCCAATGCCAGGGACCTTGTGTAAATAACTGGATGTCAGTCCTCAATGGTTCAATCCCTGTCCAAATGGACATGCTAAATGTTAGTCCGGCATGGCTGGACATCAGGAGAGGCACTAAATTAAATGAACCCACTGACTGTTGCAATTCAGTTTCCAGATTCAAAGCACACTGATGATACTGGAGACTGGGCTGGCATAGACTGATTTGTTACAGGGACAGCTATTTACACAAAAGTACATTTGTAAAGAGATGAAAAGAAGTTACAGAAACACTTGTGACCACCCAGTGTTCAGCAGAACGTACAGGTGAGTTGCATCATAGGCACACTTAACGTGTGAATTCAGCTTTGCGCAGTCAGCAAAAACAAAAAACCCCAAAAAGAAAAACAATTTAAAAACGGCAGGAGATTCCGCCCGCCATTCAACTCAATGAGTGTTTCACTATATGCGGTTTTCGCTTTACGTGCTAACCGCGGAACGGAACCCCCGTGCAAGATGAGATTTGCCTGTATTGCCTAGTACAGGGGTCAGCAACCTTTCAGAAGTGGTGTACCAAGTCTTCATTTATTCACTTAAATTTAAGGTTTTGCGTGCCAGTAATACATTTTAACGTTTTTTAGAAGGTCTCTCCCTATAAGTCTATATATTATAAACTAAACTGTTGTTATATGTAAAGTAAACAAGGTTTTCTAAATGTTTAAGAACTGTCATTTAAAATTAAATTAAAATGCTGATCTTACACCGCTGGCCCACTCAGCTCGCTACCGGCCTGGGATTCCGTTCATCTAGGCCGGCAGTGGGCTGAGTGGGGCCTGCGGCCGGGACCCCAGCTGGCAGGAGCCAGCGAACGAAACCCCAGACCCCTGCTCAGCCGGCTGCTGGCCTGGGGTCCCAGCCCTGTCCACACAGAGTGGGTCTCTACCTTCTCCCTGGTTCTAGCCCATTCTCTTTGTCTCTCTCTACACTAAGCTGAGGGTGGGGGTGCACTGAGCACAGGGTGAAGGAGCAGGCTGGGGGTTGGGGTGCAGGGTCTGGCCAGAAGCTAGAATGAGGGAGGGGGCTCAGTGTTGGGGCAGGAGGTTTGGGTGTGGAGCGCTTACTTGGGGAAGCTTGCATTTGACACAAGGGGTGCAGGTGGGATTGTAGGGGGAATGGAACCCCAGGCTGGCAGCAGGCTGAGTGGGGCCGGCAGCTGGGATCCCAGCAGGCAGAAGTATGCCATTAAAAATTCACTTGTGTGCTACCTTTGGAACGCGTGCCGCAGGTTGCTGGCTGCTGGCCTAGTAGAAAACTACCTTTAATCCAAGTGTTTAGAACAGTATTTGACCAAGATACTTGCTTGTTGGTGGTAGTGTCATTATAGCAGGTTTTACCCCCCATGAAAGTACGTAAAGCTAGACATGAATGGACATTTTCCCTCTCTCTATAACAATTCATGCACGGGCCGAGGAGTGGAGAAGTGGAGTGAAACTCCCTCATTAAGAATCTGCTAATGCAACAGCATTATTCTGCTGCAGTTGATGCAGAAAGGATCTAAAGTCTGGACGCGCACACTTCTTCTCCACTACCAGCCATATTCAAAGCAAGAGGGAAGAGTATCTGTATGTAGACAGAAAAGAGTTTATGATTAATTTCTCAACCCTTTTCATCTCAGGGCAATGCACGTGCTCCAGTATATATAGTTAGCTACATGACCTAGTCATTCCTATAGTAAAGGGAGACAAAATATTACAATCTATCAGACTTGAGAAGTTAAGAACCAAGAGCGAGCTGCAAGAAGAAGTGGCAATTTCAGCTCCCACCCACCGACGTTTGTCAGTTGTAACACATGCTACATCAGAGAAGCTGGTAAACAGAATGAAGTCCGGAGGGGCGGGGGAACAAGAGTACAAAGTTTTATTTCCTTTCCCAACAAAATAAAAAAGAAATGGAGAATCCCAGGAGAAAGCCCAATACAAGCCCATTTCCTATGGCCATATCCTGTTTGCCAGCTTTGTCACATGGCTCCAGGCAAACTGCGCAGCTCGGGAGGAGAAAATGAACTTATCAGAAAAATGAGAGGAAGCCTTTGGGCCATGTCCTGAAAGCACTGAAAGGCACAGAGGCGAGCCACCTATAGAGAAGAATTGACTACAGACAACTGTTGCAGATAGCAAGGAAGAACGAAGACAGGAAAGAACTCCTCAGACTCTTTTCCTTTTTTTTTTTTTTTTTTAAAGCAGGTCCAGCTGACCCTGCTTTTTACATTTTAAGCTATATTAAGTCTGTGCAAATCCACTGCATGTTCACTTCAATTCTATGGCAAAAAAACCCCACAAAACCAGCCAAACAAGACTTGCTAAGTATGAAGGTGTCTAAAACATTTTATCAAAAGACCTTCTATACCAGGAGAGCCTTTAAATAGTTCCTGCTTGAAATTTGATCTCATTCATCTGACACGTGGTGTTTTAATAGTTTTCAAATGCATCTGTTATTTAGAGGGGAGTTTCTAACCAGGGGTTACAGCAAAGAGCCCTGAGCCAAGGCTCCTCCACAGGCATGTTGCGTCTTGTGCGAGGGTTCTGTTCCGTGGTTACCGTGTAAAGCAGAAACCGCGTATAGCCAAAACCCATTGACTTCAATGGCGGGCGAAATCACCCGCCCTACAGAAAGTTTTTACATTTTTATTTTTCCCTCTCTTTTTTTGCCGATCGCGTAAAGCAGAAATCGTGCATGTTAAATGTGCCTAAAACACAACATACCTGTATTCTGGTTTAGTAGTAAAGCCTGGATCACTGCTGCATTTGGGGCAAGTCACTGAACTTCTGTGCCTCAGATTCCCCACCTTTAAAAAGGGATTAATACCTTCCTCACAGGGGTGAGGAATTTGGTGTCTGTAAAGCATTTGCAGAGCTTCAGCTACAGGAGTGCAAAGTAAGGGCTCTCGATACCACAAGCAATGGTCCCAAATATGGTTGCATATACGTTTAAGGGCAGTAAAAACCAAACCAAACCACTCTCATTGATTTTTCCAAACAGACCAAGTAATGACCAGTTGGAGCAAATAAGCAATTGTCTGGGGTTGTCAGAACTTTGAATCCACTTCTGCTCATTTCCATTAGCTAGTGAAGTTGATTAAATGACCTTAAATGACTGCTTCTTGTAGCAGCTAATCCTGGAACCCATAAGAGGAGAGAACTCCTGATGTTCTAAGTGGAGCATAGGATCTGGTGCAAGAGGCGAGTGTAGCTGGATCACTTGGTAATAGTGACCATAATATAATTAAATTTAACATCCTTGTGGCAGGGAAACCACCACAGCAGCCCAACACTAGCATTTAATTTCAGAATAGGGTAATTATATGAAAATGTAGTGAAACAGAAATTAAAAAGGTACACTGCCAAACGTGAAATCCCTGCTAGCTGCATGGAAACTTTTTAAAGGCACCTTAATAGAGACTTAACTTAAATGTATACCCCAAATTAAAAAACACAGTAAGACAGCCAAAAAGGTGCCACCATGGGTAAACAAAGTAAAAGCAGCAGTGAGACACAAAAGCATCTTTTAAAAATTGGAAGTTAAATCCTAGTGAGGAAAATAGAAAGGTGCATAAACTCTGGCAAATGAAGTATAAAAATATAATTAGGAAGGCTCAAAAAAGAATTTGAACAACTCGCCAAAGACTCAAAACGTAACAGCAGTACATCAGAAGCAGGAAGCCTACTAAACCAGCAGTGGATGATCGAGATGCTTAAGGAGCACTCAAGAACGCTAAAGGCGCTATTGCAGAGAAACTAAATGAACTATTCAGATTGGTCTTCATGGCTGAGGATGCAAGAAATTCCCATTCTTTTTAAGTGACAAATTGAGGAACTGTCCCAGATCGAGATGTCATTAGATGAGGTTTTGGAAGAAATTGATAAACTGAACGGTAATAAGTCACCAGGCCCAGATGGTATTTACCTGAGAGTTCTGAAGGAACTCAAATTTGAAATTGCCAAATAACTAACTGTAGTTTGTAACCCATCATTTAAAGCAGCTTCTGTACCAAATGACTGGAGGATAGCTAATGTGATGCCAATTTTTAAAAAGGGCTCCCAAGGTGATTCCGGCAATTACAGGCTGGTAAGCCTGACTTCAGAACCGGGCAAACTGGTTGAAACTATAATAAACAAAATTATCAGACACATAGATGAACATAATTTGTTGGGGAAAAGTCAACATGGCTTTTGCAAAGAGAAGTCATGCCTCACCAATCTACTACAATTCTTTGGGGGGAGGGTCTGGATCCACATTCTTGGACATGGGGGATCCAGTGGATAAAGTGTATTTAGATTTTCAGAAAGCCTTTGACAAGGTCTCTCACCAAAGGCTCTTAAGCAAAGTAAGCTGTCACGAGATAAGAAGGAAGAGCCTCTCATGGACTGGTAGTTGGTTAAAGGACAGGAAACAAGAGGTAGGAATAAATGATTAGTTTTTAAAATGGAGAGTTCAATAGTGGTATCTCCCACGGGTCTGTACTGGGACCAGTCCTATTCAACATATTCATAAATGATCTGGAAAAAGGGGTAAACAGTGAGGTGGCAGAAATTGCAGATGATACAAAACTACTCAAGCTAGTTAGATCCAGGCAGACTGCGAAGAGCTACAAAAACATCTCACAAAACTGGGGACTACGCAACAAAATAGCTGATGAAATTCAGTGTTGATAAATGCAAATTAATGCACATTGGAAAATATAATTCCAATTATACATATAAAATGATAGGGTCTAAATTAGCTTTTATCATTCAAAAAGATCCTGGAGTCATTATGGATAGTTCTCTGAAAACATTCACTCAATGTGCAGTGACAGTCAAAAAAGGTGACCAGAATGTTGGGGATCATTAAGCAAGGGATAGATAATAAGACAGAAAATACTCTATTACCTCTATATAAATCCATGGTAGACCCACACCTTGAATACTGCATGCAGATGTGGTCACCCCATCTCAAAAAAGATGTATTGGAATTGGAAAAGGTTCAGAAAAGGGCAACAAAAATAATTAGGGATATGAAATGGCTACCATATGAGCAGAGATTAAGACTGGGACTTTACAGCCTGGAAAAGACTAATAAGGGGGGGATATGGTAGAGGTCTTATAAAATCATGACTGGCGTGAAGAAAGTAAATAAGGAAGTGCTATTTACCCCTCATAACACGAGCGTTAGGGGTCTCCAAATGAAATTAAATTAAAAAACAGACAAAAGGAAGTATTTCTTCACACAATGCACAGTCAACCTGTGATCTCCTTCCTAGAGGATGTTGTAAAAGCCAAGACTATAACAGGGTTAAAAAAAGAACTAGATAAGTTCATGGAGGATAGGTCCATCAATGGCTGTTAGCCAGGATGCGCAGTGATGGTGTCCCTAGCCTCTGTTTGCTGGAAAGTGGGAATGGGCAGCAGGGAACTGATCACTTGATTACCTCTTCTGTTTATACCCTCTGGGGCACCTGGCACTGGCCACTGTCAGAAGACAGGATATTAGGCTAGATGGATCTTTGGTCTGACCCAGTATGGCCGTTCTTATCTATTAGTTCTGATTAAGAGATTTCCATTTTGTATGAAAGCAAGAAGTAGTCATAAAAATAGCCAAATATAGCCTCTGATAATTACCATTAAAAGTGGATAAAGCTGTTTATTGCTGTGGGAAGCAACTTCTCTCTTCCCATTTCTATCTCCTATTTGATTCCACAGAGAAGAAAGAATGACAGCTTTGTGAGATCATAAATATCAGTATCACATGGCAATGACAAATATCAAATCATTAAGAATTTTTTTTAATGATTAAAGCAGGATTAAACCGAAGGTGAAGCTGAGTTGTGAGTAAAACAGATCTCAGCAACAGCAACGGAAAAATGCAGAAGGGTTGGCAAAGGGAATTTCTTCTTGCACAATAATTCTTTGATAATTACATTCCGTTGAAATTCCTTCATCAGTGTCTAGAGAAAGAGACAGCAGAAATTCAGAGAGCTGGTAAGAGCAACAACCAAAGACGACTATACCGCTGCATACAGATATTTAATGCTAGAGAAGGACCCTGGGTATGTGATGGAGGAAACAGATATTGTTCATTTATTTGAAAAATGAGAGCTGGGAAATTGCAAGGTTAGTTAATAAAAATCCATGAAAAAGCAAATTATTTATGCCAGCAGAAAAAGGGTGCAACAGATTTTCATTTTCTAGGAGACACATCAGAAACTCCTATCCACAAAGCATTGTCCAGAGAAGGATTCCCTGTGCCAAATTAGTTTCCAGTATGCACAATGCACTGCTATAAGGAAGTTTAAAATGGTATGAAAGACTGCTGTCTTGGTAACCTCGATTAGTCTCTCAGTGGCAGGTGCGCTGATGGTTTGGTGTTGTGCTATGGACATGTGGCACTATTTGCACCTCCGCTGTCACTCTCAGAAAAGCCCGGGACTGAATATGCTCTGGAGATTGAAGGCAAAGTCTACACTACAAAATTAATTTGAGCGAAATTACTGTGGTGGCTGTACGTTGATGTAATTGAATTGGTCTTACACATCCATGCTTTGCTCCTCGGGTCAGCGGTGCTTGTTCTCCCCACGAATGCTTGCACCGATTTACCTTTGACACTGTGAGACAGTTTCTGAAAAGCAGGAACAGTGTCTACACGAACACTAAGCTAACCTAACTACATTGACGTTACTTCTCTTGCAGGGGTGAAGTCATTAAGTTGGTGTAATAGGCGAATTACATCAGTGGAAGCTACATTTTAGTAGTTTACAGAGTTAGGTTGGTGTAAGGTAGCTTACATCAACCTAACTAGTGTAGGCCAAGCCTGAGGAAACACCTTGAGGCATGAAAGGGTTGGTTAAGATATGGGATCAGAGTGGAAGGTTTGCACTGATGGTGTATGCGGTCATTGCTCTGTAAGTAGAGACATTTCTAGGGCTCTTATTCTGGCACCATCCAAGAACATTTAATAGAAAAGACACAACGATAGGAATGTAAAATAAAACAGAGGGTTTCTCTGCAGGTAGTCAGAGGGTCAAAAAATAAGTCATATTTTAATACAAGTGTGCATATTCTTCCAGTCTAGCTCTAGCTGGTGAAAAGAATGCAAGGAGAGTGGCACCAAGAGTTACTCAGTGTTCTGGAAGTTTTTACAAAAACAGATTTTTTTAAAAAAAAATCTTTCATGGCTCTCACTGAAGAGACACACCTGTGTCAATAATCTGTGGTATTCAGCACTTCAGGGAGTGAAGAGTCTGTTGCAGCTTGTATGCCTGGAGGGGGAGGAATGAGACATGTCCAAATACGTGCCTGCTCATCTTCCAAAACAGTTCATAAGACTTGGTTTATTGAATTCAGGGCTGCAACTTTGAACCCAAAGTATCAAGCCAACAATGCTAGGATCTCTCTCTGCAGCTGTCAAGCCAAATGGACTAGAGGCAGAGGGGAAAACGTGAGAGAGAAAAAAACCCACTTTCAATGTCAGGTTCATTCTTTCATGTCAAATTGCGTTTAGCATTTACCAATATACTTGGGCAGACGGAGCTACTTGTAACCGTGCTCACCTGTCTAGAAAAAATGGCTAATACACACTAACTGCTGTAGTTTTGGATACAAAGAGCACTTATTTTAAATAGTGGGTGAGGACAGTACAAGAAACGGACTTATCGGTATTCTTCTTAAAAACCTTCCAGGCATAACGTCTGTGAAGCCTCTCAATACCTTTGGTTTCTTAATGGGAAGTTGAAAGGTAACGTATCTACTGCTGAGAATAAGGGACGGGCACAATCAGTGACTTACTGTGTAAAACTAGGCAGATTAAGCAGGCGTTCTGATTGCAGGAAGCCAAGAGAAAAGAGAAGACTGATAGACTGTTCAGTGGACACAGTGCTACTCCTGCAGAGAATGCTAAGGCTGGTTTATTGTAAAGCATTTCAAAGTCTAAATCAGAAAGCAAGTAACTTGAAGTACATTTTCAGGGTTGGTGGATTCCTGAAGAGAAGAGCAATTGAGATAAAATTCAAGCTCACAATTAATTGTGGAAAGGTTATCTCCTACCAAACCATGCCATGTCTTTCAGAAGGTCAATACAGGACAACTGCAGTCATCACTGAATATGGAGGTTTCGGGGGTTGAGGAAGTTTTAGAACCAGCTCTTGAACCAGACTAGTTTTCAGAATTCCCCAAATGACATTTTTAACAGCTGCCCTTCAACACAAGAAAGCAGAGGAATGATGATTCACCTGGTCTACTTTTGAGCTTTGTCATCCATTAATAAAACATTAACCATCATAAGAATGGCCTCACTGAATCAGAGGAATGGTCCATCTAGCCCAGTATCCTGCTTTACAGCAGTGACCAGTGCCAGCTACTTCAGATGGAATGGACAGAACAGGGCAATTACAGTGAAAGCTGTTTTATCTGACATGTTAGGTGGTGGGAGATGATGGGTGCAAGTGGGAGTTTGGGTGTGGGAAGAGGTGCAGGTCAGGGCGCAGGACGGGGGTGGGCCAGCACTTACCTCAAGAGCTCCCTGCGCTGCCTCCGCCCATAGGCACTGCCCCGCAGCACTCATTGTCCGCAATTCCAAGCCAATGAGCGCTGTGGAGCTAGTGCTTGGGGTGGGACTGGGGCAGCATGCAGAGCTGCCTGCGCGCCTTTGCCTAGGAGCAGCCGGCACAGGTTGCCATTTGCAGGAGCTGCCTGAGATGAATGCCCCCCTGATCCAGCACCCTGCACCTCTTCCTGTGCCCCAACCCACTGCCCTAGTCCCCTCCTGCACCCCAACTCCCTCCTAGAGCCCACACGCCACACTCCCTCCCATGCCCGAACCTTCTGCTGGCCCCGCACCAACCGGACTATAAACTGGAATTTCAACGGTGGAGAAGGGCCAGATAAAACAGCTTTTACTGTATTAAGTGATCCAGCCACTCTCATCCAGTCCCAGCTTCAGGTAGTCAGAGGTTTAGGGATACCTGGAGCATGGGGTTGTGTCCATAACCATCTTGGCTGATAGCTATTGAGGGACCTAAAAAGTCTTTTGGCCTGAAATATAATCTGCCGTGTCTTTCTCCGGTAGAGAATTTTTTTTAGTGGAAATTCTAAGATTAATTGGGCAAACATTTTGAGTTATGAAGCTCAAATTAGTACCACACACTGAAATTTTATTATTGGTGGTGGTGGGGGGAATTGGTGCAGGTGGCTTTCCAGAACTGAGCTTAAAACAGAAGCTGTCTTACAGCCTTGAGTGGTGAGTTGCTAATGTGCTTTGACAATGGCAGCGTTAGAGACTTCATTATCATATGTTCACCATTGGTTTACAGAGCAAAACTATAACCTGAAATCAGTACTCTCTCTGAGATCCCACAATGCCAGTTAGGAAGAGCTAGAGGGCTGGCGGGGAAGAATAATCAAAAGCATCACAGTTTGGATGGTGTACTCCCACACTGGTATTGCTTTCCCCTCCCCCCAAATCAAAATGATTGCTATTTCCTCCCTAAAGTAGCCAAGGGATCACTCATCCACTGAAGGAATTATTGCATGGGAGGGCTGGATCAAGGTTAGAGTAAAAGCTGAGCATGTCTTTGAAGGTTATCAAAAGGCCCTTTGTTAGATTTGTTTAGGAAATGCAGAGTTTCTCTACAAATGTGACACCTTCTGCTTCTTTTGTCCTTTAGTCTAACTTGGCAGCCTCCGAGTCCCAATACACAAAGTGAGCGGAGGGTTCTGTAAAAAGGAACTTCTGACAGGACGACAAGTTTTCAAAGTCTGTAAGTAATTGTTGGACTCAGGATACATCTACACTGCAGTTAAAAAACATGTGGCTGGCTTAAGCCAGCTGACTTGGGCTCACAGGGCTTTTGTCTCAGTGGCTGTTTGACTGCAGGGTACACATTTGGCTGGATCTGCAGTGCAACCTCTGGGACCCTCTCACCTTGCAGGGTCCTACAGCCCAGTCCAGCCCAAGCCCAAAACAGATATACCTCAATTCAACAGACCCTTAGAGCCCCAGCGAGCTGTAGGTTCTTAACTGCAGTGTAGACATACCCTCACTTGCAAGGAAATGGCTATATACACTAATTTCCTGATATCAAGTGTAATCAGCACAGTAATCAGGGCCTGAGAGTTAATGATTGCCCTGCGAATGCCATCTGAAATGAGTTGAGCGGAAGGGTTGGGCTCACAGTCCCCGCAAGACTTCAATGCCCTGTTTTAATAGTCCCCCATATATACCACCATGATAAATGATGGAGGCAAAGCAACGATTGGGGTCGAGGCTGGCAGCTCACGACCCCTCATGTAATGCCCTCGCAACCCTGTGAGGGGTCCCAACTCCCAGTCTGAGAACCCCTAGTCTAGGCCCAGAATCCTTCAGATCAGAGTTTAGTAGAGGAGTTATGCCCAATACTCTGATTCAAACCAAGTTCTCCCTTTTCTTCTGATGACTAGCCCAGTTTACAGTGAAGAAATTAAAAACAAAAAGGAAAGAAGATCCAACGGCTTTTTTTCATTACTGCTTTGAAATAATATTTTGTACTTTGGGCAGTAGGCCAAGCACACTGCATGATTACACACAGCTCCTTAACCCTTCCCATCCTAAACAAGGGAGCCTTGAATGCCAGCAAAATACCACATTTTAGAGCCAGGTTCACAAAGCCACCATAGCTTTACCTCTTGCCTCACCCGCCATAGCTCCACACCCAAAAGGGAGGATGCAAAGAGGCTCATGTAGGCTGTGGGATGCCATCCATCCAAGTCCTTTCCCTGATAGCTGAACAGTCAATCATTTCTTTCCCCCTACTAAATATAATTCTTTGTGTTTCTGTAGTTATAAATTTATTTTGTAATGACTACCTACTCACAGGTTTTCCTGCTCGGTCATTATAATCCCCTACGTAAAGGGATTTGGGTTTATACTCAGCATGCAGGGTCTCATACCAGGGACAATTCTCCCCAAGGAAAATTCTAGAGATTAATCTGCTTTTTGCAAACTTAAACTATCAGGAGCGTGTGCTTCTTTTCATTAGAACACCATATTGCTGAACTAGCTGCCTGCTCACTATCTGCTCTGAGCAAAAGTTTACACTTCTCTAATCAGTTTGAAGGCACATACTTTTCATTCGCTGGCACACCCTTCTTCAGTTAGTCAAACAGCTCTGGTGTATAAAATACTTCCGCTAGTCTTCACTCGAGCTAAAGAGAAACAGCAGTGTGACACATCATTGTCTGAACTTGAAAAGCTTACTGGGACTTGCCGCTCAAAAGTTTAGTGTCAACACGACAAGAGGAAGCTGCAGTCTGTTTGGTCATTCAGGCTGTTTTCATCTATGATTGAGATAAGTGAGAATGTGTGGGCCTGTGGCACTCCCTATAAGCGAGCAGCAATAACGTTCATCCAGAGCAACTGCGATAATTTGATCAAAAAAATCAAGAAAAAGGATACAAAGTATAGAAAATTACACTTTTATTCACTTATAACTTCCAAAGCCCTTGTCTCTAACAGCAATGACACCTGATGACATTTTCAGAGGCTGTGTGTTTTTGGCCTAAACAGCAATAAATTCTAAACTGTTTTTATGCAGTCTCTGGAATGAACCTGAACCACAGCTGCAAGAATCCTAATCCCAGGCAACCTTGTTTAAATTACAGAATCAATGTCTTGCTTGATTATTGTTCAGATAAAATCCTACATCTAAGCTGACTGAGCACAAACAAACTAAGAATTCATTCACCATTTGCTCACAGTTGTCTCTATTAGAAAGAGAGCAGAACATGTTTATTGGTTATGAATAACTGCACAATTAACTGATCCACAGATAGCTGTTTAATCTCCTTTTTTGCAACAGGATAGCATGGGTTCCATCTTTGGCTGGCACTAAAAACTCAGTCGCATCATGCCATTTCTACAGCACATGGAAATGGCCAAGCCTCGCATGGAACAGAGATTTCCAAAAGTGAACTGTGTGGCTCTATTCTAAAATATGCAATATTTATTGCATATACCACCTTATACCGAACAGCAAAAATATGTTATAGTACACGGGAAGCAGGAAGTATGCCAAATAATCAGTGGGGCCCCTGGATGATCAAGGTACTAAAGGAGCAAACAAGGAAGACAAGGCCACTGTGGAGAAGTCAAATGAATTCTTTGCATCAATCTTCACTGCCAAAGATGTGAGGGAGATTCTCACACCTGAACCATTCTTTTTAGGGGACAAATCTGAAGATCCCAGACTGAGGTGTCAATAAAGGTGGTTTTGGAACAAAGAGATATATTAAACAATTATAAGTCACCAGAACTAGACGATATTCACCAAGAGTTCTGAAGGAACTCTCATATGAAATTGCAGAACTACTAACTGTTGTTTCTAAGCTCTCTTAAAATCAGCCTCTGTAACAGGTGACTGGAAGACAGCTAATATAATGTCAATTTTTTTAAAAAAGGCTCCAGAGGCAATCCCAGCAATTACAGGTAGGTAAGCTTAACTTCAGTACTAGACAAACTGGTTGAAACTATAGTAGAGAACAGAATTTCAGAGACATAGCTGAATACTGTTTCTTGGGGAAGAGTCACTACGGCTTTTCTAAAGGCAAATCAGGCATCACTAAGCTATTAGAATTCTTAGAGGGTGTCCACAAGAATGTGGACACGGGTGATCCAGTTGATCTAGTGTACCTGGACTTTGTCAAAGGCTTTCTTAAAGTCCCTCACCAAAGGCTCTGAAGCAAAGTAAGCAGTCATAGGACAAGAAGAACGCTTCTCTTATGGATCAGTAACTGGTAAAAATATAGGAAACAAAGGATGGGAATAAAATGGCCATTTTTCTCAATGGAAAGAGATAAATAGTGGCATTCCCCCAAGGATTTGTACTGGAACTACTACTGTTCAATGTACTCATAAATGATCTGGAAAAAGGGTGCAAATGGTAGGGTGGAAAAGTTGGCAGAGGATACAAAAAAAAAAAATCACTCAAAATAGTTAAGTCCAAAGCAGATCGCAAAGAGTTAAAAGGATCTCACAAAACTGGGTGACTGAGCATCAAAATGGCAGATGAAATTCACCACTATAAGCAAAAAGAAATGCACATTGTATGTCTAATTGGGATTATACTTCCCAAAGTGATGGGGTTTAAAGTAGCTGTTACCACTCAGAAGATTTTGGAGTCATCATGGATAGTCCTTTTAAAACATCTGCTCAGTGTGAAGCAGCAGTCAAAAAAGCAAACGTCAGGAACAATCAGGAAAATATAATGCCACTACATAAATCCATGGTACACCCACACTTCGAATACTATTGTACAGCTCTCATTGCCCCCATTTTAAAAAAAGTTAGAATTGCGAAAAAAACCGAGAAGGGAAACAAAAAATGATTAGGAGTATGGAACAGTTTCCACATAAGGAGACATTAAAGACTGGAATTGTTCAGTTTAGAAAAGAGATTACTAAGGGGAGATATGACAGAGGTTTACAAAATCATGAATGGTGTGGAGAAAGTGAATGAGGAAGTGTTATTGACCCCTTCACATAACATAAGAATTAGGATCACACAATGAAATTAAGAGGCAGCAGGTTTAAAATGAACATAAGGAAGTACTTCACGAACCGTATGGTCATTCTGTTGAACTTGTTGCGTGGGTATGTTGAAAAAGCCAAAAAACAAAGTTTAATTGGGTTCAAAAAAGAATTATTTAAGTTCATGGAGGACAGGTCCATCAATGGCTGTTAGTGAAGATGATCAGGAATGCAACCCCATGCTCCAGGTGTTCCTAAATTCTGACCGCCAGAAGCTGGGCGTGAACAACAGGGGATGGATCATTCAATAAATTGTCCAGTTCTGTTCATTCCCTCTGAAGAATTTGGCACTGGCCACTGTTGAAAGATAGGATATTGGGCTAGATGGACATTGCTCTGACCCAGTAAGGTCATACTTATGTTCCTATGAAACCAATGGAGAATGAAAATTATGTTTGGCTAGAAAAGCTATTATCCAAAGCTGTTAGTGGGTTAATCAAATGGCTCTTCACTAGCCACGCCTCCACCTTGGGGTTATGATAGCCAGGATTATGTTTACTCCCTAGTTTGAACATGTTAAGAAGATCAAAGGGATGGGAAGAAATAAAACAGAAACATACTGCCACTTGGTGGAAAAGATAGGTATGAAATTCTTGCTATACTTACAAGCAAAAAACTTTTAAAATGAAGTTTTCCCAATGGATTTCTCGGTAGCATTGCTAGTGAAAACTCAACCAGCACCTCAGACAAGATTTATGGTGACGCGTTTGAACAAAATCCCACCCCACCTTAGAAACCTGGTGTTGGCCACCTGGTTTGGATGACATCCTGAGGAAGCCCATGATTGGGGGACAGGCTAGAAATTCATTTAACACACAAATCGCCTAAAGGATATTTTGTGGCACTTATTTTGCACCCTAGGTATATGCCTAAAGCCAACAAATAAGGGAAATATAAATTGAGCATTACAAAAGTTCCATTTCCTTTTGCTCTCCCTACCAATTCTTCCACCTCTTCCCCAAGCGGAATGCAACTTCATAAGACTACCTCCTCACAGAGAAAGGATATTTCCCTGTCCAGCTGGCCAAGAGCTAGTGCAGTGGTTCAGCCCAATTAGCACACAGCTGCAGTCTGGCATTGTCTCCCCGGTCTCACAGGGAGCAGGGCTGGCTAAGAGGGAGACAATGTTTGGTTTGTTTCAGTAGGGCTCCTGCCAGCAGTGTGTTGGTGAGTGCAGCAGGGGGGCAGGAGAGGGTCTCTGGGCAGGTTGGGGGGTGGGAGGGACTCTGGGCAGTGACAGGGTAGAGGGTGATGGAAACCAAGGCTTGGCAGGGTGCCAACATTAGTCTATGTAATTCTGGATTTTCATATTATCCCTTTCATTATAATTGTTCTTCCCCAAGGCAGGTGTAGCTGGCACTCTGCTCCAGCTTTGAAAGAGCAGCAGTGGAAAGCTAAAGTAAAAGAACAGGCCTTAAAAAGAACCTTTGCCAATTCAAATGGAGGAATAGCACAGATTTGAGTGGTGGCTCTGTTCCTAGAACTATTTGAATTCCAGGAAGGTGACAAAGTACAATGCATTTTCTAAGGACCAGAAAAGCCACAGGCAAGGTATTCCTAGTTCACACACTGGAATGAGAATCAGAACTTACTCATTATCTTAGGCATGTCACTCAGCCTCTGTGGCTTTACTTCTCTGTATTTTCTTGCCGGTTACTGCTCATTACAAATGTGTGCGCACACACAGAGGCTCTATTCCTCCATCTCCTGCCTGTTTTCTTAGCAATGCAAGAACCTAGACTAAGTGTCTTGAGGCAGAAACCATCTTTTAGTTATGTGTTTGTACAGTGCCTAGCACAATGGGCTAGTTCATGAGCTGGGCTCCTAGGCAGTACGATAATACAAGTAATACTAAGTCTTCATGGCATCACAACTGCAGTCCTAGTGATTGATTGGGATAGCAGTGGATATTAGGCATTAAAAGCATAGAAGTTATAAAGGGGAAAATCATTTATGAATGACTATTTTGATAGATAGCAAGGTGATAGTTTAAGTTTTAGCAAAGGGACACATAAGACATACTAGGAGTAATCGCATCACTGCTATCATGGACAGTTTTTTTTGTTGTTTGCAGCTGAGTAACATGCAACATGGGGAAGAAAACTAGTATTTTCTGGTGGAATTTATGGCTGGAAAAATCACATCAACTGCTCTGGAGATTGAGCTCATTGATTCACACAACAGGTGTAGGACAAGTAGCCACATGAGGGCCCTATGTTCTGCAGCAGGGGTTAGATTCTGCTGGAGATTCCAAACTTTTGTTTTAAAAAATTGTTGCTAACCCCTATGGTTGTAAAAATGTGAACTAAGAGCAAGCTAATGTGTATTTTCTTGAGTCTGCTGATAATTTAAGAAGAAACATCCAACTAGTGTGCTTAGCCACTGGTGATGGATGCAATGGCCAGTATTTAGAAGTGGAAAATGGTTGCTGAGGTGGGGAACTAGAAATTTGAACCCTGCTCCCCATAAGAATGGCCATATTGGATCAGACCAAGGGTCCATCTAGCCCAGTGTTCTGTCTTCTGACAGCAGTCAATGCCAGGTGTCCCAGAGGGAATGACCAGACCAGGTAAATCACCAAGTGATCCATCCTTTGCTGCCCAATACCAGTCTCTGGGAAACAGAGACTAGGACACCATCCCTGCCCAACCTGGCTAATAGCCACTGATGGCCTATCCTACATGAATTTAAGTAGTTCTTTTCTGAACACTTTCCCTCTTGAATAGAAAGGCAGAAGAGAAAGCCACAATGTATTTCTCCTGGTACCAAAAGTCTCAGCCTCCTCCTGTACGCCAAAAACCTCTATCACGACCCATGCATTCCCAGACACAAGACATCCACACACTCCTATCCAGCTGCCAAAACCTCTAGGTATAGGCAGACCTAATACAAGGAATTATGTAAACTGATGAGACGGGGCTGTTGTGAAACATGTTCAACTTGGATTACAAAAATAAAATGTTAATTTTCATGTTATCATATAAAGACATCTATATTTTAGGAGTACCTGAAAACAACATAACATTTCCAATTTCCTGCTGAAAATCAGCAGGCCTTGCTGTAAGGTTTAGGTATAGCTTGCCAGGGAGGAACAGGTCCTTGGTAAAACTAAGTCCCTGATAATCTGTTCTCTTTCAATATCTGACAACACTTTTCATATTGTTAGGGAAATCAATTCTTAACCAAATTTCCTAACCAAATTCTAACACATTAGTTTTATCACTCTATAGACGCTCCCTATGTAATTTCAAGTGGATACAGTATCCCCACCGCCACCAAATATACTTCCTGCCTCTGTTTAGTCTTGCTACATGCCATTAAACAGCTGCTGCCTTGCACCACAGAGGTGTGTAAAGTATTCCATGGTATATGCTATACAAGGCACAAGGGTGTGAAAGGTAATTTATAAAAGCAATTATTTGGAAATCTCTAATTTAATATTCATGATGCTCTTTCACAGTCAGATAGCTTTGCGCAAAGCACCCTTACAACAGGAACACTAAGACTAGTGTCAAGAGCTTGGATTATTTCTCAAATGATTTTGTAAAATTTCACAATTTCTAGGAATACACTCCAAATTGATTCATCATCAAGCTGTTTCTCACATAAGATCGGTTTTCCAGATGAAAGTGTTCAGACGTGTGTCAGAACATGGCTCTGAATATTCAGGACTAGCTCTTTATATTACATTATGATTTTTTTCATATCATTGCAGTAATGCCTCCTGTCAGTATCCCACCATGTCAGATCTATTTCACAACATGGCTCACTCATGATTTCAGACCTCTGTATGCCAATAAATCAATGCCCCAACTAGATAGCTCTGCTGCCTCTTTAGAACTTTTTCAGGAGCCAGAAATAAAATCCCTGAATATTCATGTTACAGGTGCAAATAAAATATTAGAAACCAATTAAGCACTAAGACTAACCAGAGCAGATAACAAACCATGAACCAAGCCATGCTGTTAAGACTTATTCCTGTTGCAAACTACCCAATCGCACCCCACCACACTTCCAAATACCTTCAGATCACCAGCCTCAGGTTTTTCAGTCTCTGAATCGTCATCTTCCTACAAGACAAGAATTTACAGAATTAAGCTTAAAGGGTAGGCTTGGCAAGTTCCTGCATATATAGCAAGGGGTTGTATTCAACAGCCCAGTGACAGTCCAAGACCCTTTCAACCAGAAGTCATCATGAGTTCTATCCCACCCCTCTGCATGACCAACAGATGAATCAGATAAACCATGGGGGGGGGGGGGAAGTTGTTTAGCAAAATCACAACTCCAAGTAGCAAATATCCCCTGCAGAATTCATACAGCTTCTGAATATTCAAAACTGGACAATAAAAGGCAGCAAGCTTTTGTCACCTGATAATTGCAAATACTGCTTTTCCTGCGAGGATTTGCTCAACAAGAGCAAGACCTACTGCACATCAAGCATACACAAGCAACATACACAGGACACACCTTGCCTGCCATCCGACTCAGCATGCAGGCTTGGTGGCGCAAAGCCAGACCCACAAGCTTCAAAGATTCAGTGATGCCAGCGGACACCACATTTGTCCTTCTAATTTAGTGCCCTAAGTCGCTTTCACCCAACTTCCAAACACACAGGAGGAAACAGCCGGAGTTTGGAAGGATTTAATTCTACCATTTCCATCCAGAAATAAGAGCCATATGTTGCACAAAATGCCACCAAATAAAGAATTTTAAGAGATCAAGTTTTGAAGTGCATCAGCATGGTAAACCCTGCTAAAGGTGATCTATGGCTTTACCAACAGGCTTGATTATCAGCTGGGACTACACTGCTCCATTAGTTACTGAACTTGGGTCATTATAGAGCTATGCATCTTTAGAGGTAAATACATAAGTCAAAACAGGTCACTTTTGAAGAAATAGAAAGACTTTTTTGTCCTCCTATAACTTAAAACCGCTGACTGGATTTCCCCCAAACTTCTCCATTCAGTTTCATCTCTGGCCTGAACCCAAACACTTGATGTTTCAGCTTCAAAAGAACAAGAAAAATAAAAAACAAAGTTAAAAACTGAGAGAAGTTGCTAATAAAAGTGCCATCTCAGTCTAAACGAACTTGTCAAATTGCCAGAAAATATACATTATGTATATAAAGATCACAGTAGAGAATAATTCTATGTTTATCAAACTCATAATGCTTTTCACCAATGAAGTGACCCTTAATTCAAAATAGTTATTAAAATCAAAGAGAACATGAGGTGAAATACTTCCACGAATATTAAGTCTTAAAAAACGCAAAGGATTTTTAGAAGTCTATTGCCTTAACATATAGGTTTTATTTACAAAACCAAAACATACAAGTTACACACAACTATTCAAGGAATTAGCCTACCAGCCAATTCTGTGGCCAATGTAAACATATGGAAAAACAGAGAAAAGCTTAATCAACTAAGTGCAACTTCCTGGCTCTCTGAAGGCCACCAAACCTGGACTCATATGAACTAGGAGAAGCAGTAAATTCCAAAGTCAAAAGCCTTCCACAAAGAAGGCTCTAATGCTGATCCTTGAAGTGTTAGTCCTAGAAATTGATGTCCTTCTATTGACACAGTACATAAGATGAGAGGCAGTCTAGTTAACTAGATCGTAGACCATCTAAGGCTACAAGTCATGTACATAGCTGGAAGTGTATGAATAATTAGTACAGAGATTTCAAGAAAGTTAGATACTCTCCACATCTTGCCCCCTCTGAGATGGTGGCTAGCTACATTATATATTCCAAGAAATTGCACATGTACATCTTGAAAAATCCACATCAGTGCTGAACAAAGAAGTTTTTCTGGCAAGCATTTCAGCCTAGCCCATCAGCTTCTGCTAAATTTAAAGATTTTTTTCTTTAAATAAAGAGATGTTTTAAGCCCTTACGGTTGCCAACATAACACTATGAAACTGCATTAGGTTTACACTCTGTGCACCCAAAAATTACTCCAGGGTCTCTGCTGTCACAGCTTTTCTAAGCTGCAGAAGAATGAATTTAACAAGAACAGTCCATTTCACTTCTGCTATTCAGAGCCAGTGAAAGTATAACTTAAATTCCAGCTGCAGTTTGGGACTGCTAAGAGCAGCAGTTGAGATACTCAAGTTAATCACAAGGGAGGGTCACAAAAAATGGAATTTGTGGAGCTGGATTACAGTCAGAGCATGCACTTCCCTCCCGCACTCCTCAAAGCAGCTAAAAGGCTGGAGAAGAACATAAGAAAGGCCGTACTGGGTCAGACCAAAAGTCCATCCAGCCCAGTATCCTGTTTACCGACAGTGGCCAATGCCAGGGGCCCCAGAGTGAGTGAACCTAACAGGTAACGATCAAGTGATCTCTCTCCTGCCATCCATCACCCGCCTCTGACAAACACAGGTTAGGGACGCCATTCCTTACCCAGCCTGGCTAATAGCCATTAATGGACTTGGCCTCCATGAATTTATCGAATTCTCTTTTAAACCCTGTTATAGTCCTAGCCTTCACAGCCTCCTCAGGCAAGGAGTTCCACAGGTTGACTGTGCGCTGCGTGAAGAAGAACTTCCTTTTATTTGTTTTAAACCTGCTGCCCACTAATTTCAATGGGTGGCCCCTAGTTCTGCTATTATGGGAACAAGTAAATAACTTTTCCTTATTCACTTTCTCCACGCCACTCATAATTTTATATACCTCTATCATATCCCCCCTCAGTCTCCTCTTTTCCAAGCTAAAAAGTCCTAGCCTCTTTAATCTCTCCTCATATGGGACCCGTTCCAATCCTCTAATCATTTTAGTTGCCCTTCTCTGAACCTATTCTAATGCCAGTATATCCTTTTTGAGATGAGGAGACCACATTTGTACACAGTATTCAAGATGTGGGCGCACCATGGATTTGTATAGGGGCAATAAGATATTCTCTGTCTTATTTTCTATCCCTTTGTTAATGATTCCTAACATCCTGTTTGCTTTTTTGACTGCCCCTGCACACTGCATGGACATCTTCAGAGAACTATCCACGATGACTCCAAGATCTCTTTCCTGAATAGGTGTAGCTAAATTAGCCCCCATCATATTGTACGTATAGTTGGGGTTATTTTTTCCAAAGTGCATTACTTTACATTTATCCACATTAAATTTCATTTGCCATTTTGTTGCCCAATCACTTAGTTTTGTGAGATCTTTTTGAAGTTCTTCACAGTCTGCTTGGGTCTTAACTATTTTGAGCAGTTTAGTATCATCTGCAAACTTTGAGACCTCACTGTTTACCCCTTCATCCAAATCATTGATGAATAAGTTGCATAGGATTGGTCCTAGGACTGACCCTTGGGGAACACCACTAGTTATCCCTCTCCATTCTGAAAATTTACCACTTATTCCTAACCTTCGTTCCCTGTCTTTTAACCAGTTCTCAATCCATGAAAGGATCTCCCCTCTTATCCCATGGCAACTTAATTTACGTAAGAGCCTTAAGAAGGGGCAAAGGAGCAGAGATACAATCTCGTACCAGCCAGAAGACTGCAGAGGACAAGAAGAGAAAAAGCTTCTTCTCTTCCTTTCTGCAGCTAGAGGAGGGAAGGAGCTTTGTGTTTTCTCAACCACCTACAACCAAGGAGTGGATCCAGAAGATGGCTCCTCTTAGCCAGATCCAGGGATGGAACCCTAAAATAGATTCCCAACTTCTCCACTCGTAGCAGCTGGGTTTCTGATTAGGCCACTGCCCCATAACCCCCATGGTGAGATTGCCCATCCTTTTGTATCTCATAACTACAGTTAGCTAATTGGTGCCCTGTGAAGTTTTCAAGCACTGTATACATCCTAGGGATGCCTTGTGATACACATTACTTTGGTATTTAAATGCTGTTATATACATGCCATGCTTTCATGAGAAACAAAAGCCATACAGATCTAGACAAGAAATCACTGCTACACCATGATACTGATGTAATAAGTGAGATTATGCACAAAAAACCCAACATGATGCTACACAATTTCATTCCTGTTAATCCTCCAGCCTGATCATGCAAAAGCTAGCTGCCCTTTTACTGATGCCTCTTTGAAGTGTAGTTGAGCTTTCCACTCCTCTTCTCCATTATTCTCCATACAGGATTTCATATACCAATTTTATATATCAAGAAATGAAGGTTTATTTTATACTTCCACTGTCAATACATAAAGCCAATACCTCATCTTATCCACAAAGTGGAGTCAAAATGGCAACTAAAAAGTTAGCAACAAGCAACATATATAAATTGAGCTGATATTTTTAAAGGCAGAGTTCTTGGATTTTAAAACAGACAAAAGGAAATGAAGTTATTTGGTAAGCATGGTCTGATGGCTGGAGGATGAAGAGTCAAGATTTCTGCATTCTATTCCAAGGTCACAGCGGGGTAAAAAGGCTTGTTAGGGAAGCACTCTGAAGTCCCTACAGAAATATTTAAATGGGAAGAGGACAAACTACTTACTGAATGTCTGCTGTTTTCATCATCATCTTCTTCATACCCATCCTCCTCATCTTCCAACCGGGTGAAATCATCTTCACCATATGCTTCTGACACCAGACCTCCTTTTTCTTCTAGTCCATGCATAGGTGGGGGTGGGGGGAAGCAAAAGCACAATCAACATATAAAGTTAGATTAGGATGGACAAAAGCTAAGTTATTTTAAATTTCAATTCAATACATTTTTCTTATTATAAATGCACTTAAAATGTGAAATTACAAGAACCTGTGTTAAAGCTTAAGTTCACTACAGTCAAATCATTTACATTAAACAATTTTGAATGGTATTTTTTTTATTTTAACGTTTTAAAGAAAGTCAAGCCACCAAATTGGTTGAAGTTACTGACTAAACACTTGGAATCAGAGTTTGTTGAAGTGCTAAACCAGTTCTTGACAGCAGTTCCCTCTTCTCCAGGTGCAGAGAAAATATTTTTTTCATTTCAGTTTATTCAACTACTTCAGTTCAATAACAAGTTCAAAGTTAAGAAACCAACTGGGAGCTGAAAAAGCAGGCAAGCTCGTTTTCCTCTCTCAATATATTAATAAATAACTAGATAGGAAGAGATGAGATCCACTAATTCTAAAATTCCAAAGGATATGGTGACCAAAAATAATCAAGTCAATTCACTAACTAGATCATTTGTTTAATAAACTAGTTTTGTAAAATGTGGTTTGATAATTTTTCCTTTCTGTAACCAGAACACTTATTGTAGCTTTATTTCTTAATAAAAACAATTTTAAAAGGCTGGCTTTGTACTTTTAATTGAATTCAAGTTTCTAAGTACAGTTTGAGATACAATGACGAAGACTGATCATCTTTCTAGTAAAACAGAAAATGGTGACTAATGCATTTCTTAATATAGAAAAAATGTTAAAATTAAGAAGCTGAATAAATGTATGTTAAGCTACATAACTGGTTAAATGTGTAGAGCAATAGTGCACCCTCCTGATTAGGGAAATTTAGCATAACAATCTGCAACTAAAACATAGTCAACACATTTGAATGGTTACCAACCAATGAGTGTTGACCGTTCTTTAGGGAAAAGAGCTTAAAAAGTACAATTGCAAAAAAAGATTAAGATGAATCCACCCTGATTTAGATGGACACTAACAGTAACAAGCACAAAATATGAGCTCTGCCACAGACAATGCACCATTGTCATATTAAGTTTGTGATCCACTATAATCCCGATATCCTTTTTTGCAATATTCTTTCCTATGCATTTGTTTCCCATTTGCATTTGGGCAATTGATTATTCCTTAAGTGCAGCACTTTGCATTTGTTCTTACTGAATGTCATCCTATTTATTTCAGATTATTGTCACTCCAGACTGTCAAGATCATTTTGAATTCTAATCTTGTTCTCCAAAATGCTTAGAACACTTCTCAGCTTGATATTGTCTGCCAACTTTAAAAGGGTACTCTCCATGCCATTATCCAAATCATTTATGAATATTTTGAATAGAAATGGATCTAGGACAAATCCTTGTGGGACCCAACTCAATATGCCCCTCCAACTGGACAGTGAGCCATTGATAACTATTCTCTGACTACAGTTTTCCAACCACTTACATGCACATATTATAGTATAGCACACAATATGACTAAACTATATTTCCTTTGTTTGCTTACAAGAAGGCCATGGAAGACAGCATCAACAAGCATACTAAAGTTGAGATATAATACATCTACAATTCCCCCATCCATAAAGTTTGTTAGCCTGTCAGAGAAGGGTATTGGGCTGGTATGACCTGATTTGTTTTTGACAAATCCATATTGACTGTTTCTTATTACCTTCGAGTTGCTTACAGACCAATTACGGGATCATTTGCTTCATTATCTTTCCGGGTACCAAAAGTAAACTGACTAGTCTGTAACTCCTCCCACAGACTCAAGGAGGAGAACATCCCACTAGACTCAAGGAGAACTTTCCACTGTTAATGCTGATTAGCATGATGGAAAAGGCGTCTGACCCTTCTGTAGGCCACTAGGGATGGGAGATTGCTCCCTTTCTCTGGTTACTAGTGGTGAGGAAGTAGAAGTAATTTCTTCCTTCTCGCAGCTACCACAAGAGATTTACACACACACGCCCCTTCGTATACCGGGGATAAGGTTCCACTGGGACCCGAAGGAACATTCTCACACCTGCTACGACGGAGGGAAGGGAAAGAGCAGATTCCCCTTAACCCGGGGAGAGGCTCCCCTAAACGCAGGAGCGTTTCATCCCTTCCCGGGGGCGCTCCGGTGGAGGGAGGCGCCCACCTCTCATAGGGGCGTTTCTCCGCCGCCACTCGGCTTCCGCCCGTGAGTGAGGGGCGGCGGAGAGGAGCGGCCGCGCTTCTCCGGGAAGTGCGGAAAGGAGGACTCGCCTCTCCCGCAGGAACCAGGAAAACGCGACCCGCGTCGAGGATGGGCGCTCTCTGGCCGGCGGGGAAGCCCGGTCTGAGCGGGGGCGCTGCGGGAACAAGGAGGAGCAGTGGAAGCTCCCGCGGAACTCACCCGCCGCCGTCCCTCCATCGCTTCCCGCCGCGCCAGCCTCGCTGTCGGATTCGGGCTCGGAATCCTCCGCGTAAACCGCCAACGACGATAGGACGCTCCGCTTCGCCGCCGCCATCTTCCTCAGCCCGGCTCGCGCACGCTTCCGGCGACTGAGGATGACGCACGCAAAACGCTAGTATTAGAAAGAGGCGAGTACTATAGCAACAAGACCCACCCCTTCCGGCCTGTGCTGAGCCTAGTGGACTCCAGCCTGAAGCGCTTCTAGGGTTAGAGTGGTGTCCAGGGACACGTGACCCCATTAGACGTGAATGCGCTCCCACGAGGACGGAACTCTAAAATCAATGGCACCTACTGGGCTGTTTAAAGGAGCCTGGCCCTGACGTCATCAACCCGCGCCCAGGCGGGAGTAACATCCACAGCAGCCGATACGGAAGCTGAATAAGTGCGAGTAACGAGATGGGGGCAGCCTGGGCGGAAGGATATAGGCAGGGGGAAGTGGAGGAATAAAAAGGGATATGGGGGGTGTTGTGAACACCTGGGGATAAAATAGTCCCTGGAGTGAGGGTGCAGGCAGGGGCCTGTCGCTTGGGCCTTAACCTTTCCCTAGGCGGGAGGGGGTGACCTTAATTCAAGTGGTTCCTTTGCCAGGCAGAGTTACTGCCCTAAAACAAGCTCTGGGGCCTGGCCTGGGTCTCAGGGGACCCTGAACCTGCCCATTTCCTTCGCTGCTTTCCCCTCCTGGCACTTTCAGCTTTGCTGCCTCAGTGATAATTAGGGGTGGGGGGCGCTTCCTGGGGGAAGGTGAAGGTGGTAAGAAGCAGGAGTGTGGGTGAAGAGAGTAGACTGAAGGCAGAGGATCTGTGCATAGAGAGGACATGGGCATGTGAGAGGGGAAGGAAGCAGTGGGTGTAAGGTAGAAGACAGCTGTGGGGACAACTGAAAAGCAAGTACAGGTGGAGAAAACCAAACAACACAGGGCTGGGAAAGCAGTAAGGTTGGTAGAGAGGGGAGGAGAGCAGGTTGAGAAGGTGCCAGTGTGAAAAGAGCTGGTGTGAGGGGTTAGGAGGGTAGAGGCTATGGGAGGAGAATTGAGAGCAGGCAAAAAGGACACAGGTGTTCTCTTAGCCTTTTCTGTTTAATCAGGCCATTCCCCCACAACCAGCTTTCCGGTGGGGTGGCAGGTTGTGTGTGAATCAGATGCTCTGCTCAGTCTAAAGAAAGTACTGCATAAGTGGATTCTCTTCCTCCTCAATTGTTTCCGACATGTGGCTCTACATTAGAAGCACTAGCTAGAGCTGTCTCTAAGAAGGGATTTGCCACAGGCATAAATGAGATTAGATTTTCCTTATTTTTAGGATGGGGGAGGGAAGCTGATTTACAAGTCATTCTGTCTCTGTCAGAGAGAGAGTTTGGAAGCATATATACGCTCAGAAAAGAAATCATGGAGCAATTTAACTCATGGCAGCCAATAATTTAATGGGAAAAATTCTCTCTCAGTGACCAAGAAGAATTTGTGGTTGGTTGCTGGTGTGAATGACAGTTGAGCTGAGTAAGCTCCTTTCCTTCTGCTTTACCTTGACCTATTTCCAGTATTGTACCTATACGATGAATGACTACACTCCCTCAGGCCTAGATGGCAAGGTCCAGAAAACTCTGAAAAAGATCTTTGGGTTTGACTCCTTTAAAACCTCTCTGCAAGAGAGTGCAACCATGACAGTGGCGAAAGGTAAGACATGACTGTCTTTCTTGGGACTCTAACCTTGTCTCTTCAATTTTCAGTCTTGTTGAACGAGATAGTGTTCAGAGAACCATGTCACACCTGTTTTGACATAGTGTCAAAATCCCAGGATCCTTCTCTTGTTTCCACTAGAAACCAGCACATGTACATAGCTGTTGCCAGCAGCCAGGGTGGCTTTTGATCACCAGTATGATTCTGCCTATTAAATAGCATGGTATTGGCTGGTATCCTTCTTTGTCAGTGGATGCTGTTTAATACAGTGATGTAGTTAGAATATTCTTTATCAAATAAACTGACAGATTCTCAGTTCCAGTCCAGTATTGGGAGAATTTGCCAGTTTAACAGGCTGCGGTAAAGGTTCAGGTGGATTGGTAGCTGGATGTAGAGCCTGACAGATGAGTTAAAAACAAGCTTCTCTGGAATTAAGCTGATATAACTTTGGTATGTGATTTAACTTCTCTGTACTTTGATTTACACCTCTGGGTAGAATAATTCCTGTCACCCAAGGGTGTTATGAGGCTTAATTAATGTTTATAAAATGGTTAGAATTGCTTGGAAGGCAGCCAGTGGAGAAATGTAAAATATTGCTGGTGCTATTATTATTTATTCTTTTAAAAATTAAAAGAAACCTCTCTCATGTTGGCTTGCAGCATTGTATTTGCAGAGACACTCTTCTAATGCAATTTGTTTTGATTTAAAAGACTTCGTGCCCAGTTCTCCAGAGCAGAATCTAGGTGAATTGCTTCGGTTTAGTAGCCTTGAGCTTTGTTTTGTTGTCTTTGCAGGCGAGAGCGATGTCTTTGTATGCATGCCCACAGGGGCAGGGAAATCTCTGTGCTACCAGCTTCCAGCAGTTCTGGCAGTGGGCATCACCATTGTCATTTCACCTCTGATTGCCCTGATCCAGGTAACCATTTCCTGTTAGCTGTGGAAAAGCAATCAGTGAAGGGAGGGTGGGGAAGACTCTGTGGATGCACAGTTGGGTCCAATCCCTTCTCCCCTGCTGACCTCTGATTCCAGTTTGTCTTTTTATTCTCATCTCGTTGACGTGGGTTTGGTTTTCTGATCCTGTGAGTAGGTAAGAGTACTGCTGCTAACTGCCTTGACAGTAGAGATTTTCCAGTTAATCGTAGTTTAAGGTATCCTGGCTTGCAGAACCATGGCAGGTCTTTATCACAATGTAACATTCTAAAGGTGGGAATATGTGGACTTGAACTAAACTAACTGCAGGGGGATTTTTTTAAAACCTTTAATAGGTGATCTAAATGACCACTTCTCTCTCCTTTTGTCCCGTTGCCTATTAGTACCTCTCTGAATGGAGGTATCTGGAGGCAGCAAAGTAGAACATCTAAAATGGATTGAACTGGACCATTCCTAAGAAGAAAACTACTTTATTTATTTCTGTAGTAAAACCCCTGGGAAATGTATATATTTTTCCTCATAACAGATATTTTTCTCAGTATCAAGCTGGCTTTCTGTCATTCTTTCCCATGCCATCATAGGGAAAGAGGAAGTTTCAGGCAGCTGTACTCCTTGAATACGTAAGGCTTCAGGGCAATTACATATGGACATTTGGCCTTTTCTGGTGCTTTGTCTCCCAGCCGTGAACAGTGACTTTCCCTGAGTATAGCTGCTGTTTTACTTAGACTTTTGTAATGTATTTGACTTAATAACACACAACATTCTGGTTAGTATGTACTTTGGTGTTAACTTCTGCTATTTTTTAAAAGGGAACTGACTAACTGATGGATTTCAAAAAATAATTGTCAATGAGGAATTCCCATCAAATGGGGTTGTTTCTAGTCCCTTTCCACAGGGATTAGGACTAAGCTTGACACTTTCAATATTTTTCAATACGTTTTTTGGAGATGCATATAAAATTGCTGACGACAAAATTTTTGGATGACACAAAGATTGGCAGAATGGTAAATGATGACTTGGATCACTTGGTAAGCTGGGCCCATTCAAAGAATGTGTCTTAATACAGACAAATGCAAGTTTATACATTTAGGAACAAGGAATGCAGACCATAACTACACAGTGGAAGACTGTATCCTGGAAAGCAGGGATTCTGCAAAGAATGTAGGAGTCATAGTGGACAAGCAACTCAACATGAGCTCCCAGTGTGATTCTGTGGCCAAAAGGATTGATGCGATCCTTAGATGTATAAACAGGAGTAGAGGGGTGATCTTGTACCCTTTGTACAGGGCATTAGTGAGACTGATACTGGAATACTGCATACTCTTTTTAAAAGAGATGTTGAAAAGCGAGAGTGAAAGAAAGTTCCGAGAATGATTTGGGAGCTGGAGAAAATCCCATGCAGCAAGGGATTTAAATAGCTCAATCAGTTTAGTTTATCAAAAATAAGATTACAGTGTGTAAGTATCTTCATATGGAGAAAATAGCAGGTACTAATGAGCTCTTTCATCTAATTGAGATAGGTAAACCTGGAACCAATGGCTGGAAGTTAAAGCCAAAGAAATTCAAATTAGAAATAAGGCACAAATATTTAACAGGAATGGTGCTTAACCATTGAAATAAACTACCAAGGAAAGTGCTGTATTCTTCCACTTTTGATGTAATCAGATTCCACCTTTCTGGAAGAGATACTTCAGCTAAAACACAAGTCCTTGGGTTCTGTGCAGAGGTGATTGGATGAAATTCTGTGGCTGTGTTATGCAGAAGATCAGAATGGATGATCTAATAATTCCTTCTGGCTTTTAAAATTGATGAATAAGTACCCTAGAGATGGCTCCATTTTAGTGGTGACTGAAGTGATCCCAGTACATAGTCCATATTCGGTTAAATTTATAAACTGCTTTGGGATCCTGAGGGATGAAGAATGCTATAAAAATGTGAGGAGTTGTTATGCATTTTCCTTCAGTGCAGTGATCTGATGCTGATCATCCTGAGATCATCTCATTGTCATCTCCAGTGTCTGAAAATGACTTGGTCCCTGCTGACAGTCACATTGCTAATACGAGAACCTTTATCTCTTATAAATGCTGATGGTCATCCGAAGGGATGGGTGGATGATAAAGCTGAACAGTTTTGTTAGCTGCTGCAGTTAAGCCTGTTTAAAAAGACTCCTGCAATTAAAGATAATTGGAGCTGAGGCTATGCAGTAGGTGAGATGTAGGTGGACAGGGTCTGGAAACTACAGGACTAGAGAGAAAGTTTGGTTATTGTGTGCATCTCCGTAGTAGTTGTTTTGGTAAAGACCTTCTTCAATGCCACTTTTTTCTTTTAATCACAGGACCAAGTGGATCATTTGCTGGCACTGAAGGTCAAAGTCTACTCTCTGAACTCCAAGCTTTCTGCTCAGGAAAGGAAAACCATCCTGGCTGACTTAGCCTGCGAGAAGCCACAGGTGAAGCTCCTGTATATCACCCCAGAGATGGCAGCTGCCTCCTCCTTCCAGCCCACCCTGAATTCCCTGGTGTCTCGAAACCTCTTGTCCTACCTAATAATAGATGAGGCTCACTGCGTCTCCCAGTGGGGACATGACTTCCGACCTGACTACCTGCGACTGGGCTCCTTACGCTCTCGCATACCCAACACGCCATGCATCGCTCTGACTGCCACAGCCACCAAACAGGTCCAGGATGACATAGTGGTGTCACTTAAGCTAAAGCAACCTGTTGCAACCTTTAAGACGCCTTGCTTCAGATCGAACTTGTTCTATGATGTGCAGTTTAAGGAGCTCTTGACTGATCCCTATGTGAATCTGAAGGATTTCTGTCTGAAGGCCCTTGAAGAGAAGAATGCCCAAGGGGTAGGTTTAAGTCTCAGAAGCTACTTTCAAGGACAGATTGGTAAATAGAACTGCCCTAAATGTTGTGGTATTGGGATGCCACTAATAGGTCTAGGATGGGGAAGGGAGAGGTCCCTGAAAGAAACATTCAGGTCCTTTTTGAAAAGCTTCTTCTAAATCTCTGAAATACTTGGCATCCTTCCAGATATTGACCTCATTTTCATGACAGAGTGGTGAACTCCTCTGCCTTTTTAGAGTGATACACACACACAGTGTTGTTGCCCTCTTCCCCCAGTCCTTCACCAAGCCTAAATGGATGGGGATTGATGTGAGGGAGTTCTTCAGGGAGCTGGGAAAAGACTCTCCCCACTCTTTTACTTCCAAGCTATGAAACAGAGTCACCCCACAGGTGCTACAGCAGTAGCCTCACTGGTTCTGCATCCTCTCTTCCTGTGGTAGGGAACACTGGCCATTGCAGATGTGCTCCTGTCCCTTTCTATAAGCCTGACTGTTCCGGGAGTTATGGCAAGACAGCATTTCAATACGTATCTGATGGAGAACTTTTCTCTGGGCTCTCTGGTAACACACGGGAGGGCATAGCACTCAGGAACAGTCTCAATGCTTATTGAGTCCGATTTTGCAAAGTACCCTCCATTCCCTACTGAAGTCAATGAGAGTTGCCAGTGTTCATCAGTTCACAGGATCAGGCCCACCGTGCCAGAGATCATTGACTGGCACCCTTCCTGGGGAGCTTTCACATGTCCGTGTTCTTTCAACAGATGCTTTATTTCCCTTATGGTTAAGGGACCTGGGGGGTTTTTGTGTGGGTTCCTGTGCCAGCTCTAGTCATCCTTGGGTCTTGTTGGCTTTTTATTTTGGTGAGCTGTATTTATATCTAGTTCAAACAAAGGTGACTTTAGACATGGGCCATTCAAAATGAAAAAGTATTAGAAACGTTATTTTTACACTTCTTTCTCAGCTGATTTTGTTTTCTCCCACTTGACAAACATCGGTTTGGGTTTGCTGTGTATCTGTAGCAAAAAATGAAAAGTTTGCCCATTTATTAGGGCACTAGCCTAGGATTTAGAAGAACTAGGTTCAGTTCTCCCTGTGTGACCCTGGGCAAGTCACTTAGCCTTCCTGTGCCTCAGTTTTCCATATGCAAAATGGGGATAATAGCACTGCCTTGCCTCCATTATAGATTGTGAGGAGCTCAGATACTACGATGATGGGCCATAGCAGTACGTAAAATAGATATGCTTCCTGCTTGGTTTACTTTCATGCTGGTTTATCAATCCCATTGGGAATATTTAACACCTCAAAGGATATTTTGCAGCTGCTGAGGAGCCAGCACAGGCAGAAGACTCTCAGTCTTTTGTAGCCCTGTCCCCTCAGCAGTAATGTCTGTGAGCTTTTTGCATCTTCCCCCCGGATAGCGTGCTGGATTTTCTCTTCTCTGGCTCTGTGTAGGTATACTCTGGCTGTGGCATTGTATACTGCAGGATGAGAGAGGTCTGTGACCAATTGGCTATTGAGCTGAGCTACAGAGGCGTGAAAGCCAAGGCCTACCATGCAGGTACTGGATGTTGTCTCTACATTGTACAGCCCCTCAGTCAGGGATGGCAGAATTTCACATTATCTAATAACCTGGGTCAGGGCTACCTGAGGGAGCAACTCTCTACATGCGATCATCTGGCTGCTGAGATTTGGCCAGGCGCTTGAGTTGACAGGCTGTTGATCTGAGTGGGATAGGGTAGAAAGGAACTCTGGAACTCAGTGCCCTCTGCCAGTCCAGCAGACCCAGAATGTACTGCTCTCCAGGACATACTGCCAGGACTATCCAGGCTTTTGCCTAAGAGGGAACTGAATTTTCCTCTTGGGGTGGGAGGAGTGTGGAGTCCTTTTATTTGAGGATGAGCCAGTTTGAAGTGGTGGGTAACGTACTTGGCATTGACCAGCACATTTTTATACATAGGAGAGTGGGGAGAGATTGCTGGGGAACTGAGGAGTGATAGGGGATCTCCTCTTTCTCTCTGATTTCCCTGTTTTCTCTCCTTTTCCCTTCCCAGGGCTGAAGGCAGCGGACAGAACTTTGATTCAGAATGAGTGGATGGAGGAGAAGGTCCCTGTTATTGTTGCTACCATCAGTTTTGGAATGGGAGTCGACAAAGCTAATGTCAGGTATGTAGCAGCTTGGGCAGAGAGGGGAAGATGTCCTCCTTAGGGTCCTTCCCCCGTATACTAACTGGAGTCTCAAGAGAACTTGATATGCTTCTCTAGCCTTCCCTGTGAAGAAACCAGATCTCCACAAAGGGGTGTGGGAATGGGAGGAATTCATATTCAAACTTCATAAACATGTAAGAGGTGTTTCTCTTAAGAAGCTGCGGAAAGGTTGGGCTTTTTACTTGTTATGGGATACTAGTGTTAAACACAGATCATTAGAAGGTCTGACTTGAGGGAACCTGCTACAAAGAAAATGCACTCACCTTTGCTGCTCTCTGAGGTATAAAAGGGCTTCACAGTTGCTTTTGCAAGATTAGGTTTTGACTTGTTTTGCCGGAGGTTTCCTTAGAGGGTTGGAGGCTGGCATCAAATAGACAAATTTGGTGAAAGTCAAACAAAAAGAGAGAACAATATTTTCAGGCTTTTTTTATGCATCATAACATTTGGTTTGGAGTTAGTTTTATTTAAATAGGGAGGCACATGCAAAAGATGCCTGTTCGAAGGTCACCAGAGAATTCAGAAGAATGCCTTTTCTTGCAGTTATGCCTGGGCATTATTATGGGGAATAGCATCCCTATAGTAAGGATGAGACTTGCTGTTTAACAGCTGATTTTTCTGAGTGATTTAAAATCCTTATGCATAATAGCATTAATTAAATAAATGGAAGTCTCTAGTCAGCAGCAACAATACAGCAACCTGAGCATGCTGCTCACTCAAGTCCCGAACAGTTGAAGACTGAGTGTGATCAAAGAAAGACAAGTAGTGATGGCTTCACACAATGGCAGCATGATCAAAGAGGCTGCTGGACATCAGCAGAAGTACCCACGATAGAGTTCTAGTCTAAGAACTGGTTTGATGTTGACACAGACAGATGACCATATCAAACCTGAAATATGTGTTTGCCATGAAAACTAAAGAGTAAACAAATTTAATCTTTCTACTATAATTTATCCAGTCTAGAGACACCAAAAATTTACAGCTATCCATATCACCTCCCAGAGGGTTGTAGTTTATGTGAAAGAAGTCTGAAGGAAATGTCAGATAGTAGAAAAATTTTAGTCATTTGGCACTTTTTAAAAGTCAGAGCAAACCTTATATGAGATTCCCCCTGTAACAGTTTGATTTTGCTACAGCAGTTTAGCAAACAATGATAGACATTTAAAAAACATCCCTCAGACAGACTTTGTGTACCCTTGTCATACCTGTTACACCACAATTTCCATTTTAACTATGGTGGCACTATGAAATCACACTACTCCCCGCCTCCATTGCTGTGCCACATTAGGGCCCAGGGTAGAGTTAGTAGTGCAAATTGGGGTAATTTGGTCAAGGAGTTCCTTAGATACAGGTCTCCCCTCTCCCATGAGGAGCTGATTTTAATATTCAAATTTCTCTAAAACCCACGGGGCTGGACTAGATGAATTCTTGAAGTCCCTTCCAGACTTGCATTTCTATGATTCTGTGTTCAGAGAGATTTTCTTGAAAATTGCTATTTCACAACAGAGGCTGGGATAGACCTTGGGAGATGGGGAAGGACCCCATTGAGATGAATGGGTTAGCTCACCACATGTACCATCTTCCTATGCACAGTCATGGATGCTTCTAGATTGCTACAAAGGCAGAATGAACTATTGTGCTCCTCTCCTTGTACCACCCACATAATTCAGCACAGAAATGAGGATTCCTTGTACAGTATTATGAGCTGTAGCAACGTCCAGCAAGGAATCCCTGTACCAGTCAATACACCAGTCCCTAACACAGTGGAGGGCAGTGGGACATACAGAGAAAATACATAAAACACCACATTTAGTCATTCTGTGTTGCTTCTAAGGGCAACCCTGGCCAAAACATACTTATAGTAGAACCCCAGTGGCTCTTGCCAGCTCCTGGTGCAGAGTTAAGTTTGTTGGGCAGAACTGACTATTTCCTGGCTTTCAGTGGTTTAAGGATAGACACATTTGATATTCCAGAAGGGTATGTGGTCTCCAATCAACCTTAACCCTGCAGTGACAAAGTTTTGGGGAGGTGAATTGTACACACATCATCAGGTATAAGATCATCCTGGGAAGTACTGGAGGAGGCCCCTGAGGGAAATGAAGGGAGGGTTCCTTTGCTATTGTCTGTCCCTCCTGTTTCCTGCTATTCACTGTTGCTGGAGATGGTGTATTTGAGGTGCTCATAAACATACAGGCAGAGAAGAAATTTTATGCTCTGTTGCCTCCTGGCTAGTCCTGGTAATGACAGAGTGTTTTTGTTTAAATGAGGAAAGCCAGCTACTAGATTCCTGCAGTCTCTCACTTCATATGTCTGCAGGACACAAACCTCTGGAGTATGGGGTTTAGTATAGACTAATGAGGCTGCTTTTGAGGGAATCCTTTGTATAAAATATTGGCAGCACATTACCGGAGCATAAACTGCTCTGAGACACAGAGGGTAGAGAACACAGCTGTCAGTGAATGTTCTAGCATTTATAGGTTTGTTAGCCACACAGTGGTATTTAGAATGCAGCTTTTGTGTGCAACTTTAATGGTGGATTAGTAGTGATCCGTGGTGGCATATTATGATTGGGAGGGTACAGTTGAAGTATGTGAGCCAGAATTCCACCTGCATAGCTTGTAGGCAAAGAAGCTTCTAACTGAAGTTTAAATGGGGAAAGTTCTATGGCCTGTGTTTATAGGATGTCAAACTAAATCACAAAGGGGCCTTCTGCCTTAGAATCTATGAATAATACTATTATAAAACATGTTGCAAATCCTAAGAGTAAATAACACATATTAATAACATGCACAACTTTATAGTAAATGAACCCAAACTCCTGGAGATCAATATGGTGTTCTCCCCCATTCACAGCTATATATCTTTATGCATTTATAATATATACACTTTGCCTATTTTCCTCCATTCGCTTTGGGTGTGTTCCACTGATTTATTGTTCACACACCTTAGGCTTTTGTTGGAGCTTCCCTTGGTGCCTCTTGCTGTTTTAAGAATGCCCAGTTAAGAATCCCTTGCTCCATTCCCTCCTAGGTCCTTGCTCTCACTTATGCTGCTCTGTTACTTTATTGTTGGCCTCAGAGAACATCTCTATGTTTACAATGATGGAAGAATAGAAGACTTCAACGTGATGCTTACCATTCTCTTGTCCCATGCAGATTTGTTGCCCATTGGAATATTGCGAAGTCGATGGCTGGATATTACCAGGAATCTGGAAGGGCTGGGAGAGATGGGAAGCCGTCCTGTTGCCGTCTCTATTACTCTAGGAATGACCGGGATCAAGTCTCCTTCCTGATCAAGAAGGAGCTCTCTAAACTCCAGGTAGGATCTGCGGAGGAGCTTCCTACGGCACTACTAACACTAGGTTTGCTCTTTGTCTATGTCACAGCCATGGCTAACATCACCTTCTGTGCAATGCCTGGCACTATAGGTGCTCCCTGCCTCAGTTCACAAATTGTGGCAGCTTGTTTGTGGCAGGGCAGTCTGTGCTGCAAGCTCAGCATCCATCTTTACACAGTTAAACTCAGAATTTGGCTGTCTGTGCCTATAAACAGGCAAGTGCTTGGTTGTGGTGCTTGAAGCCAAGGTCCTAGCCTGGTTCAGGGCTTGCACTGACAAGCTCCTTCTCTGTCTAAATCTCCCCCAGTACTCCCCTGAGGAGGAAGCAGACAAGCCTTCTTAACTGGCCTGCTGGCTCCTGATTGGACAGGCTCTCCTCTTGGCCTTTCTGGGCCTCTGGAGGACTAAGTCTTGTTTGTAGCCTGGGCTGAGTTGGTTTTCCTAGAGCAGAGGGGTATCAGTGCTCCAGCCGCTGCAGCAAGAGTTAGAGAAGGCCAGATATACCTCATCATAGTCTAGTTCAGTGGCTCTCAACTTTTCCAGACTATTGTACCCCTTTCAGGAGTCTAATTTATCTTGCATACTCCCAAGTTTCAACTTACTTGAAAACTACCTGCTTACAAAATCTGACATAAAAATACAAGTGTCACAGCCCTGATAAATTGCTGACTTTCTCATTTTTACCATACAATTATACAATAAATCAATTGGAATGTAAATGTTGTACTTACATTTCAGTGTATAGTCTATAGAGCAGTATAAACAAATCATTGTTTGCATGAAATTTTAGTTTGTATGACTTCAGTAGTGCTTTTTATGTAGCCTGTTGTAAAACTAGGTCAATATCTAGAGGAACTGATGTGCCCCCTGGAAGATCCCTGCATACCCCCAGGGGTACATGTACACTGAGAACAACTGGTCTAGTCAGCCCCTTGTTTGCAGTTACCTCAGACTGTCCCAAGGCAGAATAGAGTTTCCCCATATCTGGCCACATTACTGCTACTAGGACTGGGGATAGAGACGTTGGGCTTGGATCTGGCTGCAGCAGTGTCAGAGCTTAAGGTGGAAGAGACAGAAGTGCTGGGGAAGAGATGGCTGAACCTGGCTGCAGCGTTGTCAGAGGGTCTGGAGGCATGGCGGAGGAGGTGATTGTCACTCTTGGCTGTGGTATTACCATGGGGTGGAGAAGTGGAGAGTAGATCTGGTTGCAGTGATGTTCTGGAAACATGGTCGGATTTGGCTTTCAGCAGAAGTCTGCATCCGTCCATAGCTACATCATAGGGGGCTTTAAGTATTGTCTCTTGTTATTCCCAGGAGAAAAGAGGCACCTTGAAAGAATCCGATAAAGCTGTGCTGACAGCATTTGATGCTATAGTGAACTTCTGTGAAGAGCTGGGGTAAGTGTCTCTCTTGTAGGCATTGCTAGGGTGAGGGGTGGGTGAATTAATCTACTCTTCGGCACCATTAGTGCCAGCGTATTCTGTAACTCTGTTGCTATGCAAAAACTTAAATTTCTAGACCTCAAAGTTGTAGTGGAAAATGTGAACTGAATATAACAGATGAAGTGCTGTCTGTGGACTTGGAAAGATTCCTGGAAGACAGGGTACTGGGCTAAATTGGCCATTGATTTGACCCAGTGTGGCCATTCTTATGTTATGTTCACAGATCCCCTCATCTGCTCACCTGCTTTCCCAGGCACCAAAATACACAACTAACCATCTCCCGTTAAAACATGCAATTGTCATGCCGCATGAGCATTTTTCTGCTGAAGAAACCAAAGGGAATGGGCAGTGTTTTTTTGTGCAGCTTTTCCTATTTTCTGACTCTCACTGGACCCTCCAGTTGTCTATTTTTGACTTTTTCTTTACCACATCATCTCTCCTCCTGTAAAGAAATGCATGATCTAAAGCCCAGCATCTTGGTGTAGAAGCGGTTGGCTTTAATGTTTGCCTCTGACTCAAAAAAAGCTCCAAGCTGCAGGATGCTAAGTGTCCCTAATTCCTGTTGTCCTCAACAGGAGTTTATGGTGCTCAGCACCTTTCAGGATGAAGCCCATAGCGCGCACACGCCCAAGTTGGCGAATCTAAATGCAGACTTGTAACCACTCCACACATTACAACTAGTATACTATAAATCTGAGAAGGCTGTAATTGTAACAAATTACTATGTGCCACTAGTTTGAGACAGCAAGACCTTAATTTTGCAAATAAGAGAGCAGTGTATGTTTACAAACAGGGAAATGATACCCTCCCTCCCACATATAGCCTTGGAGCCATTATCATTGTGCGGCTCTGCATCCAGGGTGGTTTTGTCAGGATTCAGTGTGGAAAGGGGAATATTTATTTTCTCATTGCTGGAGCCCTGGCGAGGGTGTTGCGTTCAGTAATGTTTTGATAGAGAACAAGACGTGTTGGGCAGGTTATTCTGAAGGATTTTTGCCAGTTGCCCTGAGGTCTGGCCCAAATGTCAGATTAATTTGGCGTGCCCTTGAAACAATGCTTGATTGGTTGTAGTTCAGGTGACTCCACTAGGTGTCTGCTGTGAGGCACCATGCTCTAATATTTTGGTCAGTTTATACAGCAAAGTCAATCTTCAGCTGCTGTTGCATGCTATTAGGTCCTACCTAGCGTAGCCAGCTAGCTGCCTCTGTTGCATCTGTTGCCAGCTGAAATGAGAAATCCTTTTTAATAGCTATGGGTTGAAGATAACTTAGCTTCTGTCTCTGATTACTTCATGATCTCTCTGCTGAGATTACTAGCAAGGCTTTCGGTCACGGCTGGTTTGCAGTGGACACTTGTGCACTGAGAACTGAACTGAGACTGCCAAACTAATTTTGCACAAGCAGTCTAGTTATAGCAGGACTTTCCAGGGTAAGTGTTTGTACCAGAACTTGGGGTAGTTAAGGTTCATGCAATTGCTGTTTCATCTTGGCTTACATCTTCTCACCTATAGTGACAGGAGCCTGGCTGTTACTTACAGTGATAACTCTCTCTGGTGCTGTTCCACTCACTGCAGCAGTGAAGCAATGGATATGTGCTAGGGAACTTTGTATGTGAAAGACCCATGTAATAATACTTTACCTGGAAAAAATAGATTTTCTTTAGATGAGACTATTGGAGAAGGAAATAGTGTTTCTTCTATTCCATGGGGGCATTTAAAAGTAAAATCACCTGTTTCTTGCTGCACTGTTGTTAAGGGGGAGGGAGATGCTGACCACTCTATATTTAAGGCTGAAAGTAGCCTCCAATTATAAATCTCAATTCCTCCCTACCCCCCAACCTCCTCAAAACCTTCCCTTCCCGAACTTCACCAATCCCCACTACCCCCTGAAATTTCACATGCCACATCTCATCCCAAGGTAGAATCTTACAGTGATGTTTACTGTGGTGTCACTGCAGGGCCCCTCCTTGGGTTTGTCTGCTGCATGCTGTAACTTCCTACTAGCTGGAAACCCTTATGAAGAGGCTGTTCAAAGGAACGTCACATTTTTGTGTTATCCATTTTTAAAAAATTTTAAATGAATAGATTTTCTATCTACTTTCTTAAAAAACAAACAAACCTCCAAAAAAACCCAACACACCTGACCTTGTGAGGTCCTAAATTACAACAAAAGGAGGAGAGAGAGAGAGACTTGAATTGTCTTGCACGCAAGTTATTTTAGGTTGTTATGTAACCAGAGCAGAAGAACAATTGCATCAGCTTCTTTTAATGAAAAAGCTTTTCACATAGAAGGGTCTGTTTCTTCCTCATCTGAAAGTGGGACAAAAAAGAACTGCTGCTGCCTTGGTGGGGTTACTTGAGGGTCTCTCCCATCTTCAGAATTGCAGGTGGTCATTTACAAAGACTTAACCCAGTAATTTTCCTTGTCAGGGAAAAGTTCAGGCAAGCAAATATCTTGACTGTAAGGTTTGGCTGGTCACGTGGTCCTGAATTCAGATTGCATTGTGTATCGAGGTTTGTAATTGCGTACACAACAGCCTGAGGGCCTCCCTTTCAGGCACAGTCTTATATGCCGGCTGTCAGATTGAGTGCCTCAAGTCTGTGTGTGAAGAATTAACCATACAAAAAGGATAAAAGATTAAGCTTCCCTTTGACCTGATCAAACAGTTGGTGGATGGGACAACTCATGCCTGGTTGTGGTATTCTTGAAATGCTCCACTTTTATCCTTGCTGTTTACATGCACCTTGATTTACGCTTTGGAGCTGAGCAGCAGCCAAAGATGGCAGCAAACAAGAGGAGGGCAATGAAGACTGTGCAAAATGACCCAATCACCACTAGTCCCGCAAGAGCCCAATCATCTGTAAGAATGCCACTCTTCCACTTTTCCAGAACTGGGAAAGCCGCTTGTGTTGAGGACGACATGCTGGCCTGCCACTCCTGGAATTAGAATGGGGAAACCAGATGAGTGTCTGATGCTTGTTTGCCTTCTCTACTACCTTAACAGAGATATGCACTCACACACCCTTTACACACTTACTAGCATTGTTCTTTCAAAGGTGTAGTCACTCTTTAGTGAAATCAATCCCATGAACATAAACAGAATATAGAACACCAAACAACTGTGTAGTAATCTGTGCCAGAGAAGAGAGAAGATTCTGCCCTTAAAATTCTGTTCAGGGATTAATTATTCCAGCAGTGGGGTTTTATTTTACCAATATTTTAGCAGCATCTGCTAGTGCAGCTACAGTCATGGCTTTGTCAGAATCTTCAGTATAAGGATTGTATAGTCTGGATGTAAAAGGAATATAATAAAATCAATGACATAGCAAGTCTGTAGGAGCAGAAGACATTTTGAACCAGATCCTCAGCAGGGGTAAATCAGGATAGCACCACTGAAGTCAGTTGAGATGCTCTGGTTTACACCAGTTGAGGATGTGGCCTTTTTAAAATAAAAAGTTAGGCTCTTAAATCATGGGTGTACACCAGACGTGGAAATATGCCCTTGTACCCCATAGCAAAAGCAATCAGTTCTACAGGCACATTATCAAATGGGGAGTTAAACTCTCTTGTTGTTTAATACAAAAAGATAAGGAATTAGAACAGCCAAACTACCACCATGCAAACATTTCTCCTTCCGCGAGTGTAATTACGCACGGTGCGTTTTAGCATTGAATCCCTTAGCTTCCCCCTTGCCTTGCTTACAGCCATACTGTAACACCCTTTAAATAACATCTGACATCTCTTTGCAAGAAGCTTTAATGCTTCCCTGCTTTATACTCCTCAGTGAGAAATGAAAGGATGGATGGATTATTCCCCCTTCCGTCACTGACCTAAAACAAAGAGTGGAGGAGAAGGAGACCAACCTCACTAAATTATTTCAGTCTACTTATACTTGTACTAGCCTTGCATTTCTGACCCTAATACTACATGAAAGGAATGGGATTAGACAGTGTGAAGTTAATATCTTCACAAAGCTGTGCCCGCTAGAATCTCAGAAATACACTCCACTTGCTCCTTGTTACTTCTGCCCCAGCAGGCAAAGTACAGTATTTGGAAAATGCTTTGGTTTTGAAATCACAGCAGATCATTTAACAGGGTCCTTTATAACTCTGCAATCAGATGTGTAGTGACAAAGGGTCTGTCTGGATAATTCACCCCTGCAAAGGCTGCACATAGACCCTCTGGGACAGTCCCCTCTCCCTCTAAAATAGTGACAGCACTGATAGCCTCAAAATAGGTCTCTTCCAAGCCCCAAGGAAGAAATACAGTCTGACTGGATACCCAAAAGCTGCCATCTTTCCTCTGAATGCAGTCAGCCTTGAAACAAAGTAGTCATAGATGGTTTCACTATTACCTGAGGCTGTTATAGATGTAACGTATGTGCCTTCTGCTGCTGGTGCCCTCTCTGCAGGTCTTGCAGAAGATCCTGGCTTGCTGAGAGGTCCCTCTTCAGTGTGCATGGGAAGGGCTGATTCTCTGTGGGAATTGCCTGTTTGTACTTTAGTAACTTATTAACAGCGGTGGCAGTGTTTTCTGTCTCCCCTGCAGGCTTTCTGGAAGGGTGGTGAGGCTTATCTCTGGCTTCCCTGATTGTACAGTTCAGAGACTTGGTTTGTCCATGACTCAACCACTTCCAAGCCTCATTTGTGTCTGTGTGTGTGTGTGTGTATACGTTTCAATTGGAGTAATCCTGCTGGAAAGGTAGCAGAGGGAAATGGTAGGTATCATGTGTCCAGCCTTTGATGCCACTGTGACTTGTGATTAAAGCCTGCAGCTCATGTTCACTGCTGTTACTCCTTGATGTATTTCAGCAAGCACCAGCCAGTGTGAGAGCCTGGGTGGGAGGGGTATGTTGGCAATATGAACCTTTTCCCCAAAAAAGTAAAACATTCATTATTTTGTTAAAGACCTAGAATTACTGCCTTTAAAAGTTTGTCCTGACCGTGGGCCAAATTGATTGGATCAGGTTCAGACCTGGTGTGAAGTTGAGTTGCATATGCATGCACCAGGTCTGAATTTGGCCAAGTATGTCATCCCATCATGATGTAATGTCCTGACTGGATGCTGTGCTGACTCCGAAGGATATTTTTGAACATGTCAATATCCTGCAAGTCTTACTTGTATGATGTGAGACTGCCATAGGAAACAATGCAACAGATAGCAACCCTTCCTCTCTATTATTCATCCCACTGATCTTTTTACCCTATGGTCTCCACGTGACACTGTGATTGAATCAAACATCTTTTCTTTCCTCCTTTCCATGCTTGCATCCTGCTGCAGGCATCCATTCCAACAAAAAACCTTACGTATACTTGAGAGGACCTGCTAGTTCCTGTAGCTGCTGGGTCAGGTGGTAGCTCACAACTTCACTCTTGGTGAAGGGGATTCGGCTCTAATCTCTGATTTAGGTACAGAAGTCAGTATCCCAAGCTCAGTTTGGAAACAAAGGGCATGTGTACAATGCAGCCACTACGACGGCACAGCTACAGCACTGTGCCACGGTAGCACCATAGCGGGGGAGAGGGGATGCTTCCTATGTGAACAGAAAGTGTTTTTACCCTTCACAGCCCTGCATAACCTAGTCCATTTAATTTTCAAATGTAACCAGGCCTTGCTTCTCTCTTTTTAGAAGTGTGTTAAACAAGACAACAATTCCAATCAGTAGCTTCATCAATTTGTAACAGTACAGGAGAGTAGTCCCTTACAGAGCACTTGCATGGTGGGATAGCTGTAATCAAATACACTCTTTGTGTCTTTGTTAGAGTGGAATGAGAAGATTATACAAGTAGAAGGCTCAAGAGGGGTGTGTGAGAGAAAGGTGAACTTGTTGCTCACCATCAGATCCTACAGGCTGATCAAAAGTAGCATTAACTGAGGTCAGTTTAGCACTCTAAAGCGGGAGGATTAATCCTGGTGAATAGAAGGTTTTATGTAAGATATATGTGACCACGCCCCACTTTACCAAAATGGAAAAATTGCATAACCAGAAAGCTATGACAGCTGTATCGTGGAAGACTAAAGCAATTGTCGCTTGCATCTTGCACTTCCTGCTTCCATGTTAACTCCAGCTGTTGCACATTTACAAAAGCTTCTGCATTTGAAGAGAGTTATTCTCTGCCTGTGCTTAATCCCCTCTTCCTATCTGAGCAAGGAGTTGCCTCAGATCCAACACTGAACAGGGTAAATCTGCCTGTGGCTCTCATCCACTTTATCTGTAGATTGTTAAGACAAGAGACTAGAAATATGTATGTATAATGTGCAGGTGGAGTTGGTCCAGTGTTTGTTAGCCAGCCATACACTGTAGAAATTCAGCAAGTTTTGAATTATGATTTGTGGCATCCCCTGAAATTCTTTGTGCACTGGGACTTAGACTCCATCTAGCCATGTACTTAAGCATCTGCTGAATTTCAAGCGTGCGAGTAATCCCACTCACTTTGACGGGACTGCTCACATGCTTTAAAGAGAACTAGCACACTCAGCACTTTTCAGGACTGAGCCCAAAGTCAGTAGGGGTAAGGTGTCCAGACCACCTGATGGTAGGACCCTGTTCTGAAATATGAGCTTGGTTTTAGGCTGTCTTTAGCAAGTGTTTAAATTCTCTATCCCTCCCCTTTTTTTTTATTCCCAGTTGTTGCTAATTCAGGAATATGTGGTGGTGGAGATAAGGCTGGGGCCTTCCTCTTGCTGCTCTTGGTCAGTATTTTAAGCCTATTGGCCTTTCTCGTGTTGCTGTGCCTGTGTAGATAAGGGCTAGTAAATATGGGCTTGCTTGTAGCAGTCTCCCAGTACTCATTGTTACTCCAGGTGAATTTCCTCACTACAGTGTCCTCCTTGTGACAGCCACCATGACTGCATTAGCACAGGCAGCTCCATGATGGTGAAACGCGTCTCGTTAGGATCCTGTTCATTTCTATAGCAGTGGAGTATATTTTTTAATCCTTTTTTAAAAATGTGGTGAATAAGAAAAATTCAAAACCACAAGTGTGGCTAGCATCGAATTTCTATTGGACACCGCTGATCTAAACATTCCTCTACATTGTTGGCAGCTTCCAGAATTGTTTCAAAGTATGAGAACGAACTCAGATGCAAAACAGACAAATCTAATTGAGTGAAGAACAAAAAGCTAAACAACACAAGTGGTGAAAAGTAAACTAGTTGATTTTTTGTGTGTGTGTGTGTACGTAAATGTAAACACAGAGGATATTGTTAATAATCTAGGGCAATATTAGTAATTTAGCTAAGGGATTCTTTTAAATATTTTTTCCTCTTTTCATTGCCCCTTTTTACAGAAGTATCAGCAAGTGTTAAAAAAGCACCATATTCAAAGCTTTGTAACTCGGACCACCTTAGCTGAACTCTTGACACGGTAGATGTGTAGTCCTTTTGGCTGTTTCAATCATAATAGTAAAAATGCAAAATGCGAGTAGAAGATGCTTTGTTTACACTCTCTTAACTCTGAATGGGCTTATTTTAATTTCTCTTAAAGGTGATCAGTTCATATTGTGGCATAATAGCTTTCAGTTTTAAAAATTAAATCCCTTTTAATTAACAGATTACTGAGAAAGGGGAGTAGTTTTTCTTCTCCTGTCCTACCCTTAATTACAAATGTCGGGCCCAGTGCTGCAGACTTTATACACATGTAACTTCCTTATGAAGTTCACTAGACTATAACCCAAATATACACAGTGGCTGTGGTGTTGAAAAGATATTTATTTGCACTTGTTAACTTTAGCGGTACAGTTTGCTTGGTTCCAGTTTGCTCCACCACTTGTCATGATGCCATCTCTCAGCTGCTGCATGTATATCCTGAATTAACACTGCCTTCATTGTGTATTCTCTCTCTGAAATACATGTGTGTATAAATATACCTTACACATTTGCTGCCATTAATATAAACTATACACAGGCCTATTTTAGTGCAGGGAGCTAGGCATGCACTCCCATGAATAATAATGGGGATTTGTACATCTGCTTCAGTGCCCTATGCACTGTATTGAACACTCACCCTGCAATATGCAGAAAAAGCGACACTTTTCCGTAGAAGAGAAGGATCTAAATAAAAAGCTTTTTTTAAAAAAATGATGACCAGCAGGGCAAGAAAACAAAACAATTTGTGTTACGGTTTTCCCCTCTTGCCTTCATCCTTTAGTATATGATGGATATTGCACGTAGGCCTAATTGTTTTCCTCTTTGGCAGCTTCCTTGTCTTTGTAACACTGGGAAAATAAGAGCAGGGAGTGTTTGATGCCAACTGTATTTCCAGTTTCTGAGCTCACGTGCCAGCTGAAAGTCCATGTCATGCTGTGCTCTGAGTGGATGTCTGTTAAATTTCACATACTCTGTTACTCATGGTTTTAAAGACAGTAGGACAGGGAAGGAAAAGCCATGCTTGCTTTGGGCTTGATCCTGAGGAGTGCTGATAATGGACATCTCCACTGATGACAGTAGGAGCTGCTGGTACCCAGCACTACCTCTCTGGATTAGGTCATTTATCAAGAGAGCAGAGGACCTTCCTAACCCTGGGACAGTCTGCATGTGGTCTTTGTCATGGTTTGCTGCTCTTTGCTCTCAAAGAAGAAGCCTGTTGGATTTGCTGCTTGCCCAGCTGCAATGTTCGCATTGGGAAAAGTCTGTTTTTGTGTCTTTCTATGGCAAGGAGACAAGGATGTCAGAATACTGTTACCTATGTGACCAAATCACAGACCCAGGCAGTGATCATTGCAGAAAACCTACTACATTTTATGATCCACTTTCCACCTCTGCAGCATATTCTCATTCACTCCCACCAGCCTGTTCAGAGGGTTAGTGTAGAGAGGGTCATTCCCAGGGGATTCAGTCACAGTGGCTGCCTATGTCTTCTTTCACTTCTCCTGATGCATTTCACGCGTGAGCAGTTGGCTGGATCTGGATCTTCCTGCCTCTCTGATCAGGGCCTCCTTTGCAGCAGCAGCGCCGATAGCAGCAACAGCTGCAGGCTACGGTCATCAGTGACAGCACAGTAACTGGAGAGAGAAATGAAGAGTATTAGCTTCTGAAAAGATCTGACAAGAATAAAAACAGACTGACTTTGCAGTGCCTTGAAGAGGCAAAATTTCCTGGAAGCTCTGCTGTAAATGTTGGATTTATTTCTGGGCAGGTAGAGATAGTAGTTTATGGCAAAAAACCCCTACAACATTGGCGTATCAATAGGTGAGCGAATAACCTTAAAGCTACAGAATAATATTTATAATTACATTATACAGCACATTTAATTCCAAAGATTCTCAAAATACTTTCCAGACTGTGGGTCCCGTGATCCGTTAACGGCAGTGGGAATTTTTCATGTTCAATTACTGCAAGTTATATGCTCGTAAGGCCTGGGGCATCAGGCCTAATGGAAATCCTTCCACCCCTTAGTACAGCCTCCTCTGGAGTGAAATGCATCAGCTGTGTAGCGCTGTGTGGCTTTAAAGCCTGGAAAGTGAAGAACAGTATTCCTTTCAGATGAAATTATAGGGGGAATCTTAAGTTATTTGGGAAACAGTTACCAGAGCTGGGATTTGTCGGTGTTATCATCCCATCTCTTAAGAAAAATGACTTTAAAGACAAACAGGTGTTCAGAACTTGCAGGGCAGGGAGGTGTTCCTTCCAAACTGATAAACTAGTAGGCACTTATGTTTTTGTTAGTCATAGAATTTAAGGCTAAAAGGGACTCTCAAATCATCTAGTCTGACCCTCGCATATTTCACAGGCCACCACCACCCCGCAACTATCTGTCCAAACTATATATACTGTAGTGTCAAACATAGGCTTCCCTTTAAAAACAAAGAGCTGAACTGCCAGGATCCTGTTCGGGATGATGGTCAAGATGGGGATGGGATTTATTACCTTTCTCTGGAAGAGATAAGGATGATGCATTAAGTGTTGCATAACACCCATTGTGTCTGTTCCTTTAAGTGTAATACATTGACAGGCTGCCAGGTAAGCTGACCCCGTGGGGAAACCAGTTGTGTCTATGAGAAGCAGATATACCTGCTTCCAAATTCCAGATGAGGGAGGGATCTCTTCGTGGTGGGCACACGCCCTTCCCCATGGCATTCAAACTGGGAGCAAACTCCCCCTTCTCCCTTTCACTCAAGGGTGCTTGCTTTTCTTCTTTCTACTTTTCCACTGTTTAAAAAAAAATTCTCCATCTGACCACACAACTGTTTATTCCCCCTCCTCCAACACCAGTTACTCCATGACAGCTAACCTCTTCAAGGGGGAGGCACCCTTTCTGTTCATACCAGGAAAAGAAATGTCCATTCTAAAGTGTGCCAGTTTCTAAGCAGCAGCAGTAATTGGGGCAGGGGGGCAATCCCAGACTTGAGTGTCTCATCTGGTGGCAAGATACACTAATACCATTCTTCGCAACTGCTCTTCTGCTCCTCAAAACATTTACACATGATGTGACTCGGATTTATTCACAGCGATAGAAGAGTGCTTCTCTCTGGATCAATGTTCAGGAGTGATGTATGGGGAAAGCTTGCACTGCTGCTCCCCATGCTACATGTTCTGTACATAAACAGGAATTAATTCTTCAGGGCTGTCAGTCTGGTGCTATCCCGAATGCTAAAATTCACTTCAATCAGAATGGATTTGTGGGAGAAAATAAGCTAGAGAATCACATTCTTTAGAACAGCTGCAGAACACACCTGCTTTCAGCAAAGTCATCAGCACAGCCTGCCAGCCTACGAGATTTGAGGGGTTCAGGCAACAATGAGCATGTAGGATCCTAGCACTCTTCCATGTACTTACCGATAAAGAAGAGGATAATACAAAATGACACTATCTCCACAGGATCAGCCTTGGGCAGCTTCTGGAGCTTAAGCAGGAACTTCTCACCGATAGTCTGTATTTCCTTCAGAAAGCCTTCGGAAGACATCCTGGACAGCACTGTCCCAGTTGTGTTACACTGGAGAAAAGCCAAAGAAAGAAAGAAAGAGTGTGCATGAAACTCTTTACTGTCAATATTACTAACCCTAGAGAAACAAACGAGCCTTCTTGAGGGAGCTAATTTGGGATCACAAGTAAAACACGTTTCTCCGGTCTCAGCCCTTGTTCCCAAGAGCTAAGGAGGAGGGATGTTAAGTACAGTATCTGCACATCCTGACATTGCTTTTACTCAGATCTGGAGCTAGCTGACACTCTGGCTTTGTATCAGATCAGTTTGGGGGTTTACTCCCCATCTGGGCTCCGCTTCATCACTTTTAACTTTGCACAGTTGGGCAAGAACAAAAATATGGTGTTCTGTCTCAGCCTGCTAGATATGGGTTAACAACAAAGATGGCTGATGGCTGGCCAAGGACTTCGTGATTATCTTCCACAAAGGGAAAAACTGGCTGTTACTTTTCTTCATTTTTTGATTGTCCAAACTCATGTTCTCCCAGAATGTAAGCTGAGAATGTGTCCCCCAAATCATGCATACAATGCTGCATTCTGTATATGAAATTGTCTTTCCCTGTGTAGCGCAACACACACTCCCTTTTAAGGTTTCTTGTAGCTCCAGCTGCAGCAAGCCACCTTGTGAGTGCTTCCATTATCATAGCACCCTTGTGTAATACTCATGTCACATTTTTGGTTTCTCCAGCTGGTGGTGTACGGTCATATTATGAATTTTGACTGATCCACATCTATTTAGGAGACATAAATGCTTCAGTTTTATTCAGCTGACTGTGACTTTTGTACCTGGTAAGATAAATATAGATCTGTTTGACCACATATTCGTAGTAATGTAGAGACATATAATCTGACTAAGGGATTTAGACTCCCACTCATTGTGTGTAAGGAGGGGAGGGGATGAAGTGAGAACAAATGCCGCAGAGATCTATTTGACTCTAGAGCCTAGTGTAGATGATCTTTACCCGCTTTCTACTGCATTTCTCTTGTAATTCCATCAAGTATGAAAAGGTAACTTATTGTCAGGAGTTGAAAAGACTTATAGAGCAACATTTTCAAAGCTACCACTTCAATTGTATCCATATTATTTGCAAGCCTGCTCTTTTGTGTGAGCAAAAACTTCTTGTGTCTACAAATGGATGAGTTTGCAGTGTTACTGGAGAGTGATGTAGAGTGCTGTTTTTAAGAGCTTGCCTATGCTGAGAATGTAATTTGGATTAAGGGAAGGTGTGAATTTAAAGCAGCATAACTATTCCAGATTAACTGTCTGCATGGATGCTCTTTATTCCAGAATGAGAGTGCGTTCTTCTGAATTAGGATAATCCACTTTTCAAAGCAGGTTGGTTTATCTACATAAACCATTTAGTTCATGGCAGGCTGGGGTGTAAACTACACTGCACTAGCCTGCTGTGCTCTAGGAGTCTGTGTAACCTCTGCTGATGTGCACTAACCGTTCTTTAAGGCGCTTTGATCTACTCCCATGTCAAAGCAGGGTATATCAGAGCACAGTAGGGAACAGTTAGTGTGCTTTGTAGGGTTCACACAAACACTAAGTGCACAACAGGTTAATGTGGGGTAGATTTACACCCTACCATGCTGCAAGTCAAATGTTTGTGTAGACAACCTTAAGCTAAACAGGGACAAGTCACTTTAGTCTGGAATCAGAGCATCCATGCAGGCAGCTAATTGGGATTAATTATTTTAGAATAGTTTTTCCAAATTAATTCCCCATATAGACAGATCTTGAAAGGTGTCCAACTGTGTTAATGTTGTAGCATGTGTAGTATCAACACGACTAGTTTCCCCATCATCAGTTATTCAACTCATTGTGCCTATTAGAAACGTAAACTGCTTAGAAGCATGCAGGCTGTTAGACGCATGCAAAGCCTTGCATATAGTGTGTGCTTGGCCCCCCGACTGAGTTAAGGTTCTCATGCCATCATTCAACTGAAATTTCCTGGATTGTTTAAATTATATTAGTTGACACTGTTGTATGGGAGTCTCATGTTGCAGTTAATTTCTGCCTTTTGTCGTGACATAAAGCAAACAGAGATACAGCAAACGTTTCATAAATAAGTCAACCAATTCACTGCTGTACTTTCTGCTTTGATTTGCCCAGTGGATGCTCTGGGTTCAGCCTTCAGTACATTTAGAACAATTACTTGGGAGAGATCTTGGCTCTTTCTTTGCATGCTTGGTTTAAATACTATGCTGCCAAGTAAAACAGTATATTTTGAATGTGGATACAATCCACGGGTTGGTTCTTTTAAAAACAAGGCTACAGAGTTTATGGGCAAGGAAGAGTCAGAATCAGATGGTTTCTTAGGGGCAGGGGGAAAAAGGCAAGGTGGGAAGAGAGGCCAGGTCTAGTAGGAACAGTGCTGCCAGGTGCAGTGAAGCACAGTTGTGGCCTTATGACCTGAAATGGTGTAGCCTGATCAATGTAATTAATAAATAATCTATAGATTACTTAAGAGTTCTCAGTTATTCAAATTATTTTATAGTTGGGATCTCCGATGTGCACAGTTGCAACACTCACGCTACAGGTCGGGAACTCTTCTCTATTTACCAATAATTTTATTAACATTTAGCACAGTCACAAACACTCCAGCCCAGTAAGGTAGATAGAGATATTACAGAATGTACGTCTGAACAGCCATATACTTACACCATCCCAACATACAGATCAACCTGAAATGTTAGTCACCATCTTCCTCGTTACCTTGCCCCTCATCACCAGTAGCCATCATTCTGGCACTTCGCATGGGCTACATATCTTTTTCCTACTGTTCATAGGCTGGGGTGCAACTTTTATAATATGTTATGCTGACCCCACTATGTCTGATCCTTATTCAATAGGGGTTTCTCCCCTCTTCCTTATTTGTATTTCCTTATCTTGCTAATGCTGGGCGTCCTTCTCCTATAGGTTAGTATATCAGTGATTTCAACTTATTATCATACATGTCAATTCGTTGCCTTGGCACCCTTGTGATTCAGTATGCGCAGTAGCTTATGTACCAATTGTTATCATGTACATCAATTCATCGCTATGACACTCTTGTGTGGAATTTCCCCTTAAACACTATTTTTCAGCTCCCCAATACTTCGGGTTTTCCACTGGGCCATTTACCTGTGCCAGCATTCATAGGCCTCAAGCCTGATGCTAACTGCGGAAGCTAATGTCTTATAGGATACAGGCCTGTAGGTTCCTTGTATTACTGCTGATTATATTAAAGGCAGAATGAAGGCAAAGCAGTGAATATAATAAAGATAAGCTAGCCCTATAGGCTACAATGGCCATTGCACAAACCAGGATTAAATATTTTTCTCTGGGATTGATCTCCATGCCCAAAGTGAACTGTTCCACCAATGGCTTTTCTTCCACTTCGCACACTTTTGCAGGATTCTATGTCTGTATGTCTCAGTTTGATTTCCAGTCCAACAAATGGAAGATGTGAGGAGAGGCAAAACAGTCTGTGCTTTTTGATCATGGCTTTAGAGGTAAAACATTTTGGTTTGTCCCGCTTCATGGTGTCTTTCAGCCCAGAAAATCCCACAGCAAACAGTCTGTCAGAATAGTTTTTGTGCCGTGCTCTGGGCTGGGGAGAGAGGAGTTAGTATATGAGCTGGATCTCCGGAGTTTTGGTGTGAAGTGTAGAATTGCTGCTGTAGCATGGGTGTGACACTGTGTGGCTTAATGTAGGGTTCAGTCTATATAGGTTGACCAAGATCCTGGCTTGACTTTCTTTCCTCAGTAATGGATGTTCTGTTGGTCAGGCTACCTAACTCCGTTGTGAGTGAAGGAGTCTGATGCTTAAAGGTTGCAAGGAATGTTGCTTGTTTATCTTGTTTTGAACACTCTGTAGGGAGAAAGCTTGAACTGCAATCAGCGATGCAGTATCTGGCTGCCAACAAGGAGTAAATAACTTTCCACTCTACTAACCAAGATGCCAGCTCCAGAAACTCACAACATTTCAGGATTTATAATCGCGGGATCAAACAACTTTGTAGAATTCACTTTTCCACTTATTCTCCACCCTGCCTCTGCCCCCTCCCCGTCTCCCCAAAAACCTGTTTGTGTGTGTCTGTCTTCCATTCCACCAATTTTATATACATTGTTTGCTCAGAACTAACCTTGGATTCATAGACTTTAAGGTCGAAGGGACCATTATGATAATCTAGTCTGACCTCCTGCACAACGCAAGCCACAGAATCTCACCTACCCACTCCTATAATAAACTCCTAACCTATGTCTGAGCTACTGAAATCCTCAAATCCTGGTTTAAAGACTTCAAGGTGCAGCGAATCCTCCAGCAAGTGAACCGTTCCCCATGTTGCAGAGGAAAGCAAAAAAACCCCAGGGCCTCTGCCAGTCTGCTCTGGAGGAAAATTCCTTCCTGACCCCAAATGTGGCGATCAGCCAAACCCTGAGCATGTGGGCAAGACTCACCAGCCAGGCACTCAGGAAAGAATTATCTCAGATCCCACCCCATCTAACATCCGATCTCACGTCTTTGGGCATATTTACCGCTAATAGTCAATGATCAATTAATTGCCAAAATTAGGCTATCCCATCACACCATTTCCTCCATAAACTCATCAAGCTTTGTCTTGAAGCCAAGTCGGTCTTTTCCCCACACTGCTCCCTTTGGAAGGCTTTCCAGAACTTCACTCCTCTGAGTGTTAGAAACCTTCATCTAATTTCAAGTCCAAACTTCCTGCTGGCCAGCTTATAGCCATTTGTTCTTGTGTCCACATTGGTACTGAGCTTAAATAATTCCTCTCCCTCCCTGGTTTTATCCCTCTGATATATTTATAGAGAGCAATCATATCTCCCCTCAGCCTTCTTTTGGTTAGGCTAAAAAAGCCAAGCTCTTTGAGTCTCCTTTCATAAGATAGGTTTTCCATTCCTTTGATCATCCTAGTAGCCCTTCTCTGTACCTGTTCTAGTTTGAAGTCATCCTTAAACGTGGGAGACCAGAACTGCACACAGTATTCCAGATGAGGTCTCACCAGTGCCTTGTATAACGGTACTAACACCTCCCCATCTCTACTGGAAATACCTCGCCTGATGCATCCTAAGATCGCATTAGCTTTTCTCATGGCCATATCACATTGGTGGCTTATAGTCATCTAGTGGTCAACCAATACTCCAAGGTCCTTCTCCTCCTCCGTAACTTCCAATTGATGCATCCCCAGCTTATAATTAAAATTCTTCTTATTAATCCCTAAATGCATGACCTTGCACTTTTCACTATTAAATTTCATCCTATCTTATTCCCACCAAAACCAGTGGTAAAACTCCCATTGGCTTCAGTGGGGCTAGGATTTTTCCCTAAAGATTAGCACATGGGAAGTACTGGGTTCTATTCCTACCTCTACCACCGATTCACTTTGTGACTTTGAACAAATCACCTAACTTCGCTGTGCCTCAACTTCCTGTTCTGTAAAGTGAGGGTGATGATACTTACTGACATCACAAAGGAGTTACAAAGATTAATTCATTTAGTATGCTTGTTTTTCAAAGAAGCTGCAGAAGACCTACAGTAACAGATGAAAGGTGGTACAGATGATCAGAGCGAATTAAAACGGCCGTCTCTCTGTGGAAGATACAGTTCCATGACTCTTCTTGTTTACAAGGGAAAGTAGCTGATGTTATTGTCACTCCGTTACTTTACAGCATTTCAGATGATAGGAAGAAACCAGTTTGGCTGCTGGTGATCTCCGAGTGACATTGGGGATGCACTCCCCATCCGGCTTGAAGTTCCTCTTTAACTGACAGTTTACTTTCTAAGGATAGAATGTTGCTGGGGGTTAGAGAAGGCAACTGGAAATTGGGTTCCTGGATTCTATAGCGAGTATTGACACCAATGGACTATAACCGTGGGCAAGTCAGCCTCTTCATGTCACAGTTTCTTCATCTCTTTGTCTCTCTTTGTAGCTGACCTCTCTCAGTCACTGGGAACAGGAACATTAGAGCAGGAGCCAGTGTTCCTCTGGCAACAGGGGCAAGACTTTGGATCTCATTACAGTTGAAAATCAGAATGTCCACATTTCCTGCCTTTGCAACACAGTAAAACTTATTATTATGACTTGGCATTCACACAGCTGTAACTAAACACAGTAAAGAAGAAATGAAAAAAAGGTGGGGGACGGAAGGGGAGAGAGGAGGAAAAGAGAAACTTAATCAAAAATCAAAGCAGCCACCGCCCTGAATTGCTTCACGGCAGGCAGCTTGGCGCATCCCCTTTAGCCTGCCATGGCAGCCTGAAAGTTATGGTTCCTTCTTTATGCTTCTATTCTGACATTTTATTTCTGAGAAATTCCTCTTTAAAGCAACAAAACCCACAGCTGACCAGCTTGTGCGCATGTGGGCAAAGGCTGAATTCTCTAGAGCTGGGAACTATTTTCTCCTGCCAGTGAATGAACTATTGGCCTCACTGGTTCTGATCTCTGGACATAAGATTTGCTTGTGGGCTGTCATGAAAATCATGTGGTTCATCAATTATATCCAGGCCAGCAAAATCTATAGTAACAATGTAATATGGCTGGTGGACTTTCCCTATTTCTGTAATTCCTTTAATCTCAAAGCATGTTGCAGATTTAAACTAATATATAAACCATATACAGGGATTATTTCATCTACTGCCAAAATGCAGCTACTATTTAACAATGCACGGCAACATGACAATAGTTTAGGAATGGAAGCGGAGAAGATCTTATCCATTTGAAACAAGAACAATAATTCAGTAGAGTAAAAAGGAGCTATCACATTGAGAATTAGTCCACGACATCACAGCTGAACACCTACTTTTGAGAAAGTGATCACAACTAGTCAAAACCTTACTTTTAAGCCTCACGGAGAGGGCAACACCTTCAGCAGTACAGCCCCCTTTTCACCATGCTGGGGTGGACTTGGAAGATTCCCTGCCAAGCAACCAACACTATCTTCCTAGAGCTTTTACGCATTCCAGATGTGTTTCCCATTCCAGTATTGGACCAAACTCACCCTGCTTATCTTGTGTGACTTGATGGGAATAGATCACAGCACACAATGTTTGTGTTACTGGCTGCAGACAAGAAATCTGAGAAAACATCTTAAAGAAAACATTAAAATGGAGTCAGAGATAAGTGTGTGACAACAGACAAACTCCTTGCTTGGGAGCATCAGGTAGTCCCTCCCAGAGCCTGCCATGCTGCAGGCTGCACCCCGGCCCCTCTCGTTGAGTTATAAAGTTTCAAATGCCTGCCACTGTGGAATGGGAGGTGAAGAGGATGCCAGTCCTCAGGCAGAATCAAAGATCAACATGACTAGGAAGCGCTGCATTAGAACTCCATGTGCTAACAACAGACTCCCCAAAGCTTCATCTCAGAGTTCAGAAAGCAGCAAAAGCCTAGAAGGGTTTGTTTGCAAGAGGACTTTAAAAGCTATTTAGTTAGAAGGATTTTGAGAAGAGAAATAAAAACAACTAGCGCTGTGTAAACATGTGGCTTGGCAATGGCAGGGAGTGGGTGTAAGTATACTTTCATCCTAAACAGTGCTACAGTGATTGCACACTTATGAAGTATATCTAGTTCAAAGGTTATTTCATTTTGTTTCATTATTGCAACAACAGCTGAATAAAGTAATAGTGATAGTAATAGTGATACACCTTCCATAGCACTTTCCATCCGAGGAGCTCAAAGCCTTTTAGAAGCATTAGTGTTAAATATTATCCCATTTTACAGACATGGAAACTGACGAACATAGTACTTACGTGACTTACCCAAAAATACGTAGTGAATCAGTGGCAGAGCTAGCACTGAACCCACGTTTCCTGACTTCTAGTCCTGTGCCCTAACCACAAGATCATCATCTCTCTCGCTCTCTTCCCCTCTGTGCAAAGATACATTACTGAAATAGCACTGACATTATGACTAACCCATGGCTTAGTCCTCAACAATAAGTTTAGCCTCACCTGCCCTCCCACTCTCCAACACACCTACTTCTCCACGCAGAGGATGAAAGCACAGAAGAAGGGTGTATTTTGTTAAAGGGAAGGGTGTTTAACCTGTATACATTCCACAAATTTATTATTCATGGAGACTGGACCAGCTTAAGCGAGATACCAGAATCTGGGCCCTACAGATAGTCGACCATATTATGCAGCCTTCGCTGTTGGTCAAGGTCCAGCAGTGTGCCATAGCCAACTTACAATGGACATCAAATATGGGACACACACACAGCTGGTTCTTAGTCCCAGAAGCTCTAGCCAAAATGTTCAACCTGAGGTGCCTAAAGTTAGGCACCTAAATAAACTGTCTTATTCTCAGAAATGCTGAGTAGTCAAAATTACCAGTCAAATCAATAAGAGCTGCCAGTGCTCATCAGCTGAAAGTCAGGCCACTCATTTAGATACCATGTGGCTTTAGTCTATTAAAGCAGGTTGGAAGGATTTGGCTTCCAGGACATTTATGGCAATTTGCACAGCTTTACCCAGCTGGTACTGAAGGATAAATCTGCATTAAAAAGAATGAGGTAGTACTTTCTAGGCATCACCTTAACCTTAATCAGTAACCTGTGAGAGCCCTGAACATAGGCAGTGCCTTGCTAGTTTAATAACCTAACCCGTGCAGCTGAGCCACATACTTCAAACCAAATGGCCGTCTTTCTGCATTATTACTGTGCTTGTTCTCTTTCCAAGCAAGACTAATGCCTTGAGCTCACGGCAGGTTCTGCCTCCCTTCTGAAATACTATGGAGATCTAAAGGTTTGATTTACTTAGTTCACTTCCCTGCAGCGTGAACAGGAGATCTGAAGAATTAATCCCATTGGCTATAATGTAGGCTTCAGTTTCATGGGAGAAAAGCTTTGACCTGGTCAGTCAAGCCTGAAAAATCTGAAGCCCCCCCTGCCCCCTAGATTATAAAATAGAATTGATTGGGTACCCAAATAGTTAAGAGAGCCCGCAATCTAGTTTGTCCACTTATTGGAGCCCAGTTTCCAAGCAGCAATAAAGATGCCCCAGTCCTGCCGTAACCACCTCATATTTAACTAATGTGAGACCGGATCATACGAAGGCATTGAACCCCTTGAAATATCAATCAAGAGTCTGAAATCAAGACCATTGAGTCGGGAACTTCTATAAAACTCTGAAGGATCCTCTACCCTTCTCTAGCGTATCCTATGTGAGAAACAGAGGCACCAGGATTGTGACCTGCCTAGTGAAATGACAAGCTGTATTAAAAATAAATCTGCGACTAAACAAGTGGGGTCTCTGACATTCTGTACTTACTGCTGCTTGGATCTCGGCTCTGAAGTAGACTGAGGAGTAATTAGAACTGCTATTTTCAAGGACAGCGGACAGAATGAGATGTACCCTGTTTGAGTGTGTGTGTGTCCAGGTCTATGAAAGCCCAGTAAATAGCCACTTCTGGAATTGCAGGTTTTCTGCCAATAGCCTGGTATTTCTCAGTGCCCAGATGCCTTATCACAATATCGGGAACACATTCTCTAGCTGCTTTCCATTGCACCTGGGTCCTTATTTGCACAGCACTGTCCAGAATTCAAAAACTGAATGAATCCTGCTTGGGTTTTGAAGTGTGCCATTTGCTCCTAACCAGGATGCCACGCTGGCTGTAGGGACCGGGAAAATCCAGGAAGTTGAAGTACCTACTTCTGATTGCTTGAAAGAAGCAATTTAAATGATGGGTGAAGTGTGAAGCTTACGAAATGGATGCTGTGGGAGGAATGATTTCACTGGTTTGTGTCAAGAAAGGGCATGGGCAGGTGCTGTCCTTCCTTGGCAACTCTGCCAAGACACCTCAATTTTGACTAGCAGCTCCCCTGGCTATTCCAGTCCTGGGACTGTCCTGAGCAGACTCTCAGTTTTGGAGGGTTTGTGTTGCAGACTAAAATCCATGGTTTTATCACTGTTTTTTCCCTCCCACTTTCTTGGATTTAAGCCTCTGCTTTCTAAAGTGAATGGTTAGTGTACTAACCCACCGTACCCTTGGCCTCCAGCAAAGGCCTTTCTGTCATGTTTGATACTGGCTAAGAGGCCTGTGTGCTACGTGACAGCTGTAACGTAAACCATGTCTCTGCCTTCCTACTTCCAGACACATGTTTCGTATTGCTTATTTTTCCTCCTCTGCTGCTGGATAAGCCCCCAGTCATAACCCTTTAGGATTTTCACTGCAAGGGAAATTTGGCCTGTTTCTCTCTCTCCCACTTTTCTCCTTGGTTTTCTTTGTGGTTTTGTTTTGTTCTTCTCTTGTTTGGAAGCCATCTGAACTGTAATGTTTAAAAACCAATGTAAACCACAGACTCTTCAAGGAACAGCTAATGAGTCTCTGGAATTCAGACTAGTTAGGAGACGAGGAAAGCCCAATAATTACTGTACTATTACACAAGCGGTTCTGCTGTTTTCTTTGCCTGACAGGCGAGTTGGTAAGATGCACTACCCTTTCCAAATAAGCAGGATCCAAAGGGAAATGGAAGGAGAGGCTGAAATACTTGATCCTTCACATTCCTCTATCTGTGCAACATGTGAGGAGAACTCTCTCTCTGTCTCTTGCTGCTTGTTTATAAACAGCTGAAACTTTGAGCTTCCTCTGGAGAATGCACCAGTTGTCAGCTCTGTGCAAAGGGTTACAAAATCTTCCCAACAGCATTGAGAAATAATTGGCTTCAGATGAGGAAAACAGAGGGGCTCAAAGGATTACATCTTTGGCAGTGACAAATGGTGAGTGAAGGAAAAGGGTGGGAGGGAGCTCTGGTAGCTAGAAGCAAGGCTGGCTCGAGGTGGTCATTGTGCATTTGCGTGTCTTTCTCCTCTGTTTCATTTCCCTCCCTTGTTGATCAAAAGGTGCTCAGACCCCACAGTCTCATGAGCTGAGAGACATGGTGCTCTCTGCAGAGCTATGGGTTTCTGGGGCTCTTTTGGACAGCAGAGCAGAATCTGCTCCTGCTACCATTGCTGATCTCCTTTTGGAAACTGTGTAAAAGCTTCCCCTTTATTTCCACTGGGCACAGACATTTATATTAATTTGCACAGTAAGCTGGTTTCTCTGACTGGGTTTTGTTTTCTAGTACAATTCTGTTTGCTTCAGGGTTTAAAGGGATAAAACTCACACCAGCTGAGAGCTCTTCTAGATAAAATTCCCTGGCTGGAGCTTGCTGTGCTGTGACATACACTTGCCAACGTCGGTAGCTCCCACTGAGCAGGGAGTCACCAAAGCTGCTGGCTAAACTAAGTACTCACACATGAAAACACCTCTGCGAAGAATGCCCTGTGGCAGATCCTGCTCATAGGTAGGGCCAAGTTCTGCACTGACGTGCACCCCATGTAACTCCTGTGAAGAAGTGAGCACGGAATACAGCCCCATAACTGCTTGCTTATCTGCTAAAAGTTACCCCCTTCTGCTTCAAACCGTATGTGATGAGAGTGAGTAGTAGCTGCTTCGGTTGAACTCTGTTATTGTCACACAGCTTTCCTGACTCGTCAAAGCTTTTGGCTCTCACCCCCCTCACCCCCATGGCCTTTGCAACCAAATTCAGCCTAGCAAACCCTGTTCGTTAGCTGGGCACAATTTGCCATGCAAACAACTACAAAAGCTTGAGCTCCTGCTGACTAGCTGAATCCCCCTGCTATTGAGATGCTATGGTGGAATGAACCCAGGGAACAACCCAGCCTTACCCCAACAGTGCCACGGGACTGTCGTCCTCCTGTTGTTGTTTTTCTGTCTTCTTAAACTTCACGTCTCTCTCCCCACATCCTGCCTCTCTCTGGCTTGGGGTTCTTTCCTTGCTTGGCTCCTCTCCACTCTGCTGCTGACAGCCAGCTGCTGTCTCTGCCTGAACTCTTTTTCTGTTGTTGGTAGTTCTGGAGATGTGAGGTTTCGTATTACATGTGTGCTGGGGAGGGAGGCGAGAAGTGAGCACAAGCAGAGCCTGGCAACTGGTATTAACTGCCTAGTGCGGAGCCCCCAGTGCCAACACTTGTTGGAAACTTCCTATGTATCTGCAGCCAGCTAGGTCTCTTCTTTGTTCCAATTAACAACGGCTTTGGCTGGAGTAGTCGGGGTTGGGGTTATATTGATTTCCTTTCAATAGTTCGGTTGCATGTTAAAGCAATTAACTTTCTTTGTGCTGTCCAGTTTCCTGCAGGCTCCCAATGGGGAATGGAAGACGCTGAGAATAAAGGGGATAAAATGACAATACCATTTCCTTTAGAAAGGAAGAGGCAGGAAGGATGATCTTGTGGTTAGGATGGGTGCTCCGAGGCAGGAGCTTTGTGTTATTTTCTAGGCTCTGCTGTGCATTTGCTGTGTGACCTTGGCCAAGTCATTTAATTTCTGGATGCCTCAATTTACCCTTCTGTATACTGGGGGCAATAATACCTACCCACCTCAAAGGAGTGTTGAGGCTTACTTGCCACCGATACGTTGTTCACTCTAGTTGTGTGTGGTACCCATAAGATACTCTATTTTTTTCCCAGCAATTGGCGACTAGCTGAACAATTTGTTTGACTGGTTTTTATTAGCTAATTCCTGAGTTGTCTTGATGGTTTGCTCCATTCAAAGAGACCTCCCCTTCCAAATTGTTGGGATCCCTAGTTCAGCAGACCTGGCGTCCCCCTCTAGTGTATCTCACTGGAGATGCAATATCTTTTCAGAGGCAGGTAGTAGCTATGCTAAGCTAAATGCACCTTTCCCTGATATTTTATCTTCCCTCTCTAGTTTGAGATAAGGGGCTGAAACATTCTTCATTGGACAAAAGCAGATGGCGTAAAGAAAGCAGAGGCAGGGCACTGAACTCTGATGAACATCCTCGTTATCATCTTTCCTGCAGTGATGAGGTTTCACTAACATTTTGCATCATGTTACTGAAATTTATCAGCGTTTGCTTTTCTGTCCCTTAACACAAAATCAAGGGGGTTTCTCAGTGAAATGAAAGGTGACTACATTTAGAAAAAATTGTCAGAGAGTCAACCCATGGAACTCTCTGCTGCAGGGAGAGACACAAATACTGTGACTGGATTTTAAGGACAGGATCATTTCAGGACACTTGTGACAATGCAATCTGAGATAATGGGTATAACCAAGTCTCCTGCTTCAAGGCATAAATTAATTGCTTGTGGGGCCGAGGAAGGCTACCCTGTCATGTAGGTCGTTGCACAACTAGCGAGGCACAATAGAACCTTGAGTTTTACAAACACCAATCTTATGAACCACCAGTTATTATCCAAACCTTGTTTTGCAGCCAGGGGAACAGATCACATAACACTAGTGATGTCTCTGAAGAACAAGTTGTCATTCCTTCACACTCCGATTCCTTCAGTGCATTGGAAATGTTTTCAGTGGTCTGAAGAAGAAGAAGAAGAAAGTGGTACAGTGCATCATATTACAACTTATGCACTGTACCTGCTGCAACTGAGATGTTTAGTTTAATGAACTCTTCAATTTTGTCAACCACTCAATTACCAGTTCGTTTGTAAAATAGGGGCGTTAGTGTATTTTATTTGTTTTGTCTTCATCTGAAGCATTAAGGTTTTGGCTCTTAACAGGACACCAATGGCTTCAGAGCTCCTCCCTTCTTTGCTGCAGCATTCCAGGGCAATATCTTGTTTGTTCGTATTAGGGGGTTAAATATACAAGCAAACATCTTCCCCTCCCTCCTAACCCTGTCACTAAAACTCTATGAGGGGAGGGAGAGAAGCATGACCAACCACTATTCTATGCTTCACTCTTAACTCCAGGAGGAGTGGTGTGTGGTGGACTAATGCGAGAATTATGCCTTCGCTTTTTTCTCTCTTTGAGAAACAAAGAACTGACTCACAGAAGGCCTTTGACTTTTCTGTAATGGTGCTGCAGTGTCAGGACCCGCAGCACCCTGCCGTTCTTTTGGACGGGTAGGGGTGAGAGACACAAATGTGTCTCCCTTTTTTCCCTGGCTGTGAAAGAACTCTTTCTCTGAATTCAGGACCGGAATGAGTCAGTGCTGCTTTGCAGGGGGATAGAAAGACATCTTTGTAGTAGCCCCTATTCACTTACAGTGACCTGGGTTTATAGTACAATTAATTCACTGTCCGAAGCCCCTTACCTGGGTAGTACTGTGTTCCTTCTGACTTCAGCACGCACACTCACACTGAGCTTGTTTGGAGCCTGCTGCTTTAGTTTCTTCACCAGCTCTTGGCTGTGTTTTCTGTTTGGTAAATCAAAACCCCTGGGCTGCAAGAGAGTTCATGAAGAGCAGTTATTATGGACTCTTAACAGAGTCTGCTGGAAATGCCTGGAGCCAACAGATACACTGCTGGCTTCCTTGCCATCTTCTGGCCAGGAATCCAGTCTTAATCCCCGGTTCCCCACCCGCTTTCCATGCACCTGTTTGTATATGTCACCATTCAGACCTGCCTTTTAAAAGGTAGTTTCTAATGGACGAAATATACTACTTTTCCTCTTTTTCTCTCTGTGACCATTTTGCTGCTGAAGCTGCCAAGCCAGCTAGAGAGCTTTTGGTAGAGAAGAAAAATGGCCCCACCCAACCCTCTAATAATAGAATAGTTGTCTTTTAAATGTGTGTTGTTTTAGTTGCAGAGCCTGTTAGAGGCCAAGCACAAATCTGCTGTGCTACGCAGATGCCCTGTGAAGTAAGTTCACTGAAGTTACATCTTTGTAACTGACAGCAGAATTTGGCCCAATGTTGTTAATGGTTTGAGGGGAAGTTATAACATTAAGATGAGACTTGGCACCAAGGGCTGGATATTCAAAAGCAAGCCATGCATCTGAAATATGTATGTATGAAATGTATTTACACAGCACATAATAATCATTATATTGTGTGTGTCCAAAATGTGCTAGACACGATACATCAGATGCTATATACAAATTAATAATTAGCAGTTAACCATTCATCTATTTCCATGGCCTGGCTCTAGCAGAGAGAAGTGGTGCATATGTAAGGGGAGAAAAGAACTAAAGTACTTCAACTGTATGCTCACTGGGGCAGGGAGAGTCCTTTTTGTTCTGGGTTTGTACAGCACCTAGCACAGGAGGGTCCTGGTCTGTGACTCAAGCTCCTAAGCAGGCTGGTGATACAAAAAACACACAAGAATAGTAGGGTGGATTTTGAGTAAAATCCCTACAGCTGTTGTTGATGTATGGGAAAGTGAGGCGCTTAAGAAACTGTTCCCTCTTCTAAAAAAAAATCTAAAAAAATCTTTTTTTTAAAAAAAAAAAAATCTAAAAAATATCTTAAAAAAATCTAAAAAAAAAGGCACTTGAGATTCTTAAATTTTGGGTCAAGTGCTGTAGCTATCTTTAGAAATCTCACATTGGTACCTTTTTTGTGCTAAGTCAATAGTAAAACTTGTGGGTTTTCAGTCAGACTTACCTTAAATGGGGCAGTAAGGTGTTGACTAAGCCATGGCCACATCGCCTCTGGCTCTTCCATTGTTTCAGCAGTTTTTGCGATCTCCCTGATCCAAATTCAGAACAAAGTAGTCTGTGGAGTATGAATAGACTAATGGACCTATTTTCCCCTTCCACTTAGAGCTCCATACACATAGTGTAAGAGGAGCTGAATTTCTGCTTGTGCATCATATTGGGGTGTGTGGTAATAGTGCGTGTAACCTGGGGATTTGGGGTGGCGCTCTCTCTCTAATGGCACTGCCCTTAAAGAGTGAGTATTCAAAAGCACCCAGCATTGGCCTGATTGTGTTCTTACAGAGGTCAGTGTAAAACTCCTCTTGACTTCAGTGAGGGAATTAGGCCAGTGCTGAGAGCTTCTGAAAATCCCACCTGAAAAGTCCCAAACTGATGAGTTTGGGACAGCGACGTATTGCCCTTGCTATGGTGATTTCCTTTGCTCTGCCCCATGTTGCAGGTGTTGCAGATTTGATCTGCAGTATTATGTATCTTCCCAGACTGCTTTCACCCCTTCCATGCTCCCCCCGCCCACGTCCTTTACCTCCCCCTTGCGGTAATCATTCTCCCATCAGTATGTCGCTGTTCCCTTCTTTCTCTTGTTTCCTAGATGTCGCCATGCTGCCATAGCAAAGTACTTTGGAGATGTCACCCCCCCTTGTAACAAGTGCTGTGATTACTGCAAGAACCCAGGAGCAGTGAAAAAGCAGCTGGATTCTCTGGAGCTCAGCAGCAACAGCTGGAGCAGAACCTGCATTGGACCCACAGGTTCCTCTCGGGATACCTATGACCCAGAGCTCTATGAAGGAGGGAGGAGAGGCTCTGGAGGCTTTAGCAGGTTCGGATTTGATTGCTGAGCCTCGTGATCTGTTGGGGAGGATGGAGCTCCCCCGCTTTGGACGGCCCTGCTGCCAGCTCAGCCACTCCTCATTTCTGTGTGGTGTTTTCTTGTCACTTCTGGCCTCAAAGCCGGGAACGTTTTTCCATACACTGTGGCTGGCTCGATCAGATTTATGTCCCTGGGAGTCAGAAGCTGTCCCCAGATCATCTGAAACAATTGATTATCCCACAGAATGTAGCTGGTTCCAGGAACTGGCCTAAATTTTGCATCAGGGCTGGGAGACAGAGGAACTAGACTTTAGAGAGGCTAATCAAGTGGCTAGCTCCAGACTTCTCCTGGATTTTAGTCCTAGCACTGACTCACTAACCTAGAGCAAATTGCTCAACTTCTGCATCTCCATTTCCCCTTACCTGTAAAATAGGGATCGGTCTAGGGAAGTGTGATTAAATCTACATAGTGCTTAGCACACTTGGATGCTGTGCTGTAGACATGTGGCATGGTGGTGGTATTATTATTTATTTTATTAATTTTTCCCCAATGTGTAACTCCTATTTTTCAAGGGGATTTTGTGTTTGAAAGCAAAAGGCTGTTAGCATTGCTGGGCTACAGCCATCATGCGGTCAGACACAGTGCAAGCTTCTCTGCACACTTCTTCCTACGCGGCTCTGTTATGATCTGCAGCCCTCTGCTTCTACAGGTTGACACAGATTGGGAGCTTTATTCATCAGATTTCTAGTGACCCTGATCTGTACAGTAACTCCGAGCGTAATGTTGTAGTTAAATTCCTGAAAAATGCTACTTTAAGCAAAACGATGTTAAGCGAATTCAGTTTCCTCATAAGAATTAATGTAAATGTGGGGGAGGGAGGGTTACGTTCCAGGGGAAATTTTTTCACCAAAATAAGTTTTAAACACACAATTTAATATTGTACACAGCAATGATGATTGTGAAGCTTGGTTGAGGTGGTGAAGTCAAAGAGTGGGATATTTCCCAGGGTCTGCCTTACTGCTAAATGATGAATTAGCTCTCGGCTGAACCCTCAAGGGTTAACATGTTGTTAATTTAATGTCACACCCTCCAAAGTAGCAGGAAGGGAGGGAGGAGAGACACACCTTGTGTGTGTGAGAGAGACATGCCTTGCCCCTTTAAGTATGCTGACGCCACTCTTAAGTACATTGCCTTTTTAAGAAGATCAGCAAGTTGAGGGAGCGCCTGATGACAGCAAGCTCCCTCTGAGCCCTGTCGTCCTGAGCCATCGTGTCCCTGTGCTCTGTGGAGATGAGGTATAGGAGTGCGGGGAGGGGGACACCCTGACATTAGCGCACCCGCCCCCCCCAGCAAGCAGGAGGCTCCTGGGAGCTGCTCCAAGGCAGAGGGCAGGAGCAGGGCACTGCAGTAGGGGGAGGGACAGTTCAACTACCTGGCAGTTGATAGCCTGCTGGGTGGCTGCTGCTCAAGGAACTTAGGGGAGCGGGGAGCTGATGGGGGGCTGCCGGTCCACCCTGGTTCCAAGTCCCCATCAGCTAGCTCCAATGGGCTGTTCTTTCTGCAAGCCGTGGACAAAGCAGACGGCTGCCAAAGGCTGTTGCTTTAACACAGGGGATTGCTTGGTACCTACTTTACTGATTTTGCGCTGCTTGGCTGTACCTTCTGTTCAAAGCTGTAATGGTCACTGAGGCCCCAGTCGTGCCAACCTTACTCGCTGTTGTTGGTTTTAGAGGACTCTTAGCTGAGGAAGTACTGCTCAACTTGATTAAGGGAGGCAGAACTGAGCTCTAAGATGCGTTCATAAAAGCAATTAGAAAACACTTTCCTAAGGCCTTTAGACCAGCTACTGCTCCCTCTACTGGAATTTGTATCCCTCTCCTAATGCTCCTACCTTCTCATCCAGATATGACGAAGGGAACCGTGGGAGCGGGGACGAAGCCAGTGAGGAAAATCGGAAGCGGGAGTGGTACAACTTCTACAAAAAGCAGATGAATCTGCGTAAAGTGAGTTAACATGCCTTCTCTAAGAGATCCGAGGGCTTCTGGCTTTTGGCCTCTGTGCTGTGAACCTGCCTCTACTGCAGCCATAGCAGCTTCCTGTGACTAGCAGCAGGACGATCAATGGTGTAACGATCACTCGGAAAGGCTTTAGCTAACGGACATATGGGCAAATGAAAAACCAAAAGTCTGTAAATCTGAGAGTTAGCATAGCCCTCTCTACAGATCTACAGGCTTTGTCTCCAGACTCTGGACCAGATCCTCTCATGCCAGTTTTTGTGTGGAATGGGGTGCTTAGAGGAGGAAAACTCTTCACTTACCTAATTTGTCCTGAAGCCATTCTGTCTGGGGGTGTTTTCCACCCACCCCTCTCAATCCCTCTGATCTCCCATGGACCTTGGAGCTCCACCAAAAGTCAGAGCCATCTAGGGTGACCAGATGTCCTGATTTTTGTAGGGACAGTCCTGATCTTTGGGTCTCTTTCTTATATAGGTTCCTATTGCCCCCTACTCCCATCCTGATTTTTCACATTTGCTGTCTGGTTACCCTCGAGCCATCTTAGGGCTTGTCTACACTACCCGCCTCCTCCTTTTCCCATTTATGTGAAGAAAATCTCCTTGATGTATTTACGAGCTGGCCCCTATCCTACTCTTGTCAAGGGGATCTTGTCTTCTTTAACATATCTAATATTTGACTGGCCTCAGTCAGCCCCTCTGGCCTTTGAATTGCAGCCCTTACCTGCTCCCCAGTCTCTTCTGTCCTTTTCACTGCCTTCCCTGCACCTTAATAATTTTGGCATCATACTTCCTGGATCAGGTGATTGGAGTTGCGTCCAGGATCTCCCATGTTCTCTGTAGATCCTTCACAAATGTTGCTCATGATGGAAATGTTTGATACCCTCCCCCCCTCTCTCTTTTCCTGCAGGGCAAAGAACCAGAAAAAAATGACTTTGTCCCTCCAGGTAGATCTCTCCATTGCTTTATACGTTTACCAGATGGTCTCGATCAGTGAGAGACTTCCATGGGGAAGGGGAACACTTTGGTTGCCTTATGTAGCATCAATATCTGGGACTGCAACTTAGTCCTCTCCTGCGACTGGATGTTTTACAAAAAGGGCACAGCTGAATCGACCCACAGCTCCAACTGTTGGGCACCAGGGCCAGAGCACTGGGTCCCTGGCTGTGGAACTCCTTGCTAGCAGAGGTCGATCTAAGCCCAGATCTGAGATTGTTCAGGTCAAGATGTAGATTGCATCTTTCTGATACAGCCTGCCCCAGTGGAACACCTTTTGATCAGAGCTTTCAGCCTCTCTAATTTTGTGTTGCATTTAAATACCCCAGTTCTGGCCACTGTGTCAAACCTGGGCACCTGAGGGAAGTTTTATTGTTTTCACCTGTGCTGCTTGGAGTTTTGTCAAGCGGCAGAATTATTGCTACAGGCCAAAGGGGTCCCCTACAGCAGTGGCTCTCAACCTTTCCAGACTACTGTACCCTTTGCAAGAGTCTGATTTGTCTTGTGTACCCCCAAGTTTCACCTCACTTAAACTTACAAAATCAGACCCAAAAATAGATAAGTATAACAGCAGGCTGTTACTGATAAATTGCTGACTTTCTCATTTTTACCATATAATTATAAAATAAATCAATTGGAATATAAATATTGTACTTACATTTCAGTGTATAGTATATAGAGTAGTATAAACAAATCATTGTCTATGAAATTTTAGTTTATACTGATTTTTCTAGTGCTTTTTTTGTAGCCTCTTGTAAAACTAGGCAAATATTTAGAGGAGTTGATGTATCCCTGGAAGACCTCTAAGTACCTCTGGGGTACACATCCCCCTGGTTGAGACCCACTGCTCTACATAATGTGTTGCTCTGATCAACTCCGCCCTATCCTACATCTGACCTCGAATGAGGTTGTTTTTCCTGAGAACTGAAGGTCCTGAAAGGGGCTCGCTGGGATAGAGCTCTTTGACAAGCCGCGAATCTTGTGCTTGTGACAGAGAGGTACTCACCTCAGCGAAATCTCACCTCAGCTTCCTCACGTGTCCTTCCGCCCGCTCAAGGGGAACTTCGTAATGGCCCATGGGTGGTGTGGTGGGATGGCAATTCCAAGAGATCCCTCAGTAACACCCCACCAAGTAAGGGTGGTGGGGGTGGCATAGCAAGGAATGGAAGGGTGGAGAGCATATCTTTGAAACGTCACTTCTCTGGTAGATGCAGGCTGCCCCCTGAAAGACGCCACCAGCCAGAAAATCTCCAAACTCACGGTCAAGGTAAGGAAAGACCCCCCTGCTAGTAATTATCGTCTGAGACAGGCCAGAGGTGCTGCTGCTCCTTCCTGTCCTGTTGTGGGGTGGGGAGAGAAAGACAATGCCATTCTTGCAAGAGGATCTCCTCTCTCTCCTTTGGTTTTAGGCCCGAGAACACTGCTTGAAGATGTTGGTAGAAGCTCTGAGCAGCAACCAGAAGGCAGCCCCGACAGGACCTGGGTATTAAACAAGGCACAGGAAGGGGTAGAGTGAGCAGGTCCTGATAGCAGGGCTCTCCTTGCTCTGATCAAGATCGTTGTGTGCAATGGTCACCCTTGTCAGTGAATAACCTCTGGGGCTCTGCACAATGCTCTGGGTGGCAGGGCTGCGACCTCCCGGGGCAGCGCAGATGCAGAGCCACGGCCTGACCTGGTGCTCTGTGCTGCGTGGCACCTGGCTGCCTGTCCTGGTGCAGCTGCACCGCCAGCCACCTGTGCTCCAGGCAGCACGGTAAGGGGGCAAAGAGCAGGGCAAGGGGTTGGATAGAGGGCAGGGGAGTTCGGGGATGGTCAGGGGGCAGGAGTATGGATAGGGGTCTGGGCGGGGAACAGGGGAATTGAATGGGGGGAGGGGTCCCAGGGGGCGGTCAGGCATGAGAGGAGCGTTTGGATGGGCGGGCAGGGGGCAGTCAGGTGGAGGTTCTGGGGCAGTCAGGGGACAGGGAGAAGGGATGGTTGGATAGGGAAGGGGTCCTGTGGGGCCGTAAGGAAGGAGAGGGAGGTTTGGATGGGGCAGGAGTCCAGGGAGGGCTGTCAGGGGGTAAGAAGCAGGAGGGGCCGGATAGGGGTGGGGGCCTAACCGGCCCTCCATACAATTTTGGAAACCAGTGCGGCCCTCAGGCCAAAAAGTTTGCCCACCCCTGGTCTATGGTGATTCCAGGATTGTTCCCCTTTGCCCCACCAGAGGGGGATAGCGCACTACACAAAGTCCGTACAGACCCACACAAACCAGAGAATCTCCAAATGTGTGAGAGGAGAGGTAAACCTGCTGTGCTCCAGCCAGGCACTTAAACTGCCCCTTGACCACCAGCTGCAGTTTTTACACATTCAGCTTAAATCCCAGCCCTGCTTCCGCACTGGCCCTCACCCAACCCAGACCCCAAGGAGGCAAATTCTTCACCCTTGCGGGAGACACTTCACCAACCTGATCACTCCTCTCACAAGTGGAGAGCTGTGTCCTAGCTGAACTGACCGAAGTGCGTTTTGCAGGTCAGACCCTCAGGCCTGCGCCGTGGAGATGGAGTATGAGGCTTTCCGAACCAGTAAAATGTCCAACCTGTACAAGGCAACTGTGCTAAAGAAGGTAGGGAGACAGCTGGGAGTGGGAAGGACCTGGAGCTGTTCCCTCCCGTCCCCGGTGTCACCACTGCCTTAGCCATTGGGCATAGTACGTGTTAGACTCAAGGGGCACGTTCCCACCTTGTGTTACAGCTCTCGCTCTGCCCTGCTTACCTCCCTCAGGCTGTTTCTTCCTGGCAGGCCTTCCAGGAAGAGCCTTTATCTCACTGGATTCCCCCTCCCTGTTGGCTGCAGTCCAGCTGTTGATCAGAAATTCACCCGAGGCCCTTCCCATCTCAGTGAACATCCATGAAGTGCTGTAAAAATGGCTCCAGCCTTAAAAATAAAAAGGGCAGAGGGTTGCCCTGACCACCCTGTGGCTGCAGAATCGTTACATAGTAGAAAAGTCCTGAGCTGGGCGAGGCAGTTGGCTGAAGCTATCCTGGGGTAATTCATGGCCGTGAGGCAGGTGGAGACCTGCCCTTTGCCAGTGAGGATTGCGATGCATGCTGAGGAAGAGGGAGACGTAAAGACTCTCCCATTGGGTGGTGATGTTCTTCTCTTCCAATCCAAGGTAGCGGAGATCAACAAAGCCTCGAAAGAAGGGGAGCTGTATCCTGCATTTGGGTCAGGAGCTGGTGGCGGCGGCAGCCCCAGGACAAAGTCTGAACCCTCAGCTGAAGATGGCTTTCTCCCTGCATCCCAGGTCTATTCAGTGAGTACAGGTGGCTGCTGGGCTTGCAAAGCCTATTTCCTGGAAGTATTGTGGCCATGTCAAATATGACGTGCCCAGCCGGTTGTATGAAAATGCTGAATGCTTGATCTAGAAAACAGCCCAGGCAGTTTTTGGCTAGGCTGTAAAACGTGCTTGAGGCAAAGCTGGGCAAAGAGGAAAAGATGAATGATGGGTTTTGGGGTGTGGGTCTTTGCAAGGTTTGTTGCTTAGCTTTGGTTTGTGGTGGAATGTTTTGCCTCCCATCCTGCTCCTCTTGCACTTGGTGCTCTTGAGGTGAGGACAGCTCAACTCCCTTGTCATGCTGGATCTCCTGGTTATCATAAACATAATTTATTTTCAGACTGTAGTTTGCCAAAGAGGCTCCCCTCCGATCTAACTTGTCATCGCTCAACCAAGGACGCTGCCCGTCCCCGTATTCTGGGGTTACAGCTTTCCCTCACCCCTGTCCCCCTTACTTTGCAGCCAGGACTGCTCTGATGTGTCTGCTTCTGGTTTTAGACAGGGTGTGCTCCCTGAAAGGAGTGTGCTGCAGAGTGGCACCATCACAATTGGCAGACCTATCACGTGACCTAGGCGTCATTGGCAGACTCCATCCCAGCAGCACTGGACTGGCTGACTTAAGCTCTGTAGCTTGTTACCCCGCACTAATCCCTCTCCTCTCCCGCTGCCAGATCCAGCCCAGCCCAGAGCAGTGGTGGCCGAAAGCTGTTACCATCTGATGGCTTTTCAGTAGCTCTGTGAAGTGGGTTTGCTGGGCTCCGTACAGCGAACAAGTGCTCACGTTGCAGAAACCACTCTTGGTCCTGCCTGCATCTTTGTTGGCACCCTCAGCAGAGAGGCTGCAGGAAGTCCGAGAGTGAAAGGCTGGGCTGAACTATCCCTCAGCCCAGGGGGGTGATTCCTCTGGGTCAGGGTGAATCACCTTGGGAGGAGAAATTCATCCTGCTGGTTCCTGTGCTGTGGGGAGCTCTGCTGGGCAGGCCTGTGAATCTGGCATCTTTTATATTCACTGGCAGCTCCTGCATGTTGCTGTAAGCAAGGGTATGTCGCTGGTGTGGTTTATGGATGCCCCCAATACCTGCCTCTTGTGCCACAAGAGGGAGAGCCTGGCACACAGCTGCCTGCAGTATGCCCTAGTGCAGCCCCTGTCCTAGCTCCTCCAGAGCCTCCTGCTGAGGTTCTGGCTGTATTTGTCCCCACATCTCCTATATACCCATCCATGGCCCCATGATGTCACAAGATCTCATCAGCCTCCTCCTGGCTCTGGCCAAGATGGCCATCCATTCCAAGCTCAGCAGGGAGGTTCTCTGTGACTGGAGGGGTCTTTCTTCCGTTCCCTGGGCATTTCTTGCCTCTAGCAGCATCCACGGATGCCTTGGTGGCCTTTGCTGAGCAGTGGGCATTGCCTGTTGTTCTCTGCTCGGTGTGCCCATCCAGTTCCCTTGTTCTGCACCTTTGTCCTCCAGTTTTATCATTGTTTGGCTCCAGGGAATCACTTGCTTTCTGGGTCATGTGGTCCCTCCCTCATCTGAGGGGACAGGCCATTAGGTTGGTGGCTTTGCCCACTGCAGACAGTCACCAGCAGTAAATTCACAAGTCAAAATAAAGCCATCTCCACTGACTTCTGACTAACCCTCCTGTGACAAACCATGTGCACGTAATGGAAGGAACCAAGTCTCCATTTTGTGTTTCCTGGCAGGGGCAGGGTGTAAACAGGGAGACAATTTCCTTGGCGATGCCTTTGTAACTCTCTAGTGCCCTCCTCCTGTCTCCTTCCCTTCTCTTTGTAGTTTAAACCCAAGCGGATAGGAGCTGGGTTTCGAAAGAGTTCCAGCTTGTTCCAGACTGCTGCCGAGCTGCTGAAGACCAAGGAGGAGAGTGATGACAAGCCTGTGGAGAGAGAGGAGAATAGTCCAAACTGGCAAGGTGACAACGAATGTGATTCAGAAATGGCCAGCGTCTCTGCCGTCAAGAACAAAGAAAGGGTGGCCAAAGCAGCACACGGAAGTGCAGTAGAAGCCGTACAGGCTCATGACAAGAAGGGACAGCAGCCCAGTTCAGATGCAAATGCCTCCCTGTGGGATAGCCCTACCAAGAAGGCAAAGCTCACCAAGAAGCAACAGCTGCTAGCAGAAGCAGCCAGAAAAGAATCTCAGAACATTTCCAAATTCTTCTCTCTCCCCAGGGCTGGGCTTAAAACCTCAGGATGTGTCTCGGCAGAGGAAGACAATTGTCCTGTGAGTGAGCGCTCTCAGTCCCTTTCTCAAAGAGAATGTCAGGAGAACGAGGACCCTCAGGAAAATAAAGATGTCTCAGGAGGAAGTATGGCCGGGCATCCCCAGATGGAGGACCATGAGTCAAGGAAGATGGAGGAAGCACTGACTGAGAGAAGTCAAGACTTGGAGTCAAAGCACGACCCTGGATCTGAAGCCACACAAGCAGGATTAGATGGTCGGACAAAACCAAGGTGAGAGAGCTCTTGTGGTCCTGTCCAATTCTTTCCTGCTTTGCCCAGTCCATCCCACAGTGGTGTCTCGTTAGCTAATTACACTGGTAGCCCTTTGTGCTGCATTGATGGAGACCTGTCATGATAGTATTTAACCGGTGTTATAAGTCTGAGCTGGTCTGGGTAGGGTGTCTCCTTCACGCTTTACTGCAGTCTCTGCCACTCGCTAAATATCAGCCCGGTGAAGTCTTCATCTCATAGCAAGTCCCTGTCATTGACTAATCGAAGCAGCAGAAATGATCTTGTCCTCTCCCTCCATCCTCAGCTGTGATGAGGCTGGTTTAGAAATCGAAACAACCTGCATTGGGGAACGTCCAGGCAGGAAGAGGCCAGGATCAGATGAGGTGAGACCTCCCTGAATTTCATTTTCCTCACATCTGTCTGCTCAGCTTTGTGCCCAGCTTCTCTCTGGAAATGACATGCCTGTTCTAAACCTCACCTGGTATCAGTTCTCCAGGTGTAGTCCAGTTCCAATCTCAGCAGAGAGCAGCAATCTGGTCTATGTGGGAGCCTGCTCTCCTGAGCTCTAGGCCTGGCTCTGCCGCTGATGCACGGCGTGACTAACGCCAGGCACTTTTGGCACGGTTCGCGGAGGTGCTGAGCACCCGCAGCTCTGACTGAAATCTGCGGAAGCTGGGGATGCTCAGCCCGTCTGGCAATCAGGCCCATCACCTCGGTGTCACTTTCTCCCTCTGGGAGGTGTAGAGGATGATGCCTATCTTGTCATCACCATTGTCAGGTGTAAGTGTGGCCCTGAGTATCTCCACCCCTCCGTTACAGAGAGCAAAGTGACCCTTTATCAGTTGAGGGCAGCTGCCAAAGCTGACTCTATGGACCAGTCAGTATTGGGTGGTCACGCAGCAAAGGCCCAGGGTTTGACATCTGTGACCGCCCCGAGACCTGGCTCTCTTGGCTGCAGCACCATCCCTGTGCTCGGGGTGAATTTGAGTGGGGCACTAACCGTTTAACTCAAAAGCAGAGCCGATTGCCCTTGGGGATCTATGCCAGGCCTCATTTCCTGCAGCATCCAGCTAGGTTCACCCCAGGGGGTTTTCCCAGTGGGTATCCGAGATCATTTCCCTATCCCTCTTTCTGCCAAGCACTTAGACACAGAAATCCCACAGGATTTCTTCTAAGGCCCCTTTCCTGTGTGAAAGGGACAGCGGGGCTGCTTAGATTAATGCCGCGAGTACCTTCCCCGTGACTAGCCCAGGGTCTGTCTCCAGGGGATTGAGTTGGTTAAATGTATTCCTGCATGGCATTCTCTATGGGAACAGCTTCCAGGGTGCCATGGGGATGCTTCTGCCTCAGATGGCAGCTTTGGTCTAGGAGTCTGAAACTGCTGCGTGAACGACTGCTCCTCTTCACGCTGGTCTAGGATCTGGAGAGCCCTGCGACGAAGAGGCTGCAGGCGGCAGCATCTTCCATCCTGTCGCAACCAGAGGGCAAAGGCATGGGCCCAGTGAAGAAGAAGGTGACTTTTGATCCGAGTTTGTCACAGGCTGATAAAGAAGGAACTACCAAGACCATCCAGCCAGCGACCAAAGGCGTGTCCCTTAAAGAGACAGCAGATATTGTCGTCAAATACTTGACACCTTTCTACAAGGGTGGTAAATTTGCTTCCAAGGTAGGCACAGACGACAGCTTTCTCTATCAGGAGGAGACCAGAGCTGTGTCTCCTAAGGCCGTTTGGGACAGAGGGTGAGGGGTGCATGATGCTAGTGGGTGTTCATATTTAACCATAGGGTCTGGCTGCTGCTTGGTGATAGGGTGTGTCCCCACTTGCCTTAGTGACCCAAGAAGTGAGACTTGTTCTGGAGAGAAATGGTAGGGGGTGGTGAGTGCAGCTCGTGACTGCCATGGTGCTACAGGGATCCCAGTTATTCACTTCGGATTTTAAAAAGTAAAAACTGAGCTGGGAACTGAGAGCAAATTCAGCCCTTGGCTGTTTCTAGCCTGAGCAGCTCAGGGCAGGAACTGTCTCTCTCTTCATGTATGTACAGCGCCTAGCACAAGAGGGCCCCGATCTCGCTTGTGAACTTTACCAATAACAATTGTTTCTGTTATGGCCCGATGGTGCTAGAGGCTGTGCAAAGGCATGCAACCCTACCAAGACTGTGTGATGAGAGGGTGACGCAGCCATGGGTAACCTTCGCTCTGCATTTTGATTCCCCTACGCTGCAGGAACTGTTCAAGGGCTTTGCCCGACATCTCTCCCACTTACTGACTGAGGAGAAGAATCCCGTCCGCAAGGCTGGTGAGTCGCCACCGGGGGATGTGGCTGTGGGGTGATTTTATGTAGACAGCTGGGGATATACTGGTGCTAAATGGGTCAGTGACCTGCGGGTTGGGGGGGACCCTGCCAGGTTCTCCTCAAAGGGGATGTCCCCTCTCTTTGCAGTGAAAGAAGAAGCACAGAGACTCATCAAGGAGTTTTTCAAAACCCGAGTCAAGTGTGAAAATGAGACAGACTGGCAAGCGCTGCCCAGCTTGGAAAGATGATACCAGTTCTCCAGCTATTTCCATTCCCTGCTGCAGTCAGAGGAATTGAAGGCTCACGGAGACATGGGAGTTTTCCATTCATGTTGCTGCTTGTTCTCCACGGCATCTGTGCCATGGATGTGGCCTTGAGCACATCTCTAGGGAGGTGATCCCTGGGAATTTGTCTCTGGAGCTCCTCTGGTGCCTAAGGGAAGATGACATCCTTCAACAGCCCTTGCTAAGAGGTCTGGTTTCTGCCAATCCTGCATAGCTTTGTGGCCTCTCTCAGCCATGCTGGGAGGCATCCCGCTGCTGCTGCCGGCTGAGAAGGACTTAGAATTGCAGACTCTGATTCCAAGTTGGGTATGAATCCTGCTGCTCCCGCCAAATGTCTCTGGTCCTCCTCCCCACCCCCAACTCACCTCTCCTTTTTATTTAAATGTTACCAATAGGAGCCTTATGCTGAAAACACATTCAGATGCCCACGCTTTGCTCAGGGTTTGTCTGGTGGGAGCTGACGGTTAAGTTCCAAGAGGGGACATTTCTTTTGAAAAGATGTTTAGGTTTAGACGCTGGGACATGCAGCGTCTCCTTTCCCAAAGCTGGGGACCCCCTGCAGGCTTGAAACCACCCTGATTTTTGGTTTTATTCTGGCTAGCTCTGTGTGCTCTTTAACTGGCGTGGGCATTAGTGCCTTAGCCTGGGCAGACTGGCAGCTCTCTCGCCACCCCCACCCCCCGCATTGATTGTGCATTATAAGGGGGCAGCACCAAAGTTGATGCCCGTCCCTACTGTTTGCTTATGGCCCCCTGAAGCCATATCCCCTCACTGTGCCTAAACCAGGACAGAGGCTGCTGCTGCTGGTACAGCCAATTACCCACTCGCTGCTGTGGCAGTAGTAGACCCAGTAGCTGTGGTGCATTCTGCTGCTATATTTATGCAAGGGAGTCAGTGAGTCGTAACATGACCCTCGTGTGCCCAGGATTGTCTTTTACATTTAGTTTTCGTGGGGCTCTGCCTTTGCTCTATGCCTAGAGAAGATATTGGCCTTGCTGGCATTAGTGCTGCTGGATCAACTTGCAACCTTAGAAGCCAGGAATGGAACAGGCTTCTGAATAGCTTGTACTCGGGGAAACTGGGCTTTTATATGTTACTGAAGGGTGCATGGTAAACTGACAATAAACTGAACGTCACAGTTGTGATGGGCTCTCTCTGCCTCGTTCCTGCTGTTTCATTACATGTGATGCACTCTTCTGCTCCTGGTTACCTTACTGAGCACGCATGGAGCGTTACGCTGTGAACACAGGGGTAAAAGCAGTCTCCCTTGTCCTGGAACAACCACCTGCTGAACTGAATGGTAGGGGCTAGTGGCTGGGAATGGGCAATAGTGTTTGGAACAAAAAATTCTTCTCTTCCCTTAGAAGTAGTTAGCGGCTTGCTGGAATCTCTTTGCAGACCTCTCTAAGAGCCAGCCCCCATTGGCAGCCAGCCTGAGTTTCCAGCACTTTAGCTCCGGTTCATTTATGAGGACTGGTGTAAAACAGACGAGTTAGCTGTGCACTGTCTACCCCAACATTTCTGCTTTAACCTGGGCCCTTGCTGCTTGAGCTGCAGCGGCAGCAGGTGGGACTTTGCTAAGTAGTGGCTTTCAACATGCCGATGTTCCAGAACTGCATGGTCACATCCCAGGCATGGCAGCCTTTTGTCCTGCAGTACGGTAAGTACTTCAGATGCTCTTATTATTGTGCACTAGGATCTCTCAGAAGTGGCCATAAAATCATCTGGCCTCTGTTTTGCATTGCCATTAAAAGTCCCCTGGAACTCTTCCTGGGAGTGGAGGATTGCCTCCCTGTGCTTAGCCAAGACCTCCCAGCACGGGGGCTGTTCTGTTGTCTACCTACCTTTAGTCCTCAGAGGTCCTCTCTCCATAGCTTGTCAGTCCATGGGATCCTGGTGGTTCGCTTTTGTTAGTGTTCTGGACCGCCCAGGAGGGCTGACAGGGGTAGGAGAATCTGCCTCCTTCCATGCTGACTAGCGGCTTCAGCTGGGAAACGCACAGGGCACCCCCTTGGGTGGGTGAAGGAGACTGATAGATTAATAAACAAGAGATCTGGCAGAGGGTGTAAGACCCAGAGGCTTATCTTTCCTCTGCTGTCAGTTGTAGTGTTTCTCTTCCTGACTGGTGCTGCACCAGCCCCTTCCAAGGCCTTGGGAGAAGGGAGGGTGGGGCCAGTTTCAGTTAAGCTGACTCTGGCCTGTGGGGTGATGGAGAATACGCAGGCAACAAATCTAAAGCAGCAGGGGCCATTTCAAAGGTGAAGGTTGAATTGCCTCATAGGATGAGGATGGCTTTGGTTTTGTTTCTGCTAGTGGTTAATGCTCTACTTTATACTAGGCTCTATGTTCTACTTTGCTTAGGGAGAGGACCAGCCAACAGAATTCCTGGCTGCTCGGGGCAGCTCACTTACACAGTGAATCAGTGAGCCATCGAAGCTCTCTGACAAAGCAGCTGACCCTCTTAGCACCTGGGCTGCTGGATGACACTGCACTCTAGCACTCCCCAGATGAGGATCTCTTTCCTAACCCACCCTGCCAGAGGTTGTCATGCCCCTGGCAAACGCAGCCGTGGGACAGCTGAAGCATGGGCAGCCAGCATGCAAGATTCGTTCATGGCTCAAACTGGGAGACATCAGTACCAGTGAAGAAGGCCTTTTAGCCTCCGTGCCCATGTAGTCATTGGCATTAGCTACAGTATGGACATTTGGATACCAGGAACTTCTCCATCACATTATCCCCAATGAATTCCTAGTGGCTAGCCAATGTTCATGCGCTGGGCATTGGGGCTGGCTTTCAACAGCTGGCTCAAAGGGCCATGTTCATTCCTAAACTGCTCATGCTTTTTAAACCCCCCAAAATGTGCCCCTGAGTGCCACTAACAGAACAGCCTCTTTGCCTAGTGCACATGGAAGCCCACAGTTTTATTTCCATAGCTCCAAAAACTGGAAGGAACTGAGACTTTAATAATTTATTGGTAATTAAATATTTCATTGATTTTTTTTTTTCACAGAAGTGTAAAGACCTCTCCCCCAGCTGGAGATCTATAGTAATAAAATAAATTAAGGATTTATTTTTACATTCTGACTTTTTCCCCTTTTGTTAGGGAGGGCAATTTGTAGCTTGGTTCGCTGGGCAAGTCGTCGTCATTTAAATATACAGCTGTAAGGTCAGACTGAGTTCTTTAGATTAGAAAGAAAAAGAAACATGCACTGTGCAAACTGTCAGTAAGAAATGGAGTAGCCATCAACATTCTTACCACTGCAGCTCAAACTCTGCCTTGGCTCACATGGTAATTGCGTATTAACACTCACTGACCTGTTCTGAGATACCGGTGGCAGCTCTTTGCCATTAAGATAAAAGGCCACACCAGCAGATGGAGTCATATCACAGCCCTTTCTTTTTCTTGGTGATGCAAAATCTCTGGCAAGTACCAGACTCCCCTGCTGCTGCCCTGTGTGAGTTCATTGTTAGTTCAAAAAAGGACTGCAGTGCCTTGAAGTCCCTGGGCTGCCCCTCCCCACATGCTTGAACCATTGGTGAAAGACCAGGGACTTGTTCCATTGCATGCTCTGCTCTGGCTAGGGAGACCGTGCAGCTCCAAAGGACTCTGAAGGGAAGTGACGTGCAAACCAAGCTTGGGGTGGAAAGGGATGAGGAGCCGCACTACAGCAGTGGACCAGGTTCTAGCATGTGGTGGTGCAGAAGTAACATGAGCAAACACCTTGAATGAAGGCCTTGGAAAGCAGGAGCGGGGAGTGTGCTGTAGAACAAGGTGGCTGGAGAGCAGGATGGTGAATGGGGCTAGCCCTGCCACAGGCTAGTGTGAGGAGTGCTTGATGACTTGTCCACGATGAGGATAAGCCCTGTTCTGCTTGGCCGTCTTCCAGCTGGGTCTCTAGGGCTGAGATTCTCTGTCCTCTATGATGACTGTGATAGTATGGTACAGTTCCTTGGCCTGTCAAGATTACAGCCCAGTAGTAGTAATTCCCTCTTTATTCTGAACACCATAGCCCTGCCCTGTCCCCTTCACTTCCTCACCTCTGCTAAGGTGGAAATTTGACACCAACAGAGGCGACATCCAGCAGGGCTAGGCTTAAACCCCAGGCTCTCTTGACAAAGCAGCTGCAGGGTTTGTTTGGTGTTTTTTAGGGAGGGAGGGGAGGGGCATTTTAACCCTTTCTAGAGGCCCCCTGAAATGCCACTTCCCTTGGGTAAAATCATATCACCACCTGTGATCTTTCTTTAAAAGATCTTGCCCAACACTTCGGAACCAACATGTAGCTCAGGTACCAAGAGAAATGCTTTGAACCCTGGGTGCTGGCTATAAATCTTAGGGGATTTGTTTATTCCACTGTAACTGAGGGGTGGGGGAATGGCTGTTCTGTGCTGCTGCAAGAACAGGGGCATTTACTGAATCACTACAAGGCTGGTAGCTGAATGAGGAGTTGTAATTCTAGCCTTCTAAAGAGAATCTTCAGGCTTGTCTGCGGGGGAGCCCTGAGTAGCTGGGGTATTCCACCGACTCTGCCCGATCTCCCTGTGTGGCTACACTTCAGTGTGTTGAGCTTGTACTGAGGAGTCTCCACACAGGGAGACGGTGCAGAGTTGCTAGTGCCCTCGCTTGCCCTGCGCTGAGGCTAGATCTGTGCCAGAGCAGTAGGGTGTAAATGCCAGCTCAGGCAGACAAACCCGCGCTAGCTCTGAGCACATTAGGTGCTAAAGTAGAAGGGTAGCTGCAGTGACTCCACAGGCTACCTGCCCTGAGTTTACTCCTGCCTGAAATCCTAGGGATGGACTCAGGGCAGTTAGCTCCTGGCACCGCCTCAGCCGCACATCTGTAGCACGTTAGTGTGGGACCAGGTTCCTGAGCTGGAAATACCTTCCAGCTCTGGCGTAGGCATACCTGACCATCCCTGCGTGGAAGAGCCTGCTGCTGGAATTATAACCCTTCCACTAAACTAACTTCTTTTTATTTAATACACTCCGTTAAGCAGAGCGCCAGCTCCAGGCCTGAGCCTGTTCCTCACGCAAGGAAAAGTCGTCACTAATTTCAAGGCACTTTTCCTGTTCAAGGTTTTAGCAGCTGCTGTTTCCTCCCCCAACCAGGGCCCAGTGTCTCACGCTGCACCTACTACAGGAGCCTGAATGCTGGTCTTGCCCAGCAAAAAGCCTGCGAGCTCTCCTCTCCCATGTGAGAGCCCTGCAGGGAGTACTAGGGACGGTGATACGGGGTTCTGGAAACCTCGGAGGATCACACCCCGGGTAAAGGATGAGGAAAGACAGTTTCAGTGGAACAGGCCAGTTTGGATGGAACGTGACCGGGAATGGGCCATGGAGGGGCTCTAGCCTGCTAGCCTCTACTACACTGCGATGCCCATGGGTGAGTACAGTTCCAGCACAATGCCAGCCATGCTGTTTGGCTCAAGAGGGAGCAGTGGCTGCTGGGAACTGGAGTCTGCAGAGCCCCTGTTTCTGGGGGAGGGGTAGGCTCTAGTGCTGTCAGCTCTGTCTCAGTTGGACTAAGCCTGGGCACCAGTGGGCTGGAGAAACCAACTGAGAGGGTTAAATATGGTCCCAAGAACTACGTTCATTGATGCTCAGACTCTCTTTACCTGTTGCAGTTCAAACCACATGGTCTGAGGATTGTCCACAGAGCCATAGTTCACTTCCAGACCAGGCACCCCGGAGTCGTCAAGAGGCCGCAGGGTTCGCATCCTCTGCACCTCCTTCAGCGGGATGCAGCAACAGAGCTCCTGTGCCAGGGAGAGAACCCGCCATCAGAGGGGCTGCTCCAGCGCAGGACACTGGGGCTCAGGAGCTGAGTGCCCTCAACCCCCCACCCCTGGAGCAGGCTTTCACCACAGCCGTGTAAATACAGAATGTTAAGGAAGCAGAGCTCAGCCCTCGAGCCTCTTCAAAGTCTCTGCAGGGCTATAGGATGAGCCAGGGGACGGGGTGGGTCCTGGTGCTGGTTTACCTCCACGCTCGCTGTATTGGGGTGGCAGGGAGTGGACAAAGTCCAGTAGTTTAGTCACCGGCCGTGGACTCCGACTTGTGCAGAGCCGGAAGAGAAAGTTCTCACAAAGTCAATGCACCAGTGGGCTGAGGCGGCGAGTTCCTGACCCCGGCGCTCTGGGCAGCATACCTGGGACCTGCTGGCCACGATGATGATCTGGTCCTGATTCACGCCCAGGATGCAGGGCAGAGGAACCCTGGGCTCACTGCACCGCTCCACGGGGTACACGTTGTAGCCGAAGAGGGGCAGCTGGATGATATGCTCTGCGGGGAGGGAGACTGTACTAATGCCTGTGTCCAAAATCCGCAGGATGATACGCGAGACAGCGCAAAACGCTGCACCCACCCAAGCGGTTGTTTGCAAATCAGGCTGTGACCATGGCAACTCCCCATCCCCTTGCTGCAGCCACATGCTGGCTTTATTCACGCCCTGTCCTTTGAAGAACAGTAAATACGCATGAAACCAGACCCCTAGGAAAAGCTCTTAAGGGTTTTGCATGGGGCCCTGGCAGGCCTCCAAAGAGAGCCAAGGCCCGAGGGGGACCCTCTATGACGAATGCTCTGGCCCCAGGCTGAGCAGGGGGCTCAGGTTCCCTGGTCCTGGGCTTGTCAAGGCTTTAAGGACCATTGCCAACTTGCAAACAGGAAGCCAGCACAAAGGTGGCATCCACTGAGCCCAAGCAGCAAGCAGTGCTGGGGCTCTTTCCTTTCCTCCCCCAGGGGCCCCTGTCCAGTCGCCTCACCTACGAACTGGATCTTTGCCTCCTGCTGTCCGAGTGGTTTCATGGTGTCCAGCAGCCGGTTGACTTGGCTTTGGAGAGCCTGTGGGTTGATCAGCTGGAGCACGGGCTTTGGAGCATAGTCCATCAACTCCTGACTAATCAGACAAGCAGAAAACATAAGGACATGTCTGCACGAACAGTTACTGGGGTGCAGATCTACAGTGCTCCAGCTGGCTGCACCCTAATGGTCTCTGGGGACCCTGCTATGCATCAGCACGCATAAGGGAACAGGTAGTGCGCATCCGCAGGCTCCACGTGCACCATTACTGCACGGCTGGCTGCAGTGCTGTAGATTTGCTCCCCAACTTGCTGGGCAGTAAGTGGTCACTTAGACACTTCCATGTGGGGTTAGTAGAGCAGAACATGCAGAACTAGTTGAGGGCATCAAGAGGCCATGAGATCCGTTTCTAGGGGCAGGAATGGGGGAAGGTGGACTAAGTTATGCTTGAGTTAGACACAGATGAAACAATGGGGACATCAAACTTCAGCAGGAAAGAAATGTACACACCAAGCCAGTACCCAGTGAAATAATTTACTTCCCACCTAGCACAATTCAAATGAAAGTTGAAGGAGTGCAGTAGAAGTACTTGGTGTTATGTACTTGTATAGCTAGCCAGAGGAGCTCTGGGGCCACCAGTCCCCTTAAACCAAATAGCACTTTACACCCCACCCCTATCCTGGCTTACAGGAATGCCTTTACAGCTTCCCCCTCAAGCAGACGTTCCTGACCACCTAGCACCCCAGAGCCAGGATGGTTCATCTCCACCTGCGCTGGCTCATGGGACTTTCAAAGATGCTTCCATCTCTGCCAACACCACTTGATTCTACACAGGGTCCAAGGACACTGTAAGGGAGCCTGCAAATGAAGCTCACAGCTGGTGGGAAGGAATCTGTCTCTGTGCCCTTTGTCCCTGCAGCCTCCTTTAGGAAATCTTCATCATATTGATTAGATGCCCAAATATGGATTCTAGGTGCATGTTAGTGAAAATGTTGTCCTAACAATTCAATAAAATTGAAAGGCAATGAGTTTAAATGGGATCAGAGGAAACCCTTCACCCTCAAGTCATTGTAACCTTGCAGCACTTTCTGCCACCAAGTACCAATGTTGATAAGAGCTTAGCAGAATTTTTTTTAAAAGGTGTTACGTGGCGACTGAGAATATTCCCAGGTCAGTTAAGAGGGATGTAAGCCCTCAGGCTTCTGGGAAAGGAAAGCAGCCATTGTTATCTTTTTCCTGGGTTCCTCTGGAAACCCTACAGAGACAGACTTACTTGGATGGTGGAGAGCCCAGTCCTCTGGCCCAGTGCTGGAAAAGGGCCATGGTGCCCACCTGCTTCTCTAGCTCACTGTTGTAGTTCAGCAACAGCTTCCCTTTCAGATAATCCCCCTGCACCTGAGAACAACCAAAGCACAGGGGCGTTGGGGAAGCTTGCCACCCGCTACGAACTGGCCTGGGTGGCCTCCCACGGCAGAGGCTTGGACTCTGCCCTGCAGAGAGTTCTTATTGCGAGAACACTAGAGCCGACGCCCAGCTCCCAGCCACATTCTAGCAGATGCAAAGAGCCAGGGACGGCAGGAGCCCAATGCAAAGAGCTCTGCTGGTCCTCACCCCCACAGCTTTAACTGGATGCCAGCCCATGCCCAGGACAGCAGAGTGAGGGCCCCTCTTCGTTCTTGTAGGTACTCAGCCAAAAGGCACCAGCAGGACATGTTCTGGGTACCATCCAGACCCCATGATGAACCGCTGGATTCCCTGTCATTCACACCTAGCTACCTGCATTGCACCCTTTAGCCTCTGCTTTGCACACTGCTTCACGGACCCCATTTGGAGCCACCCAAATGGGACGGGATCTCTGGAGCAACTTTCTCCAAGCAGGGACAGGGAACGAGGAGGAAGCAGGAGGGATCAGCTTATTGATACCAAAACTCTGGATTTAGCCAATTCAGCTGCACACAGCAGTCTGCAATGGTGGCTGCCCCATGCACAGGGCTGGGGTGAATACTGGGCTCTTCCTTGGTGTGCGGGTGGTGGGGGGGAGGGTTAAAGGGGACAGGCATCAAGGAGGATGAGACAGCGATGGGAGTGTTACGAACATTAGCAGCTGCACAAACTGGAACAAAACCCAACCCAGATCCCATGCTTCAGTCCAGAAGCTGGCTGCCTCCCCCACTGCTTTACTGCCCGGGAGGACACAGGGGCTGCTGTCCTTTGGTCAAGCATTAGCTACTGGCCACTCCTGGAAGTAGATCCTGGGCAGCATGGATGGTCCCTGTGGGAGACCCTCGGGGGAGTCCCCAAGAGCCCAAAAGTGGTGTGTGGTTTGTTCTTTGGAGAAGCCCCTTATCAGTATGCACAGTGCCCCTGGACTCGACTCCATGGCTGGTGGGCCTGGCTGCGTGGGCTGCAGGGGGCTCGGGCAGATGGCGCTGACTTCGCAGGTTACCTGGCTGTAGTGAATGCTGACACAAATCTCGTTCTCGAAGTGCAGGGGTGTCTTCCAGGAGAGCCGGCGTAAATCCAGGATCACCGAGCTGTTCTCCAGCAGGTAGTCATGGATATATTCATCCTGGCGCACTGGCCTCACCACCTTCCCTGTACATGCACAGCCCCATCACCGCCTCCTCAGAGCAACTCCAGGAGGGCAAGTGACCCCAGCCACCTGCAACCCACCAGGGGGCCTCTACAGTCAACCAGCACGAGCCACCAGTCACTCAAGGGGAGGATCCACTTTAGGAGCAAGCGACAAAGACCATCAGCCGTTGGGGCTAGGTGTCAGAAACCAAAGAACCCCAAGCAGGGAGACACCGTCAGTTAACGGCATATCCCCAGCCCTCGTGGGGAGAAGGGCAGCAGGTAAAGCAGCAGCCATGATACCTTGTGCCGGAGAAACCACATTTAGAAAGCAGCCACCTGCAGCAAACACTAACGGGCTAGGAAGGATGTTCAGCTGCTGCTTGTTCCCATCGCAGCATCACGACAGGGCCCAACACCAGCACACGGGGAGGAGGAGCTGATGGGCCAGGCACAGTTCCAGCCGTGTGCTATCCCACGCTCAGGGACTGCTCCCTGCTGGCAGCCCCGGGGAGAAGCACCACAAAGGGAAGGGGGATGAAGCCAGACCATGTCCCATCCTCACAATGCACCCCAGAGCTGCCTCTAAGACGGGCTGGTCTGGCTCACTCTGCCCTACCCTAATTGATTTATTTTAGCAGCCTGCAGGTCTGGAGCCCTGCAGGAGGCAGAGGGGTCAGAGATGCTCCCAGCTGAGCCAAAGCCCCTGTCAGGTAACTGAGAGATCTGACTCTACCCCAAGACAACGCAAACCCCGTCCTTCTACTTGCCGCCGTTCTTGCTGGCGAAGAGAGCGAACTCCTGGATCTCCTCCTGCTCACTGATCCCCATCTGCTCGCAGATCTCCCGTACCACTTCCGCAGCCACCTGCAGCCAGGGAGGGAGACGGGCAGGTTTTCCCCTGGGGACTGGGCAAACAACCCCTTCCGAAGGGCGAGCAGATGCTGCTGACCTCACTTCCTGCTGCAGAGTGGGTGTGATGGCGAGCGGAGGGCGACAGAGCAGAACCCAAAGATGGGGTCTGGGTACAGACATGCCAGCTGGCCTCTGGCATTGGCGGTTTCTCTATCCCTGCCCCAAAGGGGGCAGCAGCTGGGAACGTTTGCTTGTTCAGTGGATCAGCCCTCAGAAAGCCCTGACCTTAACAGACAGGATGATTCCAACTCAGTTCCACTGAGCCCAGAAAGCCCGGAGCACCTTTGACTGTGGGAGCAGCCAGGTAACGTACAAGCCCAGCCCAATGAGGATGGGGTTCTCCTGTCCCCCCAGTTCTGGAGGGGAAGGGAATGGCTCAGACAGCTCCCTGTTAATGAGCCATTGTGCAGATACATGGCCTTGAGGCGGATGCATGGTCCCAGCGGGGCCACCCAGCACTCCCAGCATGCGGCAGATGCAGGGCCCCAGGGGTGCTCACAACACTTGAGAGTTGTGCTGGTGCTGTCACAGTGCAGGAGTGAGCTGGGATCAAGCCTGGTGGCAGCTGACACAGTGAGGCGCCAACCAAGCCCCAGGGCTGGAATCATCTCCTGGCTCGGCTCTTCCCAGGAGCATTGGGCAGGGGTTCACCCACATGGATGGGTAACGCTGCGCGTTTCCCTGGTACCCTACAGCCTGGACCAAATGGGGGCGCCAGGGGCAGGGAACTTACAGTGAACGTCCTGATTTTGGTTGCATATTCCAGAGCCCCGGGCAGGAAGATCACCATCTGGCGGGAGCCACGCCCTTTCTGCCCAGGGAAAACACAGGGTCAGATACAACCCCCACAATGCCAACATCACCCTGCACTGCACCTAGGATGACCAGACATCCCGAGTTTATAGGGACAGTCCCGATTTTTGGGTCTTTTTCTTATATAGGCTCCTATTACCTCCCCACCCCTGTCCCAATTTTTCACATTTGCAGTCTGGTCACCGTAGCTGCACCATCTCCACCCCAAACACTTGCCTCCTGCACCCGGCACTCTCCACTCACGTCCCCTGGCACCCAACCCACCTCCTCCACCCTACACAGCTCCCTCCTCCTCCACCCTGCCCCAGACACTCCGCTCTTCCCCCTGCCAGGTACCAGAAGTGCTTCCATCTCCACGCGGAAGGGCAGGTGCCGGCGGCCGCCATACATAATCATCTTCCGCAGGTTTCCGTAGCAGGTCCTGGCTAGATCTGTGGGAAAGGGAGAGATGTTACAAGCCGAGGAAGAGGAAGGGCTGAACAGCTAATCCCCCTGGGCTGGGTTAGCCTGGAGGCACCAGAGCCAGATCAAGGCCTCTGCTCTAGTGGAAGAGACACCTAACCCCTTCCCAACAGAAATCCACCCAGGGCAGCACAGGCCTCTGATCCTGTATCAGACAGAGAGGAGCCTGCCCTGGACTGTGCTGGGGTGGCAAGGAACTATCGGGGCACTGGAGGTTGCAGGGGAGGGAGGAGGACTGGCAGCCTCCTCTTGTCCCCGTGTTCTTATGAGACTGTCACCCCAAACTCCCCAGATCCCTCCACCCAGCCGGCTGAAGGCTGAAGTGACAGAAGAGCCTGACCGTCCCTCAGCCCCATGGGTCCAGTTCTAACTGGATCGCAGGCCACACTGACTTCAAAGAGAACTGGACCGAGCCCCTGGCAATGAGGGATCGGTCTCAGACCCACCCATCCAGGCACAGACCCCAGCAGTCGCCTGCTTTGTGCTTTCAAACACTGCCCTCCAGTAACCCAAGTGCTCCATCAACTCCCCAACGCTCCCAGGACAGCTGCTTTCTTGGGGAAAGGGAGGTCCAACCAGACCAACCCACCCCAGCGTCGGTGCCCAGAGCAGGGGCTGGGAAGCAGCCGGTACCTTGGTGGGTGCTGGCTGGATCAGCGCTGGCTTGCTGCAGGAATTTGGTGGCGTACGGCATCAAGGTGTTAGAGGGAAGGAAGAAGCCAGTGAGCAGGCTCAGGAGCCGCCAGCCACGGATACAGCTTTCCCTGCAGGGCACAGAGAAACAGAGGACACTGGGTTGCCAGGTATGGTAGTGAGAGAGGCAGGGGGAGAAACTCTCCCACAGAGCCGGGGGAGAGACCCTTGGGCGGAGATGGGGGGTTGAAAAGAACTAAAACCAATGTCACCAACTCACAATGTTATTGTGAGTCCTGTAATATCTGGGTTTTCTCTTAAAGCCCCAGCTCCTGGAGCCATGAGATCCAGGGAGGAGCTCAGCTTTCATTTATAATACAGTGATGTGTCGAGCCTGTCTGGCTGCAGAGAAAAAGCTTGAAAACGGATCTCCTAAAGGCTCCAGCACTGGGAGGCTAATAGGGGGAACCCGCCAGGGATTATTCTTTACAATCTCATGAGTTTCAAGTGACTCTCAGTATTTGGTGGGAGCCAGAGGAGGAGAAGGAGAAAATGGCATGTCCTTCAGGAAGGAGCTTCAGTGGAAAACCGCTCCGCTGCTCAGATAGCACAGGGATGCCTGGTTGGAGAAGGAGGAGGGGAAGGGATTGATGGAGGGAGAGAAAACCTACAGTGAAAACAAAACCCGCCACTGCACACCCACAGTTCTCCCCCCAGGGACAGAGAGCAAACCACCCATGTGGCTTAACACGTGGCTGGACGGAGCTCTGCTACCGCGGTGCCAGGGAAGGTACAAGAACCTGAACAGAACATAAAACAATAAGCATGAGACTGTTTCTCGACCATTTCAGCCAGAAAAAGGAAGCCCAGCGGCTGCCAGGTGAACGGGATCCATGTCAGGGCCCTGCACCACAGTCACACCGGGGGGGCCCTCGGGTATCAGCACCCTGTTGTCCTGGGCACTGGATGTGCACACACTGGCCTTGTCTACACAAACAAGTTGTACTACTTCCAGGATACCCGTGTAGTTATACTGGTACAGCCCGCCAAGGGTGGATGCGGTTATAGCTGTGTAACGGAGAAGTAATCCCCTTCCTGATCAGGAATACGCTGCTGGGGTCTAACCCCCTTGATCCGTGCCTCTGCAGTAGGACTTGTACCAGTCAAACTATTTCAGGAGCAATTCTCCCCACACCTGGCAGTTCTCCCAGTACAAAGCCTGCATGTAGACCAGCCTTAGACAGGCTCTGCCCCAGGGAGCTCCCAGTCCTGGTGACTGATCTCTCACACAGGGTTGCAGGGGGACAGGGATGGATGGAGGCAGTGATAGCTGCCAGTCAGCCTTGGATCAGCGGTCCCTTGAGGAGCGCCAAACACGTCTATCCCAGGAAGAGCAGAGATAAGGCACAAGAAAGCGCACCTATAACTGGAACCGCTGCAGCGCCACAGGAATGCAGGGGCATCTCAGAGCCATAAGCAGCTTATCAGGGAGCTCCATACAGAGGCAATCGGGACTCATCAAATCACCAGGGCAAAACCTCTGCCAGTGCAAATACACCTCAGCAGCTGAGACAGTCAAGAGCATTGTTCCACGGAGTGACTAACCCTAGCCCCAGAGTTACTGTTTAACTTCTTCAGAGCCATAGCCCTGGGGTGATGGACAGATGGGGTGCACACGCCTGTGGCTGGACATGCTTGCTGGCGTCCACAAGGTGCGCTGATAAACTGCACGGCCTGTGGAAATGCGCATGCCAGGACGTGAATGCCAGGCAATGACTGCTCTGTAGTGGGGCCCACCAAGTTTGCACCAGGATAACTTCACAAACTGCAGGGGATTTACTCTTGGTTTACACCAGCGTAAGAGAGGAGATTCTCAGGCCCAATGTTTCTGCATCGCACTCGCTGATGAAATAGTTGAAAAGTGACTCTCTGCCCCTGCTTCTTAATCAACATTAAGGTGACTGGGCAACAAAATGGCAGATGAAATTCAATGTTGATAAATGCAGAGTAATGCACATTGGAAAACATTATCCCAACTATACATATAAAATGATGGGGTATAAATTAGCTGTTACCACTCAAGAAAGATCTTGGAGTCATTGTGGAGAGTCCTTTGAAAACATCCACTCAATGTGCAGCGGCAGTCAAAAAAGTGAACAGAATGTTGGGAATCATTAAGAAAGGGATAGAGAATAGGACAGAAAATATCATATTGCCTCTATATAAATCCATGGCATGCTCACATCTGGAATGTTGTGTGCAGATGTGGTCATCCCTTCTCAAAAAAGATATATTGGAAAAGATTCAGAAAAGGGCAACAAAAACAACAAGAGGTATGGAACAGCTTCCATATGGGGAGAGATTAATAAGACTGGGACTTTTCAGCTTGGAAAAGAGATTACTAGGGGAGGATATGATAGAAGTCTATAAAATCATGATGGGTGTAGAGAAAGTAAATAAGGAAGTGTTACTGTATTTACTCCTTACAACACAAGAACTAGGGGTCACCAAATGAAATTAATTAGCAGCAGGTTTAAAACAAACTAAAGGAAGTATATTTCTTCACACAACACACAGTCAACCTGTGGAACTCTTTGCCAGAGAATGCTGTGAAGAGCAAGACTATAACAGGGTTCAAAAATCAACTAGATCAGTTCATGGAGGATAGGTCCATCAATGGCTATTAGTCAGGACAGGCAGGGATGCAAAACCATGCTCTGAAGTGTCCCTAGCCTCTACTTGCCAGATGCTGGGAATGTGCGAGTGTCGGGGGAGATCACTTGATGTTTCCCTACTCGGTTCATTCCCTCTGAAGCACCTGGCACTGGCCACTGCCAAGAGACAGGATACGGGGGGAGATGGACCATTGATATGACCCAGTCTGGCCATTCTTAACCCAGTCTGGTTCATAACATTCCCCCACCTCTCACACACACACATACACACCCCCTCCTGCCATTGTGGGTTTTCCCACACTCCTCACCCTCATTCACTATGGCCGCAAGGCCGGCTCCCTCCTCCCATCACAACCATGCAGCGAGGCGGTTGCCCTCCCTGTGTTCTCCCAGTCCCTCCCTCCAGCCAGGTAGCCCCTCTGGGCACGTGCCCATCTCTTGCCACAGACAAGCCCTCGTACTCACGGCTTGGGGTTCTGCGTGATCTGCTTGATGACCTGGCAGTAAACCTCATCGCGCAGATTCTCCTTCTCCTTGCAGAGCTGCACATGGGAGACCAGCATCAGAGGGGCCCGAGCTCCGAGCCAGCCCCTGTGACATCTTCCAGGCACACACAGGGGACCCTCAGGGTCTCACCAAAATCCACCCAGGGGTTCCCATTCACTGGCCTCTGAGCCTTCCTGGGACTAGCAGCCATCTGGCTCAGCAGGGAATGGACTGCTCCTACATCATCTTTATGAAGAGACGCCCAAGGAGATGAAATCATGGGTTCTCCTTCTCACCAACCCCCATTCAGATTCCACCTCTCCCCCTAAGCAGGCCAATTCCTGGATCTCTGCCCATGCACACCCATTTCCCGGAGAGCCCAGCTCCTGGCTTCACACTCCCTCCAGCACCCTGGCACGTTACCATCGGGAGGACCACCAACCTGAAGAATCTCATAGATGTAATCGATCTCGGCCTGGTTCTTGAGGGTGGGCTGGTCTCCCATGAACCTCATCAAAGCTGCAAGGCAGGACCCAGCGTTAGGCTGGGACTGGATGGGTGGAAGGTGGGGCTGATGAAGCCCTGGTGTGTGGGTCCTGGTGTGTCCAGGGGAAGGGACGTGGATCCAGATGCTAGAGCACACACTCTTCTCCAGAATGAGCACCCCGAGCACCAGGGAGGTGTGTTTTACACATGGTTGTTAGAGGTAGAGGTGCCCTAGGGCCTCTGCTGTCCCTTCCCACCAGGTTATTCTTCCCTCCTCCGATCAACAGGCATCTTTGGGACTATCTATCTATCTCAGCCTCTCTCCAGGTTCCCGCAGCCCCACCCCTCTATGCCCCAGGGCAGTGACTTACTCATAAAGCTCTTGGTTGCCAGATCGTTCATCTCGCTGTCGGAGTACTGAAGCAGGGGCTCCTGGATCGGGACCTGCAGAGCCAGAGCCCAGGGGTGAGTGGGAGCAGCGGAGCTGCACAGTGGGGATGCTGGCCTCGCTGGAAAGTGCGGGCAATACAGGAAATCCCAGCGTAGTCGATATATCCTGCTGGCCCAGGAACTCCCTGATTCCAAACCGCCCAACCCCCAAATAAACACACCGCCCCATCTGGGGCAGGTGGCCCTGGGCTGCAATTCCGGCTGCAGCCTCACCCCTCCTTCCTCCCACCCCCAAACACACCCACCTTGGTGTGCTCGACAAGGGCAGCTGGGCTCCTCTCTGCGCTCATCCCCTTCCATCCCAGCCTGGAGAGAGGAGACATTTGTTTGGCACAAGAGATGCCCAGGGCTGCTGCGTGTACACACACACATGTCCACGGGCAGAAGGGGCTCGGGATACTCACCTGGACTGGGCTTCCCGGAAGTGCGCCATGGCAAACTCCACCATGGTGTAGTGATGGGCATCTGGGGAGAAGCCGGAGCTGGTGATTTCCGATGCCAGGCTGGGGACAGAGCTCTGAAGGGACAGACACCGCACCCGCTCCCAATGTTAGCTCAAGAAGGGCTTCTCCACCACCAGGCTCCTGCTTGAGGCTCACCTGGCTCTCCTCTGCAGAACCCTCTCCCTTCTCCAGGTGGGTCTTCCCCTCTTCCCTCCAGGGATCTAGCTAAGGTGCTCATCTGTTCCCCTCACAGCCTTTAATGGATTATCCTCAACACCCCTGTGAGGCAGGATAGCGCTGTTACCCCCATGATTCAGAGAGCAACTTGAGTCACAGGGAGACTAAGTGATTCAACCAAGGTCACATAGGCAGTCTGTGGCAGAGTACAGAACTGAATTGGGGTGTGCAAAGTCATAGGCTGGTGCCCTAACCACTAGACCATCCTTCCTCTCACCTGTGCACTCCTACTTCCATCTGGGTGTCAGTCACTGGCAGGACCCTATCCCCAGATACTTTCCTCTGCCCTTCCGGAGACCTTCCTCTGACAGCCACTTCAGAGACCAGCCATGTCCCCCGCACCCCCCACTGGAGGCCTCACCTCCCTGCTAACACTCGTCTCCAGCCGGTCTCTTTTCGGGCTCTTCTGGAGCCTCTCCTGTCTGTCCATGTGGGTGCTGAGGTAATCAGGGGCTGCCGCCAGCTGCACCATGCTGCAGGGAAAGAGGCCGGAGCGGCCGCCAATAGAGCCAAACTGCCATCCTGCAAGGAGTGGGTGAAGAGAGGGACAGGTCACTAACAAGGAGCACGACAGCATCAGACAAAGACCAAGGAGGGATTGTGCTTCTGGCAAGCACCTCTGGGGGTTTTACAGGTGGAACGGAGCCTCACTGCTCCCCGGGGTAACATCCCTGCCATGCGGACAGGGAAACAGGCACAGAGCAGGGACGTGTCTTGCTCCGAGTCTCTCAGTGACAGAACTGGGTGGGAGGGCGCAGAGAGGAGCTCTCCTTCCCTGCCCTAACTCTGAGACTGCTCTTCTCATGCTGTGCCAGGCCATTGCCTGCGGCCCCCACTCCTTAGCTTCTTCCAGATGGTTGCAGACGATGCTAGGAAAGGCACCAGAGGATCTCTTTGGTACCCCGCTGGCTGGGGCTGGGAGGAGGAAGTGAGGGTCCACTGGTTCTCATGTTAGGCAGGGACAGTCCCAGTCCCTGGTTACAACCCTCCTCTTGCCAGGATCTGTTTCCTGGCAACGCCGTGTTACATAGCAGAACGCCCCCTGCATGGCAGCTGGAATGTCTGGGATCCAGGTCTGGGATGCTGGGCCCCTGGGCACTGCCACCGTGGGTCGATTCCCGTCCTGCCCAGCTCGGATCCATGCTCTCACCTGGCTCCAGCCCCTGCATGGGCAGTACCCGGATGAGGTCGCCCTTCTTGAAGCTCAAGAGACTCTTGTCATCCGTGACATAGCTGCGCAGAGCAATGACGCAGTTGGAGTCCTGTGGGGGAAGGGACAGTGAGGGGGCCGCTGCCTGTCTCTCAGGTTCCTGTGACTGACAAGCCCTCAGACGGCACGTTGCTCTGCCAGGGCCACACGCGCTCCCCGCCGCGCCTCAGCCGCTCTCTCACCTGCTTCAGCTCCTGGAGGAAAAGCTCCACCATGGCCTTGACCTGCCGGGCCTTCGCCGAGTGCAGGATCAGCTGCTCGTTCTTCAGAGAGAACTCCAGGCTGCTGCTGCCCCTCAGCTCCACCGACAGCACGTCTGCAAAACTGAAAACGGCCGAACACACTCCAGCCACCAGCACCAGGGTGGGGAGCCGGGAACTAGCATCACAATTCCTTGTGCAACTGCCCTGGGAGAACAGACCTGCAATGGCGCTCTCACCTTGCAAATGAAACACAAGGCAGGGGCTGAAAGGAAACTAAACAGCCTTCAAAAACTGATGAGACCAGCCCACAAAAATCACCCCAGAAGGGCTGAGTGACACTCTGCAAATGGCTGCGTGTAGGCAGGGAAGCCATTGCCCCTTCTCAACAAAGACCCTCTGCTGGCATCACCCGTCTGTCTCCTGCTCCAGTGGCAGAGCTCCACACGCCGCCACAGCAGAGCACATTCTACACATCACCATCACAAGATGGCACAGCCAGAACAGCCCGATAGCGAGGCCACGGACCTGCCCTCCTGCCCTGCAGGAGGCACCCCCTGCAAATTTAATTCCTGCCGCTGGTTCCCCCTCAACCCACCTCTGGGCCCGGCCCCTCACCTGTAGCTGCAAAGGATTTTCAGGTATTCAGGGCTGAAGCTGGCTGCTTTTGCCATCTTCAGCAGCCGGAATCCCCGGTGGGAAACCCCAAGGAGCTGGACGTCACTTCCTCTTTCCCCCTGAAAGAAAAATCCATGCACAGGCGGGTCCTGATCATGGGCCTCTGGCAGAGACCTTAGCATGGGCCTCATCTGAAAGGATGCATCTGAGCAGACCTTTTCTGCCATATGTAAAGATGACAAGGTGCGGCCAGCCCCTAAATGCAGCACTCTGGTGACATTTCCACATCCGTCTGACAACCAACGGGCACAGCAGATAGGCAGAGACTGAGGGACAGGAGTCTGTGAGAGCTAAATAGGCCAAGGGACGGATGGGAGCATGCTGGGGGAATTGACTCGTAGGCAATGAGAGTATGGCAAGTGCCAAGCACAGAGCCAAGACAGACGGGGAGGTATGAGAATCGGAGGCGGGAAGACAGATAGACAAGGAGAAGAGACAGGAGAGAGAAAACAAGTCATAGACCAGGGAAAAGAGCAGACAGGGAGATCATATGACAGGTGGATGGGAAGGGATAGAAAAAGGGTCAGAGCTGCAGAATCTGGGTTTTTAATGCCCCACAGTGTAGGGTGTTTGGAAATGGGGGTTCTATACAGAAAGGGGCCAGGGGCACATGTCGAGCTGGGCAGGTGTTTGAATTTTGATTCCCCCACTATTCCAAAGCTTGGGCGGGGGAACACTGATCTGGGGTTTGGAGAAGAGAGACACAGACTTACCTCAACGGGGAAGAGCCGGGAGAAATAGTTGGCCCAGTTATCCCGAGCAGCCACCACAATCCTCTTCTTTATCCCGTCCTCCAGAATGGAGGTGGCGTCTGTGCCGACCCGGAACTCCGCTGCCAGGAATAGACAGCAGAAGTTCCGTCATCGAAGGTAGGGATGGCCCAGCCTGTCCGTTAGGAGTTCACATACTGATTGTGCTCCGCTCGCGAGGGGCGCCTACCAAAACTCTCCGACTTGGAGACCTTCAGAAATTGGGCTCCAGAGGTGAACTTTGCAGCCGGAGCCCATCTCTACCCAAAAGCCACCACAATGGGGCCACCTGGTCCCTGACTCTCCAAGTTGCCCTATTCCCAGCCATGGTGGGAGGGGCTGGCCCTGAATATCAGGCCCCCCTTGTCTGGGCCAATGGAGCTGGGCCTTCCCCACAGTGAGAACTTCTCCTGCCTCTTGCCTCCACAGCTAACTTCCTGCTGCTGCCTCTTTCTGACTATGTCTGAACGTGCCCTCTTCAAAGTACTATCCAGCCCATAAGGCAGGTCTTTGCAGCCTCCTTCCCACTCACACAATCCCCAAACCCCCTTCTGCTGGCTTGGCAGGCACTGGGACAAGGATACTCCAGTGTGACCCAGCATAGACTCATGTGACTCTTCCCCGCAAAGCCCGCTCCAGCCAATGACATTCCCATTGAGGCGATGGGGTTAGTGGATGCAGACAGGAGGAAGAAGCACCGAACTTCTAATCAGTTTCTGCCTCCAATTCATGATGCAGCCTAGGGCAATGCTATGTCACTGCTCTGTGCCTCAGTTTACCCCATCAGTACAATGCAGCTAACATGTCTCTGAGTCACAGAGCTGCCAAGAGGATTAGTTAATGTTCCCAGGCTGCTTTGCAGATACAAATGCTGCAGGCTTACTGCTAGTGAAGCCATCCTGCCAATACAACTCCTGCTCCCTGCAGCATCACCCATGCCAGCTTCTCCCATGTAACTCTCTCATTGACAGTTCCTGCTAGGAGTTCTGCATCCCTGCCATGGGGAAGAACTGAGCCATCAGTTACCCAACAAGTCTTTCATCTTGCGCCTCTCCTCCTTGGAGATCCGGAAGCAGGACTCCGAGTAAGTGTCTTGCATGATCTGCAAAGGAACAAAGCAGATAGGATTCCACTGGAGATGCCTCCAAACATCAGCCCAGTGGAGTCTCTGAAGCTGCATGTCAATTAGAGACTCAGGGAGGAGAGAGCAGGTGCGTGGCTTGGACAGATACAGAAGAGGGACTAACAGATACAGAAGAGGGACTAACGTCATTAATGATGAAGATGAGGATGTTGGAGAGACAAGTGACAAGTGAACAGAGAGGATGGAATGGGACACACACACACTTACCTGCTCACACAGCAGGTTCAAGCAATACGGATGACTGAAGTTTTCTTTGGGGTAAAACACCTGCACAATGAAAACATTGCCACTGTTAGCCTCTCCCATGGGAACCGTTTTGTAATCCAGCTGTCCTACCACCAGACAAAGTGTCATCATAAGAACATAAGAAAGGCCGTACTGGGTCAAACCAAAGATCCATCTAGCCCAGTATCCTGTCTACCGACAGTGGCCAATGCCAGGTGCCCCAGAGTGAGTGAACCTAGCAGATAAAGATCAAGTGATCTCTCTCCTGCCATCCATCACCCCCCTCTGACAAACAGAGGCTAGGGACACCATTCCTTACCCAGCCTGGCTAATAGCCATTAATGGACTTAGCCTCCATGAATTTATCCAGTTCTCTTTTAAACCCTGTTATAGTCCTAGCCTTCACAGCCTCCTCAGGCAAGGATTTCCACAGGTTGACTGTGCGCTGTGTGAAGAAGAACTTCCTCTTATTTGTTTTAAACCTGCTGCCCACTAATTTCAATGGGTGGCCCCTAGTTCTGCTATTATGGGAACAAGTAAATAACTTTTCCTTATTCACTTTCTCCCCGCCACTCATAATTTTATATACCTCTATCATATCCCCCCTTAGTCTCCTCTTTTCCAAGCTACAAAGTCCTAGCCTCTTAAATCTCTCCTCATATGGGACCCGTTCCAATCCCCTAATCATTTTAGTTGCCCTTCTCTGAACATTTTCTAATGCCAGTCATCCTCCAACAGTACACTGGAGACAAACACAGCAGTGCTGGGGGAAGAGAGCTAGAGGAGAAATGAGCCATCACCAAAGCAGTGGGAGAAGCCTGGCCGTGTCAGCACGTGCTCAGCTGCCAAACATGCTCATGAAAATTAAGGAAATCAGAGGGCCCCAGAGGATCAGTCAACCCACTCCGAGGTACCATACTGGCTAGGGCTGGGAGGAGGCAGTAGGCATCTATTGGTTCCAGTACTGACCTGGGACCCTCCCAATGTCCCAGAGATGCTGTGACACAAAGTAGAACGCCCCCTTGGTGGTAGGTGTGATGTCCAGGATTCAGGAAGAAAGAGGCAGCTTACAGGAATAGGTTGCTTATAATGTGCTTTTCCTCCATCACTTACATTTCAAAAAGGGGGCAACACCACATGGAGAAACTGAGGCACAGAAAGTGGCAGTGATTTGCCAAGGGGGACACACCAAGATGGAAACAAGGGATCTGGCTCCTGACTCCCAGTTCAGTCTTCCCTATCCACTGGGTCATGCTGGGCATACCCACTGCAGCTGGCTTTGCACTGTCTCCAGCACAATGGAGCACAAGGCAAAGCAAAGTTTCCCTATGGCTGCAGATTGTGGGGCATGACTGCACCCCGCCCTTCCACAGCTGGTGCACATCCTTGTTTCGGGAGCCACCGGGCAACAGGCCATACCTCTTTGCGGAGGAAGATTTTCCAGGGTGCAGTGGCATATGAGAAGCTGACGCTGGCAGTGAGCTTGTAGAGTTGCGTCTTGATGCCGGCATCTTCTTCTGCCATTGTCAAAGCAGAGCCTGGATGGGAGGAAAGGACGGGGTCAGAGGAGCTCTGGGGCACCACCATGGGAATGCTGTGTCCCCAGGCAAAGACTTGCCAGGACAGGAGGGTGGCGCTGTATTGTCTCAAAGGGCTACGTTTTCAGAAATCCATGACCAGGCTGTACTCACTAAACACGCGACCGCACACACAAAATGGATAATGGCATGACTTATCAGGCATGCCTGGCAATGTTTACACACAGTGTTACATATGCAAAGTCCATTCCAGGGGGAGAAATGAGTAACTTGAGAGTTCCAGATGGAACAGCTGCCCTCTTATGCTTGCATATCAGATTATGGCCTCACTTTATGCCATTATAAAATGATTGTTTGTCAAATGATCTAATAAACACTCTTATACAATCTTACAGACAGTGAGTTACCTGTATGGCACACAGAGTCTTCATGCTTGGATTGCTTTTTAATTCTCCAGGAGATTGACTAAACAATTGAGGTTTGAAGACTATCAGCTGGGCAGTTTTGAAGTTACCAATGTTTATATCTAAATGATCTCAATTTTGACACCTTAGAGTTTGGAAACGGCCCACAGACTAAAGACATCCCGAGGTTAAGACTCCCATTATAATTCACTGAGGCATTTTCAAATTGAATGTTTGCTTGGACATTCCTCAACACTTGTGTTTTTAGAATGGGTGGGAGAGCCAGGAGGGGCAGTATTCTACAACAGAGCAATTTCTGCCCCAGGATAATTGCCAAGGAAGAAGATACTTGCGGAGGGTCAAATACAAATGGAGTGTTTATTTACAGTAATAATAGCACTTTGCACATCATTAGTACTCTCCCTCCCCCTTGAGGAGCGCAAAGCACTTGATGCATATTTATGAATGAACAGCTCCTGCTGTAATCCAAGGCAAAACTCCCATAGAATTTAATGGGCGCATCCCAACTCCTCTGCAAAGTAAGGATCAGCTCCATTTTATAGACTGACGGAGAGTCCACACAGCAAGCAAAAACGTGTCTACACTATGGGGACTATAATGGCAAAGCTATGGCACCCACTGGAACTATCCCAATGGAGCCCCATAGCATAGAGTCTAGACAGAGCCTGCAGCAATGGAAGGGGTTTTTCCCATCTCCCCAAGCAACTGAGGCGAGGTTGATGGAAACATTCTTCCATCTAGCTGTGTCTACACTGGGGGCTCAGTCGGCATGGCTACAGTGCTCAGCAGTGTGGATTTTTCACATCTCTCAGCACTGTAGCTATGTTGACCTAAGTTTTAAGTGCAGGCCAGGCCTAAATGGCAGAGCCAGGAATAGAGCCCAGACGTGCCGTCGAGGCCTATGCTCTAACCACTCAACAATGCTGCCTCTCAGACACGTCAGTCGCGTTCTCCAAGTGCTTTGGTGGGCTGTGACGCAGAAGGAGCCCAGCCCCTGGGGAGGGTTTGAAAGGCAGGATCCCTGCGCTTCACGTTCCTCACCATTCCAAAGTCCATCAATACTTTAACTGCAGCTTTGATAATGAGTCTCATACTGAAACTTGGCTGGACTTTGGCAGAGCTTCAGCCCAGAGGTCCTTGGCTTTTCTTAGCTGCAGTCAGATCTGCCCAGCCCCTCTGACGTTTCTACCGATTGCATTCCATTGCATTGCCAAGCCCATTTAGTGCTGGCCAAAGCGGCTCAGTCCACAGCACCGGAGGGTGAGGCCCGCCGCAGCAGCGTGAGATTCCCTGACACCGCACGACTAGGATGCCTCAACCAAAGCCAAAGGGGCGGCTCTGCGGGACAGAGGCTGTTTCAGGTCCCACGGCCTGGTCGCTCCTTAGCCTGTCGGCTGACAGCAAGAGACCAATTAGCACATGTGGCCTCGTGCTCGCTGGGAACTGGGCTAAGACCCCCCCCCAAACTCATTCCCCACACTGGAGGGGAAGGGTATGGAAAGGAAGGACCCCACTTACCTTTGGGCTCAGATTGCTGCGGGGCTTGGTCAGCAGGCGGAAGGGGTGGGGGCAGAAATGGGGGAGGCGGAGGGATGAGGGAAGCAACAGGAGAGGTCGGCTGACAGCCAAAGAGGTTCATGAGGGGCTGCTGCTTTTCCCTGATGGATGTGGTGGCCTGGCCCATCTTGGTGGGTGGCGGGGGCGGAGCCCCCTTGGGACTCTTCCTCAGAGCGGAGGGCTGGGAGCAGAGAGAGAAAGCAGTTTAGATACAGTCACACCGTGCCTCCGTGGGTTCACGGGCAGGATGCAGGGGCAGCTTGCCGGGCCCTGGGGCAGGAACCACATTGGTGACAATATGGAGCCCCATAAACCGGCAGCCAGGTTACACACAGACATGCATTAATTAAAGCCAGACATGCATTAGGCCAGGGCTCAGCGGTGTGGAAAAGAGGCATCACCTTGCCAGGATCCCCAGGGCCAAGCCAGCGCCGGGCAGGTGACTCTCCCCAGGCTGGTCTGTCCCCAGGGCAGCCCAGAACTCATACTGATAAACAGCCTGAAGTCATGAACCTGGGGCCCTCCCATCCGAGGATCACGAAGGGCTTTATCAATCAGCATTAGGACCCATAACTCATCCTACCAAGTGAGTGGTGTAGCTAGGAAGGGTGGGTTACCCAGCTAGCCAGTGGCAGAGTCAGGAGTGAAGCCCAGGAGTCCTGGCTCCCAGTCCCTGGCTCTAAGCACTAGGCAGTAGATTGGAAGACGCTGAAGCCATAATAGGATGCGGTCGGCATGGGAAGTGCTCACCGATCTCGGGGGCTGAGGGCTCGCCATCCCCAGCTTGGCCAGGGCTTCGTCTTTGGGGTCACTCTTCTTCAGGAAGGGCTTGGACGGCCTCCTGGAGGGCAAGAGGAAACAGACCTGCCTAGTTTACACACGGGGCAGCACAACGCCAGTGGAATCACAGATAGCACGGGACATGTTCCCTCCCCTTCCCTGCCTGTCCCGCTCCCTCACCTGACGGGTATGATGGGCTGTGGCTCCGGGGCTGGCCGGCTCTGGTACATCTTAATGATGTTGCGGATCTCCCGGCTGGGCTCTCTCTTTGGTGCCAGGTCTGCAGCCACCACAGGGCGCGGCTCCTTCTCTGCTTTCTTCTCTTGCCCTTTCTGCTTTGGCGCGGGAGGTGGGGGGGGCGGTGCAGGGGCTGCAGGGCAGGAAGGCCTTTACCAATGGGGCCGGTGAGCAGCACAGGAGAAACCCCCTCTCTGCACTAAAAGCTGCCTCCTGTCCCCCCCGGGGCTTCACGGCCCTGGGGGATCCATCACTCTTTCCCAGATACCCCTGATCACCAAAGTCCACGGCCTTGTCCTCCCTCCATTCCAGGCCTGGACTCCAAGAGGCTGAACAGGTGGGTGACAGAACCAATGAACGCTCAGGCAGGAGATCAAGGCTGGGGCGACTGGGGCAAAGCCTGCTCAAAGCTGCAGTGGGGTAGGGAAGAAGGGGCATTTGTGTGTCACTCAGGGGCCTCCGAAAGAGCTGTAAAGAGATTCCCCGCTCAGGTCTCCCAGATCAGAAGGATGGCTGCCCCCATCCTGCCCTGGCACCTGCAGCTGCAGGAGGCCCCAGCGGCAGTGGGACCAGCATGGCGGGGGAAGCAGGATTTCTGGCATCTGCACCCTGCACAGTCAGGAGGGGTGAGGCTGCCAGCACGCTATTCCAGGGGCCTCACTGCTGCTCCATGGGCTGCAAGGAGGAGTCGGGGGGCTTGGGGGAGAGCTAGGGCAGGGGACAGTAGCATCCTCAGAGTCTGTTGAGAGTCCAAGGGAGCAGGGTCCTGCACAGGCGCTCAGCCCCCTTAGGATCTGGCCCTGCGGTGGGAGAGCTCTCCACCTGCCAGCGTCTCACATCCTTCTCAGCGCACGGCCTCACCCGTCTCTGGTTCTGGGCTGGACTTCTCTTCCTCCTGCTGTGGATTTCCTGGAGGGGTCCAGTGCTTGGAAGGGGGCCTGACTTTCTTCAGCTGCATTTTCTGTTGTCCTGAAAGGAGAGGATGGCCCGGGGGGGGGTGAGCACGGGGCAGGTAGGATCCTTCTGGGCCTGGTGGTGCCAGGCTCTATGCTTGCCACCCTGCTGCTGGCGCAGGCAGTGTCCTGTGTTACAGCATCACTTGCTCTGCGTGGGGGTCACGTCCCCCTGCATGAGTCACAGACACTCCCCAACCCAACAGGAGACCCCAGGAAACCTGTGAGCCTCCCACTACCCAGCCCATTATGGACCAGGCTTGGAATGAGTTCTGCACGTACAGCTCCACACACACTGCCGCACCAGGAGCTGGCTCAGGAACAGGCTGGCTCATGGTGGCTCAAGCCTGGGGAGGCTGGGTTCCGTTTGGGGTGAGATTCCCGGCCAGGCAGCGACTCACCCATTCTCTGGAAGTACTCCCGCTTCTTCTGGAAGGTGTCTGGCGAGTCGGAGTCCTCATCACCGTCTGTCAGCTGCTCTTCCGGGTAGATGTGGATCTACAACACCCGCCCCCACAACAAGCCCAGTTAGGACTGTTGGTGGGCGCACCTACAGCCTGGGGCATTTACTCCTGTCCTGGGTGACCACATAATCCCCTTAGTGCCTCCTTACCTCTCTTTTACACACACAGATGGGAGCAGTTCAGACTCCGATCTGGATCCAGAACTCCCTATACCTCCGGGAGTGTTCAGATTGATCCAGGCTTTGAATTGTGTGTGTCAAGCATGTGGCCAGCGCTATATGAAATAGACCAGGAGTGGGCAAACTATGGCCCATGGGCCACATCTGGCCCATGGGATTGTCCTGCCCAGCCCCTCAGCTCCCAGCTGGAGAGGCTCCCCATCTCTCCTCCCTCACTGTCCCCTCTCCCCCACAGCCTCAGCGTGCTACATGGGCAGCGCTCTGTGGGGCGAGGCTGCACTCTCCTGTGGGGCAGCGTGTGTGGCTCCACGTGGAGCCAGACACGCTGCTCTGAGCAGCACGGTAAGGGGGCAGGGCGTCCCGGGGGGCAGTCAGGGCACAGGGAGCAGGGGGCAGTTGGATGGGGCAGAGGTTCTGGGGGGGTCAGAGGATGGGGAACGGGCGGGTTGGATAGGGCGTGGGAGCCCTGGGAGGTCTGCCAGGGGGCAGGGGTGTGGCTAGGGGTTGGGGCAGTCAGGGGATAGGGAGCAGGGGGGATTGGGTGGGGTCCTGGAGGGGCGGTTAGGGTGGGGAGGGTTTTGGGAGGGGGCAGTCATGCGACAAGGAGCAGATAGGGTGGAGTCCAGGGGTGGTGCTTAGGGACAGGGGGTCTATGGAGGGGGCAGTCAGGGGGCAGGAAGTGGGAGGGGCAGATAGGGGACGGGGGCCAGGCTGTTTGGGGAGGCACAGCCTTCCCTACCCAGCCCTCCATACCAATTTTGCAACCCCGATGTGGCCCTCAGGCCAAAAAGTTTGCCCACCCCTGAAATAGACAATAGCTCCTGCTGAGCTGCACTGAGCCTTCCCCTCACACACATCCCTAGGGAGACCCAGCTCCCGCCACGTCCCTAAGAAACCCTAACCTGAGCCCAGAACCAAGGATGGAGGCAGGGAGGAGAGTGAAGCCCCTGTCCCCACGGAAGGTAACTGCAGGCCAAGGCAAGGGGTTCAGGCCTGGTCTACACTTAAAAGTTAGGTAACTCGGCTACATCGCTCAGAGGTTTGAACAATCCACACCCCTGAGTGCTGTAGCTAGGAGACGCAGCTAGGTGGGCAGAAGAATGCTGCTCTCAGTGTAGCTGCCGTCCCTCGGGGAGGTTGTGTTACTCTAGCAATGGAAAATCCCCCTCTGTCAGCATAGGCTGCGTCTACTCTCCAGCGTTATGCCAGTATGGCAATGGCACCATGGCTGTGCCAGTGTAGTCCCCATGGCACAGACATGGCCGGAGTGCTGAGACTTTTGACACTGATGTCAGTGAAACTGCAGTGTTTGCAACGACCTTCAGGGCCAGAGGGGAATGAACCACCAAATCCTGCAGTTTCATTGACGTCAATGGCAACTCTTCCCCCCCCAGCATTTGGTCCTGCATCTTTAACCCACTGTGAGTGAAGTTTGACAGGACCCAGCATGGTAGCAGTATACAACTCTCTCTACCATCCCCTCCACCTCTGCTAAGCTATCGGAGGAACAGGGGCACTGTCCCATGGAAATCCGGTTCGCTGCTGGAGACAGCCTGGCTCATACCGGTTCTGCTGCCTCAGGTGGGGGCGCTGGGGTCTCAGCTGCTGGTGCAGCATTCTTGCTGTTATTGGTTCTCTTTGGTTTAGGAGCTGGAGCTGGAGCTGGAGCTGGGGCTGGGGCTGGGGCTGGGGCCGGGGCCGGGGCCGGGGCCGGCGCTGGTTGTGGAGTCAAGGCTCGTCTTGGCCTTGAGGGCTCAGGAGACCTTCGTTGCTGCTGCTGCTGGGAAATTGTCATGGCCTGAAGGGTCATCTGTTGAGCCTGGAAGAAGAAATCCAAGTCTCCATGACCTCCTACCCACACACTGGAGATGCGGCAAACCGTCCTCATTCTTCCCCCAGGAGGCACAGAACTCATTTCCTAAACAGGCCCATTCATGTAACCTTTTGGGGTTCCCCAGTGTTCTGGGCTAAGGCAGGCCCAGATCCACCACGGCCCAAGCAGGCATGTTTAAGGAACTCTGGATCCCCACCACACCGTCCACATAAAGCTCTCGGTTCCATCAGAGAGGGTTAATGTACCGTCAGGTGCTAGGCTATGGAGTTAATACACCTTGAGCCAGACAAAGATGCTACAGGATTTGTATCCCCAGTGACTCCCCGCTTGGCTGCTGTGGGCTTTTGGTCTAGTGCTCAGAGCTGGGTATTCCTGTGGTCTATTCCCAGCTCTGCCACTCACCCATAATGTGGCCGTGGGCAAGTCACTTATCCTCGGTGTGCCTCAGTTTCCCCTTTTGCACAATGGGGAAAATAAGGGTTCCTCACTCCACAGGCCTAAGTGACCAAATCCTTACACACACACACACCCCAGTTAACACCCTCAGAGGCACATGGCAGAGAAATGCAGCATGTTAGGGACAAGCTAGACTGGGCTTGGTGGGGAAGGGAATGGAGCTGAGTCCTCTCTGTGCATCCACTCTGGTGCATCCTCTCATCAGAGACATGCCCCCTCCCCCATTCCCTTCCACTCACCATGAGCAGGGCCTGCTGGTTGATAAAGGCTTGCTGTTGTGCTGCGAGCTGATTGGGATCCACAGCTGGGACCATTGCCTGGGGTGCAGCCAGGGCTGAGAGAGACACGACACAATAAAGAATCACCGGGCCAATGCCGCTGCCCTCCCGGGGGGGCAGGCAAGCACCCGCTATGGTCCCCTGCACGTCAGGCTGGGACACAGAAGTGCCTGGGGTGCGAGCGGTGAGTCTAACATAGCGGCTAATGAAAATCAGGACCCTGAGCATGAGGTGCACATGGCAGAACGGAGCTCACCTCAGGAGCGTACCTCGTAGCTTGGGTGACCATACTCTGCCCCCCTCCCTAAATCCCTCCTCCACTTTCACATGGATCCGACACACATTTTCCATTTCCTGCTCTAAACAATCGCGTGTGGCCGTAGGGCTGTCAAACAGCCACGCTCCAACACAGAGGTGGCTGAATTTCAGGGATGGCTGCTGCCTGTATGTGTCATCTGTAAAGTGCGTCACAGAATCAGGGAGTTTGAAGGGACCGCAAGGGTGAAAGGCTCTGTGTAAAGGTACTCACTCAACAACCCCCCATTCCAATAATGGTACCACCCCTTTTATTTACTGGATCAATTTTGCATTTTGTTACCTGGCATAGGTGCTGCCATCACTGGCATGGGTGCTGGCATCATTCCACCCATCATTGGCATGGGTTGGTAAGCTGGTACTTGCATCATTCCAGGGTAGGCTAGGTGGAAAGATGCCAAAGGGCAACAGTCACGGTCAGTGACTCCCAAGTAGGAAAGTGCTTTCCTGCCCCAGGCAGCACCCCATGCAGACCTGCTGCCCTTGGAGCTGCCAATGTGTACAGCGCATGGTGACGTGAGATGGGGCTTCCCATCACCCCCAGGAGGCTACACAGCAACATCCAGGTAGGAGGAAACCATCGGGAGAACTGGACGCCTGGCAGATTAGCACACGCTAACCCCACTCAACAGCATGCTCTGGACTCTGCCCCACACCCAGCCTCACGCTGCACCCCTCATCCCAGCCTAACCAGGAAGCGACCGATCCCAAGAAACCAGGTCTGAAGGATTTATGTGTACAAGGAATAATAAGGTGCACATGGGAAAAGCTCTCTGGACCTGCCACATCCAGCGCATTGATACCTGGCCCCAGCAACATGGCTGGAGGGGCAAACAGCCCACGGCAGACACAAAACGGAGCATCAGCAGAGGAAAAAATGTCCCCCCTTTCCTGGAATAAGCCCCTGCTGAACACCAAGCTGTGAAACAGGAAGGCCTTTGTGGTATTCAGGCCGTGGTCACTGCTAGCAGAGAACGGGAGGGTTGCAGGCCCTCCCGTAGAGCCACAGAACAGTATAGACCTGCCCCACGGCCCCACTGAAAACCCATTTAAAAACACCACAAGAGAGAGCCCACACGCCTCCCTGATTTGTTAACTTGCTGTGTCTGGCAATTGGCCACGCCACCATGATTTGTAATAGACACAAATGTGCCCTGTGGCCAGGCCCCAAAGATCTGCAATAGCCACTGATTCCCCCTCAGCCCCGTCTCACAGACTTGCAATAATCATTAAGCTGCCCATATGGCCACTTCCCATGTGTTGCAATAGCCACAGGTATTCCCCTGGCACCACTTGGTCACACCCCACTGAGAGATAATCTGGACTCCAAGCCAACAGGCAAAAAGACAAGGTGGGGGGTGGGGGAGAGAGAGAGAGAAAACAAACACACCCAAACACAAGAGCAAGAACCTGAATACGGTTCAGACTTACTAACCCTCTAAACAGCTCGGGATGATGGGGAAGGCTGGGAGGAAGCAATAAGAGAGATTAAAATCCTCCACTCAGGGGCAGCCCATGTGTGGATCCTGTTGGGTCTGTTTAGTGCTGTAGGAAGAGCTAAGGTGGAACTGAGAAACCACTGATGTGATCATGAGTGGGGGAGGGACGAGCCAACTCCAGGTTCAATATGGAGAAAGGCATCAGACTCCCAGCAGGAAGAGACATTGAGCGCAGCAACTTGGCAGTGCTGGTAGTGGAGAGCCCCAGGCCCATCTGGCTCTGGGAGAGGAGCACGGTGGTACCCTCTACACAATAGAGGGCAGGTATAAAGGGTAGATATAACGGTCAGTTTTCAGAATGGAGAGAAGTAAATAGTGGTGTCCCCCAGGGGGTCTGTTCTGGGACCAGTTCTATTCAACATATTCATCAATGATCTGGAAAAAGAGGTAAACAGTGAGGTGGCAAAATTTGCATATGATACAAAATTACTAAAGATAGCTAAGACCCAGGCAGACTGCAAAGACTCCAAAAGGACCTCTCAAAACTGGGTGACTGAGCAACAAAATGGCAGATGAAATTTAATGTTGATAAACGCAAAGTAATGCACATTGGAAAACATAATCCCAACTATACATATAAAATGATGGGATCTAAATTAGCTGTTACCACTCAAGAAAGATCTTGGAGTCGTGGATAGTTCTCTGAAAACATCCACTCAATGTGCGGCGGCAGTCAAAAAAGCAAACAGAATGCTGGGAATCATTAAGAAAGGATAGATAATGGGACAGAAAATATCATGTTGCCACTATATAAATCTATGGCACACACACATCTTGAATAGTGTGTGCAGAAATCTCAAAAAAGATATATTGGAATTAGAAAAGGTTCAGAAAAGGGCAACAAAAATTATTAGGGGTGTGGAATGGCTTCAGTATGAGGAGAGATTAATACAACCGGGACTTTTCAGCTTGGAAAAGAGACAGCTATTGGGAGATATGATTGAGGTCTACAAAATCATGACTGGTGTAGAGAAAGTAGATAAGGAAGTGTTGTTTACTACTTCTCATAACACAAGAACTAAGGGTCACCAAATAAAATTAATAGGCAGCAGGTTTAAACACACAACGCACAGTCAATCTGTGGAACTCCTTGCCAGAGGATGTTGTGAAAGCCAAGATCATAACAGGGTTCAAAACAGAACAAGATAAATTCATGGAGGATAGGTCCCTCAATGGCTATCAGCCAGGATAGGGAGGAATGGCATCCCCTAGCCTATGTTTGCCAGAAGCTGGGAATGGGCGATGGGATGGATTACTTGAAGATGACCTGTTCTGTTCATTTCCTCTGGGGCACCTGGCACTGGTCACTGTCAGAAGACAGGATACTGGGCTAGATGGACCTTTGATCTGACTCAGTAGGGCCATTCTTATGTTATGTTCAGTAGCCCCAAGGGCCACTCCCCAGAGTGTTGTAGCCTCCTGAGGCACGTATGGACCCAGTCCAGAACGCACTGTGAATCAGACTAGCACATGGCCTCACCTCTTCCTAGAGACCAGCTGGCCCACACTAGCTCACACACCCCTACAGCCCAGCAGCGGTCCCTGCCACAGCCTCTCCACACACTAACCCAAGAGGCTCATCCCTCCCCTACTGACCTGCAGAAGGAAAAGCTCCTTGCTGGGTGGGTCCAATCTTTCCACCTCCTTTCATGCGTTCAGTCATGCTCCCTCCATTCTCCATATCCTACAGAGAGAGAGACCAGCGTTACACAGCTCCCCAGGATGGGGCGGGGCAGATGGACAGACGGAGTATGCAGCAGGACAGACAGCCACGCACACAGGCGTGCTGGGATCACAACTCCCCATCCCACTGAGCTGAACTCCAGGGAAGGAATATACAGACTGACACAGGCAGGAGGGAGAGAGGGAAGAAAAGGCAGCTGGAGGCAGACAGAGGGGAGGAAGTGGCGTGAGACTTACTGGCGCTCTGGACCCTTGATGGAGCACTGGGTTGAAGAGGTCATCCACATAGTGATCTAGGCCTTTGGGGGTCCTCGGGAGACTTTGGACTCCCGGCCCTGGGAGCAAACAAAGGTCTGGTCACCAGTTAGATTTGGAATAGTCCCCCGCTCTCTTCCCCAGTCTTGTTACACTGGATATGAGCCCTTCCCCACCCCCTGCCTCTCTGAATGCCGCTGACTTCAGCCCCCCGTGCACTGGGGTCTACTCTGTCTGATTCCTCAAGTGCCTGCTTCGCTCCCAGGGAGGAGCTCACCTGAATAGGTGCTCTCAGCATCCAAGGATGGGGGCAGAAAGGAAGGAGGAGGGAAAGATGGCGCCTGAATGCCTGGTGCAGGAGGGATGTCCCAGTCCATCCTGTGGGAGGGAAAGTCAGAGAGTTGAGAAAAGCACCAAGTGCGGGGAGTGGGGATGTAAGCTCGGAAGGCAGCGAAGGGCACTCACACGTCCAGAGAGGCGCTCCGGGACAGGCTTCCTTCCCCCTCGGGTGTGATGGGATAGTCAGCCGAGGACAGCGAAGGGTGGCCGGCCTCCTCCATCTCTCCAATGAGATCCAGCACGAAGTCACAGCCGGGCAGGTCCCGCCACACCTCGCCTGTGAGCATGGAGACAGACCACCCTCGAGGGTCCTTATCCAAACCCCTGAGAACAGGAAAGCGGGGAGAGGAAGAGAATGGCAGAGTCAGTGCAGAGGAACACCAGGGTGATTTGGGGAAGGGAGGGAGGGAGGCATGGTGAGAAGAAGAGAGTTCAATTTCCCTCACCTAGCACCTTTCCTTTCTAGTTCAGGCTGGTTATTCCTCCACTCAGCAGAATCCACACAGCCTCCAGCTAACCCTAACCCTCCCCCAGCATATATGGATCTCTCCTCATAGCCTTCTGTGAGGGACAGATCACCATCCCTGTTGTTCAGAGGCGAGAGTGAGACACAGAGTGATTAAGTGATTTGCCCAAGGTCAGACAAAGAATCTGGCAGAGCCAGGGACTGTACCCAGATCTGCTGATTCCCATGTCCCCAAGCCATCCTTTCTCTCCCCAGGATCAATGGTCCCTCTCTCACTGCATGCTAAGCTAGGACAGACAATGGGAGACACACATCTCCTAGTCCTGATTTGAGAGGGAAGACACTTCACTGGGCTCTGCCAGACAGGGTTTCACCAGCCCCATCTTGCTGGCCTGCCCAAAGGCAGTGTGGCCTAGTGGATAGAACACTGAGACTGGGACTCAGGAGACCTGACTTCTATTCCTGGTTTTTCCAGTGGCTGCTGGTTGACTTCAGGTTAGTCACTTCCCAGCCCTGTGCCTCGGTTTCCTCCATCTTTAAAATGTGGACAATGATACTGAACTCCTTTGTAAAGTGCTTTGAGATCTATGGATGCTTTAAGAGAGCTAGAAATCATTAAAGAGTCCTGTGGCACCTTATAGACTAACAGATAAATTAGAGCAAAAGCTTTCGTGGGTGAATACCCACTTAATCAGATGCTGTTAGTCTATAAGGTGCCACAGGACTCTGTATTGCTTTTGCAGATTCTGATTAACACGGCTACCCCTCTGATACTAGGAATCATTATTATCCTCACCACCACCACTACCCTTTTTGGGTTCATCATCGGCACACACAAACCCCCATATACAGCAGGCTACATCTGCACATCAGTGTCAAAAAGGAATGCAGAAGAGAAAATCATAGTAGGCTCCATGCCATATCTTAGAGTCCTTGACACATCCTACCTCTTCCCTTCCATCCAATCCCAACCACTTCCCAAAGTACTAAACCATTTGGAGTTAGAACTGTTCAGTCCACAGAGGCTCAGGAGCCCAAGTTATTCACAGAATTCTATTCTGAAATAAGGGATGTAAACTCTCATGCTTCAGGGCAGGAGCTAACCACTAAGGACCTGGGGTCAGGAAGAATTTTTCCCTTGTACTCTATAATTGTCCAGTTTGGGGTTTCTTTCAACCTCCTCTGAAGCAGCTGGTGCTGGCCACATTCAGAAGTGTGCTCCTGGACTAAATGGGCCAGTCTGGCAATTCTTATGTTATTGGAGGTATACACAGTGAAATCCCATGCACAGGTACTGGAGAGAGAGAACAGGTGATGGTGGGAAATACAACTGTTCCAGGGATGAACATTTATATTTCCCACTACTCCTGACCTTCAGCCCTGTCCAATGTGAACCCAAGAACAATAGCACTCCCCCCTCGGACTCTACCTTGAACTCAGGATCCGGCCTGCGTACTGCTCCCCTGTTGTCCAGGACTCTACTTCAGCAGAGAACGTTTCCTCTAGCCAGGAAAGAAAGAGTCAGCACAGAACCTTCCACAGAGCCAAAAACAGCACAAGATGGCAGCATACGGAGAGCCCAGCTGGAGGATCTCGCACACGGGCTTCTAAGGTGACTCAGAGGGTCAGAGAACAGATTGAGTGCTCTCCCCGGGGACCCCCTCTGGACTAGCACATGGGGGTTCCATAATTATTGTGTGCTTGCCAATGCCAGGACATTCTGGATCCCACACATGGAAGCTCTAATCGGTAGCCAGGTGGCCGTAGCCACTCGCTGCAGCAGCCCAATTTGTGTCACCTTAGGCCTGGTTTGCAGAGGCACACACTATGTTACAAAGGAAGTACGTGGGAATGGAAACGTTTTTGGGGAGGGGAAAAAGCCGGGAGCGGGGACTGAGCTACTCAGCGAGCAGCAGGGAAAGTGGCTCACGCTGGAGGACACAGAGCAATGGGGAGCAGGGGAAGAGGCAGATATTGTTCTAGCAGGAGCAGGAGCAGCAAGTTATGGCTGCAGCCAGGGCACCAATCCCTGGTTAGATGGGCCCAACCCAAACCCCAAAAGAACTGAAACTTTGGATCTGGCTCTAGATGAACATCCAGCTTCTGTCTCTACAACAGGCAAGACCCTGAATCCGAACAGCCTCTGATTTTGGGAGGGGTTGGGCACTGGGTTCAAACTCTCATGCTCATGCCAGCAAGCAGCACAGGTCTTGTGGCCACTTCCAGCCATGGGAAGGATTTTCTGAGCCCCCTTTCTAACTCCTGTGCCAGCAGAAGGCCTCATAGAGGCTCGAAGTTGAAGCGAGCAGGAGCCAGTTACCATTATAGGTGAAGACGTCCAGCACCATCTTTCCTCTCCTCCGGTTAGCGGTCCACTCCAACAGGGTGGGAGGATGGGCACGGGAGACCTCAGGGACCATGTCTGTCTGCTGCATGGCCGTGAGGATCTTGTGCTGGCAAACGGCGTTGTAGCCTTCCAGCCCGTGGTCTGACACGAACCTGCAAACCAGGCAGCTGCCTTTAATACCTGCTGCTCCTCTCTGGAAACAGCAATAAAAAAAGGAGCCATCTCTCCCCTTCTTACTTCAGCAAGGGCTTCTCCAGGGCTGGTGAAGGGGTAAATGCACTCAAGAAGGCAGCCATCAGAGCATAGCCTCGCTGGCTCTGCTCTGTGTCTGGGTTCTTCCACACCTGGCTGACCACCTGACTCAGAATCTCGTTGCGCAGGGCCGGGTTGCTCATCCCGCAGCTGGCGATGTAGTTACCCAGGAGCACTTCCTGCCAGCTCTGGAGGTTCCTGTCCCCGATGAACCGCAGGATCTAAAAGAAGCCCAATGGAAAAGCAGAGAGGGGCTTAAACTGAAACATTCAGACCAAGCTCCAGTTGCAGGCAGCTCGCATTTCCGGAGACATCTGAACTAGGAGGTTCAATTGGCCCCAGGAGCCCTCTACAAAATTCAGATCTGAATTGGGGTTCAGATTTCAGGCACCCCCAAGGTTTAGGAGAATTTGGGAGGCAGCATGTCATGGGGACAGGGCATCAGACTGGGAGCCAGCTCTCCTGAGCTATATTCCTGACACTGCCAATGACCTGCTGTGTGGTTTTGGGTGAGTCACCTTCCCTCTTTGGACCACAGTTTACCTGTCTGGACAGTGAAGGAAATGATGCTCACCCAGTCTTCGTGAAGAGCTCTGAGATCTATGTACTAAAAAATGCTAAATGTTATGGAGGCATTTGTAAAAACTCCACCGTTAAGGCTGGGCTGACTATTGCTCATAAAGCAGAGATTTGACCTCTGGTTTGTATGAAACACATTGCATATGTTTCCCAAAATGACAGCACTTCCTCTTTGACTATGGAATGAAGATTCTGAGAATTCACAAGTAAATCTATGAATAAGTTTAGGAATTAAAATTATTCTAAAATAGGCCCTTGAAAAATGTTTAGCACCCAGGCTGAGACTCTTTTGTCTCCAACGGTAACAGACAAGACTCTTCAAACTTCCTATATGGTTAAAAGTCACAGAAATTTTGTACACAGGCCACATTTTTTAAAGGGTTATTTATCCTTTTCCTCATTATTTCCACTATCCTGGAAGTTTGAAGGGTCTGTGCTGATTTGTTATTGAGATCTTTGGAGACAAAAGAAAGTTCTGAATTAGGGTGTTAAATTTCTTAAATCATTAAATTAATTTTTAATTCAACTGAATTCCGAAAGTCATCAACAGATTCACGTGTAAATTCTCAGAACATCCATATTATACTGAAAGCGTAAGTGCTGTAACTTTGGAGAGGATTACGCTGTGTTTTTCATACATAACAAAGAGGCTGAATCCCATCTTTAAACAAAAATCTCTACTCCTGTCCATGTACAATAGCACTGCTACTGAAGACACCTCCATAACACAGTAAAGCAGACAATTCCTTCTTAGAGGCAGTAGAATGTGGGTAAAGTCACAGCTCTGCTGTTTCAGCAGAGACTGTAAGACTGAGTTGCATTTTTTAAAATATATAGACTCAATCACGGAATAAACTGGTTAGAAGGGAAGCCACAAATGCTGCGAAATGCAACATAACGGAAAGGAACAGCAGCCATGCTCAAAGTCTCATTAAACTTTGAGCCATCAGGGTGTACACATGCCTACACAGAGTCACTGCACAGTTGTATTGCTGTAACTTTGACCACCCTCACTCCACCCTTCCTTGTGGTTTGTCATTCTCACATATTATACCAGGTCTATATAATTAGCCCCATAAAACACTTTCGGACATAAGCGTTAGTATAGAGATTTAGTACAGCCCTCCTACCCTTGGCAACTTCCTCTCAGGGCACATGCCTTGAAATATATCAGGTGATCCTGGCCGCTTTTCCTAACTATTTTGAGAGCCCTCTTCAAATCTCCCCACCCTGACTGACTATGCATTCCATTACTGGCTTTGCAAAACCACTAGTGTTTTATTTAACCAGAGTAAACAAAACAAACCTCTCAATAGGGCTCAGTAACCCTTCTATTTCCCACTGCTAATCACACCGGGCCCGGAGCCTTCCCTTCCTGATCACAGCCCAGCTCCTCAACCCCCACTGCGATCCTGCAACCTCTCTCCTCCTGAGCCAGCCACGACCCTTCAATTCTCCCGTCTGTGGGAGCTTCCATTCGGGAGTCCAAACCTCTGTGACTCTGTGCCCCTAGCAGCATATGTGCTTTTGATCTCCATCCAACAACATGTCCCAACAGATAATTTCACTTTACTCTTACCCTATAACAACCTCTCACGTCATACAATTTAAAGTTAACATAGTCCCTTCTCCATCCATACTGGGTGTTGCCCCTAACCTCTTCCCCCTCCCCCATTCACTCGCAAAACCCTCACTCAACCCAGGCTAGCTGGCCCAGCTGGGGCTGTAGGCTAAAGTGCTCTCACTCAAGCTGGTAATCCACCCCCTTTGCTGTGTGGATGCAGGCTAAACCACTAGAGTGTTGATAGCCCTGCACTGCCTTTCCATAATTCCCCCCATGTGCCTAGAATGACAGACAAGTTCTCCCACCATTTGCTGGGACAGAACCAAAGAGTGGCTCCGCTTGATGCAGGGCTAAGAACCATGGGATATGCCCCCAGAAGCCCTAGTGATGTACAGGGGTGAGCACAGCACCAGTGAGAACACAGCAACTCACGTGTGGCTTTGCAGCACAGCTGCTCCCACCCGGGTGCCCATTGCCAACATTAACGCTGCAGTGAGGATGCATCAGTAGCCAATTTACTTGCTCAGGAAAGCTCAGCTCAGATCCCACCTTCCCTCCTACCTTCCAGCTTGTTTGAATGAGGCTCAGGGAGGTCAAGGGTCCTGTCCATGTGCAGACAGCGAGCGAGTGACTTGCTGGCATATAAATCCAGAGTCCTCCTGGCTCTCAGTTCTTTCACTGTCACCTCTAGACCACATGACTCTCCTTCTGGGGGTACCACTGTGCTCCGAGGTCCTGTGAACCCCAGCAAAGCCCCTCCCCTTCTGGAGACATAAAGCTTCGAGAGGAGCAGAGTGCCTGCATAATGTGCTTTCATATTTCACTAATGCCCCACTACAACAAACAGTGGGGTGCTGTGGGATTGTCCAATATTGTAGGCTAGCTCTGTAATGAACAGCGGCATCCCCGCCCCCTGCACTCACCAGTTTGTTGATTTCCAGAGCACGCTGCGTGTCCTCGCCCTCCAGGCGGGTTAAGGGCTGCTGCAGGAGCTGTCCCAGGGCAGGGAAGTTGGGCTTCTAGGAGGTGAAAAAGAATGGAGTTCCTGGCTGGCATTGCCAATGGCTGGGGTATGCCCCCCTGCTACAGGTCCTAGGAGAGAGCCAGAGTCCACAGTGGGACTCTGCATTCTCCCAGCTGTGCCAGGCAAACAAGGGCAAAGAGCAGGCTGAGGGGGCAGCAGATGGCTTGTCGTGGGGCTCAGTCCTTTATCAGACTCCTAGGCAGAGTCCCTAGTGACAACCCAGGGCCATAGACACAGCCCACAGGGACGCACAGTACAGACAACATACACAGCTCCTGCAGGGGTGTCTGCAGCCCCCGACATTCAGGCATGTGCCGGAGCGGAGATTTGAGGAGGTTACGGAGCCCAGGAAAGCGTCCTGACACAGACGGTACAGGCAGGGACGCTGGAACAATGGGTATAGCGGGGCCAATGAGAGCCATTGAACCAAACTATAAACCCTGAATATAATGGAAAGGACTTCGAGCCGGGGGGTGTGGCAGTTCCAGCACCTATGAGTACCTGAGAGAGTGGGGGAGAGGCAGATCGCTGTGGAATCTGGGGCAGACTGGCAGAGGTGGGGAGAGGAGGAGACAACACTGAAGCGGAGGGAGGTAACAAGCTGGGAGGCGACAGGAGAAAATGGAAGAGTCCCTGTGGCCTCTGGCATCAGCAGCATCCTACCTGGAAGTGAGACTTCATGAAGGCGGAGAAGGGAGAGTTATTAATGTTGGGTGGGAGGGAGAGGTCGCACTTGGCCTTGACTTCTGGAGGTGAAACCTCCATGATCTGATTGGCCTGGGCATAGTGCTGACCTGTAAGAGAGAGAGAGAGAAAATGGACACTCAGCCTCAGGCCCATCTAGATACACCGTTACCAACAAACCCTGCCCACCAGAGACACCCGCACTATCGCCCAAACCACCCGCACCAGCCCCCATCCCTGAGACACCAGACATCCACCCATCTTCACCATCCCCCTCCCCCACCAGACACACACAAAGTCACCCTCCCGCAGGGACACCTGCTCCCCCACCTACCTCCACCTGAGACCCCCACGCCATCTCTCCTTCCCCACAGACCCCTGTCCACACATGGCTGAGCAGCTTCTCTGTTCACCCTCACGCTGCCTTTTCTCTAGCTGGGGTTGGAGTGACAGAACAGGCTTCTTCAGAGAATAGACTAGAGGCTCTTTTAGAAAGGGGGAGTTAGCAGAGCAGAGAGGGGTCATGAAAACAACACATCCAGGATTAGCTCAGTGAGGGGTGTGGACCAAACCTCTGCCGCCTGCAGCAGTGAAGCAGCCCATAGGGAACGCCCCAGGACAGGGCTCTGAAAGGGTTTCCATTCCTTCACAGGTATATAAATAAACTTGGCCGTGTCCCAGTCAATAAATAAACCAGAGGTCACCATGAGTGAGCCAGAAGATAAGGGATTTATCAGGGGCGATAGTACAACAAACGCCTCCCTGGCTGCAGAGACTTCCCCAAGCAACATGGCTTCTGCATGCCTTCTCCAGCACTCCAGCCACGCTACTTTCCTTCCCTCTCACCTCCTTTCCCTCCACTTTCCAAGCCAGCGCCTCCCCAACTGTCACCTCCTCTGGTTAAACCCCTTGGGTGCTCCAGGGGAAGCAAAAGGCTTTTCTGTCCCAGGAGAGCTTTCGAGATTTCAAAATTGTCTCATTCTGCACTGGGACGAAGTCAAAATCTTTTCAAAAATGTTCATGAATTGAAAACAGAGGTGGGCAGGGAAGGGAAGTGGGGAGATGGGGAATAGCCTGCTGTTTAGGGCGCGCAGTCGGGATAAGGGAAAGCCAGGTTCAACCTTCTGCTCTGAATCAGGCTATTCCTGGGATGTCTCTGTTTGCCCCCCTCTCTCTCAGACCAGAGGAAATCTTCCTGATGAAAGCTTTGTTGAAACAGATACATTCCCCAAAAAGTTTTTGTTTTGACAAATCAGCATTTTCCAATTGAGGGGAAAAGGCATTTTGTCAAAACATTCCCAACCTGCGTGACTCGCATACATCTCTTTGGCTGCAATGCTTCGTCACCTACATCTCCTGGGGGATGCTTCCATGGGAACCCAGCACTATCTGCTCATTGACAGGTGTTTTGCCCCAATGACTAATACAGTTGCATTATGCAGCACGTAGGAGGCCCAACTGAAATAGGAGCCCCAATGTGCTAGGTGCTGGACAAACAGAAAGAGACAGGCCCTGCCCCAAATATATGAGCCATACAAGGGGAAAGAGGCACAGAGAAGGGAAATGACTTGCCCACATTCACATGGTAGGTCAGTGACAGAGCAGAGGGATAAAACCCCACGTCTCCCGAGCTCCAGTCCAGTGCTGCACCCACCGGACAATGCTGCCTCTCTATCCCTGTATCTTGGAGGAGGCCCTTATACACATCCACCCGGGGTTATCATGTTCACATTTCCAATACCAACAGAGCAGATATGACATAGGCGACAGAGCGGGCTGAAAACACGCACATGCAAAGCCACGAACGCAAACACCGTGAGTTAGAACTGAGTGAGCAGGATGGAGGGGTTTTCTTACCTTTGGCAGAGTGCAGGAGCGCTGCAAGCTCTGCGGGGATCTCCAGCAGCCCCACATCCTGAGGGGAAAGGGAGCAAAGAGTCAGCAATTGGGGGTCACAGTAGCCAAAGAAAAATTAATTAATTGAGGGCAAAACACGGGGTCAGACAGGGTCAGGTGTTTTTACTCAGCATTTGGGCTATGCTGACACTGAGGTCAATGACGGTGTGACTGGAGCGAGGACTTGAGCGTTTGAGCCAATCAGAGTAATTGGTGTGTGTGCGTTCTAGAATTTTATAACACACAAGGAATAAATAAGAGTCACAATGAACAGCACACTGGAGAAAGGATGGTAAAAGTAGGAGAGAGGATCACTGCTGCTGAAGGTCAAGCACTACGTCGGGGAAGATACAAAAATGATTGCATTTTGGTTATTTCTCCCAGGTCCAAGAGGTTCCTAGTTTTATGGTTCTGGGTCCCCCCCACCGCACCTGCTTTTCCACTATTTTACTGCATCCAAAAGCGCTACCATACAAATAAAAAGAAAAAGAGTCTGTTCTCTACTTCTCTGCACCTTGCACTGATGTGCACATCTATGCAAAGTGACGTACCTTGCTACCATTTCAGAATGACACCACTTTGCACAGGTGTCATCGGGTATGTCTACACTGCAACCAGTGGTGTCACTGCAGTATGTGTAGACATAACCGAGCTAGCTTTGATCCAGCTAGCTTATGTAACACTAGCAGTGACATCACAGCAGCCTGTCCAGGAACCTGTGTATGTACTCCAGAGGCCGGCCCATGCTGCTGCGGCTTCACTGCAATTATTATTCAAGCTAGCTAGATCAAAACTAGTCTGATTATGTCTACATGTGCTGCAGCCACACCTCTGACTGCAGTGTAGACATACCTAATGACGGTATATGGTGCAAAGCAAAGGAGAATCAGGCTCTGACGTCCTTGCCCTGAATTTTTCATACTTATTGGCCTTAATTCTTTCTCCTCCAGTTGAGTAGTACCTTGCTAGGTCAGAAATCCCATTCATTTCAACAGGTTAGTCACCGAGTCCAAGCCTGTCTGACCCACAACATCCCCACTGCTATTTTTAGCATGGTAACTGGAGCAGAGCTAGCGTGAGTCTGTGCACCTGGACTGGGAGGCACGCTCCCAGCTGCAGTGTAGACATACTTGAGTAAAACACACAGAATTTGGGCCTTTTGTTCTAGCTCTGCATGATTAAGCCGCCCAGTAACTGATCTTTTTGACATCTCTTTCCTTTCTGAAATGACATTTTTCTGGGCAGCTATTAAGACAACTTCCCATATTTTAACTGGAGTGGTTTGGCCAACCAGTAAAACATTTGATTTTAAAATTAGCCTTGGTGAAGACACTGGAGTATCCAGGAAGTGGATAGTAGCATTTCCAGACTTGGATCCATGTTTTAGAACACATGGTTATCTAAGGACTACAACTGAGGCATACCCAGTTGTGGGTGGCAAAATCCTCAAATGCAGACAATTTGCATGGTTTCAGGTTTCATTGCAAACTCTGGCCTTGTTTACACACAGTTTTTGTATGTGTAAATTACGTCAGTTGCGGCGGGGTAACTGAAATAGCTGTACCTGTACAATCCATGATATGGATGAGGTTATACTGATATTCTTGAATCCCCTTTTCATAAGGGAATAGCTATAGCAGTATAAGGCACCTTTATTCCAGCAGAACTGCATTATACCACTTCAAGAGGTAAAGTGGTACAGCTTTCTAGAGCAGACAAGGCCACCATAGATGTATCATATGCTTCACTGCCATTCACAACCCAGGACAACCTGACCTCAGTTTCAAGCCAGCCAGGGCTGAAGCACATTTTGTTCAAAAATCAAGCGTAACTCCAGGCTTCATGTGAGTCTGTCGCCATCCTAAACCCAAAAGGAAATCAGGAGAGCGGATAGACGTGAAATGAAACCGAAGGTGGTATTTGCATAAAGTGAAAGCACCATACTGTCCAGAGTCCTCAGTCTTAACAGAACAAAGCAAGTCCCGGGCTGGGACCAGGCCTTGAAGAGGGGGATTGGCCTTTCTTTGTTTTGCAAGAACACTGGTTGGGCTTCATGTCCCAGACAGAACAGAGGGCGTAGCATCTCCCCGGGAGTTGCTAATTCAGTAACAGTTGAGAGCCCCTGTCACCAGGGCCGTCCTTAGGCATGTGATACACAGCTGCGTAGGGCATCCAAAAATGTGGGGAACCCCTGGGTCTCCGTGTCCATCCTCCCGTCTCTTCTTATCCCTGTTCTGACCCTTCCTACAAAGCTCCCACCACAGCTGGCTGCTGCAGCCTAGTGAGTCTTCCTCCGAAGGGGATCTAGTACTTAAAAGTGAAAAAGCTTTCAGCCTGCCAGACCTACTAGCACAACATTAAAACTGTTAAAGAGCCATTCAAGTGGTAAGGAAGCCAATCCTCAGGAATATACACTGTTTTGAATTTACTGACCAAAACAGTTGTGCATTACGGTAATATTTACTCAGAACGTGTTAGTCTACAGGACCTTAGTTTAAAATTTGCTTTAAAAATATTTCATTAGCGTGTTGCTTAAGATTATAAAATCACATCTCTAAAAAATCCTTGCACAGATTTTTAGATGCACAATCTGAGTATTCATTTAGCCTTAAATGCTTGGATCTTCAAACATATAATTTTTAAAATCAATCCTTCACAAGACCACCCTTATCTAAAATACACATGCAAGCTCGGGCGGCTGTCGAGCATAGGGGCACCAGTTTAATAATACTGCATAGGGCCCCGTAAATCCTAAGGATGGCCCTGCCTGCCGCAAACATGGATGATTCAAGGACAGGAAAGCAGGCCAAACTTGCCCCAAAAAATTGTTCAGAGGAAACCATTTGCCAGTTGCATCCTTGGCCCCTCTTCACTGCTGCTGTGCAGGTGACAGGCTGACATTTCTGCTCAATCTTGCATAATCCATCACAGAACTGACAGAAGCCACTAAGATTTATTGGGACATATCCCAGTATCATGCAAACACAGCAGTAAACTAGGCATTAACCTCTTCATGGCAACAGGAAGGTACACCCGAAGTGCAGGAGCACGGCTAGAATTTTGGCACTGCAGAAGGAGACACCTGGAGGCTGCTCCTGAAAAGGGGAGTTGCCTCAAAGGATTTGCTAAATTACACATCAGTCCAGATGTGAATATGGGGGATCAGGCCTGATAACCAGACAACACACGCCATACAGATATTATTGCTGCTACTATTTTATGATTATAAAATGTATTTTACCCCAAAGCCCTTCATCCACACCGCCTCTCTCACATCTGTAGACAGACCCCTCTCTCCGACACAAACACACAAGAACAATTCAAGAATGATCACTCCAATATAGTCACCTCTAGGGTGGAATACAGGCAAATAACAGCACAAGCAACAGTATGTTTCAGTTCAAGAGAATATGATGATACCATACCCCCTCCAAAACTACAGGTGGAATTACCCAAGGTGGGCTTTGGCCCTTGACTTGGGGCTGACATTTCTAACTCCAAGGAAAAACCTCATGGAATCTATAATAAAGGCAAGTGATTGGGATTGAGGGGCCTGATTTTGCAGGTCACCCAGAAAGAACAGCGGAGAAAAGGGTATTAAGGTGAGATTTTAAGTCCCTTAGAGCATTTGGACACCAGATTCCATTGATTTCTAATGGGAATCCAATTCCAAAGCTCAGCCCCAGCATTTGGGTGCCTATATTGCTCCTCATCAATGCACGTTATCCATGGAAATGCAGCGTTTCGACTCTCTTGGACGGACGGAAAGGGCTCCTCTGCCAGCTGGTTCAGTTACACACTCCCCGGCAGGGACAGACCTGCTGGATCACATCCGTGAAGTGGGAACTCACTCCATTCTCTCCCTCACACTGCTGGAAACCCCAGCAGGCCCTCATAGCCGATACATCAGAGTTTAATCGACCTACCATTCCTGGGCAGCTGTCACTCTCCTTGCCACCTTTGGCCAGTGACTCCTCTCTCTGCTGTCAGAAGGAAAAGAAATGGCATGAGGGCATTTCCTGGGGCGTGCCAGGCATCTCGGAGGGGAAAACGCTCTGGATTACCAGGTACTTCTAGCTACAGTTCCTGGGGATGTGCAATAGCTGGCCTGACATTTCAGCCACTGTCTTGTTAAAAGGAAAGGGTGAACACGGCATCTTCTTAGGATCTATCTACACTAGGGGGTCGAGATTTGGCCACCACCCTTAGCACCTGTCATGACCCCACAGATGCCTCATTCCCAGGCTGAACCCAATCAGAAAGAAGCCTCTTCCACGCAGCCTGCTCTCCAGACAGCCTGGCATTTACTGTCTTATGGAACACAAGTAACAGTGCCCCACAAAGCATTCAGTGACCGGAAACATGGTTCACCGCCCTCTCTCTTGGCAGCTAGAAAACCTGAATCCCGCCTGGAGAGGTACCCAGAGAGCCACTCCCAGCCCCCGAGGGTGGGATAAGGAGTAAGGGGAAGCCAGATTCTCATTCAGCTCTGCCCTTTCCCAATCTGCCGGCAGGGATATTCCACCACGTCCCACCCAATGCTACTCACCTGCCTCCTGCTCGGAGGCTGTGCGTCTGTCTCGCTCCCTCTCTCTCCTGCTTGTCTGCTGAGGACGAGTGGGGCTAGATGGGGAGGGACCCAGGCTGGGCCAGCCTGGGCTGAGAGAAGGGCAGGCGTACTAAAGTCCGCCCAGAGCAGTGCCACAGGGGGAGGGCGGGGGAAACTGCGGTTCCAGCAGGTGAACTTTGAGACCTTTTATTGTCGTCACTCAGGGAGGGAGCAGAGCCTTAGAAAGCAAACAGGGAGGGGAGGGCATGAGAGGCTTTGCTGTGGTTACTCTGGAGAGGGATTGGAGCAGAGCTGTGAACACAGGTCCAGCTCTGGGAGCACAGCACAGCCACCCATGGGCCATGTCTTACACTGAAGGGATTTTCAGAGGGTGTCCTGCAACAATCCTTCTGGCCTGGGGGCAGCTACACAAGTCTCTCCTCTGCCTCCTTGTAAACCCTTATCCCCTAGGCACCTCCCCTGCCTCCAATAAGAAGCTGAGATCCCATCTTCTGCAGAAGAAAACAGAGCAGCAGTAGCTACCGTCTCACGGCTCTTGGGCAGCCTGTGTGAAACGAGTTTGACGGTCTCGTGTCTCGTCTCTGTGGATGTGTCCACAGCACAAATCCATGACCACAGTAGCTGGCACTAAGGAGCCCAGCTGTTGGCAGACAGGCCCAGGATTTAAATGGCTCCTGGAGTAGCTCTCGGGGTCAGGACAGGAACATGCTGGAAGAGGCAGTGGGTGGGAAACTTGTGTGACGGCTGCCATTTTGGAGGTCACCAGGGATTGAACTAGCAACCTCTGAGCTAAAATAAAGGCAGGAGTCACTACAGCTTGAGCTCAAGGCTTTGTAGTTGAGAGCTCTCCCAGCCTCTCACCCCCTGCAGCTCAGGCACATCAGGGGATACCACACATCGGTGACCAGGGGGTTATACTGCCTCTGCCAATGCTGGCCCCAGTCTGTGGAGACAGGACTTCAGTCTCCGGGAATCTCTCCATCGTTTGGAGCCTTCCTATCAAGATTGGGTGTCTTTCTAAAGGACGTGTTCCAGCTCCACCACCAGAGACGGACTGGATGCAAGAACTCCTAGCTGGAACCCTACAGCCTGGGTTACGCAGGGGTCAGACTAGACTATTATAATGGTCCCTTCTGACTTTTAAACCTATAAATCAATCCTTCTGCTGAGGGTACGTGACCATCTTGGGGCTGGGTTCCAGGAACATGGGAGATGGGAGGAGTCATTGTCCCCAACTCCATAAACACTTCCCCAGCTGAGACTTCCTTCTTGTACGTGGTGGCAAGACCTGGCGCTGGTGTGTCTTCTTCGCCCCCTGCCTAAGGGCGACCCTAAGAATTGGCTTAAAACCACCCTTGTTTAAAGCCACACTGCTGTTTACAAACTCTGGCTAAAGGCAATCAGATGCCAGGTTTCAATTAAGCCGAAGAGACCACTGGCACCCAAGAGCCACACTTCAACGCAGCGAGCGGTTTGCTGCGTCAGCCCTTTCAGTCAGATGATCTCAGTCCATGCTGAGCCTGTGGCAGGCAGGGCAGCTCCACGCACCGACACCAACAGGCTCCTGCCTAAGCAGGTCTTGATCAGAAAAAAATGTGAGCCATCACCCCTTGTTTCGGCCTGTGTCACTAGACACCCCCCTGTGGTGGAATGAGGATCCTGTAGCAGGCTTAACGACACCTGTTTTACTCTCTGTTTAGGGGCAATCTCCCAAGTCCCAGCGGGACAAAACCCTGCTCGAGTTGCATCTCCCACCTTGCCCAAGAGTGGAGTGCCCCAGCCTGGGTTTCAGGCTCCTCTCCACCTTACTAGCTGTATTCTAGTGATGAGAGGCTGCCACTCAGCTCTTCCTGAGCCTGCATCTGTTGCAAGTTAGGCCTGTTCTGCCTGGCATCCTGAATACTGAGGCCAAATAATGTTTTAAAGCTTCCTTGTATTCCCGCAGGGCCTTGTTCGTAGCTCCTGCCCTTGGTGGCAGAAGGGGCTTAAGGGGACTCATCTATAAAGTCTGAAATGGTCCACTAGGGCTCCCTGTGCAGCAAGACAAAGATCAACTCATGTTCCCCGGCCCTGCTCGCTCCCAGCCCCTACATCGGCGCTGAGAGCCAAAGGCAGATTTAACAGGCTGGGAAAATGCCACTGTCTAAATTCCAGAAGTTATCTAAAGAGATCACCCTGTCCCTACCCTAAACACACCTCCGCAAACTGTCCCAGAGCGTGAATGGGTCCCTGCAGCACTGCTGCGCGTGCCATCTGCTCTTATTCATGGTATTGTTACCTGGCAGCGCTTCCGTGTCTGCACCAAGGGCCTGGAGATTAAAACTAACGTCCCAAACTGCACCAGCATCATCTTCAGCCTCCTGTAGCGCTTCCTGGGAGCAGAGGGGGGGCAGGAGGGGAAGGGAAATTCAGCAAAACAGGCCAGCCTGTGGATTAAGCCCAGGGGCACAGGCCCAATGCAGCTCTGGTGTAAGCAAGCACAAGCTTAGCACCATCAGAAAAGAGCAGGCTGCATTTGATTTGGCCTTCCTGGTTGGCCTGGCCTCATCTGTGTGTTACACTTGCTTAAGAAACTCTGCTTCCAACCAGCAAGAGGGTTAGTTTGCAACATGAGAACCACTGTCGGGGTTGTCTCAATAATTGCACTCTGAGCCTGTGTTAGACTCCGGGGAGCTACATCCACACTGGTAAATGTTTGTCAAGCAGAGCTCTGCTCCTAGATGGATAAGCCCACCAGGTGGGCAATCAAGACTGGCAGTGCCCATTCTGTGGGGACACGGTGTTAGACCCCCAAATTACTGAATCTGTGCACGGCCCCCATCCGGTGCTTATGCTTACAACTGGCCACAGAATATAATAGACTCTCGGTTATCCAGGATGATAGGGAAAAAATTAATGCTGGTTAATAAAATCCCGGATAATCACCATCCATAGGAAATATGGGGAGGACGAGCTTGGTTCACCAGCCACCCTGCACCAGGGGAGGAGCGGGTGTTGGTTCACTGGCTGCCTTGCGCCCTGGTGGGGTTTTGTTTTTTGTGCTTGGGGTGGCAACAAAGCCAGAGCTGGCCCTGCAAGTTATGCGTATTTTTTTTTTGACATCCTGGTTAATCCACAACCTGGTTAACCCAATCCTGGCTAGTCGAGAATGTACTGTATGAGCATTAGTGTGGCCCTTGACCTCTGACCTTGCCTGGTGCCCCCGGAAATGAGCCTGGATGACCATGACCTTCTGCCGAAAGACCTGGAATTTTCTGCGGCTGAGGAGGCCTCGGAGGTTCCGCTGGAGGGTGATAACGGCCCAGCTCTGCTTCTGGTTCCATCTTCTCTCCAGCAGCTGCTTGGCCTTCTCCTTCAGGAAGACCTAGGCAAAAGAAATAGCTGCTGACCCCCAAGAAGAGGCAGAGTCCATAAGAGACACTGATGTTTACAACCCCTTGATGTAAACCTAAACTCCCTGGAGCCATTGCTGCCCATCGTAACACAGGCTACCCACTGGCATGAGTCCATTGTTCTTAGATAAGATGCCCCTGGGCCGCTATTCCAGGCCCTCTATCTATCTAGGGAGGGCTGGAATGGGGGACTCTGGTTCAGGTTTGAGGTACCTCGGGAGTGCCGAGTGCAGGGGGCCCAGCAGTGGAACACCAGGGCGTGCTGTAGGTTATCACAGTGGTGCACACAGAAGGTAGATAGAGGCACAGGTCAACACTGAGATGCATTGGCTGCCCAAGGGAATCAGTGCCTGCACTACGGCTGCCTACAGCCGGAGTTGTCCTTCCCTTTCACAGGCACTAACAATCTCCAGCTAAAATCAATACAATAGAGACGGCCCAGGCAGAAGATCAGTTCTCCCACTCATCTGTTCATGTGCAGGAGCTGAGCCCCCTACTTAACCAAGAGAATGGACAGACAGAGCTGTGGGATCAAGACTGGGGAATCTTTAGACACCACCTTTGTTACTCCAAGCTGATAGAGGTCCGAGGGGTCCCCCACCACATGCGACAGCACCGCGGCACATCCATCCCTCTCCTGTGAATAGCTCTGCCCTTGGCCAGTCAGGGCCCCATACCTGAAAGACAAGGAGGAAGCCCAGCAGGCCAGGGTTGTCACCAGGAGGGTCAGGTAAGAGAACTAAGCCCAGCACTCTGGCACCTATGCAAAATCAGACACAAATGATGTCCCTGAGGCCACTGGGTACCGGTGGCAGCATATGTCATGGGGATAGTTCATTAGAAACTGAGCTGAGAACATTTCACAAAAGCCACCATAAAGCCATCCCATGGAAGTGGCTTTCAGCTGCTACAAGTATGGACCCAGACCAGCCAGCACTCACACACATGAACATCTCTGCACACTGTGTGCCATGGGATTCCCCATGTGCAGAGAGTTACTTGTGCATGTGTGTGTGCATGTGTGCTTGCAGGTTCCGGGGCTGAGACTCGATCTGAACTTATGGCCTACTGGTGCGAGCATCCATTCTCCTATTATCGAATCCTTGTGCCACTTCCTTTATTGACTTCGGATGTTTACCTTCCCAAACCAAGACACTCTACAGAGAGACATTTGGGGAGAACATCTTTTGATTCTAATTATCCACCAACATCTCTTTCCTTAATTTTTCTTACAAGGAAAGACATCAGCACTTCCTTACCTCACAGAGATGTTGTGAATATAAATACGTTAAAGATTGTGAGGGGCTCTGATATAGGATTGCCAATTCTGGGTGGACGTATTCCTGTAGGTATCATCATAACATAAAGATTAATCTTTAATTCCTGGAGACTCCAGGGCAATACTGGAGGGTTGGCACCCCTACACTGATACCATAGTAATAAGGGCCAGATAAGTACCTATGATAGACAGATCCAAATGAGCCTGAAGGAGGTAGGCCCAAGACAAATAGCCACACCCCACAGATTGCTTCATTCCCCTTGAGCTGCCTAGAAATCCCAGCCAAAAGGAACAGAAGACAAACCAACATACCTGACTAAAAAGTGCTGGAACGGGATGCGGATGGGGTATCCCTCCTTTCTGACATGGATGGCCTCCAGTATCCCAGAATGCCTCAGCTGACAAGTGACATATTCCACATCAAAGACGTCAGACAGCTGTGATGTGAAGCCATGGGGAGAGGAAAGTCGGGGTGTATGCGGAAGAGGGAATGGACAGATAGAGAAGTGGACCAATAAGAACAGCCACTCCTTGTTGGTCTATTCCTCCCCACCCCCGAAAGATTCCATGAATCCCATATAGCAATTCTGCCATACTTGACAGCGGGTTGTATGCTCTCCACATCCTGCCCCTCAGGTTTCTGGAGCACTGATGCAATTTCTCAACAGGTGTGATGGAGGGACCATGCAGGCAGAGGTTGCGAGAGACAGAGCAGAGCTGGTAGCTGGGACCACAGAATAGTCCTCACTGAAATCCTGCTCCAGAAAGGGTCTGTGCCAGCAGGGCAGAGGAAACGCCTGGCAATGCCGTGCCCCACTAGTGGGAATGAAGCCCAGATGGCAGCAGGCCAAGTGGGGAAGGCTGGCGAGCAAGGGAGTGAACTCCTCTGTCTGAGAGGTTCCCAAAAACTTGTGGCTGCTTCTGCCACCTAAACCAGGTGGTTTTCTTACCTTTTTTGGATTGGGTGTGATGCAGCGAATGAAGAAAGTATGGCTCCTGAAGGGCAGAGGAACGGGAGGACACATTAACTTCCTCGTCCCAGCGGCATCCTGACTTGACCCCAGTCATTCCCAGGATCAAGGGAGCTCCCAAATCCCCACAGCAGCTCAGTCAGTCTCTGCCACACAAAGCCAATCCTCTTTTTCTGGTTCTGAAGCCCATTCCCAGTCCCTCAAGCTTCCCAATCTCCTCTCAAACCAAGCCCTTATAGATTCTAGCCAGGGGTGACTCTGAGTAGGGCAGTCAGCTTTGCAATGGGGACAGTGCCGTCATGGTGCCCCTCACCTCCTCAGCTTGGCTGTGAGATCCTGCAGGGACTGCTGGAATCGGGACACCAGCGTAGAGGCGTGATGCTTAAGCCTTTTGCCTCCCACGGCCAACTCCCCCTGCTGTCTGTGATGTCCCTTGGCCCGTTGGAAAAGGTGGGACACTAGCTGGAAAGGAGATGGGAAAGGGAGATCGGTGAGAAAGAATGACTTGTCCCCATCATCCTCCCACCCACAAGAGCAGGGCTGGGCCTGTTCGCGACCAGAGTAAGTTCGCACCTCGCCCATCTGCCCATGGAGTTGGTAAGGTGTATACTTCGTATCCAATGCATTTAAAGAAGGGACTGTGGTTTCCCCTAGCTCAACGGACCTTCTTATTGTCCAGAAGCGTCAGAAACAGCACTAAAGACCAACCTGGAGTGTGTGTATCAACTCCTCCAAAGCTGGCACCATGCCACCAGGGTGAGCAGAGGCAGGTGTTTGTCTCGGGGGGAAAGAGATGGGGGAGAAATATTGGAAAGGGAAGGGAAGGGGAGACAAAAAATAGGGATTTCAGAGTCTGGAAGAGGTAATGGATAGAATGGATTAATTCGCTGCCAACATACACCCTGGGCGCTGCCACTGATCTTCTTCGGGGGGCTCAGAGCACAAGTCAGCAATGAATTTAGCTTTAATGAGTCTATATCTATTGCTCAGTCCAGGTTTCCCAAACAGCAGGGTAAAGTTTCTTACTATTTCCCAAACTACCCCCCATCATCTGGGTCTTTAGGCTTCCCTGAAGAAAGCAATAAAGGATCTGGCATCAGAGCAGCATAACCCTGAATGAATACTGTACCTTGAGGTGACTCTGGGAGAAAATCTCAAGGACCTCCGGGCGCAGCTGGTCATGGTTTTTATTCAGAAACTTGTGAACCTGTGAAGCCAAACTCTGACTGATCAGAGTATAGATCATCACAGCCAGACACAAAAACCCACCACTGACAGATGCAGCCCAGCATGCTGCAAAGTTCCCCTCAACGGATCTTCTGATACTGTATGTCCTATAATGGCTCAAAATTAGCCCTGTGTAACTTGAGAACACCAGAGCTTTCCCTAAGAAGCACCCCCAAGCTCCCAACATACTGACACCTTATTGCCTCCATCCCTAGTACACAGTGTTCACTGTTCAAGCTGCTCAGACGCTGCTCTGGCCTGGTCCCAGGAGCTTACCTGGTAGGTGACAGGACCTGCATAGTGCTGCACGGTGAAGACTGGTGAAGGCAGCTTGGGCTTGTGGTACCAAGGACTGTTTCCATGATGGTAATGGCACTTCTGGAGGAAGGTGTGGTCAGTGGCCTGTGCAGGAGATAGACAGATGCCTCATAGTGTTTTAGCCTATTCTCAGATTGTAGAGCCATTGTTAAATTGGGATTAAGGTTGTAAATACATATTAATACCTTAAAGGGAACCAGACACACCTTTCACTGTATGTGTGACCCATTGTTCAGTTGTGCTATACTTTCTACCTTCTCCCCAACTGCTAGTGGATGGTTCGCATAAGGGGGTAAGAGTCTACTAAAGTTACCAGCTATTAGAGTCACTCTTTTAGTTTAAGAGGTAGAAGCTCTGTTTTTTAGTCCTAGGGCCTGAGGTTTAAACCCCATGGACAACTCATGATGGATGGGGAAAGAGGATTATCATATAAACTCTTCAAGGACAAACAACAGTAATGACCACCTTTGACCATGCCATGACATTTTAAGTCTTCAAAATAACTCTAAAAAATAACCACTCCACCTTTTCCAAAATAATCAAAGGCACCAGTCCTCATGGAGGTCTACTAAATAAAACACACTTGGAATACTTGCACCAAACTGCTTTTGAGATAGGACTTTTTTAAAAAAAGGTACACAAGTTTCCAAACAGTGATATAGCTCTAGCTTATTCTGACTGTCTTATCTCGCAAATGTCTTCTCTACGACTGTATCCCCCACAAAGGCAAACACAATCCCCCTTAGCAGAACAGCAGCCTTGAGAAATTTCAGTAAAACTAGAGATGACTGAAGAGTGGGCATCAAAATCAGGATTCACTAGTCCCAAGTGACCTTTCTCCAAAATCCACTGACCTACTCCCCACTTCACTTGCTGTACCAAACATGGTTGAAGGCCATGATGCGTTCTTAACCTGAGCCAATGAAGTCTGGTCATCCAGGATGTGTAAGATTCCATGGGGCTTTGCAGCAATCAGATCCAGGCATGACTCACTGTGCATCTTGGAAATGGGAATCCAGACTAACTCCTCTTGGGTGTATTCCTCCTAGGGGTCAGAGGTCATCCAGACAGTCCACACACAAGCCATGAAAATGAGATGAGTTAGCAGAGAGATCCGAGTGTTAATCAGTACTTTTGGAAACTTGTATGGTAGCTCCCACATCTTAGCCCCTGAGACCCTCTTCTAAGCCTGCTAACGTTCTCTCTAATCTATGAGGAGAGAGCTACACTAGAGCAAGAAAAGGGGGAGATACTGAGATATTGTAAGATACTGAAATTACACTGCTTTCCTGCACGGAGGCAAAACAAAGTGAAACCCCTAAGCTGCCAGATCACATCCCTTAAAGTCACAGGTGTGATCAGGGTCTCAGATCCCAACTAAGCTGCTTATAAACCCTGTAAAACGGAGAACTGCTCTAGCAGTCTCTCTCTCTCATGATCTTACTGAAGAATTAGCACAGGGTCATGAACAACATAACTTCAGAGACATGCCCTGTGGTGGGAACACATTGGTATTGGACGAGAGCACCAGATCCAGTCAACCCGCTCCTTTCCTGCTAGGGAGCACCAGCCAGCTGAGACTGACTCGACTCGCTGCATGTGTGCCACTCCCCACCTAACAGGGAAAGTTCTATTTTACCTCTTCCTGGGCAACGACTGTCTGGCTGAAGAAATGTTGGAGACGCTCGTTCGCAAAGTTGATGCACAGTTGCTCCAAGCTGTTCACCCCCAGATCCTGCGGACGTGCGGGAAGACACATGCCTCACTCTTTTCTGTTGTTATTAATCATCATGATTATCATGGTAATGCCGAAGGACCAATCCCGAGAATGGGGCCCCATTATGCTAGGCACTGACAAAGAGAGTAGGAGGCAGTCCCCGAGCCAAAGGGCTGAACCCTCTGATAGATAAGACAGACACAGGGTGAGGGAAGGGGTGAACAATGGGATGGCAGCAAACAGCAGGTTAGTTCCATGATTTTGCGGGAGGAGGTGCAGAAAATTATCCAGAAAGGGATCAGCTGAAAGGGAAAGGGGGAGGGTACACTGTGGGGAGCGGGGACGAGGGGGACAGGGCAGGGCAGAAGAGAGTCAGGGGGACGGGGTGGAGTAAAGTCAAGGTGAAGAGGTTGTGCCGCAGTCCTTCCTGGAGGGTGTGCAGAGTTGTACAGAACATGCAGCATCAGCCTCTGCTGACTAGAGCCCATAGTCTTGCCAGCCTGTTCTTGGCAAACCCTAGTAATTGTCCCGAGAAGTACAAGTGGTCTCATTTCTGGTTTGCCCTTCCGCTCAGCCACAGGCAGGGAGGGATAATGTGGGGGTGCTTTATGTTCACAGGATAGGCTGGACACAAAGGGGCGGGGCAAGGGGAAAAGAGAACACATGTTGTCCAAGTATACAGCCCTCTCTGTATATGCACAGCCATGCACACACACACCCTTTCCGCAGCGCATGGAGGGACTACCTGCGAAAGAGTCTGATTTCCCATTCAGGCTGCATAACTCCCACCCATGCCCAGATCTGCATGTTCTCCACCCTCCATGAGTCTGGGAAAGTCAGATGGGGAGCTCTTTGGGACAGAAACTGTCTTTTTATTTCATGCTTGTACAGCACCTGGCACAGTGGGACTCTAGGTTTTGATTAAGGCTTTGAAGTGTTACTGCAATACATTAGTAGTCTCACAAGACCTCCACTCTAGGTCCTGCGTCAGGGTCTGATCCAAAACCCCTTGAATCAATGGGAGTCTTTCCAGTGACTTCAGTGACTGTTGAGCCCTTAGTCAGGTAGAGAATGGCATGAGAGCAGGAAACAGGGGTACATGGAAAACAACAGAAAATTAAAATACGAATATGAGTGTTAACCCAACAGAGTTTCAACTTCATCAGAGTGCCCAGGGATGAATGGGCACTGTCAGGTTAAAAATCATGTTCAACAAGAAAGAAGTTTCTTACTTATGTTACTGGGAACACCCAAGATAATTAAAATGGAATTTTATTCTATTTTTAAATCAAGGGCATTTATCATCATTTGTGCTCCTTGTTTACTTTTGGTGTTTCTCTGGGCTTGAACAATGAAAGTGATCTGACAAGTTTCATTCTCCAGCTCCCCTGCACTAGCACAATGTGGCAGGGTTGGGGCTGCTGGGGAAGAGTTAAATCCAAACTATTTTCATAGAAATTTATTTCTATTGCATCTAGGTTCTGTAAAACCTTCTTTAACCAGAATCTAAACACTGGGTTTAAATTAGTGTCTCGCTAACAGCCACACACAACTTTCTTTGTCTTTCAACTCCAACACTCTCTTCGGGGCCATGCTTTTGATCTATATTTAATACAGCTTATGTGTTGTAGAGTGCCAGGTGTTGTCGTGACTTGGTAGAACTGGAACAGAGATGCAGTCTGGATTCAGTTCAAGTTTTGGATAAAGACCTGGGTTTGTTCTGATTTAATCTCAAGTTGCTTGGCCATTTACACGTACACATGAGCACGCACACGCACACACACATATACACACAATACAAACTTGCCCTAGGCATTATTATTTTTGTAGCACTGAAAGTACACACGGTGCTTTACAGACATTTCAAATACACAGGACCCCACATTTTAGGGGACATTTTCTCCCCACTCCCCAGCCAACACCTATGACCTCCCCTTCTATATTAAGAAATGAGCCAGAAACCCAAGCAGCCCTTTCAATAGCTCCAAGACCATAGAGTGTAACTAGAAAGTGACCTCAAAGCCATATATGTCTACAATGCCCAGAGTGCTGTCCATTTCCCAGGGGGCTAGCCACTCATTGATCTTCATCAGAAGCCAGTCAAAGAGCTGGGAATACAGAGCTTTGGCAATGGCATCCCTTGGTGGGGGAGAAGAGCAAAACAAGTTACCATCAAGACAACACATTGGGGCTTATCTCACCAAACTAAGACAAAGAAACAAGCATTAGAAGTTACCTGGCATCAATGGCACTTTCTACAGACAAAGGAATGAATATACGATCATAAGATGTCACCTGGACAGAAAGAGACACAGTTTGTTATAAAAGGCTGATGGGAAATGTTTTTGTCCGGAAACCCATAAGTAATTGATTCAACCTAAGAAAGCTCTTTGCCTGGGAAATTCCGTGGATAAAGCAAGGTGAAAGTTAGAGTGGAAGGTTATTAATAGGTCACTTGGTGGTCTGGGAGTCAGCCGTCAGAGATCTCAAATCAGGCCAGAATCTCATGTGCACTATGGCGCACTTACCCATGTCCAGCAACATAAAGGGGTATTACAGTAGATGTAGATATAATGCCCACTTCAAGGTTTCTTTACACTGCCAGAGTGACGGAAAGGGGCCTTGGTGTAAACAAGAATGAAACTCATCAAATCTCTCTGTGACCCACTGCAGGAGTCACTTTCCAGCAGATTGCTTTTGCTGTCAACTCTCAGAGTTTAAGCCCTCCGGGGCTGGTGCCCGGTAGGGTGATCAAATTGACCATTTTTATAGGGACAGTCCTGATATTTGGGGTTTTTCGTACATAGGCTCCTATGTAACCCCCAATCGGTGTCCTGATTTTTCACATTTGTTATCTGGTTACCCTACTGTCAGGACATTCTCATCAAAGGACTCATCTCTTCAGGAGCTTTCTCCCTCCAGCATACTGCTGGATCCTGAGTCCAATACACTGCAGAGGCCCTGTAAGAGTTATCCCTTTGGTCAGGCTCTTGACTCAGTATATGGTGTAACATAACTGTAGGGGATGGGGAGTACAGGAATCTATTGGTAAATCTCTTAAATTGGAAGGTTTGGATTTTGATGATAATTAGTAATTGGTTTATGGATGCCAGTTCTCCCCAGATTTTAACTATAGGCACAAATATGAACTTTTTAATAAACAGGCCCTTTTTGCAGCATAATTTAGCCTGGCCAGGCATGCAATCTGTTACAGCAGGAGCATATCGCATTGCATCTCAATCCATGGCTACTCAGGATTGCATGCAATGGGAACACGTGAGTTGTTCACATCTGCACTAGCACGGGAGCAAGAAAGTGCGCCCTTGCACAATCTGCTCCTGGGAATGAGGAGCAGCAGTATTTCACTTGTATAGGAGGCCTGGCTCTTCAGCTACGACCTTCCTTGAATCACTCAGTAGGAGGCAATGGTAAAGCAGCAGCCAGCAGACACACTGCTCAGATCCCTCTGCAGAAACAGCATTGGGCTGGGGCACAAGCACTCTTTCTACACAACGCAACCTCAACACTGAAGTCCCACTGGACGACAGGGAGTGGGCTGAAGGCGCAATGTTGGACTCACCGTGACGCGGTGAGTGACGGCACTTTGGAGGAGATCTGCTGAGACATGCAGCAAATTGGCCACAATCCGGATTTCCGTGTCGCTGGGGATGGCTGCAAGGCCAAAGGATTCCTTCTAAATCATGGAGGAGAAGAATGCGTCTAAGCTTGCACTGGATATAGAGTCCTACGTTTACCCAGCACACTTCTGCAGGGAACTGAACTCATCCCACTGCAGAGGGGTGGGTCACACTGTATCGGGCAAAATCTTGTAGATCAGCTCATTGGGCTCTAATTACCCCATGGCAGCCCACGCATCTGGGTTCTGCTTTCTGTTTCCCTGGGTATCTGCTGCAGTCTTGAAGGAGAGCTGTAGATGACCATATGTACCTGAGACTACATTCCCAAGCCCCATCGCACGAGGCTGCCAACCTGTGTGATATTAGTCACGGCCAAACTGGCGAGGTGTTAACATACCTCACAGGAGGTAAAACAGATGTTTCCCAGCTGCAGGATGGCAGCCAGCACTGCCCAGATGGAGGTCAACTGATCATCTGAGAGACCAATCACCTGCAGAGCTTGCACCAAGACCACAAAGTCCCGATCATCTTGCTTCCCCGAGAGGTCGCATGCTCTGCCCTGAGAGAACCAAAGAAAGCCTGTGGTTGGACCCACGGTCCTTTCACACCAGCTTCTCACTTCCCAGCACTAGAGAGGGGCCCAAACTGTAAACCTCAGATCTGGGTTTCAGAGCTCAGAGGGTTGGCTTGGGCTCATCAGAAGAAGAGAGCCCATTTCAGAAACATGCCTCCCCAAACTTTCGAACCCCCACATGCCTCAGGCAGGAGTGCTGGAATGGGGATCCTATGGGGCCATGGCCCTCCTACTATTTACCAGCCATAAAGGTGAGCAACAGGGGCGGAGGAGAGGAGCGAGCAGGGGATGTGGTCTTGGGAAGAAGGGGCAGCGTGAGGGCAGGGCCTCAATGGCGACACGGGGGTGGGGACAGCGCCACAGTTCGGGCACCATTGGCCCCCTCACTTTTAGGGCACTTCCACCACTCCCGGCCTCAGGGTATTAGACGGGGCCTCTCTCCAGCTCGGAGCTCTCCCCTTCTGACACGGCGTACTCCACTCCAGGGCAAACATGACATGAGAAAAAATTGCTGCTGACAGGAATTTATCCTGATGTCAATTTCCTCCCCCCTCAGCTACTGCTATGGCAGACATTTGTATAGGAGCAGCAGCCTTCTCCCTTCAGCACAAATCCTTCTCCCACTAGAACTTGCTCTGCACTCATGGTGACCTGCGATCTATCGCCACCAGAGGGAGCTCATAGTTTGAATAAAGGTAGGAAGGAGTGGGGGAAGTGGGGAAACCCAATTGGCTGCTTATACTAGGGTGCCCTTGGCCGCAGTTTGCATTCCGTTGGGGTGAGACCATCAGAGGGAGATCTCTTGTATTTGCCCAGTGCGTGCAGTCTCTTTGGGACAGGATGTCTCTTTATCTGTGTGTATTAGCTATCTGGGGTCATACACCGCCACCCATCGCCCTATTGACTGAATGGCACTAGGCACATTGCAGGTGTTTCACAAACAAATTAATAAATCCCATGGATTCAGCATAGGACACGCCAGCAGACTGAGCCAGAACAGAAGGACCAGCTGTGCTCCTTAGGGGGAACATCTCCAATGATCAAGCCTAGTCAGAAATATAGCAGGGGAAACTTTAAATAAAGCCCATAAAAGGCCAGGAGATTGAGTGGTAAATAATGGTTGTACTGAGTTTCTCCAATGGGAAAGCTTCTCTTCCTCCTGTGGGGGGTCTGAAGATGAACCATTTCTCCTAGCACCAGCCTGGCAGCAACTTGAGGTCTTTCCAGATAAGAAGGGGTTAAATCACAGGTGATTGAATCATAAAACTATAGGACTGGAAGGGACCCGGAGAAGTCAAGTCCAGCCCCCTGTGCTGAGGCAGGATCGAGTAAGCCTAGACCATCCCTGACAGATGTTTGTCCAACCTGTTCTTAAAAACCTCCAGCGGTGGGGATGACAAAGGCAGGGTGGAACTGGTTGGGGCCTTCAGCAGCCCCATATCAGCCGGGGTCACAACAGAGAGGGAGCCTCAGAACAAAGGGGAGAATGGTCCCTTCCCTCAAACTCTAAGGCTATGTCTACACTTAAAGTGCTGCAGCTGCACTGCTGTAGCGCTGTCGTGTTGACACTTACTACAGCAGTGGATGGTGTTCTTCCATCATTGTGGTGAATTCACCTCCCTCAGAAACAGTAGCTAAGTGGACGGAAGAATTTTTCTGTTGACCTAGTGGTATCTATGCTGGGGTTCAGATCAGCTTAACTATGTCATACACGGTGCAAACATTTTCACAGCCCTGAGCAATGTAGTTAGGTCAACCTAACTTTGTAGGGTAGACCTGGCCTTAGGCACATAGGTTTGTCCTATCCAATCAGACCACCAGTCTGACATTCAGCAGCACTCAATACCTCAGAGCAAGACAAAAAGACATCGATGTCCGTTGTGAGAGGCAGCATGGTCTGACAGTGAGAGAACTGATCAAGGTTCTAGTCCTACTCCCACCATCAAATTTTACCATGACCTTGGGCAAGTCCCTTCCCTGCTCTGTGGCTTAGTTTTCCCCTCTGCAAAAATGGTACCAATAATACCTACCCACCTTCACACACTGCTTTGAGCCCCTGGGATGGGAGGTGTTGTAGAAGTGCTAAGCAAACATGTCCAGCAATCATTCAGTGCTGCAAGGGGTGAGTCGGGGGAAGCTTCTAAATGCTCCCCAACTCTGAACTTTGGTGAATCAGATAAAGAGAGAGAGACCAAGACCCAAACTACTCCTGGTTTTGCAAACCCAAAGTTTGACTGGTGAGGTTTTGCCCTTCTCCTCTAATCTCTTTCCACTCTTCTCCACAGGCCTCACCATGTCAATTCTCACTGGGAGTTTCCAGGTACATCATTACCTCTATCAGGGGTTCTCAAACATCACTGCACTGTGACCTCCTTCTGACAACAACATTACCACATGACCCGGGAAGGGGAGAGGAGACCAAGCTCCAGTGAGGGGGCTGCAGCCTGAACCTCGCCACCTGGCTGGGGCTGGAGTTCCGGCTTCAGCTTCAGCCTGGGTCCCAGCAAGTCTAATGGTCACCCTGGTGACCCCATTAAAATGGAGTTGCGACCCACTTTGAAGTCCTGACCCGCCGCGTGAGAATCGCTGCTAGGTAACTGAAATGTAGCACCACCCCGCTTGGTTCTCCCTTCTCGGGTTGCTAGGGAAAGGTCTAATAATGTCCAGTTCAGCGAGACATCTATTTACATGCTGTAATTGTCTGAAGTGAAGCTATTGAGCATGTTGAGCCATTCATTGCCCTAGCCTCTTAGGAACAATCAAGTCATTAAGGGTACTTGTCCCATCCCTGCTAGGAGGAAAGTGGATACTAATCTAATTATGGGTGAGGCTTCAACTGAGGCCATAGCCACACTTGCAGTCCTCAAAATGTGCAAGGGCTGGTCTATGTACAGGGAAACTGACCAGCATAGCTGTAGCAGAATAATTACTCCACTTCAGCTCTGCCAGTGTAACTCCTCTGTGTAGATGTTGTTTGTTTCAGACCTGAATAAAAGTGATTATTTCAGAATAATTATTTTCTTATAGCTATGCTGATCAATTTCCGCATGCAGACAAAGTCCTTAAGGAGCACTGCCTTTTATTGCTTCTAAGTGTACTGTCATTCAGTTTCTTCAGATGTTTTGTTTTATTCCACACAGGGTAAAGAGAGGCTCCCTTGATCCAGCCCACATCTCCCCAATCCTTTCTAGCTCACAGAAGATTATAGGCCCAGGCAAAAGCAGGTTAACCCCATTGCAGAAAGCTGTTCCAGTGTTGCCAACTCTTATGATTTTGTTATGAATCTCATGATCATTATTGTTTTCCTTAAAGCCCCAGCTCCTGGAGTCAGGTGGATAGGTGAGGATTTCAGCATTCATTCTTTTAAAAAAAGTAAGTTTCTAGCCCTTCTGGCTTTACAGAAAGCTTCAAAATGTGACCCCAGTGCACCCTAAAGGCTCAAAAAGCAGAAGGTTAATAAAAAAAAATACACCAAAAGTCTATTATTTTTACATAATCTCATGGTTTTTGGTGAGCCTGACTCATGATTTTTGAACACTTGGCATTGGTTTTCTTAGACAGGTGGAGCCATAGGGCTTCGGTGTTTAGATGACCCATATAAAAACAAGAGTCCCAACAACACAGATTTTTCGGAGAGGCAATGGAACCTGAATGATGGGAGGGGAAAGAGAAGTGACGGGGACCAAGCCTCTCCATCAGAAAGACACGTTCTTTGGGTCAAGAGCGAGAGGGGCCCAGACAGTGCAGAGGGCTGCCAAGATCTGAAATGTAACCATGTGCCATCTCTGGGAGGGGCAATCCAGGAGGCAAGCATGGAGCTCATCCTCTTACCTGTTTCCTATTGGGTCCCCAGCACCAGGCTGATCAGAGACGAAAGCGCTGGTTCAGCCATGTCTCTCCCTTGCCTGCTGGAGCAGCGGGCTCCAGCCCCTCACTCACCTGATTCAGGTAAAAGTAAGTCTCTGCCTCGTACAGGATAAGCTTCTCTTTCTGCTCCACAGGCAGCCCCGCCAACAGCTCATAAAAAACATGGTAGCTCCTCTCGCCACAGGCCTGAAAGGAGATCGCTCACGCTGTGGGCCAACAGTCTCTCTCCACCACCCCATCACATCAGAGCTAAGGGAAGTCAAAACTTAATCAGACAAATCCCCCGAAGTACGGAACCCATGCAAACCTCTGGGCTCTGCAAAGCCAGGCTGCAGACTGCAAAAGAACAGGCTCACTTTGAAGTTTCCATCCAGTGCTTCCTGTAACCAAGATAGAAACAAACACCCCCCTTCACAGGGCTCCCACTGCTGGTCCTTGCATACCAGAGCAGAGCAGGGGGAGAGAAAAATTAATGGAACTTTTAATAAACGTTAAGAGTGTCGTTCAAGCTGCTGGGGATAGAAGGAGCTCTTATTTATCCATAGTGGGTTCTCCTTTCCCTACTGAAAAACTGAGCCAAATAATGCCTGTTAACTTCAGTAGTCCAGACGTTCAGCTGGTATAAATCAATGTGGTTTCATGGACATCAGGGGAGCTACCCTATCGTACACCAGCTGTATATAGTTGTCAACTCTCCAGGATTGACCTGGAGTCTCCAGGAATTAAAGATTACTCTTTCATTAAAGAGTATGTCATGTGATTAAATCCACAGGAATACCTCCAACCAAAACTGGCAACCCTAGCTGTGAACCTGGCCCAAAGGGGTTAGACTGGTGTTAAGACAGGGCACATTTTGTCCTTGTATCTTCATCCAAGGGAAAATATACCCAAGTGGAGAATTTATTACTAATCATGCATTTCTTGTGGGAGAGAAAACACAGGGAAAAAAGCTTTCCAAAGAATGATAGAAGCACTTTTACCAGCTTCTAGACATCTTTCTGCAGCTACTCTTGTTCCCAGATCTGTCTCCAAAGCAGTTTAACTCAACACACATGAATGCAAGAACATTACTTGCAACAATGTTATGCTGCCCAGTAGGAACACAACAGTTTACATGGACTTTAGCTTAGCCCATGTGCATATGGGATGGCTGCCACCTTGGCCAATACATCTGAGATTGAACTGGGGACTTGAAGATCTAAAAACATGAGCTGCTACAGCTTGAGCTAGGGAGCCATGACTCTGCAGTTGGATGCAGTAACAACTCTCATCCTCTGGAGAATGACACAGAGTGGGACTTGTAAGACCCCCCCCCCCCCATACATTACTAAGTATAGCAAACCCTTTCACTTAATACTAGGGCTGTTGATTAATCACCGTTAACTCACACGATTAACTCAAAAAAATTAATCATGATTAAAAAAAGTAATTGAGATTAATAGCAGTTAAACAATAGAATACCAATTGAAATTTATTACTTATTTGGATGTTTTTCTACATTTTCATATATATTGTATTCTGTGTTGTAGTTGAAATCGAAGTGTATGTTATTTTTTATTATAAATATTTGCACTGTAAAAATGATAAAACAAAAGAAATTGTATTTTTAATTCACCTTATACAAGTACTATAGTGAAATCTCTTTGTCATGAAAGTACAACTTACAAATGTAGTTTTTTTGTTCCATAACTACACTCAAAAACAAAACAATGTAAAATGTCAGAGCTACAAGTCCACTCAGTCCTACTTCTTGTTCAGCCAATCGCTAAGTCATGCAAGTTTGTTTACATTTACAGGGTATAATGGTGCCCTCTTCTTATTTACAATGTCACCAGAAAGTGAGAACAGGCATTTGCATGGCATTTTTGTTGCCGAAATTGCAAGGTATTTACATGGCAGATATGCTAAACATTTATATGTCTCTTCATGCTTTGGCCACTATTCCAGAGGACATGCTTCCATGCTGTTGATGCTCATTAAAAAAAATAATGCATTAATTAAATTTGTGACTGAACTCCTTGGGGAGAATTGTACGTCTCCTACGCTGTGTTTTACTTGCATTCTGCCATATATTTAATGTTATAGCAGTCTCTGATGATGACCCAGCACATCTTGTTCATTTTAAGAACACTTTCACTGCAGATTTGACAAAACACAAAAAAGGTACCAATGTGAGATTTCGAAAGATAGCTACAGCACTTGACCCAAGTTTTCAGAATCTGAAGTGCCTTCCAAAATCTGAGAGGGATGAAGTGTGCAGCATGCTTTCAGAAGTCTTAAAACAGCAATGCTCCGATGTGGAAACTACAGAACCTGAACGACCACCACCAAAAAAAAAAATCAATTTTCTGCTGGTGGCATCTGACTCAGATAAAGAAAATGAACATGCGTTGGTCCACACTGCTTTAGACTGTTATCAAGCAGAATCCATCATCATTATGAATGCATGTCCCCTGGAATGGTGGTTGAAGCATGAAGGAACATATGAATCTTCAGCGCATCTGGCAGGTAAATATCTTGCAACACCGGCTACAACAGTGCCATGAGAATGCCTGTCCTCGCTTTCAGGTGACATTGTAAACAAGAAATGTGCAGCATTACGTTCTGCAAATTGTGACAAAGCTCTGTCCTTGTCTCAGTGGATCCCGCGCTTCCTGGTGGATTTTGTTAGCCTCGGCGGGTCACTGTGTCCCTTGACATGGCCCTTCTTTCTCTAGAGGCAAGGGTCACAACCTACTGAGCCAATTGCATCATAAGCCAGCAAGGGAGGTGAAGAGAACCTTCCCTCACACAGTCTCTGTTGTCTCCCAGTCTCAGTGATTAATGGAGGAGAGGAGCGGGGAGTGTGGGCCCACCCTCTACTCTGGGCTCCAGCCCAGGGACTCTAATAATAGCAGCTATGGTAGGTGACTTTTTGAAAATAGGATGTGTACAATTCCCTGGGCCACTTCCCCACAGAAGCCCCCACTTCCTCAATATCTACTTCACTGTTAGCTCAGGGCCTCCTTCCTTGCATCTGATATGATTTGTACTGCTCAGCTCCTCCAACAGCACAGCTTACTCCTACAGCTCCTGATACCCATCCCCAACTGACTAACTGGGAGGTTTTTAACTAGTTTCAGCCAGCTCCTAATTGGCTTCAGGTGTCCCAATCAACCTAGCTATCTTTCCTGCCTTCTGGAAAGATCTTAATTGGTCCCAGGTGTCTCAACTGATATGGAGCAGCAGCCATTTACTTATCCTGGTAACAGGGATTTGTTTAGCCTGGGGCTAATATATCTGTCTCCAAACTACTTTTTTATAGTCATTGGGCCTTGCCCCATCACAAAATGTAAACAAACTTGTTTGTCTGAGCCATTGACTGAACAAGAAATAGGACTGAGTGGACTTGTAGGCACTAAAGTTTTACATTTTTTAATTTCTGAATGCAGGTTTTTTTTGTACATAATTCTACATTTGTAAGTTCAACTATCATGATAAAGAGATTGCACTACAGTACTTGTATTAGGTGAATTGAAAAATACTGTTTCTTTTGTTTTTCTACTGTGCAAAATACTTGTAATAAAAAATAAAGGGAGCACTGTACACTTTGTATTCTGTGCTGTAACTTGGGGTGGACAAACTACGGCCCTCAGGCCAGATCCAGCCCGCGAGCCTGTCCAGTCCAGCCCCCGGTCGGGGAGGCTGCCTCTGGCACCGCTGCCGGGCCGGGGCCGCATGCTCCCCCTTCCCCCGGAGCCGCGCGGCCCTGGCACCACTGCCGAGCCAGGGCCACATACTCCCCCTTCCCCTGGAGCCGCGCCGCAGGGGCAGCGCTCCAGGGGCTGGGACAGCGCTCTCGCCCCCCTCCCCCGGAGCCGCGCACGCAGGCAGCGCTCCAGGCCGGGGCAGCGTGCTCGCCCTTGTCCCCCAGAGCCCTCATGGGCAGTGCTCTGGGGGTCGGGACAGCACACTCACCCCTCTCCTCCAGAGCCCTTGCAGGCAGCGCTTTGGGGGTCGGGGCAGTACATTCTCCCCTCTGTCCCAGAGCCCTCGAGGGCAGTGCTATGGGGGTCAGGGCTGCGCACTCTCCCCCGTCCCCCAGAGCCCCGCCATGTGGAGAGCGCTCTGGGGGGTGGGGCTGTACGCTCCCCCCTTCCCCAGAGCTGCACCAAGCAGCAACAGTAAGGGAGGGGTGTTCCAGGGTGGTGGTCGGGGGTGGGGACTCTGGAGGGGGCAGTAAGGGAGCAGGGTGGGTTGGATAAGGGGTGGGGTGGTGATTAGAGAGTGGGAGGGTGGATAGGGGTCGGGGCACTCAGGGGACAGGGGAATTGGGTAAGAGGTGGGGTCCTGGGGATGGTTAGGGGTCTCCAGAAGGGGCATTCAGGGGACAAGGTCGGGGGGATTGGATGGTTTGGGGATTCTGAGGGGGCAGTCAGGGGGCGGGAAGTGGGAGGGTGCCGGATTAGGAGCGGGGCCTTCCCTACCCGACCCTCCATATAATTTTGCAAATCGCACGTGGCCCTTGGGCCAAAAAGTTTGCCCACCCCTGCTGTAACTGAAATCAATACATTTGAAAATATAGAAAACATCCAAAAATATTTTTTAAAATGGTATTCTCTTATTGTTTAACAGTGCAATTAATCACAATTAATTTTTTAATTGCTTGATAGCCCTTGTTAATACATTAATATGGCACTATAGAAATAAACAAGAGTTATGGGATTAATGCATTGTGCAGAGCCCATATCAGACAGACAGAGAGCAGTGAGATAATTTCTTTACTACAGTTCAAGAAATTGTTTGGCAATGGTATCGGCGGGTTTAATCAAGTCAGTCATTTAAAATCACTTAATTAGATTTGGGTTTACTGAAAACATGCTGACAGCGCTGTAATGGCTGGACATTTAAAAAACACACTACAGCTGAGTAAAGTGTTTGTGAGGCCTGTGATCTACCTTACCATATGAAAAAACAGACAGGGGGCTTGGATGGAGCAGTAGAATGAGGGCAAGGCCATCTGGGCTAGTCCATCATCTCTGGGCACCTATGCTCCCAAGACAATCAGCTCAATAGTGTCTGAACCCAGGTCCTGATGGATATTTGTCCCTTTCCCAAAAGCACCACACAGTTCATCACAACTGGCAGCATCTGCTCAGGGGAGGCCCAGGACTGGCCCAGCAGAGAATGCTGCAGGGCAGTGGAGTGGTGCCTGGAGGGTTCCACCATAGGAGGGATGGCAGACACCTTGATAAAGCTCAGCCTGTGCCCACACTAGATTCAGCCCATATAGTTGACCCATGAGACTAACCCTAACCCGAAACTTTGCTACCTTCCACTAGGACTGAGGACCTGCCTCTTGTCATCTAACTAGAGAAGGTGCAGGCATTCCTTGCACTTGGTAATTAACATAGACCCTAACACACAAACACAGCCAAGACATGCAGAGATTCTGACCTGCCTGGGGAAGTGGGGGTGGTTGAGTCTTACCTGAAACACAACACGAGACTTTTCCAGAAGATATTGGGAGATGGACGTACCCACCACGACCCCACTGGGTGTGCGAGAGAGAGGGAGAGAAGGGGGGAGGGGTTCTGTGAGAGAGGACTGAGGGTTTGCTTGAGACCCAGCTATACTCTGTACAGGGGGCCAGGCAGAGGATTACCTAGAGATACAAATCCAAGATGCAAAATTTGGATCTGAATTTCAAAGCCCATTAACACCAAAGTTTAGAGGTCTTCAGAGCTGGGCCCATTATAGAAAAAGGAGCCAGCTCTAGAATATGCATCTGGATCCAGGTGTAGACTGAAGAACCTCCCCAAATTCAGGAGCACTTCAATCTCCCTTCTCTACACCCAGCAATCCAAAAAGATTCCCACTGAGAAATCCCCAAAATGGTCCGAGGTATAACCTGTGCACGTTCCCTAACCATTCACCACACATCTGTGCTCATTGTTTCTTTATACTCCCTCGTTTGTCTGCATCCACCCATTGTCTCTTGTCTTATACATAAATTGTAAGCTCTTTGGGGCAGAAACCAGCTTTTTGTCCTGTGTTCGTACAGCTCCTAGCAGAGTGGGATCCAGATCCCTAGCACAGTGGGATCCTGATCCTCCTGATCCATGCCGTCCTTATCCCCTGATCGTCCCTTCTGGAGACCCCCCAACTGCTGCCCCACGAGACCACCCCCTATCTAAGTCTCCCATGCTCCTTGTCCCCTGACTGCCCCCTCCTGAGACCCTCCCATGCCTAGCCACCATCCCGGGACCCCATCCCCTATATAAGCCCCTCCCCCCCATTCCTTTCTTGCCATGCTTTGCCTGGGGCTCCGGCTTGGGAGAGCAGGGCCAGCGCTCCGCCGCGCTCTGCCCCGCGCTCTGGCCCGGGAGAGCGGGGCCGATGCCCTGGTCGGCGCTCAGCCCAGCTGGAGCTTGCGGGCCGGATGAAAATGGCACATGGGCCGCAGTTTGCCCATCCCTGATTTAGACTGTAAGTTCTTTGGGACAGGGACTTTCCCTGGATGTATGTATAGCATCTAGCACAATGAAGCCCTGATTTCAGTGCTATTGTAATAAGGAGAACACAACAGATAGGGGCTTGGCGGTTTCAATCAGGGAAATCTCACGGGCTTCATGTGAACTTTTGTAGACAAAACTCAAAAGCAAACCCCGGGGTGCAAACTGACCCCTCACTCCTCATAGAAAGTGGAGGGGGGAGGGAGCGCTGTTGTTGCATAACTCCCCTGCACAACTCACTTGCCAGCAGACTAGCACTGGATCTGTTCCTGTGCATACCCGGCTCATTCTCCTCCCGCTCCAGCATGCCTCGCTGCACAGCTGGCTAAGGGCAGTGCCCTCTGACTCACTGTCTCAGGTGGACATGCAGAAACTTCCCAAAGCGGCTTGAGTTGTTGTTGAGGATGGTTTTAGCATTCCCAAAGCTCTCCAGAATGGGCAGCACATCACAGGGCTGCAGAGGGCGAAGGATACAAGACCTTATATCAAACAAACAGGTAACACCATGGCATTGCCCAGAGACCAGGGCCACATAGTGGCAGGTACCCTACAAACATAGAACAAAGGGATGGTCCTTGTCCCAAAGGGTGTTGGACTGAAAGACGACCAGAGACACAAGGTGTATCCAACAGCCAGCCAGGGGATACAGCTTAAGGGAGCAGTAACACAATACGGAGCCTGTAGCCCAAAGTCATTAGCTGGACCCAAACCCAGGCTGGCAGTGACTGATAGTTGTTCCCACCTCACGCTGCCCAGTGACCTAAGCATGATGTCACATAGGAACTTAGCAACTGGAAAGCAACTTAACAGGTAGGTGCCCGCTTTATAAAAACCGTCTCTGCCATAACTGGGCCCTTTTCTGGCAATCTCGGTAGAGAGACAGTTCAGAAGGCTGACCAGGCCACTGAAAAACCATCTTGCCCGTACAGATGGGCCCTCCAAGCCAGAGGAGATGTGCACGATGGGGAAGCTGGTGCCGCTTCTACCACTGCCTGTTCTGTGAACAATTGGCGTAGGGTTCGAAAGCTGTGCACCTAGGGTGACCAGATGTCCTGATTTTATAGGGACAGTCCTGAGTCTGTTTGGGGCTTTGTCTTATATAGGCACATATTAACCCCCACCTCCGTCCCAATTTTTCACACTTGCTGTCTGGTCACCCTATGTGCACCAAGCACCCAAGAGCAGTTAATTCACTCAGAGCCCTTATACATTCAAGGAGGTTTTCAAAGGTGCCTAAGCCCCACTGACATCACTGGGAGTCCAGCATCTTTCAAACTACATTCCTGTGGGTCTGCACCCATGTGACCTGAATTCCAAATTGAGATTCAGGTCACGTGATCAATGTAACTATCGATGGCTATTACCCATGGGGATGGAACTGGGCGAGGCGGGGGCAGGAAGAGGAGGGGCAGGAGTGGGAAGGGGTGGAGGAGGACGGGGCCTGGGGCTGAGTGGGGGTTGAGTGCCTGCTGGGAAAGGAAAAAGCCAGTGCCTGTATCACAGAAGATAGAAACATTAGCTTCCCCTTACCTGTCTGATCCCAGGGCTGTCTTGTCGCTGGTACAAGGTGCTCAGGTACTGTATGATTGCTTTGGCAGCTTCCGTTTTACCTGATCCACTGTGCCCACTGCGGGGAGAAAGGGCTAAGGGTCAGAGATGGCTATAAGGATTGGACTAGCTGTGCCTAGAGTAATTAGGCAAAATCTTCAGCTGGTGTGAGTCAGCATAGCTCTGCCAAAAACAATGATTTACAGAAACTCAGGATCTCGCCCATATTGTTTAAAAGTCTGGCGGCAAGTTAGAAAAATGGGCCCAAGCAAAAACCCCAGATCCAGAGCCAACCCACTTCCCATTTCCCCTCAGACTGTGGGGAAATCAGCTCAGGCCTATGATGAGCAGCTAAGTTCAAACTATACGAGCAGGTTGTGGAAGGGGGAGTCCTAGCTTTCCCAGCTCTCCATCCACACTGCTTCCCTGCGCCAGGCAGAGTGACACCACACAAACCAAGAAAACACAAGATAAACGGCTGACATCGCAAAAGCAAAACTGTCATTGGCTGACGGTCTGACTGTACTCTGAGGTCTGGGCACTATCATCAAGCAACTTTTTAAGGCTGCTGGCTTTCATATTAACCTTTCCACAGATGTTGTACACACCAGAGCCAGTCAGCACAATTTTATGTCATCTTATTTCATCTGCTGAGACAGGATTTCTTCCCGCAGCAATGTATTTGCCATGGCAACCAATCAGCATAATCAACATGGCAACATCATTCCAGGAAACGTGAGCGGTGGAAGAGCCTTAAAAGTGGGGGAGTCACAGGAGCCCAAACCATGAATCCGCCTCCTCCATGCCATGCCACATCCCCAAGGCAACACACCTACACTGCCCTTTCCCCCTGAGGCCCAACCCCCCACTTGCTCCTCTCCCCTCATCGCATGCCCTTACGGTCGATAAAAAGTTGGGAGGCCATGGCTCCCTGGCCCTCCTGTTCTGGCGCCTCTGCCAGGAAGTGCTGCATGGCCCCCTGGCCCTCCTGTTCTGGCGCCCCTGCTGGGAAATGCTGTGTGACCCCCTTGCCCTCCTGTTCTGGTGCCCCTGATGGGAAGTGCTGCATGCCAGGGGAATTGTTTCAAAAGTGACACTGACAAATGTCATCTTGCATAGCCAGTTGTGAGTGGGCAGGTTTTCCACATGCTCAGAGGCACCTGGAGAGGCCCCAAGAGGGCTAGGCTGTTTGTTAGGAACATAGGAAATGCCAGACTGGACCAGATTCAAGGTCCATCTGCCCGGCAGTTGCCAGCACGAGATTCTTCAGAGGAACATGTGAGAACCCACAGTGTGCAGATGTGGGATAGTCTTCTTCTCAAAGTAGGTCTCACTCTGGTCTCCTAGCTAGAGATTGGCTTAATCCCTGAAGCATGAGGTTTAACATTCTGTCCAGTGTTATCATTAACTATAAACACCCCAGAGATTCTCAGTATCCATATTAGTGTCCAAACCCTTTTGACTCTTGCCAAGTTCTTAGCCTCAATTACTTCCTGAGGCAATAAAAAAATTCCATATTTTAAATTACACGTGGTGTAAAAAAGTATTTCATTGGACTGGTTTTGAACTTTCCGTCATCTCATTATTCACTCTTCCAGATGTTTGCTGTTCTGTTTTTATAGATTCAATCATTTTGCCAGGCACAGATCTAAGGCTTACTGGTCTATAATTCCCTGGATCACCCAGAGAGTCTTGTTGAAATATGAATATAATGTGTGCTACTTTTCAATCCTCTGGAACAGTTGTTTCAATGGGTCTGAAACTTGGAGGGAGAGGAGGAATCTCAGCCCACGCAATGTCCTCATTTCCTACCTGATGACGATGCACTGCTCTTGCTCTGAAGTCTGGGACCGAGTGTAGGCCATTTCTGCAATGGCAAAGATGTGTCTAGATGAACAGAAAAAAAAAATGTCCATTTGTTACTGTGGCCCTGATTTCCTGCCTGCACAAATACAGCCCCAGGGATTAGTTTGTGGATATGTGCACTGGAGGTGGGCCTGGAACAGAATCCTAGACCCGAAAGCCGTGGCCAGAGCCAGTGCTAGCCCAGTGAGGGCCCTAAACAGGAATATTTTTGTCCCCTCCTGTTCCCCCCTCCATACTAAAACAGGCAAATTCTGATAATACAAAGGGAATAGGGGGCCCATTGAGTTGCTCGGGGCCCTAAGCAATTGCTTAGTCTGTTTATGCCTAGCACCAGCTCTAGCCATGGCAGCATATGTATAGTTGGGCACGGGAGGGCAACTCTCTCACTGCTGTAGCTCCACTAGTAATTTCCACTTTGGGAGCCCTAGTGTGACTAAGACTCCTGTAGCCAACAGCTTTTTAAATGCCATGTGTCATCTAGACTCGATCTGAGCAAATTAAACAAACCAGTGGCCACAGGAACCTCATCCAGACTAGGGCTCCCAATGTTGCTAGAGCTGCGCTGGTGTTAACAATGGTGGGAAGCTCTACTGCCAAAATCCCGAGGGATGGCCACACTCTCTATGGCCATCAGCAGGGACTGAACCTGGGACTTCCAGCTAAAGCTGAAGGAAACATTAGAAAAAGGAAGCTGTTACAGTGGCTATACAAAAGCATCTGTACAAAAGGCCTGATGCAAAACCTACTGAAATCTAGGGGAGCCTTTCCCATTTACTGCAACGGGTTTCGGACACATTCATAAGTCAGCATTTACCTGAGGATCCATGAACCGTGGTGGGTCAGAGCTGGATGCGGAATCAAACATCACAGCTGGGTTTTAGGACTAGCATGGGCTCAACACCCTCCAGCCTGGTTGGAAGTGATGTTCTCAACACTGGCAGTGCTTGGCTACATAAGTGCTGAGTATCATTATAGTTCTACTCAGGGAGGGACAGTTGTCAGGCTAGGGGAGATTTCAATAAACTACAGTACTTATTTCGGTCTCTGGCATCTTAATCCCTCAGAGTGTTACTGCCAGGGGAAGAGGGAGGTTCGATTAGGGTTACAGACTCTGAAGTGAGATCCTTTTCAGTCTTGCTCTCATTAGAAGAGAAGCCCAAAAGCACAGCTCAGGTCTCAGTCCAAGCTTTTCTGAAGTTCAGTAGGGTTTCAATCAGGCCCACTTTTGCTCCTCAGGTGGAAATTGTTAGCAAGTAAAACACGACATGTGGCCCCTACGGCAACAATATCAGAGTGCCATACAAGTACCCCTGTGCTGGATATACCATACACTTCATATTGCACCAGTCCTACTCCAGAGATGACCTTTGGCCAAGTGAAATGGTCCTGGAAGCCCAGGGGCAACACAGGACTCTGTGGGTTGAGAATAATGAACAGACTTGTTGTGAAGAAACAAGCATACATACGGGGCATTTTTGGAGAGCGTCCCCTGCTGGTACTGTCTCACCACCTCTTCCAAAGAGAGACTGAGGGGCTTGAAAGGATTCACAGAGACCAAGATTTGCCCAATGTAGGTCTAGAAGGGGGGAAATAGAGTTTGGTTTTATTATATCCACTGGTTATAAATTAGAGGTTTCAGGATGGAATCTGGAATTAACTGAAAAGGCCTCAAGTATATATTGCATAACCAAAACAAAAATTAAATCAGCTTTAAAGCAACATTAAAGGATCTGATTTAAACTTCTGGAAGCCAAAGTCATTCTGGACAGAGCTGAGCTTGACTGTTCTGATTTGCAAAAGGGCCTAGTTAATTTGGGGGGCATGTTCTTTGTATCCACACACTTCCTAGGAGCTCCATTTGGACTTTCAGGAGGAAAGTGAAACTTGGCCAAAGCCAACACATTCTGCATTATTTGAGGCCAAAACCATAAATCTCATTTGGCACTCATGGGTTGGATGTTCCCTCCTAACTTAGCCGCACCTGACACTGGAGCCAGGTGTTCCAAGAACACTTAAAAACAAGGGAAACACTAGGCTTTCCAGGCTGCATCACGAACATTTCATATTGCCCCAGTTCTGGGTTCAAGGCAATGGTCATCCTCTCTTACCTCATTATGCCTGGCCATTCAAAGGGTCTTAGAGCACTGGGTAAATGCCTGCACCAAGTAGGTTACAATACCAAAGCACAGTGGGGTGAGATTGCAGAGTTCAGGAGTGATTACTCTGCAAAAACCATTGGGTTCCACACTTCTTCTCTGCCCACTTATTGACTTCATTTATCAGTGAGATGGTTTCTCTAGCTTCAGCCTTCCAGACAACCCCGCTGGGGGACGAGCACAAACCCAGATGGCTTCTGCCTCAGCAGCAGCTATAAAGATTCTGCCATCAGAGCCCTCAGTTGTGCTGCTAATGGGCAAAGCAGCTCAGACTCCAGGTCACTCTCCTTCTTGTAGCTGTATTGGCTGTGCTAGGCTAACAAGAGTAAGGTCTTATCTTGGCCAGAGAAGCGAACAGATATGTCTTGTGTGAAAAATGTACAAGGAGAAGATCTGTTGTGCCAGTTTTACGTAGTCACTTATCTAACCACAACCACATTCACTCTGCGCTCGCCTATCTGGATTGCATACAGCAGAAACACACACACCCACACACACACCCCCTCTGGTTTTCTATTGGGTGTGCATAGAGTGATGGCAATTGGTACAGGGATTAACAAGGACCACGCAGCTATGTGGAAACTGCTGTGATACCATCCATCACCTAGGTGCATTTGGTGCCTCAGTTGTGTCCTGCACTGGCTGTGGGGAGAGGGACAGTCTTTTAAACTTTGCTGACCATAGTGGGAGCTACCCGAGGGGTGAGAGACATGTCCCATGCTGGACAGATACAGCAGGTGAAATCCCAGTGATGCCAACATTGCATCACTACTGGGAAAGGTTGAGACCCTGGGGACTGTACTCTGCTAGGGCTGGATGGGGCAAGAGAAACCCCACCCTCAGATTCCTTGTCCCACATGAATAAGAATGAAAAAACCTAGCAGCCATACGTAAATGAAATTGCGATGGAATCTCTTCTTCAGACACAGAAGCACTGAGCTCTCACAGACCTCCCTAGAAACATAAGACACGAGCCGTCAGCCAACTTCATCCAAGGACCTCACTTCTGTATTATACTCATGGATTATCGTCTGAGGGATACTGCAAGATGGGGAACAGGTGCAGCCTCCATCGACTTTATAAGGTAGACCCAGAATATGGCAGGCACAAGGTGGACCAGCCCAAGCTGTTTTGTTACCCAGGGTGGAAAATGTTTTCAGCAACCTCGAATAGATGAGCAAATAAAAAAAATCCACCCCCATTTGGTGCCCCCAGAAGTTGGCGCCCAAGGTGACTGCCCTGATCACCTGTCCCTGCATCAGGGTGATCAGATGTCCCGATTTTATAAGGATAGTCCCGGTTTTGGGGGCTTTTTCTTATATAGGCATTTATTACCCCCACACACACCCTCTGTCCCAATTTTTTACACTTGCTATCTGGTCATCCTACTCTGCACTCAGAATTGCATGTGGGCTTGTGTATAAAAGAGAGCGAGAGAGGGAGCGAGAGAACACTGCCTGGATGGACCGTTTGACCTGTTCATGTCTGCGTAATTGGGCTAGCGGCTAGCCTCTGCTGTTTGCAACCTAGAGAATATCAATTCTGCTACACAGCCATGTGGATTTCGTGAGTTGCTACTGGTTTTAGCAGTGCTAAACCTAGCCACAGCCTGTGTGGGCAACTCCTATGGGCATTCCTGTGTCAGCTAGAGTAACAATCCCAGTGATGCTTCAGCTGGTCAATGGGAGGGTTGCCACTGATTTTGGTGCAAGTAGGATTAGGCCATTTGATAGACACTCTGTGTCTCATCCAATGGATTCTCCTTTTCCACCACATACATCACACAGGAACAGTGCGCTCTTTGTTTTTGGCTGTTTTACCAGATAGTGGCCTAGTAGTTAGAGCCTTTACCATTTGCTCTCAGCCTAGTATTAGAAAAGTCACTTCAGCTCTCTGGGCCTCAGTTTCCCAATCTCTAAAATGGACTGATCCTTGAAAACCCATTTCAGGACAAAAGGCGCTTCTTACAGAGTAAAAGGGGTTCCCTGTCTGCACCTCCAAGGGGTCTGATAGCCATTATGAACCTTTCTTTCTCTGGCATTCCTCCCTGGAGATACAGCAAGCAATGTGTACACTGCCTATGCATAGAGGAGTTTGGGGAGGGACTGCACAATACTGCCGAGATTCCAGTGCAATTCCCCACACTGTCCAATGCAGGCTTACGTTGGGCCTAACTAGGAGAATTCAGCCCTTCCTCTGGTTTAAAGGGCCATCAGTCCCTTGTGGTCATGAGCACCGAAGCAACCCCATTTTTTAGAGTCATAGCTGATGTTCTACTATTCACCTTCTGCTGCTGAGCCAACAGTATCTTTGAGGGGTCATAAATAAGCCCCAGCCACTCCCTGCTATCCACAGAACATCACTGACATACTTACTCCAGTCTGGACAGATCTTCAACCTCCTCAAGCTCCAATGAGTGGTTTTCGTCCAGGTACACCTGAAATGTATGAGAAAAATGGCTATGAATTGTGTGCAGGTTGACAGAACACACGTGCCTATTGCAGAATATACCTGTTTCCCGGTCACATCCATCTCAAAAATATCCTCAGTGATATCTTCTGCCTCCCACCTCTCACTCAGTGTCTTCAGTCTATGGGTCTTGACCAGATCCTGGTCCTTATACATAGCCCATTTGCTGAGGTTCTCAATGGTGAGTCGTGGGAGCAGCATTTCAGAGTTCAGCCATGTTGTTGGATCACACCCCAGAGTTCGCCACTGAGTCCAGTGCACCTGGGCTGGGGCTTCAGACCCAGCATGTTGGATGAGATTTGCAGCCTCTTTGTCCACATCTCCCTCGAAGTAAGAGCCCATCAGATCCTCTGAGCCCTCTCTTTCCTCCTGTGAAAGGAAGCCCTGCTTGTACCGACAGTTTCCAGCTGCCTCTGGGAAGAGGGAGGGTTTAGTGGCTTGGTATGATGACTGCCCTCTTTGCCCCTTTGTGATGAGCTGGGTTTTGGATATATCTTTCCCCTCAGTTATATTTATCCTTTGGGATGAGGAGCTCAAAAGCCTAGTCACTCTATACTGGGTTGCAAGGCATTTTGCCTGACTGGGATCACCAGGCATTAACGGGTCAATTTCGTCATGGTGGGGAAGCCTTTGACTGATCCTCTGACAGGTTTGCTCCTTTGAGAGGTCATGTTTGAACTTGCAGCCCGGCTGCACTGACATCACAGCTTTCTTGCTAGATACATCTATTGACTGTGGCTGTGATTCACTATTCCTGGAAGAAATACCTCTTGTCTTCACCATGTGATGGACCCTGGGGAACACAATGGCGAATTTGGTATCAGTGACACTGTTCTTTTCCTTAGCAAGTCTGTCCAGATGTAGCAATTGCAGAGAGCAGCTAGCTTCATTAAGGGGAGAATCACATGAAGCCAACTGGGCTTCTTCCAGCTCCTCTGCCACTTCACTACAAGGATGATCCCATTCTAGCAATGGCTGAGAAGAGCTTTTGCCACTCAACTCCCCCTTCCCCTGTTCTCCTGCTGGGCCAGGGGAGGCTCTGCCCTGTCTATTGATTAGTCCAGTGGTGCTAACAATCCTGATTGCCATTCTTCTTCTGAATCCAAATGGCTTGCTGCTCCTCTTCCCAAACTTCTTCAGAAGCCAGCCTGAGATACCAACTGCACGCATCACACTCAAGAAACGATCTTTCAGGCTTGCTTTCTTGGTAGGCTTTTGGCTGTGCCAGCCACTTACTTTTCTAAATGCCGAAAGGGTGAAGCCCTTTTGCTTCAGCGCTCGCTCTTTTCCAGCAGGTGCCTCTTCAGCCACTTTCTCCTCCTCCTCCTCTATCTCTTCTCTTATTGCTAGAGTCTGACATGAAGCGTGTTTGACGTTTCCAATTACTTTCTCAATCTTCTCTCTCTTGTCAAGATGCTGCTTATCAACAGATAGGTTTTTAGTACTAGAGGAGGAGCTTGAAACATTGGAAAGACTTAATCTTGGCTCTCCAAGATCCTTAGCTATACTGGAGTCCCTAAGTGCCTTATAGGTTTTTGTGGCACTCTTTTTAGAAGGGACCTTTTGAACTTTCTCCTGGTCAGAGCTAGTTTCTGCTTCCTTCTGGAGAGGACTCTGTTTACTTCTTGACAACAGTTTGGCCTGGACAACTTTATGGTTGTTTTTCAGATTCAGGAGAATTTGGGATTGCAAAGTGAGAGGACTGCACTTCTGTGCAAGCACAACCACCGAAACCACCCTCCTGTTGCTGTCTGAGGAAGAACTATCCTGATGTACGTGTTTTAACTCTTCCCCTTGCTTTATTGTCTCAGGCTTCTGGGATTTCTTTTTTGGCATTTGCTGTGTGGACCACACAGGGCCATCTTTCACCATCCTGCCATTGTCATTCAGATTCCCTTCCCAGCTGTTTCCAGGAGGGCCTTTGCTCAAGCCCATCTTAAGGAGTTTTGCTTTGACAGTGCTAGGCAGCAGTTTCCTTCTTGGTCTCTCTCGCTTGTCGTCATCTATTTCTTCAACACTATCCTCTTCATCCTTCACGCTTTCAGATTTAGCCTGCTCATCTTCGGACATTTCTTCACTGTTGTCTTTATCCAACAGGTTTCCCTGTTCTTCTTCATCGTTCTCGTTTTCTCCCTTCACTGAGCTTTTGACTTCATCCTCTGAAGTCCCTGCCCTATAATCTTCCTCACTGCTATCGCTTAGAGTAGATTTTCGTTGTTTAGAGACTTTATCCTGCTCCTTCATTTTTCTCTCTGCCTCAGACTCTTCCAAAACAGTTTCTTCAGCTTCAGATTCTTGCCTGTTGTCCATCGTCTCCTGTTCTCTTTCACTTTCCCCAGTTGCTTTGTTACTTCCATCATGAGACTCTTGGCAGCCTTTTCCTTTGGATGGAAGCCAATTTTCCTGTGCAGTTTTTTCCTCAATAGAGAGTTCTTCTTCCAAAGAGCTTCTCATGTCTTCACTGATTTGAGTACTGTCATCACCAATCTCTCTCTTTCTTCTTGCTTGGCTACGATTGGCTTCATCTCTAGAGCCAAAAGAAGACCCATCATCTGAGCTTTCCAGTCTCTTTCCTCCTTCACTTGCACTGGAAATAGTCCTGGCTGATTTTCTAACTTGCTTCTTCTTCCGTCCATTACCCCCATACTTCACTGCCTTAGATCTGAGCTCCAGACTGTCCTGGAGCTGGGAATCTAACTTTCTGATGGTAATTGCTTTGGAGATATGCTTCTTATTGTATTTTTTCCCAGCACTGACATGGACATCAGTCTGAGGCAACTCACGTCTTTGAGAGCAGCCCTCAGTACTTCCTACTGTGAAGGACTTTACAGACTCAGTCTCAATGGTCATTTCACTCACACTCAGCTGCTCTCTGCGCATCCTTTTAAAAGTACGTTTCTTGCGGCCTTCAATGGCCTTTACCTCATTGCAAACACTGGCCTTCCTTCCTTGGACTGATCTCAGATCCTGTTGCTCAGAGCCTCTTACTTTTTTCTTGTCCTTGGACGTTAATTGTTCTCCATGTTTTCCATCAGAACCAACTTCTCTTTTGTCCTTGACCTTGGAGGATCTCTCTCCTTTGGCTTGCTTTTTGTGGCCATACTCTTTGCCTCCCTTAATCCTTGCTTCCCTCTGGTTCTTTGACGTGCTCTGTACAGATGTGACTAAAGGAATTGTCTCTTTTTCAGAAGAGGGTTCTTCAGATGTAGCTAGGGCATTGCTCTTTTCTTTCTTCAGTCTCCCACCTTGGACCAGGGAATCCTCAGGAGGGCTCTTTCTCTCACAGCCAGCAGCTCTCTCCTTACCAGCTTTCTTTGCCCCGGCAGCTTTGTCCTGAGTCTTAGATCTGGAGGGTGCCATTATGCCAGTATTCAGAAGTGCATCATCATTTATTGAAGTTCACCTACAAAAAGAAACACACACTGTTTCTACTGTACAACTTTGCACCTGCTGCTGATACAAACAGACAAGTGAAGAGGCTGGATCCTGTATAACCATAATCATGTGACTTCTACAGGATTTACTCACATGTCTAAGAATCACATCTATAATGCTGAGGGGCCTTAGTTGTCACTGTTTAAATCACTCAGTGTATCCTCTGTTTGGTTTTCTCTTTAATCCTCCTCAGATTTGGGGCATAAACTCTTTTTCCTGAATCCCAGCACTTACAGACAACTACAACAATCTTCAGCTTCAAAATCTAGTATGCCTAATTCACAAATAGGCCTGATCATTGTGCATGGCTGATAAAGCTTAGAGGTAGCATCGTGTTATGGATAAAGCAAGAAGGGACATTTTATTTTTATTTTTCCTTCTCCATTAACTCTCTCTGTGCAGAATACATCTTATTATCTACATCAAAGGAATGAGAACTCACCTTGCCAAGGGACCATGAACCAGAACGAGCCACACTGAGAATCCACTTGCTCTTACTGTAGAGAACTACAAGGACTGAAAATGAAATGCTTGCAAAACAGAGATAAAATATATCTGACCCAACCTCGATAAGCCAAATTGATATGAAGTGCCAGATTATCTGCCCAAAATATAAGTATACTTTTTATGTTTTAAAATTTGCTATTATTCTTCCCCCTTTTGTTCCAACATTTCTTTATTAATGGGTAAACAGCAGCTGAGTAAATAATAGTTAAAGGTAACTAATGGCATGGGTAAATAGTAGTAACTCATGCAGCAATTTTCAATTTTATTTTCTGCATTGGAACAGAGATACAATATCTAATGGATTAGGGTCAAGATTTGATTTACTCCAGAACTAGAGATTAGCCTGAGCTGGAACAATTTGGATCCAGAACCAAACTTTCACAGCCAAGATTAAGTCTGTCCTGGCTGGCTCACATGGAGTCTTATTAGAGAGAAGGTATAAAAGATAGAAATAGATAGAAGACGTAAGATGGGGGAGAAAATTGACACACTAGCGAATGGGGAGGAGGAGAATAGTGGATTGCTCAGATCACAGCCATAGAAGAGCTGATGCTGCCTGGTTCCCTCTCATTGTCTGGCCTGGACAGGAGCAGAAAAAATAAGTCCCAATGGTAGCAATATAAATTCTGAAGTCCCAACATACAGCAGTAAAGCCCATGGTGTCCTTTGCCACATGTGGTCAAGTTGCTAAGTATTCCCCAGGAAAGCCTTATCCAAAAGTGGGGGCAGCCTGGGCCCATCAAAAGTGATCTATTAAAACAAGTTTCCAATGGCCTATATGCCCAGTTCCTTTCATCTAGAACATTCAGATTTGTTGCTGTGACAATTCCATAACCTCTCCTGTAGTCTTGAAAACCTCTAACCCATAGTTATTTTCATTCTGACTAACTTGTCGAAAAACAAGAGTTTTACTGCTTTCACTGTACCTGAATAGTTCAAGTGACACAAACCCTCTTCCCCACAATGCAGATGCTATTTTCAGGTGAGGAGGGGACTATAGCTGTGTCTGTGCTAGAAAAGGTTTGCCAGTATAACTGTGGGTAACCAGAATAGCTATACCAGTAAACCCTTCTAGCGTAGATGCATTATAGGGCTTGTCTCCAGGTACCTGGGAGTGGGGGGGGGGCGGGAATCCATGAGCAACGATTGATCCAGCAGGGGTCCATTTAGCAGGTCTTCATTAGACCTGCTAAATCGACTGTCGACCGCTCTCCCATCGATTCCAGTACTCCACTGGAACAAGAAGCATAAGGTAAGTAGACACCGCAATAAGTCGACCTAAGGTATGACAACTCCAACTACATTATTCACATAGCTGGAGTTGCACAACTTAGGTCGACTTAGCCCCATAGTGTAGACCTACCTTAGGGTATGTCTTCACTATCCACCGGATCGGCGGGGAGGGATCGATCTCTCGGAGATCGATTTATCATGTCTATGCCAACTTGTGTATCTTAGGTCGACTCCTCCCGCTCCCCCAGTGTAGCCCTGGCCTTATACTAGTTCCTTCAGCAAAATTAAGGCTATGTCTACAAAATTAAGCCCCTTTCTGATACAGGAATACCAATATATTATGCCAGAAAAGCACTGCTGGTGTGGATGCAGCTATACCAGTGAAACTGTGCTTTGTGACAGCATTGTAAAGCTGTCTCCCATGAGCAAAACAATCTATAGTGGTAAAAGTGCAGCCTCGTTGGTATTGCTGCATCTACACTAGGGCTTTGGCTGGTATAGAAATCGCACAAACCCCCCCAAAAAACAACCCAACACACCTCTCCCCCGTCCCCAGTGACACTTCTATCCCAGCAAGAATTTCTAGCTTAGACCTGAACCAAGTTATGCTGATATGAGGCCTCTTTATTTCAGAATAACTGCATCTGCACTAGTGGTTGTACCATTATAACTATATTGGGGCAGGAGAATCACCCCCCTAACCGGCATAGCTAATACGTCACTTGGGACAATTTAAGAAGCATAAGCACTTTCCTGCCAATATAACTGTGTCTAAACTAGGGCTTCTGCCAGCATAGTTTTGTTGCAAAAACCAACCCCCAGCCCAAAAGTCACAACCCTAATCAACATGGCTTTACGGGTTAAAGTTTTAAGTGTAGACCTGTTGCAAAAACTGCTTATTTCCTTTGGAGTTTAGTCCAATATACCTCAAAGGACAGGCATAACTCAGTAGACTTCTGGAAAAACAAGATTTATTGCAAGCAATAAGGAGTCAGAGAGGTTATCACCCAAACAACTGGCTCCCCTCAATACATGTGTGAGGATATTTTATACCCCTGTGTTGATAAGGGAGGGGGGACTTTCAATCCACTTACACAGGTGGGAACACTTAATGGCTATTACATCCATTGTTGGTATTAATCTATTTCATTTACCTGTCTGGTAAGCAGGAGGTTCAAAACACTTAAGGGTACTCAGACACTATGACACCTGCACAGCTGTGACAGGGTGAATGCAAGTTTAAAATGCATGTTAAACTAGGAGTCAATAGTACATATACAGGGGGTGAGATTATAAGTCTAAGGCTATTTTAAAATCATACTACAACATTCTAAGTTACATTTTCCTAACAATCATTTTCTTAACAGACCTGGCCTGAGAGCTTTCACTCTCCATCTTTGCTTTAATGACAATGGGTCTGATCCTGAATGGGGTACCTCTCCCAGCATCAAGTGCTCAGCACCTTTCAGGATCAGGTGGCCCATATTTCACCATGAAACCAGAAGAAAACCTCATTCCTTTAGAGACCAGAAGCATCTATCCACAAATCCACCTAAGCACTTATCTAGCTGGTAGTCTGGGGAAAGGCCAGCACTTTCATGAATAAGGTTAGCTCTTTATTTTTCCTCAATCACAGACCTGAAATAAAGCGTGTAAACTAACATGTGGATTTGCCCTGACTTCCCCCATCTTTTGGAGAATCTCATCTCTCCCCTTTTCAGTTATGAAGGCCCTTTTACTCTCTAATTCAATCTGCTGTTGCCAAACAGAGGGAAATACCACTCGGACTCCAGTCTCCAGCTCTATTAATTTCCTCCTGCCCATTTGTCTTAAGGAGCCGTTAATGGCCGAGCCCTGCTTTTCATCCTCCAAATGCTAAGCACTCCAAGGTAGCCAGATAAGACCAAAACCATTCAGCTAACTAAGGACATAACTAGGAAGAACCTGGCAGAGAGGAGGAAGGGAAAATTGAGGGTGAGTATCAGGGGAAATGTCTAGTGGTGAGCTCTACCAGGCTGTGGCATTGTCTCCAAAGAGCCCCAGTGCTTGGGATATTTAAAACTAGATTACATAAAGCAGTAAGGCATGATGTGTGCAGAACAATCCAGCAATCAGCAAATGGAGACACTCATATATATTTTTTTCTGTGATTAACTTCTCTTCTCTTCCATGGCCTCCCCACCCTTTGTTCTCAGAGATAGTCTTTAATGGCTCAGTTGGTTTGTGCAGGGGGAAGGGAAACTTTTGCTGATGTGTTTCCTGCAAACTTCTAGACAATAATGAGTCAGATGGAGTCTGGAGTTAACCCCCAGCTTCACTCATGTCCCACAGAGCTGTTTGCTAACAACTTGCATGGATTGTCTGGGGAGCCTCTACATCAGTGGTTCTCAACCTATTAACCATCATGGACCACACTTGCAGCTCTCTGTGTTGTGTGGGCTGCATCTACACAATACATATACTGCCTGTATGGCCCCAAGGATGTGACATGGGCCGCAGGTGCATGCGGATTGGGCCCCAGGTTGAGAACTGGTGCTCTGCATTAGGTGTATTGCTGGGAAATCAGTGACGTGAACAGCTGGAATTCTCACTTGCCCTAAAGTCCCACATAGCAGCACTTGTTTTTGCTGTTTCCACACACAAATGCACCTGACAGTCATGGCTGTACCATTGCATTCAGAGACTCTGAAGCACCGATCCCATAATACCCAATATTTTTGCAGGAAGCAGGGGCTTTGGGGTAATTCCCAAGGCACCTCACTATGGGATAGAGTTAGGAAGACTAGCTGCACTCAGTACAGAGGCAGCACTGTTCCAGTAGTTTCCTTTCTTTGCCAGGAAGAAAACTTCCAGGATGGTGCTGGTTCAGCCACACCAGACCTAAAAGCCTGAATCAGCGGATCAAATTCGGTGATGAATCCTGGGCGATGATGCCACCTTCCTCACATTGTGCATACACTAAGAACAATGCTTGGGATGAGTCAGTGTAACCTGTACTTCTAACACTCCTGGCATGGCCGTCGCAAGGAGCTGTATAGTCTTTGCAAGCTCATGGGGTTCCAACCAGTGCTTTATTGCCTTTTCCGTCTTATTCAACATGGGGAAGAGTTGGCAAAACAAGATGAGTCAGCACTGCGCTCATTATATTTCATCTTTGGGGCTACCAGGAAACCAATGGTGGGGAAGAGGGAAATGGGGACTGTTATTTAATTAGCCAAGGCAACCTGGCTAATGAAAACCATCCACTGCTCCAGAAGCTTCAGTTAATTGCTTGTTGTTCTGCAGACTAAGGATATATCTATACTACAGAAGCCACAGCAGCACAGAAGCTACGCTGCTCATAAGTGACTACAATTTAGTCTCAGGTATTTTTAGTAAAAGTCATGGACAGGTCATGGACAATAAACAAAAAGTCACGACCTGTCCATGACTTTTACTAAAAATACCCCCAGCTAAATCTTAGGTGCTGGTGGTGGCAGGGGGATGCTCCAGCGGACTCTGCTGCTCCTTTGCGGGGAGTGGCCCAGGGCCCAACTGCTGCTCCTGGATGGGTTAGGGGGTGGGTCAGCCTGTGGCGCTGCTGCTGCTCCCAGGCTCCTGCTCTGGGCAGCGCCCGGGACCAGCTGCCTGGGGCTGCCTGAGCAATGCTGATGCAGCTGGCCCCGGGACTGCCCCGGTGGCTGGGGAGGCCCTTGAGTCAGCTGCACCAGCCGCTGCAGCTGCAGAAGTCCCAGAGATCCTGGAAAGTCATGGAATCCGTGACTTCCATTACCTCCATGACAGACTTACAGCCTTACTCATAGTGTAGCACCGCACTGTAGACACCAACTACAGCAACAGAAGGGATCTTTCTATTAGTAAATTTACCCCCTCAAGAGATGGTAGCTGGATTCACTGAAGAATTCTTCCATTGACTTAGTGATGTCTATACCTGGGCATGTGTTGGCTTAACTGCATCTCTCAGGGAGTGTGAATTTTTCACACCCTTGATTGACAAAGCCAGATCGACCTAAGTTTTAGGTGTAAACCGGGCCTGAAATTTGTCTAAGGGTCCTCTGAGGTATTTAAAAATACAGTCCACAATACATTCCAACCCTATGGAGAATCATTCTACCCTGGCAACTAAGGTCTTGTCTATACTAAGAAATTAGGTCAGTATAAGTATGTTGCTTAGGGTTGTGAAAAATCCGCTCCCTTGAGCGATACAGTTAAAGTGACCTAACCCACGGTGTAGACTGTCGCCTCTGTGGGAGATGGATTACCTGAGCTGACAGGAGAACCCCTCCCTGTTGGGGTAGATAGCATCTTCACTAAAGCACTACGCAGCTGCTGCACCACTGCAGCAGTTTTAAATGTAGACAAACCCAAAGCATGGATTGCTGCACAGATTTAAAGGATCTCACCCTAAGAACAGCTGATCAAAGTCTGTCCCTAGGCATTGTTAAGGACAAGAGGGCTACAGAATTGCACTTGAGAATGATCTGCTTCAGAAAAGCTCTGGAAAGCTAGAGTACATGGCTTGATTGTGTGTGCTTTTTGCACTCTATTACTCAGCTCACTGCAAACCAAATCCCCACATTTGGGGAAGTGATTTTCTCCTAGGTCCCAACTCTGACCTTGTGCAAACTGTTGCCCAGCAGAAGGCATCCTTATTAAATGGGGGAAAGAGGATTATACAGAAAACAGAGGGGTAGAAACAATCAACCAGTGTCTTTAGTATTTCCTTTAAACATGATTTTTCAGGTAGTCTATGCATGCCTTTAGCCATAAAAACCAACACTTAGCACATATGTTCCACAATACAGATTCAATGTCCTATCACTAAATCCACTCACATTCCCCCACCCCCTTTCCATTTACCTTGTTTTTCAGGTTCTGGTGTTTATGGCCTAATTCAAATCTTCAACCTGCAAGTGAACGGAGTTTTGACCACGGTGGCAGCAGGATTGGGCCCAAAATCCATAGATGGGAATAGATGTTAGTATTCTGGTCTTAGTGTTTATTGTAAAGTGTGTATCATATCTACGCAAACCGTAAATCATTTCTGTGCAGTAGAGATAATTGGGTTTGTGCATTATTGCTAAGTAGGATAGTGTTTGGAAGGCAAATAAAATCCAGCACATACTACAGATGCCCAAATGCCATGACACTTGTATCTAGATGAAGATTAAGAACACCTCGAAGTTCAGAGGCACTTGGACCCAGGATTTTGATTTGGCTTATTATAAAGACAGGGATTGTTTCCAGAATTTGGATTCTAGTTCTGAGTTTGAACAATCTCATAGTTCAAGACTGTTCAGACACGATTTCAGTTCAGGCACATCTCTAACACATAACTAATAAAAACAAACACATCATTAGGTATATCAAGCTATGCCCTAAGAATCAAAGTTGCTTTCATTAGCCACCTGGACCATCCACTTGACTGTGATACACTTGTGGTAGCTGCCCATCAGTTGCTTACTTCATCTAACTACACAAATATGCTCTGATCAATTACAGGACAACAAAGCAGTTCCAATTTCCTCATCTGCACTGGAAGAAAGGGGAAATGCCCATCTCATCTGGGAAGAACGAACCCAGATGTTATTAAGGAACATGGCAGTAACTTGAAGACAGAGAGAAGAGCAGACACATTGCACTCTTACAATATTTCTGATAAAGGCAAAGTGTTACAAACAAGTTACAAGTCTAATTATTCTTCTACATGCCACTTTGGACCTGTTTCACCCTGACCAGCCTATAGCATCCCATAGGAGACACCGTTCAGCCATTTATCTTAAATTGAAACACTTGAAAGTTATACATTAGTAGTTTATGTTTTCACTTACCTGGAAGAGTTGAGCAGGCTTCTTGTTTATCACTATCTATACAGTCAATTTCCTGACTCACCCATCTTGTTCTTCCTGATCCCAGTTAAGAGCTCAGCAGCAGACAGGCCACATTCAAATATATGGCAAGACTTTAAGTACCCTATTTCTTGCTGGTACCCCAGCTTAGTCCTTGCAAGCCTGCCCAGCTGTGAAGTCTAATACTGAGCCTGGCAGAGCTATGCCTGGGCAATGAGAGATTATGGGCATATGGAGGGAAGCTGGCATCAATAATTCAAGCTTCCTCACAGCACCCTTGAACTTTTCAACCAACAGGGGCACCAGCTGGTTAGCAGGGGCTTGGGAAAGAGGAGATGAGGGACTTTACTTGAGCCAGAGCCAGCATCTGAAAAAGCCAGCAGCTCAGAGTCACAGCAGCTACAAGCTCAGAGGCTCCCAGGCTGAGCAATGTGGATGCCATCCCATGCATTGCTCTAGCTAGTGAAGGAGGTGGAGTGCCCTGGTCTCTGATTTCTGTGCCATTAGAATTCAGTTCCATCTCAGGTAGGGTGACCAGACAAGCAAGTGTGAAAAATGAGGAGAGAGGATGGGGGGGGGGGGTAATAGGAGCTTGTATAAGAAAAAGACCCAAAAAATGGGACTGTCCCTATAAAATCAGGACATGGGGTCACCCTAATCTCAGGACCTAGGTGGACACAGTGTTGGGTGGCCTCTGCCCGATTCTCTTTCCCCACATCCAGCTGTGGCCTGGCTGGAGTCCCTGTGGAGAAGGAGGACAGCTGTGCAGTTGGGTTTCTGATCAGGACAGGAGTGAGGTACAGCAGCAGTGATATACCGGAGAGGCTTGCACCACACCACACATACAGAAGCACCAAATCCTCCCCCATGTGCTTTTCAGTTAAGCCTCGCCTCACTTTCCCTGAATACAGATCTCACAAGAGGAGAATTTCACTGCTGATCAAGGATCCCTCCCAACAGAGGGAGTCTTCAAGTGAGTAAATCCCCTTTCCAATTCCAAACGCTCCTTGTAATGAGCTTTGCCTTCCCAGATTTGCCAGGAATGATTTTGCATTGGGATTGTGCGGCCTACACACATGCTATATGCCATTCTCCTCTGTATGCCAAGTACCAGTCAGATAGGGCGAGCAGACAACAAATGTGAAAAATCGGGACGGGGGTGGGGGTAATAGGAGCCTATATAAGAAAAAAAAAGCCCACAATCAGGACATGTGGTCACCCTACTCAGACTGCATACTAGCTGCGGTGCTCTTTCTGACTAGCATGACCAGAGCAGAGGGCTCCTCTAAGGAGAACACTGGCCTGGCCCTTTAAGGCAAGGTTCCTGGCCCCAGCTCTGTCCAGAAGCCTCCCTCCTGATTAGACAAAATAGCTTAGGTGGGGCCCGACAGGCAAGGGAATAAGTGGCTTTAACCCCAAACCTGATTAGCACTGTTAAGATAAAATGTTGGGTGCTTAACCACAGCTATTTGTGTTTTGGGTGGGGCCTGTTTTCCTATCTCCTGCCAAGAGAAGCCCCTTGCTCGCTACCATATGCTGTGATCTCTGCTGTGTGAGAGCAAAAACTGGATGCGGAGCTGGACAGCTTAAAAAAACTTACTTTTCCTAACTCCTCCTGCCACTGGATGTTACTCTCCTCATTAGCTCACAAAGAAAGGGGCTGTAGAACAACAGGTTAGTTAACTATTTCATTACCTTGTTTCATTCATTTGTTATTTATAACTAATTTCCTCCTCCTCCTCCCCACCCTGGCCCTGTATTGTTTTTTTTAGAAGTACAGGATGATCAGAGTCATCTGGAGCATGGATCTCTCATTAGTTCTGCAAAACAGCCCAGGCTGCTTCTCTGAAGTTTAAAATCCTGATGGAATAACAGCTTCTTTTGGAAATCCAGCTGTTTAGGCTTTTTCTAACAGGGAAGTAGCTCCCATATGCCCTTTGTCAGTAACACTGGAGTCTAATGCCTTCCTTTGGGACTTTCCATGGCAGTCAGACTATGTGATTAGCTTTGGCGTGAGGAGCTGGGCTGTGAATGGGCTTGCTTAGAAGGTTATTCTCTTATCAGAGACTGCTGTATCCTGAGCAATTTAGCCAGTGGATTTGCTGCCCAAGTTTAACCCTTACATGGTGTCCCCCTCCCGTTCCTGACACTCTATTGTTGTCTGTTCATAAATAAAAAGGGTGTGTGTGCAAGTCTGACCAACATCCCCCTGAGAACTGAAGGAGAGCCTACCCCAAACCAAGCAAAGCAATTCCCCCCAGCAGCTAGATAGGCACCGGATCTCTGAGGCAGAAGACCTGGGTTCAGGTCCTAGCTCTGCCACAGATTTACTGTGTGTTCTTGGGCAAGTCATTTCACCTCGCTGTTCCTCCGTTTTCTGACTTCTTCAAGGTTACTAGCCAGGAACCTAGTCACATGGCCCCACTAGAGCAGAACTTTACAGGGGGCTCTGTAACTCACCTTAGCTGCTCAGGGACTCATTCGTAAGGCATTTTAATATTGCTGCTCGGAGCCTTGGCCAGCTGCCTGATCTGCTTTGGAGCCCGCTACTGGGACCTACACTCCTCAGTCAGCACCACTATCCCACACAGAACCTTTGACTCCGAGAGCTGTGAATGACACATAGCTGTCAAGTGCAGGTAATTTAAAAAACATTTTACCCTGGTCTTATTCTCTGGTTTTTCCCCCAGACTGGCAGAAGTGTCACCAAACCCAGCCAGTGGGTTATAAGGGGGAAGAACAAGCCGAAAAAACAGCGAGCCTGATTCTGGCGTATAGCCAGTTGTGCTCAGCGCGGGTCCTGCTGGGGAGGGCAAAGAGAGCTTTATCTGGCTTTTAGAAGTGCCCGAATTTTGAGGCCAGTTTGGCCCATGTGTAAGTTAGAGCAGCCTCAGGGCTATTCTGATTTAGGGCCAGCTGCCTATGGTCCCAATGGGACATTCCAGCAGCCAGGAATGGCCAAAGCATAGAGACACTCCAACCGTAGGCAGCTCTTTTCCAACCAGTGCCTGCATGCGCTGTGTATATGGGAGATGGGAAGTAGATTCCCTTTGCCAGCTGTACGCCAGCCAGGGATTCCTATACCAAGAAAGTCAGATCTTCTGGCTTTACACACTCTACACTGGGGGGATGGCAGGACAAGCCATATCAGAATGGAGACATTGTGGCTCTGTAAAGCCTATGGAGCAATGGGAGACACCTGCAGTGGGTAGAAGGTGGGGAGGAAATAATATTTTAAAAGGAAGCCACATTCTGCAGGAAAATTCCAGATTCCCTACTTTCCTTAGCACATGGCCTCCAGACCATTAGACTCTCTGTGCTCCATGCTGATAAGGCCTCTTTCTTTTTCTCCTCCTCGCTGTCTTTTTAAGGTATCCAAGCTCCTCATCCCCAGAGGAAACCTTAGGAGGTCAGATAAAGTATTCATGACTGCAAGAGGAAACCAAAACAATTAAGCAACACACCTTTGAAAACAGACCCCTTTAATATTTCAGGAGCGCTTTGTTGCCCAATTGTCTGTAGGTCAATGGGGCAGAGGCGAGCCCATTGCAGTGGAACTTTGGAAGCTGGCCCCCCATTGTTCCTGCTCAGAGGGGCAGGCAGCTGGGCTGAAGTATTGCATGAAGTTTTTGGAGGAAGATTGTGTTACATTGAACTGCAGGGCTGTGCTTTGCTTTATTAGGGTCTTAGCTGAAAGTCTCTCAAGTCCCCTCTGGACTACACTAGGGCCCAGATCAGGCTCTCCCACTACTAATCCGCAGAACTCCCTGTCTGATCCTGGAAAGGGAGCAGTCTCTGTTCCCCTTTGATCATAAATGCTCACATTTGGAGAGTTCTCTCCATAATTGGGAACAATGGACTATGGGGCAGATCTAAATCTTGTTAGAGTCAATGGAAATATTCCCATCAACTTTACAATCAACTGCCTCTTGCATGCACAGGCTACTTAACTGCCTGGGATACAGACCTAGTATGTGCCTGAACACCAAGCCTGTTCTCCCATGAGTAGTGGCCCCTCTAATCCACAGGGAGGCAGCAAAGTTCTCTGTGAATAAGAGGATCAAAATGTTCAGTTAAGTTCTGTAAAATCAGTTTGGAATAATTATGCGCAGGGTACCTGAAAATTCCCAGGGAACACTAATGGGCTTGGGGATATAAGGGCAGAAGTCTCTCTTGTCTAATTTTTCAATTCAATGAAAAATACACCATAAGACCTGTTTTATCAAGAAATTGCTGTCTATCTACAGCATGGCCAGGTAGGATAATGCTTGGCATTTAGTATATTGCAGACTTTTCCCCCAGGCCCACAGTGTGCTGTATTAATACTAACTGATCCCACACTACTGTGAGTAAAGTAGTATCCACATTTTCCAGAAGGAGAAACTAAAGCACAGAGCACGACTGAGGGCTTGGCTACACTCGAAATTTCAAAGCGCTATCACGGGAACGCTCCCGCAGAAGTGCTTTGAAGTGGGAGTGTGGTCGTGCGCGAGTGAGCTCTCTCAGTGCTCCTGGTAATCCACCTCCACGAGGAAATTAGCTCAGAGTTTAGCTCGGAGCCTGGCTCCCAGCGCTTGGAGCCTGTCCACACTAGCGCTTTAAAGCACTTACACTTGCTGCGCTCAGAGGGGTGGTTCCCCTCCCCCGAAGCCAGCAAGTTAGAGTGCCATAAAATGTCCACGTAGCCAAGCCCTGACTCAGTGGTAGAGCTGAGAATAGAATGCAGCAGCCCCTGTTCCAAGCACTAGATCATGCTGCTTCCCTTGAAGCCTGCGTATCTGCACATTTTGAGATGCATGGCAGTGAGAGACCTTACCACTGCAGTGAGATAGTCTGTGAGTTCAGGTCCCACTGAAAGTCAATGGGAATTGGGTGCCCAAACTCCTCATTGCTCCTTTGAAAGGCCCAGCCAGGAGTTTTATCCTTCAGTGAAGAGAGCCATCAGTAACTGGTAGAAGTTGCCTCTTCAGATATAGTGCAGCTCTCTTGGAGAGCTTATGGCTGGAGAACTCACAGCTGTGGCATTGGCTACTGACCATTTCAATGTAAACAGCAGCCTCTGCTCTTCAGTCAGGCAGAATTACTCTAGCAGGGCACATGGAGCAGCCATTGGGGGTAGCAATGACATCACAGTGCTTATGACATTGGAGGGGCCACCACCTCTGCTTGATCCAGCTACAGATGCCAAGGCCTGGGCCAAGCGCTGCCTGCTGAAGCATTTGTTCTAGAACCTGCAGTCTCCTGGCAACAGCCCGGCTATTCCTGGGTAGCAATCAGAGAGCAGGGGGAGGAGGTTCCTAAAGGATTGCCCCAAACCCCACCCCCCTCCTTCTCAAAGTGATTAACTGCTCTCTTCTCCCCCTTTCCCTTTCAGAGACCCCACTGCCGCAGGCACAGCCGCCATGCAGGTAGAGAAAGTTGGGTGCTGGAGGAATGGGCTAGACGGGCCCAGGTCCTGCAGAGAGAAGTTCCTACAAGCTTGGAACGAAAAGTTGAAACTCCAGCCTTGCCCCATCTCGCCGCATGTGCCGAACTGCCCGTCCCCCAGCAGCATTCTGACCCAGGGACCATGGCCTGGGGCCGAGCCTGTACCTTTCTCTCTCAGGGGTGCTCTGCTGCATCCCAGCTGCCGCCCAGGTGACAATGCCCTTTACTTCCTGGCAGTGGTGACTGCACTGGACCACTCAGGTTCCACTTCTGTGTCCTTTGTGGCACCTGGGGTCTGCTCCGGGCACACACCCAGAACTCCAGCTGGAATACGGCCTTGTGACAAAGATCCAGGTCCTTTCTACAAGGAGCTGGCAGGCCTGCCCTTGGCCTGGGAAGGAGATTCTGAGGAGGAGCTCCTCCAAATCTGTGCGTCAGACTTGCTGCTGGGCTCCTCTCTGAGGAAGAGGCCGCGGCTGTTACCCCCCAACAGGAAGATGCATGTAGAGGTATGGAAAAGAAAATCCGCTTCCTACCCTCTGGAGGAGGGCGCAAGAAGCCCGGTCCCTCTGGAGTACAGTCACCTGGTAGATGCCATGGCAATGACGGAGCCCGCAGACATTTCTGAGGTGGAATCTTTCTACCGGCAATTTACCCCCTGGCCAAGGAGACGAGGCTCTTGCGGGAGCACTAGGGCTGTTCATGCTCAGACAGAGAGTGCATCGCCTGTCAGGGAAGCCGACGAGCCTGCCCACCAGCAGCATAGTCTCTGGGGAGCAGCAGGCAGTGGCTTCGAGCAGCACCCCAAGAGCAATCGCAAGAGGTCGATGGCCTCCATTTCCACCCTCATCCTGGCTGCCAAGCGGCCTGGAGACGCTGGGTGGAGCGAGCACCTCCCACCCAAGAAACGGTACATCCAGTACTGACTCCAGTGGACAAACGGGGCTCTGGGACCGGCTGGTGTGCTCCTACGACTTCAGTGTAATGAGGAATTTTCTCCTAGCCAAAGCCAAGTGCCCCTCAGAGCCGCATTCCCTGCAGCAGCACCCAACTTAGGGACTCCTGCTAAGCTGCCCTTTACTTCCATTTTAAATAGACAATTGTGTTTTTAAAATAAATCCCATTTTTAGAGGTCACCTGGTGTGTGTTCACTGCAGATGGTGGGTTGAGGAAGGGTTGCTTGGGCATTCCCTCAAGGGAAGGGTGTGTCATTTACTATATTTGCACAGGGCCTAGCCTCTAGGTGTGATTGGATTATTGTTAATGAATAGGGCACCCCCAGCCCTTCTCAAAGAGGGGATGCTTTGAGCAGGATAGAGGTGAAGCCTCTCAGGAGTATTGGCACCTTACTGAAAGGCTGCAAACCAGTTAATGCTTTGTATGCTAAGAGCATGCACAGGGACTATTTTGGAGCCCATGTGACCTTGTGTTCTGATAAGGTCGAAGGTCCCAGGCAATTTAAAAGTTGCTAATAACTCCTGCTGCTCCAAGCAAACTATGCTCTAGGGCTCTTGAAGAAGGGGATGACCTCTGCTGAACTGCTTTGATCTCTCAATTCTTGCAATCTCACACTTAATAAAAGCAAAGGATTCTGATAAGTCCCTCAGTGTCTCCTGCTTCAATATTCAAGTTAAACATGCATAGTAGCATAAACTAACTCCCCTCATACTCAATGGACAGATTCGTATTTGCTTTATTAACAGACCAATCTATTCTCTTCCTATGCATGTGAGATGCCCTGACACGGGATGAATACCTCTCCTTAACCCTTCTTTAAAAGGACTAGTTCACAAAGTTAGGCCATTTGCTCCCATTGCTTCAGTAAGATCCCTCTGAACACAAGCTTGTGTAAATTTAGAGGGGAAGGTGCCAAGGCAGAGCCTACTGCACATTTCATTGTGTTCAGCCCTTTACACCAACAGAAGAATCAAGCCAGAAGACCATTTTGAGGGCAGCAGAATAGGAATACTCATAGTTCCTATGTCTCCAGGGCACATGTGGAGAAGATTAGTCCTTTGCAGACTGTTAGGCTGGCTTCTAAACCAGTCTAGATTTTCTAATCTAATTGTTTCTTATGATTTAGAAGGCCACAGCAAGGGCTCATCCCATGCTCTGGGTACCCAAAATAACCTCATTACAAAGCGTCATCCACCTTGATCTAGTCAACTACTAGAAGCATCCTAGTAGGATTTGCTCCTCCAGGCGTGTAGCCTAGACCAGTTGCTCTTAACCTTTCCAGACTACTGTACCCCAAGTTTCAACTCACTTAACTACTTGCTTACAAAAATCAGACAAAAATACAAAAGTATCATTGCACTATTACTGAAAATTGCTTACTTCCTCAGTGTTATATAATTATAAAATAAATCAATTGGAATAGAAATATTGTACTTACATTTCAGTGTATAGTTATACAACAGTATAAATGAGTCATCGTCTGCATGAAATTTTAGTTTGCATTCATTTCACGCATGCTCTATACGTAGCCAATTGTAAAATTAGGCTAATGTCTAGAAGAGTTAATGTACCCTCTGGAAGACCTCTGCATAGCCCTGGTTGAGAATCAGTGGCCTAGTGAAAACATCAACTCCCCCAGCAGCTCAGGTCAGCAATGCTGCCTGCCTCAACACCAGTAGGACTTTGAAAGCACTTAGTCTAGATCTTCCTCCTGCTCCCAGTCTATCTCTACAGACAGAGCATATCCAGGAAAACAGCACAGCTTGGACCCTTCCTCTCCCTCCACCAGCCCCCCAGCATAACACTCACTGCTGCTAGGGCATCTGTAATCATAAACCAGAAGAGTCCCTTCAAGCAACACAGAATAACCATCCCCACTCAGGCAATGCCTTTTAGACAGCTAGAGTTAAAACTTGCTTCCTAGCAAAGCCAGACTCACTCTCCTGCACCCTAACAGCTCAGCCTGGGAAGTGACAATTTGTATCCAACCAGCTGCTGGGAAAAGGGGCAGCGCAGGGGTGGGGGGTGGGAGTAAAAACAATGGTCACCTGGTTTCCACTAATGCAGTGTCCCAGTGGTTCTCAAACTTTTGTATTGGTGACAGCAAGCCCCTGAGTGCAACCCCCTTTATAAATTAAAACACATTTTTTTTATATTTAATACTATTATAAATGCTGGAGCTGAAGCAGGGTTTTGGGGTGAGACTGACAGCTCATGACCCACCATGTAATAACCTTGCGACTCCCTGATGGATCATGACTCCCAGTTTGAAAACCCCTGCAGTATCCTTTTCATACAGAGATAGCTGGGCACTGCAGGCTCCTCTTCTGATTGGGGGGTGGGCTGGCGATGTCCCCTTTCTTATACACCCACTATCCTGCACCTTGTCTTTTCTTAACCCTGGCATCCTCAGCAGAAGGGGGCTGTCCCTACCTCATTAGTTCCTTTATCAATGGGATTGCAGGACCATCTGGGCTAGAGGCCTTGCCCCATCTTGATGTTTTTAATACAGTGCTGGAAGATAGCGCTCTCTGGTCATTTATACGGGGAATAGGTTTAGTGCAGGCAGTGGCAATGTGCTCCAAGCGAGACCTGAAGGTGCCACGTTGGCTCTGTTTCCTTCTCCTTCTAGCCCATTCCTTCTCTTTGCACCATTCACAAGACTGCATCCCTGGGACTACTGTGAAGACAGATGTCAGGAGCAAGTGGGAGGGGGAAACCAGGAAAAAGTTTCGTGGGGCTGGTCTACTTGGGTGAAGGCTGGTCTACACTAGGAACTTACATCACCATAGCTGTGTCTCAGGGGTGCAGATTTTTCACACTCGTGGGAGAAGCAGCTATACCAATCTAACCGCCACTGTAGACAGTGCTAGGTCAACAGAAGAGAGTTTATGACTGTACTATTGTCTAGTAGGAGCCTGTCTATTGGAATCATCCAATTTCTTGTCTCTTTACTTTGCAATGCTCAATAATACCTTAGTGCTTATTGCAACTGAAGTGCCAGTTCTTCTACATTTACAGGGCACATGCCGGTTGGTGGGTTGATTGAATGATTCATGTTCTGGACCACAAAGTCTCCTAGAACACACCTGGCTAAGTCCTACTCAGAGCTCAGTAAAGCTACAGACTGAAAAGCTCCTTTGGGTTATCTAGTCCACCTGCGTGCCAGTGAAGGACTGGCCCTGTTGTACATTTATTAATACAGTCGAACCTCAGAGTTATGAAAATCAGAGTTACGAACTGACCAGTCAACCACACATCTCATTTGGAGCCAGAAGTACACAATCAGGCACCTGAGACACATCCCCCCGCCCCCCCAAAGCAAACATAGTACAGTCCTGTGTTCTATGTAAACTACTAAAAAAATAAATAGAAAGCAGCTATTTTTCTTTTTCATAGTAAAGTTTTAAAGCTGTATCAAGTCAATGTTCCGTTGTAAACTTCTGAAAGAACAACCATAACGTTTTGTTCAGAGTTACGAACATTTCAGAGTTATGAATAACCTCCCCTCCCAAGGTGTTCGTAATTCTGAGGTTCTACTGTACCTTGTGCAGTTTTGTTTCAAAGAGCCAACGGCGAGGACTGTTCCCGATGGAGTAGTAAAGGAAACACTCTCATCACCCCTCTGCCATGTAGGGTTGCAGGTCAGCTTCCCGTTGGAGGAGAACTCAGTGATATGGAGTCTGGGTATATTTCAGTGCAACTTGTTTTATCTACACTGTACTTACCAGTCCTCCAACAGAGGTGGTCACAATTTGCATTGTCTGGAATCTCAGCCCGAGCGCCAATGGCCAGTGCCCAGGAAGGAACTTCCCCCCATCCCCCAAATAAATTCTAGTTAAAGAGATGAAGGCAGAGAGTGAACCCTTCTGCCTGCAGTAACATCCCATCCCACCCCACAGAAATTACATGGCAGAACTACTACAGCAGTCTTCACAGCTCCCAAGTGAATAAAATAACTTGTCAATCCATGTGCAACAGCGCCACCCACTGGCTTCTACTACCACCGTGCCCCTTACCACGGGAAAACATCTTCCCTCCTTTTCTCCTCAGGGAGGGAGTTAGCCTGCAGGGGCTGCCCAGCCATTCAAGACGGCATGGTGGGTGTGGGCAGGAAGAGGGCCAAGTGCTGCAGGGAGACCGGAAGAGCTCACCTGCCAGCCGTGCCCTCCCTCAGTGCCTCTACCTCTGCGTGGCCAGACGCCACTAGGCCTGGGGGAAGGCGGGAAGCGGGCCTGCGTCGTGGGAGAAAGGCGCGCCCCCCGCCCAATGCCAGAGGCCTGGCGCTGACCGCAGGCAGCGGGAGGAATAAAACAAGTGGTCAGGTATGGAATACCAAGCCGGCGGGGGAACATTCTTCCTAACCGGTATTGTTTGTTGGAGCGTAGCCCCAGGACTCCAAAGTGCCAGGTGCTGCCCAGACACAGGGCAATGGGACGTGCCCTGCCCCGGAGAGCTGACACTCACACCTGGGTACGGCTCGTCCCACCAAAGTCAAAGGTCTGACCTCACCCACCTTGTCTCCAGCAGATGGGTGCAGGAGGAAGCCTTGTCTGCCTCGCCCAGACAGGCACAGGCTGGGGGAAGGGGTAGCACGCCAGCAGAGTGAACGAGAGGGCGGCAGCAAAGGGCACAGGACGTTGGTGTGGTGATATTTTTTCCTCTTGGGGTGGGTTTACTTAGGAGGGGGATGGGTTACACAGGGAAGGGACGGGAATGGGGAGGGGAGGTATGGCGTGAAGCTGAGGTGAAGAGACTGTGGGAAATGGAGGGGAAGCGTTGGAGCAAACAGGCTGGCAGCACAGGTCCCAGAACGTCCTGCAGGTGCGGCTGGAACCCCCCAGGTCTGACTTTGGCGACTCCTGGAGCAGTGGCTGGCTCCTCTCCGTAGTTTTCCCCCGGGACCACCTGGTGAGGGAAGGGAAGGCACCAGCGGAGTCCTCATACCCCCAGGGTGGGGGGCATCTCCCCAGCGCAGTTCTGGCTCCAGAGGGTGCTGGGGGTAAGAGAGCCTGTTGAAACATACCAGTCATCTGTACAGACTGTCACGGTCACTCCGCATGTCATTTTGGAGCACAGGGGGGGACACAAAGCAGCTTGCCGGAGGCACTGAGGAGCTCTAACATTCTCCTTCTTCCATGCGGCTGCCACACCACCAGCACCTGACTCTTCACTGCAGAGGAGGCCAAGCTTGCTACCTTCTGGGAGCAGAGATGCAAATGCCCAGCTGCCATATAAGCAGACGGACTCCTATCCAATGACAGGTAGATACCAAGTCATAACAGAATGCATCAATTTTTGAAAGGTGAGGGTTTTTTTAAAAAACAAAAATCTTAAAATTCAGTCCCTGGCACAGGCTACAACAGGGATAGGTAACCTATTGCACGGGTGCCGAAGGCAGTACGCGAGCTAATTTTCAGTGGCACTCACACTGCATGGGTTCTGGCCACCGGGCTGGGGGGCTCTGCATTTTAATTTAATTTTAAATGAAGCTTCTTAAACATTTTAAAACCTTCTTTACTTTACATAGAACAATAGTTTAGTTATATATTATAGACTTATAGAAAGAGACCTTCTAAAAATGTTAAAATGTATTACTGGCATGCAAAACCTTAAATTAGAATGAATAAATGAAGACGCGGCACACCACTTCTGAAAGGTTGCTGACCCCTGGGCTAGAACAAGCCTGGTGTATTTGGTAATGCTAAAGCCACACACAATGAGATTCTGGGGTAGAGAGAGGATCGTGCAGCAAGTCTACATTAATGGGTTTGGGGCCCATGGCTGTGACAATCACCACACCTAGAGGACAGATGAGAAGGCTAGAGAATATGCTATTGGCCGCTGCAGATATTTCCCACCAAAAATGCTCTCTCTACCTTAATATCATTAATCTCCTGAGTGTTGATCAGTGCACTAGAACCTCCACTGTGGACCAGCCCATTCCCCTCCCCCACTTCCTCATGTGGGGACACTCTGGAACTTTAAAATTGATTAACTATAGGGGTCAAGTAAATGCACCTAAACCCCTGTGTGGACACCGTCATGTAGAATGAGAGTGGCTTTAGTTCACTGTAGCTAATGCAGAGGATCAACTTTTAGTTAATTGATTTTCTTCTGAGTGCCCCAGTGTGAACAGGCCCCAAGGCAGGTTTTTGCACTACGTAAGTGTAGGAATGCTAGCTGAACCAAAAGTCAAAGTATTTTCAAGTCCACCACTGTCCTCTGTCTCCTGAAGCCCCTACAGCACCTGGCCCTCATACCAGGCTATGGAGAAGGCAATGGAGGTGATCAAACAATGCATTATAACATTCAGGGAGGTGAGCAAACCCAACTCATTTGCTACAATATTTCCTTGAAGAGATTAATCCCTGCAAGACTGGAGTAAGGAAAGGAAAGAGTTTAATTGTCTCTTCTTCTCAACACCTTCTCCCAGACTTAATAACCAGCTAGAACCCTGCACCCACCAACTACCCTCCCAAGAGCCATGTCTTCTCAGATGCAGGCACCTTCCCTGATGTAGAAGAGGTTGATTAGCAATTAGGCAGCTGCACCAACTCCCCATCCCCAGGCTCTAATTCCTAAGAGTCACATTAAAGATTAAGTGAGACAAAAGTGATATTTCAGGATGAGCATTCAGATGTTCTGTACGCAGAACAAATTCCTGCACCTAACACCTTTGAGATATTTGGACTTTGAAGATTCCCCTGTTTCTGCTCTGAGGACTGTTTTCTTAGACTGGGAGTTCCTCACGTCAAAATCTGTCTTTCTCCATGTTTGTACAGCATCTAGCACAACAGGTGCCCTAATCCTAGTCAGGACACCTGGGAATAGTCCTGTTACTCCCAAAGCATCACTTTCCCAGTGTCTAAGTCAGATATTTGGGGCTAAATTGCTGTTTGTTTGATCGTTGTGGCAGGAGAGAAAGGGGGAAAATAGACACACCACTATCACAAGAGGTTTCTGGAACAACACATATTTATACACACACAGAGCAAAGCAATTCCACACCCCTTTTCAAAAAGAAGAATCTTTGAGGAGCAGCTAGTTTAATTCTAGATTCCCTGACTTTGCTTCTCTTGCCCACTTCCTCACCATATGACCCCTACAGATTAATTTAATGGGGTGGAATGGGGAGGAAGATAAAACAGCTGACCACTTATACCAGCCCATAAACACCAGACCATGTTATAACCCACTTATTGCTGCTGTGAACTTATAATCAAACTCAGGAAAAACTGAAAACAGCAAGAGACTGCCATTAGTATTCAGCCGATACCTGCCCAAGGCAAGGACACGGACACACGCACACACAAATCATTTTCTTTTAAACCCAGAGAGCTCTACTCATACACTCCTGAGCCTTAAAGCTCAGTTTGTGATTTGACAGTTTATACCTACCATACTTCAGTTAATCAAGAGTTGATGATGGGGATGAATGTGATAGTCACATAGTTTAGTTAACACAACTTTTTCTTAAAGGAATAGCTGGGCATTCTAAGATCCTCTTTTAAAGAAGAGATCTAAGCCATCTGAGGGTTTACAGGCTCCTCCCCAGTCACCATAGTATCTGAAGAGGGTGCTGATGTTCTGAGTAGACACACCCTAGACACCAAGGGCTTGTGACACTCTGTGGATTAAAGCACCAAGTTTTGTCCTCCCAAGTACCAGTGTGGGTTGTAGCCCACTCCACTCTGAACACATCACTGAACCAACACCCGGTATGACTCACCATAAACAGGTGCTCAAGAGAGAGAGACTCAGGGGTGGAATATTGAGGAACTGATGCAAATCAGCTTTGGGGTGCAGGACATCTGGTCACCCTAGCACACACACAGAGTTCGGAGGGGTCAGTAACACAGTAAAAGAGCCAGGGCAGGATCAACGTACATGAGGCGAGTAGTGTGGTTATCGCAGAGCTGGGACAAGTCAAGACTGAAGTGCATTGGCAGACTAGTGTAGGGATGCTGGACTGGAGTGATAGAGGGTGCAGGTCAGCACAGGAGTGAACTCCCTAGGGAGAGATGTGGGGGGCTAGGACTGGAATAATAGGGGACAAGGCTGGTCAGGAGTGAGGTGGGTTGGCGAAGCAGTGTAGGAGAGAGAGGTGTTCACTGAATACTGCCTGTTTTCCAAGTGATGAGCCCCAGCCAGGGAGGTTTGCAGGAGACCTGGCATATGTCGTTCTAACAGCACTGAGAAAATTAACCATCTGAGTGGCACTTGGCAGTTCAGGCCAATGGCACTGTGATGGTGCAGGCATTCGGAGTTCACCTGCCAGGTGCAGGCTGCAGACTGCCACCAGTGTCTGTCTACTTCCATAGCTAAATATAAACTTTCCTCCTAGAAAGAAGGTGGGACATGGAGACTTAAATTCCTATTAGACATGAGACTAATAGCGTATAGATGATTTCTCCCTTATAGTCCTTGTTCTGCCATTGACTTGCTGTGTGTCCTGGGTGCAGATTCATTAAGTTCTCTGTGCTGCAGCTATATCACCTGCAACAAGGAAAGAATAATCCTGATGTACCTCTTTAGGGTGAGGTTTATCAGACAAAAACTATTGGTCCTTATGCAATCTGCAAAGCGATTAGTCTTTGCATGCAAGAAGCAGAGATGTCAGTAGCTAGGAAAGATGTATATTAACTGTGTAGTGCATGACATGAATTGGAATTGTGGTATCACCCTGTACCTCAATCTCCTGTGTCTGTGCCTAGCCAGTGTGGACAAAGAGCAATTACATGCCTAATAAAGTAACCTGGGTGACCAGCTGGCGTCAAACTGAGTTTTTTTGGATCCCAGAGAACTGAATGAAGTGTTCTCCCAGAACTGGATGAGGTGTTCTGAATAAGTAGAGTGGAAAAGTCTCAGAGAGAATCCCAGTAAAAGTGCTTGGGGATCCATGGGTGAAAAGCACCATCAAAGAAGAAACAATATTGTAGACTGGCTTTGTGAGATGCAAAAGCTTCCTACCAATACCCACCAGCCTGGTATGGTAACCTTGGCCTAACTTGTTAGCCATACTGATACTTCTCATTACCCAGGGCTTAATACTGGTCTCATTAAAGCCAATGGGAAACCTGCACCTGACTCCACCAACTCTCGGCTCAGATCCTGTGGGAAATGACATGCTCTACAAGGCTGAATTTAGGAGTGAGACCCAGTCACACAGCTGTGTTCTAGCCCCAACAGAGACAAGCCAGTTATTCTGAAAACCAGACCAATTACTCTGTGAAGTAAAGCCAGTTCCAACAGGGCCAGTCTAGCCCAGCAGCAAATGATGGCTCCCTGGGGACTTTGCCACCAGGCAGATGCCAAGAAAACAATTTTCTAGATTAACTGTAATAAAGGGAAAATGGCAATTGCCAGACTCCCATAAATCCCAATCTTCTCACACATGCCAAACAAGCCTCGGGCTTATGGCTAAGATGGATACAAGCATCTTCCTATTGCTCCTAATACCATGCTGTTCAGTCTCTGACAGAATTATTAGAATATAACTCAGCATAGCTGTGTTCTCTGAGTCAACTGCTGAATGGCTGAAGAAAGCTGAAGAAAGAAAAGCGCCATGAGCTGAAATTTTCCAAGAGACTAAGGCTGCCCAACATGAGGCATGTTGAAGGGCTCCACCGAGCATTCGCCCTCTGAATCTCAGCTCCTTAAAAAAAGATATCTCAAGTTGGGTACCAAAAAAAATCTTTATTCATTCTTGGCCATAGTTTTTCAATTGAGGGCCAAGACTTTTCCACTGGCCTCTACTACAATACACAAACAGTCCTCTGCTACTTCCCCTCTCCCACCATCCCACAGAACAGCAGGGTTTGTAAGGGGTATGACACATCCTTAAAGTATGTGTAGTAACTTGGAATTTTATCCAGAAGTTAGCAACCGTTGCTAATAGCAGATCAGTTCTTGCTGTTGTGATGTGCTACCGTCAAACCACACCATCAAAATACACCAGTATTTTAGGTATTGCACCAGTTAGCTGTGCTCAGAGTGGGGTTAGGTGACACAGTGCTAGCCTCCAGAAGCTGTCTAGAGTACAGCACTGACACAGCTAGCATTGGACCAGTGGTAGCCATGGCAATGCATTTATGAAGAATTTCCCTAGTGCAACGGAGTGTCTGAACACTTGGAAAGCATTAGAATTTTGGAGAGAGCGTGCACTGCAAATAAAGATCGAGTGATTGGAAAAATTAGTATCTGAAGAAACTCTGGGAAAGCATCTGGATTTAAAATGAATTCAGACAAGTCTGAAATGGTTGTTATGTTTGCCAGACTCTGAGAAGTCATATCTCCAGAAAATATTGGGGTATAAATGGGCAACAAATTCTAAAAGATACCTAGAAAGAAGAGCTGGGCACAGAACTGAGAGAGATTTTGGCAGACCCAAAGGTCCAGCTCAGAAGCAAGCTAGTACCAAACCAGAGCAGACAGACAAACTAACATCAAGAGCCAGACAGAGGAACTTCAGAGGCAAGGCTGAATGGGACAGACATGCAGAAGGGGCAGTCTCGTCTGACATTCCAAAGCTGCTTACAGACAACCATACCCAGAGGTGTATCTACCTTTTTTTATAAGCAGCTCGCTCACCCAGAAGTGTACTTTTTTTCACTAGCTGTTTCCCCAGAGAAACAATTCTAGCCTCATTTACTTTGTATAGGAGCAGGTGGGAGAAGCTTCCCCTATACAGAAAGCGAGCAGTAGGAAGACTTTGCAGTGGCCTGGAACACAATGCTATTTATAGCAGAAGCTAGCACTTCACTCCTCCTCCTGCCTCCTCACCGGCTGCTGCTTTTCCTCCACTTCTCCCATATGATGGAAAATGTAAGCCCTAGGAGAATCTTATTCCTGCCTCCCTCACAGAAAAGAGAACCAGGCAGCTTCTTCCGGGAAGTCCCTCCTCTCAAGGGTGCAGATTGGCCCTGCTTGCAAGACCCTCACCCTGTCCTGTTTTTCATAGGAGCCTCCCCTCCATTTTACCTTAGCCATCACCCTGTTACTGGACTAGCTTTGAAGACAGAGTCTAAACATGATCTCAAGTCCTTTGTTTTCAGCTGTGCTTTACTGAGAGGGACCAAGATGGAGCTCTCGGGGCTAATCTGCCACTTTGTAGGCATCCTCCCCAATTCTGTAACAGAAAGAAAAGAGTATCAATACAAGCGGGTCTTACCTGGAAGGGAGAACACAGGCTCCATGCTCAGACTTCTACTCTTCCCATCACCATGGTGTCAGAGCACCTACAAGAGGTGGTCACAGCTATGGCAGATATGACAACATCCTGGGCAAGCCTTAGTTAAGTTAAACCTAACTGAATTACATGTGATATCTTTGGGGTCCCTTGTATTGAACATGCAAATGTTTGTGTCCTATTATGGGACAGTACGGAGCTTGTTGAGGGGAGAGGAGGATTAATGCAATCTCTGGGAGATAATGTGAACTTCAGAAGTCTATGCTGATCAATACAAACAGACACGATTGATCTTTTGGGACAGTGTGCGTGAAGTGGAATTCCTAGGACGCCTGGAGAGGAGGGGATAGCAAACACCAACCTACTGCATACGTCCTCTAACACCCAACAGCCTTGAGTCATTCCATGTCACCGAAAGCCACCAAGTGGATGACAAATTTGGACATCGATCTTTAAAGGTGTTTTATTTTTAAGTTGCCATATGAAAGCAGAAGCCTATGCACAAACACCACCCACAACTATTAGCTGTGCAAACGCCCTTGGTGCTTAACATGTGACAAGCTGCTGATATTACAATCTGTGGGTGGTAGGAGTGGGAAGAGACCACAAGGAGCTCTATACATCATTCACTATTTCTTTAGATGCATTAGGAGGGACGTAGGCTTTTGGTGTGGCTGCCCTTTCTGAAAACAAAGTGCAGCCATAGAAGGCTGGCAGATTGCAGTCACATTCACAGGCCCCCACAGCAGATCTGTCAGCAGCAGAGCCTCCTGCGTGTGAGCACTACACCAAGGGATGCATGTGAGCACATGCAACTGTAAGCTGCTCAGGGCAGAGGCCTTGCCTTGTACGTACAACACCTAGTACAATGAGCGCCTTGTGACAGATCACTCTCCAATAGTGTGGTTACACAGCACAAAAAGTACAAACTCTGGACAGTTGTGCTGCAGAATAGCACTATAGGAGCTAATATGGAAATTCTGCAGATCTAAGGAAAGAAAACAGGTGCCTTGCCCAGGAAAGAGTCCAGAACCAATGCCTGTAGAATAGCCAGCAGCTAACTCCACTGTATCAAATCATGGAGCAGGTCCTCAAGGAATCAATTCTGAAGCACTTAAAGGAGAGGAAAGCAATCAGGAACAGTCAGCATGGATTCACCAAGGGCAAGTCATGCCTGACTAACTTAATTGCCTTCTATAATGTGATAACTGGCTCTGTGGATGAGGGGAAAGCAGTGGATGTGTTATTGCTTGACTTTAGCAAAGCTTTTGCTATGGTCTCCCACAGTATTCTTGCCAACAAGTTAAAGTATGGGCTGGATGAATGGATAGAAAGCTGGCTAGATTGTCGGGCTCAATTGGTAGTGATCAATGGCTCCATGTCCAGTTGGCAGCTGGTATCATGTGGAGTGCCCCAAGGGTCAGTCTTGGGACCGATTTTGTTCAATATCTTCGTTAATGATCTGGAGAATGGCGTGGACTGCACCCTCAGCAAGTTTGCAGATGACACTAAACTGGGAGGAGTGGTAGATATGCAGGAGGGTAGGGATAGGATACAGAGGGACCTAGATAAATTAGAAGATTGGGCCAAAAGAAATCTGATGAGGTTCAACAAGGACAAGCACAGAGTCCTGAACTTAGGACAGAAGAATCCCATGCACTGCTACAAACTGGGACCGAATGGCTAGGCAGCAGTTCTGCAGAAAAGGACCTAGGGTTATAGTGGATGAGAAGCTGGATATGAGTCAACAGTGTCCCCTTGTTGCCAAGAAGGTTAACAGCATTTTAGGTTGTATAAGTAGGGGCTTTGCCAGAAGATTGAGGGACGTTATCATTTCCCTCTATTCAGCATTGGTGAGGCATCATCTGAGTACTATATCCAGTTTTGGGCCCCCACTACAAGGATGTGGAAAAATTGGAAAGAGTCTAGCAGAGGGAAACAAAAATGATTAGGGGGCTGGAGAACATGATTTATGATGAGAGGCTGAGGAAACTGGGATTGTTTAGTCTCCAGAAGAGAAGAATGAGGGGAGGGAATTTGATAGCTCCTTTCAACTACCTGAAAGGGGTTCCAAAGAGGATGGATCTAGATTGTTCTCAGTGGTACTAGATGACTGAACAAGTAGTAACGGTCTCAAGTTGAAGTAGGATAGATTTAGGCTGGATATTAGGAAAAACTTTTTCACTAAGAGTGGTGAAGCACTGGAATGGGTTACGTAGGGAGATGGTGGAATATCCTTCCTTAGAGACTTTTAAGGTCAGGCTTGACAAAGCCCTGGCTGGGATGATTTAGTTGGGGACTGGTCCTGCTTTGAGCAGGGGGTTGGACTAGATGACGTCCTGAGGTCCCTTCCAACCCTGATATTCTATGAATGTCAGGGGAGCATTGTGACACTGAGGTCCCTTGATGTTAACTGGCAAAGGGGTCACTACTCTTTTCAAGCAACTCCCACCTCAGACCTGACAAACTCACCACACCGCTTTCATGGCATTTATCCATAAAGGATAACATGTAGGGTCTCTGCTGAAAGCTTATAACTTATCAATACCCATAATCATTGCAAGATGGATGCATGGCTAATACCTAGGAATTAAGTTAATATTGAGTATTATGCCTTTAAGGTCTTGTCAAAATGAGTCACCAGAGAGAGATGTGTCTGGGTGAGAGCCTATTCCAGTAGGAGGGAGTTGTCACCCCTCCCTGGCTAGCAATTATATAACATATTACTCCACCTTGCACCACTCCAGAAAGGTCAATAAAAAACCATCAGACACAAACATTGAAACCACTTGGAAGTGAAAAAGAAAGATAGAACAGCGAAGGGAGTGCCTGTCTGTGAATAAAGACAAAAGACTGATTCAGCCTATCACAGGGTAGAGAAACACTGCATCCGTTTACTGAAGAGGTACTATGATGAACAGAGGTGCTTCAGGAAAGACCAGCAAGGACTGCAAAAGACTGAACTCTGGGAGATTAGCATCTACTTGATTAGCTCGAAAATGTAACATTAATAAGCGTAGGCTTGTCTTTGTGTTTTATAATTGGTTTGTGTGTAATCATTTGTTTCCATCACTCGTTTCTTTTTGAATCGCTACTTGTTCTAAAACAATTTTGTTGTTTTACTAAAGTACAATTGAACTCTAGTGCTGTATGAGATACAGGAATGATAGGATAAGATAAAACTAGGAGACACGGTTCCTCTGAGAGCAAGATCTGGAATTTCTGAGGGTATCCAGTGATCAGGGGCTGGACACCATAAGGAGCTACTCGGAAGGGACTTGGAGCCAGGGTCCACCTCTTTGCAAACTTCAGGACAAAGGCGGGGCTGGTGTAGCCCAGAGCACAGTGGGTGGCTGATTGGCTGGTGGTATTAGGGAGGTAATACTCAGCTGGCACAGATTTTCTCATGCTGAAGTCAGGTCACAGCTAAGGCCATGTCTACACTTGCACTTATGTCAGCAAAACTGACATAAACTTTACAGGGGTGTAAAGAAAAAAAAAACCACCTAACACAAATTTTGCCACCCTATGCACGCATATGCACAGTGCTAGGTTGGCAGGAGATGCTCTCCTGCAGCCATAGCTACTGCTGTCTGTTGAGCTGGTTTTATGATGGCAATGGGAGAGCTCTCACCCATCAGCATAACACAGCTACATGACAGCTGTACCACAGTAAGCTTGTAAGTAGAGATATGGCCAAAGTGACTCTCAACTCTGGGTATCCCAGAGAAGCAACAGTCCCCCCATTTCCCATCATGGCCTTTGGCTGAGAGAACCAGCTCATAGGTTGGCCTTGTTAGACACTACTACCCTGGGCAGTAGCCAGTTTCTTTATAGCCCCTCAGTGGACAGGCAACAGTTCCGACCAGTCTAAAGAAAACTCCTTCTAGCTTACTGTTCATACCCTAACACCCCCTTATTGCAGAACACTCAAATCCTCGCCTGCTGGAATCAAAGCAAGAGCAGGCCGGAGCCAGAGAGCAGCAGACCCCAGGGTGGTCTGGAATGTAGGCATTCATGCTACTCTCTGCCTTCTTCCTTTACCAGCAGCTCCTCTCTGCAGGGAATAAGCTACAATGACTCCAAGGGCAGCCGTCTTGGGGAACAAAGCAGCTATTGCCCTTGCATTGTAGGAGCAGAGAGACCTAAGAGGCCATTTACCCTACTCTCTGGGCCAGGCCCCTTGCTCAGGCTTCCAGGAGGAAAGGTGGGGGGACGTAAGGGGAAAGGCCCTTGTCTCTCACAGCCCAGCAGGGTTGTTCAGCTTTCCTCCCCAGCTCCTATAATTCATTGTTGGAGCTCTGTGCAAAAAACTGGGGGGAGGGACAGTCCTGGCTACGCCTCTGTTCCTTTTGCTAGCTGGTGCAGGGGTCCCATTAGACTTCTCCCTCTGCTCCCCTCCACACAGCTTGCTGTGTGCAGTGTTATCTGGTGGGGCATGGGGAGATGAGCTGGGATACGATCTCCCTCCCCTAGCCAAACCTTCCCCAAGACAGTTAGCAAGAGACTTCACATTTAGAAGAAATAAATGTCATCAATTCCTCTGCCTAAAGCAGCAGAGGACTTCAATGCAGACACACAGTAACCCATTGCTGGAAGGGCTAAGGAAACACCTGTAATTTCTCAGGCGGCTAGTACCCAAAGGAGGAAGTGAAACAGACCAAACATGAAAGTGACAGTGATTAGGTACAAAACATTGCCAGAAAAAGTCTTCTCCCCCCCGCCCCGCATACCTCCCCCCTGCCCAGTTTTTGTGGCATCTAAAAGGAGTTACAGAGCAGATTAATAAGAAAAAAAAGCTTTTAGACAAATGTGAGCTGAGTTGACGGCATCCTTTTGGGAGCATGCCAAATATCTGAGAGAAGAAGGGAACACTGGAGTTATTTGCCCTTTATCTCTACACTCAGCTATAAGCACACTGTTAGGGAAAGAGGAGGTGGAATCTTGCATCACTGATTTCTATTCATCTCTCTCTTCAGCAATGTTCTTCCCCAATGCACTTATAACAAATGCAATGCAGGCAGATAGACCTTTTTCTCTTGCAGTGGAAGCTGATGGGTTATGAAACCAATTGACAGGGGCTGTAAATATTTTATTACCATGAATATAGCTCAGAAATTTCCCATCTCATGAACATCGGTCCCTGCAAGGCTAATAAATTCATCCTTTGTCCTTGCACCCAGGAAGCCAAATTCAGCTGCTTTGTAGTAGGGAGGGCTGAGGATTTCTCCTACATGGGTAGGGGGGAAAAGAATGAGGTTTGCAGGGCAAAGACTGGCAGTCGATACCACTTTCACTGTAGTAAGCAGTTGGGGTTAAGAGTTCAGAATGAACTGTCTGTATAATATGTCAAACCTCAATCAACAATAACCATCTCAACATTCACTGCATGTCATCCAAAGAGCTTTGCTCCATCTGTCACAGAAAACATGTAAGTTTCCATATGCTGACCTATAAGCCAAGAAGGCACCAGCTCTGTCAATGAAATCCAGGAGCCAGGACTGCATAGAAATGGGCTACATCCAATCAGATCTTATAGTAACTGGTTCTGTGTTAGCTAGTAATTACTGATCACCTTCCCTATCAGATACAACAGCAAGAGCCCCAGACCAGCAGGGCTAAGGATTGCTTACACATAATATATTGTCACTGCAAGCCAGAGACATGGGTGGAAAAGTTACCCTTTTTGCACTGGTGTTCATGTCCATTCACATTAGGTGAATGTGCCCACCCCATACACCAATGCCGGAAGTTTTTCCCTCAGTGGTATCCACAGGGGACCAGCTGTGGTACCCTTTGGAGTGGTACGTGTATGCCATAGTATAAGGGGCGCTGCCGGCTCCCCCAACCCTCAGTTCCTACTTGCCAGAAACTCCGACCGTGGGGAAGGAGGGCACGCTGTGGAATGCACATCATCATCTCCTCTCGAAGAACATCAGTTTCCAAAAAAAGGTAAATCTCTTTTCTACTTCAAGTGCTTGCTCATGTCCAATCACATTAGGGGACTCCCAAGCAGTGCCACTAGAGGCGGTAGGAGTTCATGGAAATAAAGACTAACACAGCTATGCTAAACCCAGAGTTGTTTCTGGCCTGCTGGGGGATGGCACAGTGTGTGTCGTGAATGCGGTTCTGCAAATGTCCTGAATAGGGACGTATGCTAGGAAGGCCGCCAAGGATTCTTGAGCTTTAGTCGAATGGGCCTTCGCAGTAGGCAATGGTTGGACCCAGGCCTGCTCATAACAGGTCCAGACACAGGAGATAATCCAGTTGAGAGGACACTGAAAGACCAGTCATCGTATCCGCCGTTGTGATGAAGAGTTAGGTTGACCTGTGGAAGGGCTTGGTACATTCCAGATAGAATGCCAAGGCGCACCGAACATCCAGGGTGTGCAGCTGCCTCTCCTCAGCAGTTGAGTGCAGTTTGGGACAGAATACTGGGAGAAAAATGTCCTGGTTGATGTGGAAAGAGGATCCCACCTTTGGCAGGAAGGTTGGAGGGGGTTGCAGCTGTACCTTTGTCCTTGCAGAACACCATATATGGTGGCTCAGAGGTCAACTCTGACAGTGACTTTCCACAAAAAGTAGGAAAGGGGAAAAGAGCTCATAGGCTTAAAAGGTGGGCCTGTGAGTCAGAAGAGGACCAGCTTGAGGTCCCATTGTGGGACTGGGTTCCAACCAGTGGGAAGAGCCTTTCAAGACCCTTAAAGAATCTGACAGGCATCTTCTTTAAGGCATCTCGTGCAAGAACATGGATTTTCCCTGGACATGTGAGTGAAAGGCCAAGATGGCCACGAGATGAACCTTGATGGAAGACAGAGCTAGGCCCTGGATTCTTCAGGTGAAGCAGATAGTCTAGATGGACTGCAGGGATGGACTGCAGGGATGAACGCATCGGGGAGATGCTACACTGTAATGCTCAGTGGGAGAACCGCATTTACTTCGCCAAGTATGTTGCTCCAGTGGAATGTTTTCCACTGAGGGCCTACTGTACCTTACCAGAGCAGATCCGTTCATTTGGGTTCAGCCAAGTAGCGTCCAAGCTGTGAGATGGAGGAAGGCAAGATTTGGGTACAGGAGACTGAGGTCTGAGTGACCGGCTAGTAACCAGAGGGCAGCCACTGCCAGGTCCATCAGCATGCTGAACCAATGTTGGCATGGCCATGCTGGGGCAATCGTGATGACTTGTGCTCAGTCTCTCTTGACCTTTGACAGGACCCTCCTGATCAGCAGAATTGGCGGGAACGCGTACATCAGATCCCCCAACCACAACAGGAGAAAGGCACCAGAGGGCACCTTTGCCAAGACCCTGCAGGGAGCAGAACTGATGACACTTCCTGTTGGTGGCAAACAAGTCCACTCAGGGAGTTCCCCACTTCCAGAAGAGCATCTGGACCACCTCTGGATGGAGCGACCACTTGTGATGAGAGAAAAGGGACCTGCTGAGGCGATCCGCCAGCATATTCCTCATGCTGAGGAGATGGGCAGCCTCCAGGTGGATCAAAGGATGGATGCAGAAGCCCCACAGATGGGGTGCTTCTTGTAGAGAGCTGATGAACATGCTCCCCCTTGCCTTGATGTAGAACATCGAGGGTGTGTAGTCTGTCAGCAACTGCACCATTCTGCCAGTCAGATGTGTCAGGAAGACTGATTGGACTACTCTGAGCTCCTTGAAATTTATGTGCAACCCCAGCTTCTCTGGGGACCACGTCCCTTGGGTCCGCATCTTGCTGAGGTCGGAGACATCTGAAATCAGAGGCTGAGGGGCAGGGATTGTTTAGTACTCTAAGACTGACCTTAGGCCAGCCCACCACTGCAGAGAGGCAAGTATGCTTGGTGGAATCGTGATAACCTTGTCCAAGTTATCTCTGGACAGGGAATAGACTGTTAGCCACTGTAGGAGAGGCCGCAGCCTGAGCCTCGAATGGTGGATGATCTAAGTACACGCTGACACTGCCATGTGTCCTGGCAGCCGAAGGCAGACCTGCGTTGTGGTGAGAGGGAATACAGAGTCCAGTGAAGAGATCCACCATCTTCTGCAATCTGTCTTGTGGCAGGAAGGCTCTGGCACACGTAGGAGTTGTGCACAACTCCAATGAACTCTATATTCGGCACTGGAACCAACATTGATTTTTCCTTGTTGAGCAACAGGCCCAAGATGTGGCATGCGGCTTGCAGTACTGTGACATTGCACTGGACCTGGAGTGGCCCTTGACCAGCCAGTTATTGAGGTACAGATAAATCTGAATACCGTGACGTCTGATGCAGCATACACGTGCCACTTCAGATGGTGTGAAAGCCGGTCCTCTACGGACACCACTGAGGGAAAAAACTTTCGGCACTTGTGGAGGTGACGGGCACACACACACCTTGCACGAATGGACATGAGCAAGCACTTGAAAAAGCTGAGTTACTGCTTCAAACAAATTGGTGCTATGAAGCCCCCAGTACCAGGGAATCTAGACAAGTCCAACTTCTCCTTCGTAAGTCTTCTGAGTAGACATGGAACAGTAGATCAACACATTCACCTCTTCCTTACCAACACCCACCCTCCAACAGAAGTGGAGTGGGGAAGAGATTAACAGACTAGTAATGAAAACGAGATCAATTTTAACTTGATAACACATGACTTGGATGAAAGGGAGGGAAAGATTTCTTTAAAAAGGGTTTCTCCTACTCAAAGCTTTCCCTCAGGCTCACATCTGGTTCGATGTTCTGTGCAGCCTTCTCCTCTCCTGGCCAAGCTAGTTTTCAGTACTAGCACAGGATGGTCCCAAGGATTTTCTAAAATTATGCTATGAATTATTATGGGATAGAGTTAGAAGTGCTTCCAAATCAGATGCCTAGGAGTGGATTCATAAGCCCCTGCTCCCCCCCCCCCCCCCCGAATCTGTGGGTAAAGGAGGCAAGTGTGAAGGTAAAGGCTAACAGCTCCTCCCTCTAACCAGACACACGCACTGATTAGAATTGGTCCATCAGCTACACTGACCTTTCATGTCAGTTTCTGAGCAGTTGCTGGTGAGAGTCCCAATCCCTGAAGCTGCACTGCTTCTACCATGCAGCGGAGTGAGACCCTGCTTTTGCTGAAGTGACAGACACCGGAGCAGATCATGACCACAAAGGTATTTGAGGGTTTTAATTTATTTCAAAAAGAGCAATGTAGTGTTTAGAGACAAATCAAATTCGATTAAATTTCCTCCAATCTGAACAGCTACAAAAATAGATTCTACCCAAATCCGCAAAACCAGTTAACAGTACCATCAAACAAAATCTAAGCAGAATGCTTCATTCAAATACCAATTACAGCAGCCACAGGGATCTAAAATGACAGATATATTATTTCATTTGTTTTGTTTTTTAAAAAAGTACACTTTAAAAATACGTTTCCATTAAAACACACACCCATACGATTTAAAAAATTGTACAAAAAATAATCTTAAACCACTCAGAGGTAACTGTGTTTATTAAAACTCTGCACCCAAGGCAGTAACATTTATAATTTAAAACCCAGCCCAGTAGAAAAGAGATAATTGTGCAAACATTAAAAGAGTTATACAAAGATGTACACAGAGGCTTGTGGTGCATCAGAGCAGGCAGTCTGCTTCTGGCCTCCATGCAAGGCAAACTCCAGGAGGAGGTGGTGGTGGTATCTGATGAGGCACGAGAGGGAGAGGAGAGGAGAGGCAGGCAGACGCACGAGTGAGTCACAGCTCTGTCTCCTGCTGTGCAGGAAGAAGTAGAGGCCTCCTCTCTATGGGACGGCTTTCCCAGTCAGTAGTGTTATGGCACTCAATCCAATGCCAGGAAGTCACAGCAGCTGTGCTGAGGTCCGATCATTCCGCTTAGGGAAAGAATATGCGGCACCATATTAGGATCATTCTGGACAGATAACGCTCCCCTCACCACCAATCCCCTCCTGATTCAGGAACATATTGGATATACGGTTTGTAGAGCTCATGCCACTCTGATCTTTGGTCTGGGGTTCACATCAGTGCTCACAAGATCAACTCACATCCCTATGCAAACCCCAAAAAACAGGCCTTATGCCCCAGCTGCAAGACACTCCCTTAGAGAAGACAAGCAGCCTGCACATCAACATCAGACAAGTTGGTTTATTCCTCTGGCTAGACATACAAACCCTGTAAAGAGTTTTTCCCCCCATGGCCATGATGAATGCAACACAAGCAGCGATGCTCCAGTGTAGGCCTGCCATAGCTTAGCCCGCTCATCGTTTCTTGCAAAGAGATGGAGAGGGCAGTAGCATGCAAAGGAGTTCTACATGCCCCAGTGCTCCCAGCTAGAGCGCCCTTCTCTGCCAGCAGCTCTCCCAAAAGGAGCCCACAGCAAATTTCAACAGCTTAACATGCAAGACAGGGTTTAGGAGGAGCTGGTGTCACTCCATCCAGGACTGGGGCAGCATTTGTTTGTTCAGGTGGCACCCAGGCTACTCAAACACTGACAGACATATCAGGCAGCCAGCAGGCTCCCATCCAGTCAGATGAAGTATCTGTAGAGCAGTAACTCTGAACCTTTCCAGATGCCGGTACCCCTTCCAGGAGTCTCATTTGTACCCCAAGTTTCACCACACTTTATTTGCTTACAAAAATCAGACAAAAATGTGTCAGCACAATACTATTGAAAAATTGTTGACTTTCATTTCCACCATACAATTATATTAAAAAAAATCAACTGGAATATAAATTTTGACTTGCGTTTCAGTGTAAATACAGAGCAGTATAAACAAGTTATTGTCTGTATGAAATGTTAGTTTATACTGATTTTGCTAGTGCTTTTTATGTAGCAGTTATAAAACTAGGCCAATATCTAGAGGAGCTGATGTACCCCCTGGAAGATCTCTGTGTCCCCCTCCCCGCAGTACACGTACTCTTGGTTGAGAACAACTGCTGAAGAGCACTGCACTCCGGAGTGCTGTGTAAATGTAAAACATCAGATTCTTAGGAATGCCGACTTTGCTTTTTGCCTCATGTTGCTGCACCAGAGCCCGGAAATACCCTTGGCTTCACGTACCTCCTCCATTACTTAGTCCATGTCCTACGTGAATTCTTCTTGAATTTCTCTCTCCAAAGCTCCTGCAATGACAAGGAAGAGAAGTCCATGAGTGCAATGCAATCACCCTATCTGGGCAGATACATGCAGGTGTGTCAGGCAGTCACTCATCCTCTCCGCAGATCCTTGGAAACCCTGGGTTTCCCACTCCACCAAGCGCTAAAGTATTTTGCATCAATTGTAACACCAGTCATTCATCTGCACTTCTGTAGCCCGTCACCTGAACAGCTCAAAATGTTCTGTGGACAGAAGTTAAAGCCCAGCACCCATGAGGTAACTTATTGCCTATGTGTAGAAATAGGGAATTGGAGTGGAGAGATACATGTCCAAGTTACAGTGAGTGCAGAGCCAGGTTAGATCCCTAGAATTCCTGTCCCAAGTCCCATCTTCAGCCAACTAAGCCCATGTGGCCTGCCCATAGATTAATGTGGGTTGATTTGAACCTGTATGCGAGTACTCAGAGTCCTGCTCCTTGGGGATATGGAAATGTGATCGCTTCTGTTTCTCCAAGAGAAAGAGACAGAGACAAAGGATTATTCATAAAAACTCAAGGGAGTTGTTCTTACGTAGAAAAAAAGTCTCTTTGGACCAGTTTGCGAGAGACATTTGATCAGTTACTAGTGTTTCACTGCAACAATCTCTCACATTGTGCTGGATAGACTCCCCATTTCCCCACCTTTGCCAGCCTACCAGGGAGACGGGAAGGCTGGTCACAGGGTACTCACCTTCGCTCCCCCTCCAGGGTACTTTGGATCTCCTTCAGAACTCCTGGAAAGCAAACAGTTAAAGAGCAGTGAGAAGTAGGAGCAGATGTGCAAGGTCCTCTGCTGGAATCAGTAAACATTTACAGTGACATAAGAGCTTGACTGCACATGCTACTTCTATGGCACCTCATTTCAGAATGGCCTTTAAAACCTGTCTTCCTGCCTCCTCCATGACTGTCAGACCTTTAAATATCACTGCCTCTTCTGCAGTACTAGCCTTGGACATAACTGGCACACAGAAGTGAAGCAGTGTCTCCAGAAGAAATGCTACTAGCACCAGCATGCTAACAGTCCAGGAAGACAGTCAGTTCCTGCTGGCCCTTCATTCTTGAGTACTGCTGGAAAAGTGAAGTTTCTTGTGTATATTAGGGCTATGGAACAATGGAAGCAGGTAGGCAGCTATATGGAGCTTTCTTATCACACTCCCATCCCCACTAACCCATAAAATAAAGCTAGCACGGATCTTTGGGCAGAGGGACTCTCTTTCTATTGTGTTTGTCCAGCACCTAGCCCTGGGTGGGCAAACTTTTTGGCCCGAGGGCCACATCGGGATTCAAAACTGAACGGAGGGCCAGGAAGAGAAGGCTGTGCCATCCCAAACAGCCTGGCTCCACCCCCTAACCCCCTCCCACTTCCTGCCCCCTGACTACCTTCCTCAGAACCCCCGACCCATCCAACTCCCTCACTCCTTGTCCCCTAACTATCCCCTCCTGAGACCAACTGCCCCTAACCACCCCCCAATACCCCACCATCTAAGCCTCCTGCTCCTTGTACCCTGACAGCCCCCTCCAGAGACCCCCCCCACCCTGCACCCTCTATCCAACTCCCCTGTCCTGACTGCCCTAACACCTAGCCACACCCCCACCCTCTGACAGGCCCCCTGGAACTCCCACACCCCATCCAACCCCTCCCTGCTGTTCCCTATCCCCTGACCACCCCGAGACCCTCTGCCCCTTATCCAACTCCCCGGCCCGGCCCCCTTACCACGCCACCAGACACAGTGCCGCACTGATCTGCTGGAGCGCGCAGCCCCGCCCCCTAGAGTGCTGCTTACACTGCACACTGAGGCTGTGGGAAGGAAGGGGGAGGAGCTAGCCTCCCCAGCTGGGAGCACAGGGGCTAGACAGGCCAGGCCACAGTTTGCCCACAACAGAACTAGCCCAATGGGGTCCTGGTTCATGACAGACTCTTAGGGGCTACAGTAATGTAAATAAATAATTCTATTCTGGCCTTATTTACTTTTTGGAGCTGCAACAGTCTGTTGTAACCAGGAGGATGAAGAGTCCATGCCTTCACTAGAGAAGGCTACGCATCACCCCCCTCCTCTCCCAACCATGCAGCTGCCCCTCCAGCAGCTCCAGTTGTGTCTCACTCACTTTCATCATTGAGTAAGGCATGTTCCATCAACCTTCCAGACTTCTTCTCTGAAAGGCAGAAAACAAGTTGACATCCAGCTACTTTCATGAGGGACAAAGGCAATATGCACTTAGAACACTATAGCAATAGGCACTGTGGGAAACACCACAAATACAAAAAAAGAGGTGGCTACTTATTAAGCCTAGCTTGGCTCGTTTAGAGACAGTATCACAACAAAGTGCTCGTTAAATGGTAAAAACGTCTCCACACACACCCCCACCATCCCTTCTTCATAGCACGACTAGGCTTCCGTTTCTAAAAACAATCCAAGATCAGCCTGTTGTAGAACCTGAATCCGTCACATCCAGGTCACCTGAAGGTTCTGCCCCTGTAGCCTCAGTCTGAGATGAATACTTCTCAAAGAGAGAACAATCTTCCCTCTTCCCACCACTACAGCTCCTCACTGCTTTTTTTTGAAGAAAATATGACCACCAACTGAAAAGGCTTAAAAAAATGTTTATGTATGTCAATAAGTTAAATAAATACATTTGTGCCTGCTTACCATCCTCTTCTCCAGGGTCACCAGAACTTCGGCCTGATTCCCTGGGGAAGAAGGTAAAAAAACCAACATGCATCAGAGAGGCAAGTAGATTCTTGTACATACCTAGCAGGTCAAACAAGGAAGGATTCCTCTGGGTCAGTCAGAGCATACATGCTAATGCAGAGGGGTCTCCTGAACAAGCAGCTGAGAGAAGCATTAGGATGGTGGGTGATAGGGAAGGTCCTCAGCAGCCAGAACTCCTCAATTTTCCTTAAACCGCCCCCTCAGTGGACTTGCACCAAAACACAGCATCTCTAGGGAAGATCTGCTTCCACAAGGAAGATGATCAGGGTTCAAACTACAAAACAACAGTCCAGTCTATGTAATAGACTGCAAACAAGTAATATGACCAAGTGGAAGTGAGTGGAGAGGTGGTAAGTTGCATGCAATGCCCTCAAAAGATGTCACACTTAGAAAGTTGGTAGTGGGAAATTAAGACAGCTGGTAGGGAAAGGACCAGAGAGAAAGTTGCATTGCTTCATGGTAGAGCCCTGCAGCAGGCCTGGAATCCTCTGAGCCCCACAGGATCCACTACCATAATAGCAGGGCTCTACCTCATGGCAATCTGTTTGGAATGATGTTGACAGTCTTCAAAGGAAGCCCTGTCCAGTCCTTTTTGGAAAGAAAAGATTCTTTGGCTCCACAAGATAATTAATCACAATGAGCTTGGAGCAGGAGGAGGGCAAACAAGAACATTTACAACTCCCAGTAGCGTGGTCCTGTCTAGACCAAACCAGGGAGACTAGATTTAGAAGTAGTTAATACAGAATACCCTTCAAACACAAGCCATAATGGAAAAGCTAACAAGAGAGGTAAGGTGCTCCTACAGAGAGCTTTTTAGCTAGTCCTACCTGGATTTCCTTGTAGCTTTCTCCATGCCAGATTTGTTGTGCAAGTAGTGGTTGCCTGTAATTTCTGGTGTATCCACAACACATCGGGGCTCAACCAACCATTTGGTAGACAGGGAGAACCTCTCAAACTCTGATGGTGAGATCAGATAAAAACCTACAGGGGAAAATGTAAAGGGGATTTGGTTCATAAAGGAATGCATGCTCAGGAGCCAGAATCCAGAATCAGTCTAAAGGGAAATGAGATCTAAATGTACTCTGCTCTCCACAGAAAAGGCACCAATTCACTGGGGCTTTGGAGAAGAGTATTGCACCTGCCTCATTAAGGGGTTAGCCCAGCAATTGAACAACTGATGTTTGCTTTGTTCTCTTCTTAAAGCTGTGTACCACGTGTCCGGGAGCCTGCAGTTTGAGAGTTCTTCCAGCTACAACTCCCAGGACAAGAGCCTGAGCAGCAGCCTCTCTTTCCATAGTTACACTATGGATTTGTTCCCTTCCTTTAGGGGATGTGAAAGGAGAAAGCGAGTGGCCTGGGAAGAGCTCTTCCACAGATGCCAGTTTGAAGTGACAGTGTTGTGGACCAGTAACTCAGGAAGAGCAATTCAGCAGCCCAGGAAGATGCCAAAATACAGAGACATCTTATTTTGAGGCCTGAGAAGAAATATGGAACACAACGGACACCACCCTCTACTGTGAGGTGAGTTAGCACCTGATGTCTGTTGGATCTGAATGGATACAAAGAGGGTTCAGCATGCTCATTATGGGAGCAAAACCAACGCTAAGTTTAAAGAACAGTGAACCAAGGGTTCCAAAGAGATGGCAGAGGCGAGTGATCTAGGGGGGCTTACGCTGTTTGTGCCATTACCTTGGCCATATTTGGTGAAGACACAGGAAGCAATGCCGCTTACGTCTTCCTTACGGATACAGGGGTAGCGGATCTGTAACTTGAGGAAGGGCAGAGAGATGATCTGAATGTCTCCCAGGTTAGTGAGGATGGCCAGGTCATTTTCACTATAATCGTCAGTCTTGCAGCTGCCAAAGTTAGTGACTGTCACCTTTCGTACCCTACAGCCTTCCAGAGCGGTCAGCTTGAGCTTCAGTTTGGAGCTAACCTTGGGCAGCGTGAATACCTGCCAGGAGGAAAACAAAAACAAAAACCCCACATAATACACCTCCACACTGTACATGGCCAACAACCCCAGCTCAGGAATGGTGCTGCTCCCTCCTGCTTTAACAAAGCCTTGATTCATAGGGAACCTTTGCCCAACAGCATGGACAGAAAGGAAGGTCTGAATCTGCCTTCCTGCTTAAAATGAGGCCTGGATATCATGGGATACAGGCCTAAGTGTAGCCAGCCATGGTCCCAACTTCAGGGCCTGTTCCTGCTCTCACTCAAGTCACTTGGAACTTTGCCACTGATTTCATTGGGAGAAAATGTAAGGCTTCAAATCACAGACCTCATTATGACTTATCTCCTGTCCTCTCAAACCCCTTTCCCTCCAGTCACAAAGCATATCCACAGGGAAAAACTGGGATTAACCCAACAGCCCAGTCTACCACATTAAAATGACAAGGAGATCCCCTGATAAATTATTCCTAGAGTCTCCTTCCTTAAACTAGCCAATTACTGATTATGTAGCTATTCTATAAAAACAATGAGAACAATTTTCAAACACTTACCAATTCTCAGTGTCCTTTTTAAAAAGAGTTATGTCCCTAAACTATAATCTGCAGAATCTAAGCCCTGATCTACATTGGGGTAGGGTGGAGGGGGGAAAAGAGATCAACCTAAGATATGCAACTTGATGTATTTAGTACATCATGATGTATTTAGGTCAACTTATCATGGCATCTTCACAGCGCTGAGTTGACTTCTTCCGCTCCCCCATCAACTCTGCCTGTGCCTCTCGCAGCAGTGGAGTTCCAGAGTCCACAGGAGAGTGCTCGAGGATCGATTTATCGCATCTAGACTAGACTCGATAAATCAATCCCCAAAAGATCAATTGCTACCTGCCAATCTGGCAGGTAGTATACACCTGGCCTAAAGCTTCACCCAATGGCCAATTACTGCAGCTATCAGAGTTTTACATAAATCTACAAACATTCCTATATTCTCCATCTGCATTATGCTAAACTCCCACTTCCACTTGTCCATTTCATGCACCAGTTCTGCTCTGACACCAAGTCTATGTTCTGTGGGGCAGGGAGTGCCTTCATTTGTGTATGGTGCCAAGCACAAAGGAGCCTGATCCTAGAGTGCAGTTTCTAGGAGCTACTGTAATCCACCCCTAGGAGTAAAGCTTAATACCTTAAAAAAGGGAATTTATATCAAATGAGATGCATGTGAAGTATATTTACCTTAAACTGCTCTTCAGACACCACAAGAAGTTGATGGCTGCCTTGCATATCAGGACTTTTAGAAAGGTCATGTGCTACTTCTAGCGGCTCTGGGAGGGGAATGCCATGCCCATCCAAGACAAGTATCCCCACAACAGGAGCTCTGTGCATCAGCTGAATTTCCTTGGCTAGATAGACAAGATGTGGAGAAGGGTGAGAAAAAGACATATGATAGCAGTCGAGAGGATGTGACAAGCATACAGTGTTAGAACTCACATACATCCTCTTGAAATGAGACAATGCTACATTTCTACACTCAATTAGTCTTCCATCTAGCAAACCTTTAAAAAAAGAAAGACCCCTATGTGGCTCTGTTTCCTTCCTTTGCTTATGCACCAGCACTATATCTGTAGAAAATGTTAGTTAACTGCTTGCCTTGCAGCCATGATTCTAGATAAGACACTTTACAAAGTGTATGTCTACACTCACTGCCTGCCAATCCAGCGGGTATCGAGCTATCAGGGATTGATTTATCGTGTATAGTGTAGGCGCGATAAATTGATTCCCAAGCACGTTCCCCCTCGACTCCTGTACTCCACCTTGGCAAGAGGCGGAAGCGGAGTCAAAGGGGGAGTGGCAGCAGTCAACTTGCCACCGTGTGGATAACCAGGTAAGTCGACCTAAGATACCCCGACTTCAGCTATGCTATTCATGTAGCTGAAGTTGCATCTCTTAGATCAATCCCTCCCCCCAAGCATAGACCAAGCCCAGGAATAGTTCCTAAAGCATTCTGATCAGCCATGTTAAAGCCATCCTAGGCCAGAATGCGAGTCTAATAAGTCAACTCCTTTCATGCTGTATGGTCAAACAGCTTTAGAACTCAGTTCAACTAGAATGGACATTTACACTGATTTCAACTGTTTCTTAATTCCAACTGAAAAGGGTTTAAGAAATGCATAAATGGATTAGGCTGTTCTTGTAGGTTTCCCCAAAGCACCCATCAACATATTGTCTGAGTCTACTACTGATACGCACCATACAAGAAGTGTCTTTGCAAAAAACTGGTATTTGAATAACTAAATGATGCTGGTCACCTAATGTACTTTTGTTTTGAACTAACACCTCCTGGCAACAGCACACAATGGTGACACAGTCATTTTCAAAACAATCACCTTTAGTGGATGGAGGTTCTAAAAGTGTCACCTTTTAGTGATAATTTTAGGCAAGGTCCATGGACTCCTCAGGCCTATAAAATCAGAGTCTTTGCCTCCCAACTAAGTGCACAAGGTGAAATAAGTTTTAAATGAGCAAACAGCAGATACCCACTTTTACCATGTTGAATAGAACTAGCTCATTTCAATTATACACATGTACTATTAATGGTGGAGCAAAAGGATATAATGGGTCCCCCCCATCAGAATGTTAACTAGAAAGTGGGAGCAAGAAAATGTCTTGTTGGCAGAGTTCAGTGGCTGAGTATAGGGGCAATGCCTTCACCAGCAGCCTAAAGAGAATTAAAACTAGAGGTTCGGGAGACAGTAGAACCAATTTACAGTGGAAGCTCAGAGTTACAAACTGACCAGTCAACCACATCCCTCATCTGGAACCAGAAGTACACAATCCGGCAGAAAGAGATCAAAATTAAAAAAAAGCAAATACAGTACAGTACTGTGTTAAATGTAAACTACTAAAACAAAAGGAAAGCAGCTTTTTTCTTCTGAATTGTAACGTTTCAAAGTTCAGTTGTAAGCTTTTGAATGAACCACCATAATACTTTGTTCAGAGTGACTAAAAACCTCCATTCCCGAGGTGCTTGTAACTGAGGTTCTACTGTATAACGTATAAAAAAGCTGAACTCTGAGCTACTGTTGCTCAAAGCGTAATCTGATCTCTCCTCCTGGCCAACCACAATGTTTCCAAGTCATCTTGCTCTCCATATAACTAACAGCCTTGTACCTTTCTAGCACTACATAACAGCAGCCTCTCTGATCCCATTAGGGCTGTTTCACATGTTCCCACTACTGAGCAATACTCACCCTGCTCTGCCCTGACAGGCTCATCCATCCTTCTCTCTGCAGGCGGAACACGCAAACAGAACACATAGACTGTGCCTCCATTGGTGCCTGCCCACAAGGAGGGGCAGTGGCGAGAACCTGGAGCAGGGATAAAGCCATGAGCAGGGTGTCCCTCCAGGAGCTTTCAAACGTGATGGAATGGTTCTACTGTCTGTATGCAAATATGCACGCTCACACTAACCCAAGTGCATATGTGATTAGAGGGAAATACCAAACTGATACTACATTTGAATCTGATGCATCCCCAGCAGGATTAAGAGGAACACATCCTCACCTTATTGGGGGATTGACTGTTGGCAATCAGAGGTGAAGAGATTATGAATGGCGTTTAAGGCCAAGAAGCTTCATCCTATTTGAAAACCATATACTTCAAATTCTCCTGCAAGAAGGTGAACTCATTTAGTCCTGGGTCAATCAGCAGCTGGCAGTGGTCATACAGAACAGCTCTGCTCTCAACCATTTACTTTGGCTCTAGACTGAATAGTTTCAGTGCTGCAGGGAATACAAGGGAGGGCTGCATGACCATAGTGCAGTGTGACCATGGGAGAGCTCATTCTACTCACTGTCCCTCAAAAAGGTGTCTGCGAAGTACAAGGTGCGCACAAAGCCAGTGAAGGAATCTTCTGCGGACCGCGCTTCGATCTTCCTTTGGATTGGAGCCAGTTCCATCTCCTGTAATGCATCTTGGTTAAACCTGGAATTCGCCTCTTGCACCTTCACATGAAGAACAGAAGGGATGAGGTAAGTAAGTTATCTCAGACAGAACACTTCTTTTTCCTCCTCCTCCTCAAAAATCCCTTCTAGTGTAGGAGAGGCAGCAAGTAGGGATTAACAGATGCTAGTAAATTAAGGTTACTTGTAACCCAAGCTCTTCGAAATGGACTCTGCATATTCACGCTTATGGGATGCACAGGTCTGGGCTGGAACATCCTGCTAGTGTGAATATGCAGAGACTACTCAGTTTACCTGAATCCTACAGAAAGATGAACATTAGATTTTCATTTCCTTAACTCCCGCCTGCATATTGCAAGAAAACTGCATTTCTCCAGCACTGGTCACTTTTGCTAGTGCAATAGGCTGAACTGAGGGAGCACTGGACTCAAAGATATCTTCCACTTTTGCTTGTGTTGTTGTAACTGTATTGGTCCCAGGATATGAAAGAAACGAGCTGGGAGAAGTAATCTCATTAGATCAACTTCCTTTGGTGAACCTCTGTTGAGAAGACAACTATACAGCCCCTGAAATCCAACCACTAAATAATAACCAAGCCAGCAGACATGTCCTCAACCATGACGACTACATAAACAAGGCCAACTGACAACCATGACACCACTTCCCATAAAGAACTCAAAGCCACAATTCCACAGTCTCATACCACAATTCACATAGGAATTTGAGGATATCATCAAATCCTTTCCCAGACAACTCCAAGAGAAATTCTACCACCTCATCCCCCAGGAACGCATGCTAGGAATCTTCTACATGCCTCCCAAGAAACACAAACAAGGGAACCCAGGCAGACCCAACATATCTGGCTATGGCGCTCCTACTCAGGAAATATCAGGACTCATAGAACCATCCTCAAACCACTCACCACACAAAGGGACAGCTTCCTCCAGGACATAACCTACTTCCTCCACAAACACCACAACACCAACAAACTCTTTCCGAATGCATATTGGCCAACCGATCTCACTTCCCTATACACCAACCTCATGATGACAGCATCACTGTGACTGAAATATCTACAAGAAAAATGGACAACACTCAGATATCCACATTGCTAAACTCATCCATTTCATCCTCATCCATAACAACTTTATATTCAACAACAATTTGTCCAAACCATGGAAACAGACATGGGTACCAGGATGGTTCTCCAATATGCCAACCTCTTCAATGGCCACTTTGCGAAAGAATTTCTGGACCATGCTCCACAAAACCAATGACATAGCTGAGATACATTGATGACATTTTCATTTGCTGGACAGATGACTTACATTCCCTCAGATTTCCACAACAACTTGAACCACCACCCATCCATCAAATTCTCTAAAATGCTCCTGCACCAGCATCAACTTCCCAAACACCACAATCAGCTTCAACAACAAAACCCTCTCAGATCCAGTAACCAATCCAGATACATGAAGAAATCAGTTATTTATTGCCAGGCACTCAGATACCACAAAATATGCTCTGAGGAGAAAATCCAGGATACACATGTTAACACACTTAAAATCACCTTCACCAAAACTTCTCCATCATTACCCAGAGTTCTGTATTAATATGCCTAGTAAGGAATCTATTTGTCAAAAAACATTTCCTGAATCTTTTTGGTTGTCTGTATTGTTACAGACATACTTGCTGACCAGTATTTTGAAATCAATGACCAAAAATAACAAACTGGTATGATTATACTGTGTTATTTTGACAAATAAAACATGCAGAATTTGAAAATATTGTGTGAAGAATTTTTTGGAACAGAATTAGGAGTCACAAGACTGAGGCCCGGTACACTACAGAGTTAGGTTGATGGAAGGCAGCTTACATTAACCTAGCTATGGTAGTGTCTACACTAAAATTTTGCTCCTGCCGATGTAACTGCCCTGCTACGCCAACTTATCTTCATGAGAGGCATAGAGTCAATGTCGATGTAATTATGGTGACTCAGTGTCAGTACAGACACTGTGCTGATTACATAGACTTAGCTTTCAACAGCTATCCCACAATGCCCTGTACTGACAGCAGAATTGATACAGGGACTCCTGGTAAGGACGTGCACTGCCGACACAAGCAGCTAAGTGCAGAATGCACAATTACTGTGGCGGCTATATGCCGACTGAGGTTAGGTCAACTTAATTCTGTAGACATGTCCTGAGTGTGAGCCATTATACCAAGATGCAATTGGTACAGTAATGACAAGTCTACACCACAAAATTGTTGACCTAAGTTATGTGAACGTATAGCCACCGCAATAATGAACTGGTTTTACACGTTCACACTATGCTCCTTCTGATCGTAGTGTATGTCCTCACCAGGACCAAGTGCACCAGTTGAACTGCCAATGTGGGACATTGTGGGATGGTATCTGAAAGATAGCATCAGAAGATGTAAGCAACGCAGTGTCTATACTGACAGTGTCAACCTAACGACATTGACTTAAGCACTACGCCTTTCATGGAGGTGGAGTTAAGTTAGTAGAGTTGGGGAGTTACATTGGTGGGAGATACATTTTAGAGTAGTCACTTACAGAGTTAGTTCAGAATAAGCAATCTTACATTGACTTAACTCTGTAGTATAGACCAGGCCTAAGACTGAGCATTAAGAACACCTGCATTTCCTGCTCCACCATGTGGTCCAAGCAGCACTTTCCAGGGCTCAGGCTTAGGGCTTGTCCACATGGGGAACTTAGCATGCTTTAAATTCACACTCTAGCTTACTGCACACTGACTCCCAACAAGTGCACACATTACTGTGCATTAAGGGTGCCCTGAAGCAGTTTAGCTTAATACAACTCCAAAGCATATTAAGTGAACACACTCAACGGCACTTCAATGTGCAGCAAAAGTATCTACATGGGGAGTTAGTGCAGAATAACTAGTGTGCACCAGCTACTGTGAGCTTATCCCCACATAGACAAGTCCTTAGAGACAGGTTGACTCACCTCCTCAGTAATCCCACCACCAGCTCGCCTCTTCCTGCTAGACACCCTGCTTCTCCGGATCCGCCTGAACGACTGCCGGAGGGATTTCTTCAAAGACTTCACCCGAGACAAAGGGCCTTCCAAGGCCAGCTGGTCACTGGGATGCAACGTACATCTAAGACCAAAAAAAAGACTTGGTAGACATGCTCAGTTTTCTTTCTGAGCAGCTGGCAGTCACTATGGGAGCAATTGGTAGCTAGGCATGTGAACTCTTATTAAGAAGTGCAGGAGAGAGAGAGAGAGAGAGAGAGAGAGAGAGACTCACCCCAGCAGGTGAAGAATTCTCTATACCCATTGCTCTTCATAAACCAGGAAATACCAATTCTTAGTAGGACTGCCTGTAAGTGCTAGCCAGCCAGCTCCCATACCTAGGGAAGTACCCATATCCTACCAGAAAGGAAGAGACTTACTTGACAAAGACCAGTCGTTTCTGCTGGTGATCAAAGAGCCCAAAGCCATGGCTGGTACCAAAGGCCACGAGTTTCCATTCAGAGTGAAGGGCCAGTGACGTGACCACAGCAGGTGGTTGACATTGAACCAGGACAAATGGTTGGAAGCCAGGTTGAAATCGGACAGGCTCATCTCGGGCCTTTAGCCTCTCGTGACCTTTCCACTTATAGCCTTCTTGGTCCTGTAGTAAGTCTGCTTCAGCGTGGTCCACAACATGTTCCGACTCTTCATCATTCAGTTCCATCACTAGTATCTGAGGGAACAGGAATAAGCTCAGAGGCCTTGGGCAATCCTCAGAGCTTTTAGACTCCACCTGATCTCTGTGTGGCTTCAACACGCATACTTGTTTCCAACATGACCTCATGCCTCCCCATCTGACTCCTATGACAAATGGACACCCCTTGGACAAAGTTTCCATGAGAACTTTTGCCTCCCGTTTTTTAATTTCTTCGTTTGATTAATTATGTTGGCAGCATGATGTTCTAGCTACCAAATTTGGTAACTCCACGTCAGATCATCCTAACTCATTCAGTGCTCCCTACAGAGAGGGGAGGGCTTGGGGGACAAAGCAAAGGACAGATGCTCATGGCTAGTTTACATAAGAGGAGACATATTATGTCTTCATGGAAGGAGGACTGTAGCACAGGCTGATGGACACATTATACAGACCCCAAAATGGGGCCTTCTATCAAAGCAACAACACAGGCTCTTGCAAGGGGCGGAAACAAGGGAGACAGCAGAGGTAGTTTCACCTTTTTTGGCTGAAATACATAAGGATCATGTGTGTCAGTCACAGAAAAGGGTTATAGCATCAAGCTCTGAACAGGGAGGGCAAAGAACCATCAGCCCCCTGCTGCAGTTGCACTAGACAGCGAGAATGCCTCAGGCCGGTTGCCTCCCCGGAGGCTCCTTGCAGCAGGTGCTTGGATAGCAATCAGCAGCACAGCAATACCTCCTCCGGTCAGCAGGACTGAACTGACCCAGCGACTTTGAACTGTCTCCAAGCTTTTGTTATATGAATGTTGCAAGGTAGCACCACTTCCTCATTAGGCATCAGCAACACCAGGGTCCAACTGGCTAGCTAGCAGGCAGCATGCCTGCACAAAATGCTAATAGTGAAGGTATACAGCCAACAGACAGAAAAATCAGGGGGAAAAGTTTTAAAAAGCTGAAGCATAAAAACCCAGGTAGCTGGCAACTACCTCATGGCTGATCGGTCAAATCAGAAGGGGGAGAATACAGTATAGACTAGAAGGAGCTGATAGGCAGGGGATCCCTTCCACAGAATGGCTCTGTTTACAGAGGGAAGAAAACTCACTCCTAGAGGGGAATCAATCTGATCCTCCATTTCTGTGGTGGTATCTGTGGTATTTCCTATGCTAGTCAAGAAGCACTCTTAAAAGCAGACCACCAAAAAAATCAGTTTTAAGGTTTCAGTACCTGCCCTGCCGTACCGGCTATGCTCAGGTAGCCGCTGTATTTACACAAATAAATCTTCTGGATTCCGAGTCTGGGGTCATCGCTGTAAGGGTCAAAGGAACCAACCTGGTGGATGCAATGTAAAGAGGTCACATCAACACAAGCTGGCTTTAGCACTGCAGCTGCCACGTGGACAGGTGACAACTGTAGGAACAGTCTTCAGCCTCAGGAAGCTTACCCAAGTGATTGCCATCTCACCTTACGCAGCGGAGGCCATTCATCCTCACCCAGCGGGTTCATGTTGTCATTGGGATCTGCATCTGTGAGGAAGACCTTCACGGTGCTCAACTTGTAAAGGAGGCGCAAGCAAACACCTGAAGCATCCCAAAACCGCACAGTGCCATCCTCGTGCCTAATGGGGAGGAGTCAGAAACACGTCATGCACAGTCACGAGTAGCTGTCACAGCATGGGGAGAGAGCAGGAGGAAAAGAGGCAGAAAGAGAAAGCAGAAGCCCCCATTCTAAGAGACCAGCTAATTTAAGGACAGAAGGCATATCCTGAGACATACGTACTCAGGTGTGAAAGTATGGCTTTTACACATCCCTGAATCCTAGGGAGGATTTTAGTTTGCACTCCTATTGGGTTTTATGAAGCTGATGTTGTAAAATAGAGGATTTAAGAACACGGATAGAGCCAGACACAGGAAAGGAACATTACCTTCAGTTCATTTCTATCCCCTTTACTCCGAGACTGTAGCAACTACAACATTCTGAGTCATGGATGACCGCTCTGCTGATGCAACTTTGATCTCTCCTGCCACACCCCTGCACCTCTAAGAAGAGCTAGTGGTGTCAAGAATCCTGACATTGAAAATCCTATAGAACTACCTGGCAGGGATGTTTGAAAAGTACTATGAAATTCCAGATGAAAAACAGACTTCTTGTACAACATGGACAGGGAAATTCTCATTCTAGCACCCAGTGTAACCCCAGAAACTGAAATGTCTAGACCTTATGGGTCTGATTGTGCTCATTTGCATTAATTATGTAAAACTGCTGTAACTCCAATGGAATTATTCTTGATTTATACTGGGGAGGGTGAGACACAGCCCTCTGAACTGGCATCACATGTCTTGACTGTTAGTCTACATTTCAACACTGGAATTAGTCAATCTTGGGAAGGGTCAATAGTTTTTACAGGATGATCAAAGACAGGATGACTTCTTGTCACACAAATTATGGCTTAACTGCTCTGATATGTTACAGATCACTAGCCTTAAAGGTCAGCAGCCCAGCTTCAAGGAGTGGTGACCTTCTCTCTGCAGAAGAGAATTCAGGAGTAAAGTCTCTTCATGTGACACCTTATGACAGGAACAAATGCAGTTCCAAAATGGGTAAATACTTGATTTTTATCAGTTAAAGCACTTACCCTGTAAGAAGCAAGTCCCTCTGGGGAGGATCTGGAGCCAGGTTGGTGCCACCATCAATCGGCCATGGCTGAAAAGAAAACACTCTTGAAGACCACACCATGACTTTCTGTGAAATGAGTGTGCAACAGAGCATGCCATAGAGGAGAAGAACATGAGCTACAAGAAAAGTGCATCTATCTGTGCGTACTCTATTAGCCTTTGTTTGGATTGAGATTAGATGTACTAGTCCTGATCTCATCAGCTGTACTTTCTTGGTTAGGAGTTGTTATATTCAAGTTTCCTCTTTAAGAAGTTGCTATGCCTGAGAGCTCCTGGTTTAGAAGCAGCTTTGCTTGCTAGCACTGACTGCTGGAAACAATCTGAGCTGGAGCTTATTTTTTAATAAGAACTGATGAAAGTCAGAGAACTAAGTATTGTATTTTGAATTCCAAATAGTTGTCTTCACAAAGCCAGTGGTGTTCTGGGAGCAGGACTCCTCAGTACTACCACTAACCACAACAGCGTTCCACATGGCACTCTGCAGCCAGCTGGGCAGAAAATATACCTACTGAGTATGCGATAAAGTTCTTACGTGCCTGTGAATGGGTGCATGTTTAGTGCTGTCATACCATATTTGAGTAATGAGAGTTCTGCTTGCTCCCAGCGCTGATCACCCTCTCCCACAGTTTCAGTGGGATATTGGAGACGTGGTGTGAACAGGTGATGGCTGAGCAGTGGAGAGATGCCAGGTACGGAGGATGGACTGCTGGCCAACCTGCACTCTTCAGGTCTATTACCACCAGCTCTTCTTCAGCTAGCACCACCATAGCAGAGGGGTCATCAAACTCTGTGCAAAGAAAATTCATTGAAACTAGTCAATTGGTTTATTCATTGGCTTTTGATAGTGCTTTGATAAGAAGATGCACCTAGTGCTTTAATCAGCAAATTGGCTACATATGCTCAAACAGCAGAAACGAGCTACCTATAGAATAGGTATGAAAATATATTCCCATGAAGCTTCTCCCCACGAACATGATTGTGAACAGCAGTAAATAAATTCTCAACTAGTTTTGGGCTAACCTGTATATTTAGCCAGAAACTCGAAACAACTGCTCTCAGCAAGTCTGACAAAACCTCAGCAGCACTAATAGAAAATCCTTCAGAGGGCCAGCCATAGCAAGAATCAGATCTGAGTCAACAATGTCATTGGGTTACATCTAAACCGCAATAAGACCTGTGGTTGTACCTGGGTCAGCTGACTCAGGCCCATGGGGCTCAGGCTGTGGGGCTAAAGTTTCATATTTTGGGGCCCTGGCTCTGAGACCCTCCCTGCTTGCAAGGTCTCAGAGCCTATGCTCCATTCCCAGCCTGAACATCTACACTGCTCTCTTTAGCCCCATAGCCTGTGAGCATAAGTCAACAGACCCAGGCTCAGACTCAGTGGCGTGGATTTTTTATTGCAGTGTAGATGTACCCAACAAGGCCTTTGACCTACAGTTAGTAATAATGGCTGGGATGGATGGGTATGTATTCACCCTGGCAATGACTGTTTCAGTGCTGTGTTAAGACCTCAGTCCCTCAAGATTAAGCTGCTTAAAATCAGTAATGCAGCAGGTTCTGGGAAATGCTGGGCTACTTGGAATGGACAAATGTTTACATTTCAGCTCTCAGCCATCTGAAGCTTCCCTGCCTCTGGTGTGCTGTGCCATCTGCACTGCTTGAAAAGAGCTTCTCTATGCCTGTAACAGCACAACAATTATCAATTATGTACAAAAAGCCATTGGTGCTTTTACATGTATTACAATGGGCCATGTTACAACTGACGGGAAAACCAAAGTTGGGCTCTACCCATAATCTAATTTATTAATGCAGGTTTTTCAGCTCTTTAAAGAGCATCATATAAAAACTACATAAGTACACTTTATTTCAGAGGGAAATCTAATGAAGTGAACACAGCTGCATTCACATCAGCACATGGTAACCATGCCCACTTAACATAACCCAAACAGCTCTCCTTGGCCATCTCTCTGCTCACAACTCTATGTGGGTTAGTTTTCCACCATTAATTCACCTCCTGCTCACTTCTCTGACCATCTGAAGTACAAGACTCACCAGTAACAAAATCTACTAAACACACACTACAATATTTGCTTCAAGTGAATTATTTCTCTGCCTCACATTGGGTTGGGAGTCTGGTGATCTGGGTTGTACTTCTGGTTCTGGCCCGCTGAACAACCCTAGGCTAGTCACTTCTGTGACTCAGTTTCTCCATATATAAAGTGGGGGGGGGCAGGGGGAGAGATACGATATAGCTAAAAGAACTAAGTGTTTTGTTATTTTGGTCCTCAGTCTGCTGCCATTCACTGTGTCTAATTCAGATAAACTCTGCAGGGCAACAACCCAGTCTCTTGTACATCCACAGAGCACCATGCACCTGTTCATCCTATATAAAGATAGTGGGCACTGCACATTGGTACAGCATTAACAGTATGGGCAGTACACTGTACAGGCTCGGTCTAATAGTGCAGACAAAGTGCTACACACGTGTCTCCCATCCATTCACCTACCAACAGCCAATGTGCATGTTTATTTTTTTTTATTTTTATTTTTTTTTAAAACGTATTCTCAGTCTGAAGATGGGGGAAGGGGAAGAGCTGCCTTCTAGAATCACGCTGCTATACACAAGCTTCACACATTAATTTTAGTGGTTTTGGGATATAACCACCCCTCACTACTTCCATCATGAAGAACACTATGGGGCATGTGCGGTGAGCTGGGCAGATCCTCTAGAATTAGGCACTCAGCCACAAGGAAGCTTGCTGACCACAGACACGACATTTAGTTGTAAATAACTTCCTGGTCTGAAGTGCTGCAGCTACAGCTTCCTCTAACAGCTCCTGCATGCACACATTAGAAACACATACAAACTGGACTGCTAAGTTCTTGGGCAGTACAAGTCTGTAGTTATTTCAGGCTAAAGGCTCTTAATTCACATCCAGAAATTGTGTTTAGAAGTGTCAAGTGTGACCATAAAACTCTGGTTATTCCAGCTTTGGATATATTCTCATCAGCATCTCAGAGCCGACACCTGCATGTTAAAAAAAAACTGGCTCGTGTGCTTCTATATGATGTATAAAGGAAGACTGAAAGGTTGTTATTTAAAATAAGAAATTCAGGTTCTGTCTATCCTGGAAGACACTGTAGCCTTATCTATAAGAGGCAGTCTAGTGTCAACAAGGTTGTAGTGACAAATCTCTTTCCTGCTTTTGTCATACATCATAAAGAAGCAATTAAAGTCCAACTTAAACAATCCTTTCAAGCCATTTGTAAGAAAATATGGAAACAGCTACAGTGTTTAGATTCCCAAATAGAGGTCTGCTTCTCCAAGACATTTATCTATTAAAACCGGAAGTCTTTTCTGTATTATAGACCACCATAAACTGAAAAACCAGCAAGGCTAAATAGCACATGACAGGAGATAGTTGCCCACAAAAACCCTCATGGTACTTAAGAGTTTTGCAATTCACTCAACCATTTTTTTTTACTGTATATTTCTGTAACTTAAAATAACTAAGTTGGCATCTGTTTTGAAGGTGAGATCAGTAGCAATAGTGAAATGGACAAGAGAAGCAGAAAGGTTTTGGGGAAAGAGTCAGGTTGGGGTGGGATCATTGACACATTCAGATTTGATGGATAAAGAGAAGAAGTGATTCTAGGTACTGCAAACTTAGGCAGCAAAGGTTCCACATTGCTAGAAGGAATAGGAGAAGTTATGGTACATGCTGATTGGGAGATAGAACAAATACGATTGAGTCATTTCTAAGCTGTATAAAAAATGTAAACATTTGTGTTGGCCAGCAGAGAATTAATAAAATGCTTTGTATACTGACCTGTAGTTGTAACCTTACCCTTTATTCATATGCTACATGGAGTCTCAAGTCATAAACCCAGATAGTAATTAAGAACACTGCTCACTCCCAGTTTGAGATTATTAGTTTTAATTACAGTCCCCTTTGATGCACTGTCTCTTAATGACAATATTCAGAACTAGTTTTTGTAACTTAATCATGCCCCATGTCCAGCCTTGCTGTTTCCATGAGCTGATAAAAGTGTGAACAATACAAGTGGTTTTAGTGGGTGCTTACAAAGTTTGTAGCTGACCCAGCACTGCTGCCAGTATTTCTATTTCACTTATAAATGGAATCTTTAGACATTTACAATGATACAAAACTCCTCAACACAAGCAAAACAGTGCTTTGCATCCAAGTTGCTACTTGTCATATCCAGAATCTCTACCCACAGAACAACTCCAAGCTGCCCCTTACTCTTCAGAAGAGATGGGGCACCTTCTCAACACATACCTGCAGCAGGATCTGCATTGCAGATGACAAAGAAGTCTATCACCCGTGATGTAAAGTCAAAGGCAGTCTGCTGGCTGCCATGGATGACAGAGATACTGTGCCGGTCACCATAGCTAGCCCGGGGCATTCCTCCTTGGAATATAATGTAAGGTAGCCTTAAAAATAAAGACACACATTTGTGCTCTCTTTAGATTCCATCTATTTCACTGCAAACTTAACTGAGAAAGTCTAAGGCCCCAACATTTGACAAAGGCTCCCTACAGTGTTACTCAAAAGGGGCTACATGTGTGAGTGTAGTCAGCAATGGATTACAAGATAACTTGTGCTCCCCCGCATCCCATTATTATTTTAAGCAGCTCTTGTGAAGAGTACGTGGGAGGGAGATGAATAACCGAGAACCTACCCATTCTTTGTTGTCTGCCAATAAATCTTGGAAATGGCCTTGCAAGGGAAAGGACCTAGGATGACAGATTTACAAAGTTACCACAAACGTAAGATGCATCTTAAATTAGTAGGAGTTCATTGTTCTAGCTAGGGGAAGCAGAGTGGAAACTGAAGGCCCTTTTAAATTATTCTGCTTTACACTGATAAAAGTACCAAATACATGGAAGGGCCACATGAGCTGAAAAAAGTATGTGGAGCAGTGGCGCCTCACTCTGCTAAACTCAGAGGAGCAGTACTTTCTCTAGCAAATGCCATATCTAGTAATATTATTCAGTGTGAAGAAGGCTAAGGCCAAAGGGTAGCAGACTTGTATCGCTGACAGAAGAACCATGTGCTGTACCTGGCTGGCAAGGGCTGGGAGCACTGCACTACAAGTCTGCTGTACCCCAAAAGTGCCTCAATTTCCAGCACTCTCTTCTGGTTAACGCAGGGGTGATAGTGAGCTCTAAAGGCCAGATCAGGCCAATATGGAGGCCTCCATATGGAAAAAGGAAGAAATCATCCTCTTTTGAGGAGTTTCAGCCAACAAGAGGCATTACTTCCTCTAACACTCAAGCAACAGACAGGAAAAGAAATCCAATTAGCTCATATAGAGGAGTCACTTTGGCTAAAGAAGAGCTGGACACATGACTCAGAGCAAGGAATAAAACTGAATTCCTAGCTCCTTTCCCGATAATGTGAACTATGCTTCTGTACGCAGATTTTTACTTTCGGCTCATCTATGCTCAGTACAGACATCAAGTTAAGCGTCCTTGCTTCAGCAGAGTTCAAAGCTAAAGCAAACTGGATTTAAGAGACCCCTTTGAGTTAAGATGTTTAAGGCTTATTGGGGCAACAACTCTGCATTGCACTGTTATGACTACACACCAGGGAAGAGCTTGACTTTGAGATCCCACAAGGGCTTGAAGTGAGTTTGAATTTAAGAGCAGTTCAAACAACACAGTTTAAGCCTCAGCACAGAAGCAGTTTGTATACTGACCATAAGGCACTTTGCTTTCCACGGGCTCAGGCTGCCTGTTATCATTGGATACTGGCCACTGGGCATAACTTCCATCATAATGGCAGCTAATGATTTGACGGCCATCCTTCTGCCAAAAGAGGTTCTCCAGTTGCTAGGGAGGAAGACACACAGAATGATGGATATCCAGAGAATCACTAACTCTTCCGGAACCAGAATATACATTCAGAGGAGGGAAATAATGCAGTGGCTTCTCCATGCACCTCCTGGATCTGTACTTCTTCAGAGAACCCTGGGGGCGGGGGAGGGAATCACCTTTCCCATGCCCAATGATTTCAGCCATCATTAATACCTGACTGCCCAGGAAGTGGTGCGACACTCTGTTGTTATGCAGGTCCCAGAGGACAATGAGGCCCCTGCTGTATCCAATCAGAATTTGGCCAGGGTTTCTGGGATGCTCTCGTAAGGCTTCCACCAATTCAAATGGCCGCCTGTTACGATAGTCTTCTGGCACCCTAGGCAAAATACAGAGAAAAATTAATCTATGTGCACCTGAATATGACAGCCACATTGACAGTGTAAGTATAGGAGAGAAACATGTTGGTAATGACAGGGAAGGTGAAACTCTTAGAAGGGTGAGAACAAGCACGGTATCTTTTCAAGCACAGCTAAGATCCTTACGATATGCAGGGCATTAAGCAAGGAAGCTACTCTGGAGCCTCTACATGGAGAGGACCTCCTTGACCACTCCCACCATGAGAAGGGGAGATCAGATGCCTGTGATGAAATCTACAGCTCGAAGCCCACAAACTGGGGAGTAGAAAGGATGTGAGCTACCGCCCTCTTCAGATCCACTGACAGGGAAGAAGTGGAGGAGAGAGCCATAGGCAATGGGATGAAGTTGACACAAGCCTGTAGCCAACTATTCATGCTTACAGCCAGCACTAGAAGCAACACATTCCACAAAATGTGTTTTTTGGCGAGACTCACACCTCAAAAGGTTACAGGTGCATAAGGAATCAGGACAAAAATTTCAAAAGCATCCGAAGTGTCATGGGAACCTTGGGCACTTATGAAGATTTTACCCTGAGTTTCTGTAGATATAGGAAAGAGGTAGCAACTTGCCCGTCGGCCATACAAAAAAATAAATGTCTTTTTAAACATTCTGGAGCCTTCAAATGAATTTAATATTTGTTGGCAAGACTGGGATACATAATCATGAGTAAGGCTACGATTAGGTCACTGAGATTGCAGAAGTCTCAGAATCCATGACTTCCAAAGACCTCCATGACACTGGAGCACTGCAGCAGCAGCGGCTGGGGAACTCCGGAGTTCCTCAGCCCTCCTCCTCCCCACAGCTGCCAGCCAATGGCAGGGGATTCCCCCCCAGCTCCTCATTCCTGGGCAGGAGTGGAGGGAGCGGGGCACAGCTCCCAACCACTGCATGCAACAGGACAGAGTGCTGGACCCTCCTGCCTCCCCATTCTGTCAGGGATGTTTTTAGTAAAAGTCAAGGACAGAGTGACGGCTTCTGTGAATGTTTGTTTACTGCCCATGACCGGTCCATTACTTTTACTAAAAATATCCATGACAAAATCCCCTTAATCATGAGGGACTGAGCACTTGATGAGACAGGCACAGCATTTGCAGACCTACTGCATGCTTCCCCTAAACAGTACTGCAATGGTCTACTTTACAGCACCTCTGCTATGAATGTCTTGGGTTATTCCCCACCAGGGAATACCATCTGTATAATGCAGACAAACTAAGGCCCGAAGTAAGGATGTGTCTCTCCAGCATCATCCAACATTTACAGCCTGTAGCAGTTAATGTAAGTCAGGCTTCAGTGTACAAGATGGAATAAAAAATTGGTTAAGTGCAATACTTTTGAACTTTCCCCTTCTGTCATACCTATACATGACAAATCCCATTGGTTAATATACCCATTTGCTCACCGCTGCAGCACTGCCTCAGAGGTGATGGTCCTATCCTCCAACAGTCTGAAGGATGGGAGCTCTACTACAAAGACATTGCCACTCTCAGTGCCAAGGTACAGAACTTCCTGTGATGAATGTGGAAGGACAGCAGTTATCTGGGTGGCACTTGGAGGAGATCTGTGGGTACAAAAAGAAACCAGTTAACTGCCTGTGAAGGAGATCAGTTCTAGAGAATGCAGCTACGGTATTCATTTAAACAGCTCTATAGGCCTCAAATGAAAGCTGACCCCTGGTTTAGCCATTTGCAAGAGATTCAGTAGAAATTTTGCTGGACAAATGGAGCTTTGAGCCAGGATCTTGGGTTTTTTTGGACAGAGAACGCCAGCTTTAAAATAAACCTAAAAATAATCCAGAAATGCATTGATAGAGAGCTGTGTGTGTTAGTCACTGTTAGGGGGAAACTCATCTAACTACCCAAAGGAGCAGAAAGAAATTGCCCAGAGACAGGACAAAATCAAACTAGACATATTGGGATATTTTAAACTGTGGTTTATGAGATTCAGTTAAATCCGTGGACATACTGATGTAAGAGTTGTTACAGAGGTAAGCTCAACAGATCTCAGGTTTAAATTGATTTGAGTACACAGAGTTGCAGATTTAACAGAATGTATTTTAGAAATAGACCATCAAATTGGTGCACCTTTGTTTTCAGAGGAAGCCTCATTCAAATCTTGTTGGCATCAATGGAAACACACCTATTGATTTCAGTAGAAAGGTGGATTGAGCCCTAAATCGGGGCACTGTGAACTAAGCCATGTCAGAGTGCATTTCATAAGCTGCTGTGTGGGTGGCACAGAGAAAGAGCAGTATTAGAGCACATTACCCAGGAGGCCCCCGTAGTGTGAAGCGTTGCTCCTCCTGCAGCTCAGATGCCCCACTGCGCTGCTTCAGGCTCCAGAGATGCAAGCTGTTATCATCCAGCAGTGTCACCAGCCGGCACTAAAATCAAGGGACATGATCATAAAGAAAGCAACCTGTTTAAAAGTAGTACATTAAGTCATGCAATAAACCACTGCTGTTCAGTGATTACCTCAGTTAATCCAGGAGTCAGGACCCCGTCACAGAGAGGCAGGCTTACACAGTTATCTTCAGCAGAATTCTGCTGACTCAGGCAGTAAGGGACTTTGGGACTATACAATGGCCTGCAGGCTTAAAAAGCTTCCCTGCTTCTGTATCCAGTAGGGAAGAATGAGGATTTGATCCTCTGAAGGATGCAATGTTAGCCACACTTTCATCAATTGGAAAGTCCCACACTCTGCTACCTATTTCAGAGAGCTTTGTTGTAGCAGCACACAGTAGTCACATCCTTCATGGTTTGCTGAAGTGGGTACACACCCCTCCACACCCCTGCTTTGGGAGCTGCTCGTGTATTCCACTTCACCATTCATCTTGCATTCTTTGCGTCCAATTTCCTTCTCAAGGGCGGTGCCAGAGTCCTTTCATGAGCCCAGCCCTGCCAGTTGTACATTCAAATGAAGCATTTGGCCTGCTGAAGCCACACCTGGTACAACATGTAATACTCCCCCATGGGAGTTCCAGTTTATACCATTAAGTTTTGAATGGTCTCCTCAAATGGGTGAGTCAGACAGTAAAGAGGCTGGTCTGCTAGTTAGTCAAGTTACAGTGGAGGGGGCAGGGCGAAGGAGGAGGGCAGTTAGAAAGCCAACAGGCATCTGGGGAATTTTCTCTTCTCATTTTTATGTGGTGGTGAAGCCACACTATGCAAGAGCAAGGGAGGAAGCTTAGAAGTGGCTAAGGAGCCAAAGCATGTCAGGCCAAAGAATGATGAAACCTGCTGAACAGCAGCTGCAATTTCATCTGGCGAGCACTGCACAGCCCAGAGGAAAATGGGTATGATCCCACTACAGGAATGAAGGTTGCAATACAAAAAGGAAGCTTCTTGCAACAGCAACTATCCTAATCCTGTTGCCTCTATCACCAGGAGCTTTCTGAGCTCACTTAAAGATGCTCTATTTTTACGACTAACATCTTCACGACAATGGGTTCAATTTATAGCACAACAAACAACAATGGGGAGTCCTGTCACAGACCCAGTATTTCTAGAACACAGACATTACACAGCCCAAAAGGATTCTAAAACTCAGGGCTTGAAGACGAGTCCATCCACCCTCCATTTTCAACTGAATGGGTTTTCAAAGCTGCTTACATACTCACACGTTGTAACCGAGGTATAGGACTTCCACTCACCTGGCCAGGAATAAAGTGTATCTGTATGACAGTATTATTCTCTTCATGTAAACCCATAAACTCCACCCCGGGAGCTCCGTATCTGAAAGATTTGTTGAGGATTCACAATATTAAAGGTCACCACTGGAGGAGTAGTTGCTAGCAAATGAGAGGAGATTTAGTTAGAGATCAAGTGGAATCAGTGGTGATCATAGATTCTTTGAATCCATACACGCCTAGTTCAAGTTTAGTGTGCACACAACAATGGAAAGCATGTACAGGAGTTTTTACTTGGTCGTTTGGAGGAGATACAGAAAAGGTGGCTGGACTCTGCTTTCTCCAAAGGTTGTTAGTGGTTTCCCACACACTTCAATCCCTGCTTAACCAATCTGTAACCAGGAGACAGATGGCTAACGCCTTCCTGCAGAGCTCAGCCTCTCTGAACACAAACAGTGCTGGAAATGATTCAGCAAGCATAGACAGCTCTATGCTTTTCCTTTCTGGGTTGGAGTGACATGCCTCTTTCATCCCAAGATCAGCTGGCTTTGTGTCATGGGAACCGCCTCTCAATGCCTTTGTGTATGCACAATACACGCTATCCTGGGACTGGACAAACTGCCTTCAACTGTTTTACTTCTGGCCCAACATTGGGGGACTTTACAGTCCTGGATGAAGACTAACCCAGGAAGCAGAATGTCTTCATGGCTTAAATTTCAACCTTTGAGATGGTATTGGATAAAACATAGTATAAAGTGGGGGAGGGAGACTATTAAGATAGCTTTGGAGTTTACAATAAGGGATGATTAGCTTTTAAGGCCAGAGAGGATTATTATGCTGGTCTGACCTGAAGACAAGCTCTGTATAAGCTCAGAAGCTTTTCTCTCTCAACAGCAGAAGCTGTTCCAATAAAAGATATTACCTCACTCATCTTGTCTCTAAAAGAAATCGGATCACTTCACCACTTTTTACTGCTTCCATATAATACATACAAATGGTAAATGCATCATAGGAACACAACTACATATAAAGCTGGATAAAGGAAAACAAGATTCATTAGGCATGTTGCATGTACTTGCTCATTTTTGAAGATCGTATATTCCACTATAGACTAGAAATAAGTGCAAAATTAAGCAAGAATAATTAACCCTCTCTCTAAAAGCAGTGTTAGAGCTCAAACAGAAGGGTTACTGAGGTTACAGGGTGAGGTTCTTTGCTTTGTGGGATAAAACTCCAGACAATCTGAGAATCCAGCCTGACACTGCAAGTTCTAAATCATGTGTGTGGAAAGGATACAGTTTGATGGCTCCTGATCTGGTCCCGATAGCCATAAGATGGAGAGAGGGGCTGTATCCCAATGCACTGGGCTGGTGGGGAAATCCATGTTCTACAGTCTGGTAGAAACAAAAAACACCTCAAGAACATGTAGTTTCATGTGCATCATACATGGACAGAAGCCAAAAATTAAATACGGTTTAGTTGTTTCAAATAAAACATTATCCTTGAACATGCTGTAAGTCAAAATATGCTCCAACAGAAGAAGTTTGATTGTCTCAGCTCAGTCAATCACCATCAAATCTACTTACCAAAATCTCCTTGTTATTCAGTACAGATGCATAAATATTGAAATACTGCAAATTTCACTACAACAGAAATGGCAAAGGAATATTCCACAACAAGGATCCAGTTGGACTCCTGATGTTTTGTAAGAGTTATAAACTCAGAAATTCACCTGAGCATAACCTACAAGACTCACTACACTGCACACTGTCAATCCTCTTATCAACGCCATTTCATACAAGTCATCTTTGTTAAATCATGATTCAAGTTCTGGACATCTCCAGAGCTCGTGCCTGAAACTGACTGATAATTACAGCTTGAGTTTCAGTCAAATTAGACTTCCAATAAGTCAGCCTCTAACAACCTCTTAGGCATGGGTGCCAGATTTGCATAACTTTTGGTCGTGCCTAGAACAGGTCCAAGCAGAGCAGTCCCGTCCCTTGGGCAAACCTGGGAAACTGACCCGGGCCCTGCGCTTCAGGAGGATGTGGGGTCCAGGGCGGCCTGGGGGGCTAGCAGGGGGCCTGGTGCCAGCAACAGCAAGCAACCTGGCCCCAGCCCACCTGGCTCCTGGCATCATTGAGGGGAGGGGGTGGAAACCAGAAAGAGGTGGGGAGGGGGCTTGGGGTGGAATGGGGGAGAGAAGGGGCAGAGCAGGGCCAGGTCGCTTGCTGCTGCCGGCACCAGGCCCCTCTCCCCCACAAGCTAACTCCCCAGGCTGCCCTGAAGTGCAGGGCCCCCAAAGTGTGGAGCCGAGGGTGGATGCCCTGGTCCATCCTATGGACAAGATGGCTCTGAAAATATTAGCCCAAACATTGGTGGAGCCAGGCCCACATTCCTGAATATAACTCGCCACCTATGCTCTTATGTACATATCAATTCCTGCTAGCAGTCTTATGGCAAGTGCCCAGAATGGACTTAATGTACCAGCCAAGAAGGGCAGAGCAGTTGGAAAAACTGGTGAAACTAGTATCCAATTCCCAAACATAGCAGGGGACACTGAGTTTTATTCATACTATTTAGAGGACTATCAAGCTAGCTCAGAGAGGCTCTACTACTGATTATAAAAGGGATGTTCACGACTCTATTGGGTAAGAGCACAGAAAGTAGCTTGTTTGGTTTTAGTGACTGCCATAAAATACATTCTTAGACCAAAACACACACAATTTGGAGTGGATATGTACTACCTACCTAGGTAGGTTAAAAAGTTTACTGAATACAAACATCTATGTAAAGTGTTTACATAATAAACAGTGTCTTAATATTGAAGTCCGCAACTATGGCACTACCGCGATTTGTAAACAGCTCAGATTTTAGTCTTCAGAAGTGCCAGTGTACAGTTGGCCCAAACCCTGGAAATCTGAACATTATGTGGTCTTAAGATAGTAACTACAATTAGATCTGAAGAGAGCTGTAGGCTGCACGCTTCCAGAGGGGGAAGTTGTTTCTAAACAGACCACAGGACAAGTCAGAGAACAAATGGAGTGCCCCTTTACTTAGTCCCACTTTTAGAAGTTGTGATGGCATAGCTACATCAGTTAGAAATGTGGGGGTGAAATTTTTTCACCCCAAACAGATATAGCTATCCGGGTAAAAGATCTAGTGCACACATGGTTAAAGTGGCAAAAAGGTCCTTTTTGAGGGCAGGGAACTCGCATAAGTTATACCAGCAAAAGCATTCTTGCTGGTATAAGCTGCATTTCCTTTAACATTCTTGCTGGTACATATACACACAAACCTTTTCTAGTAGATGGTGCTTCTAACACTAAGGCCCAATCTCAAACCGAAGAGCTCTCCTACTCTCTCATTTGTTTATTCTGTGTACTTTGTATACAGTCAATTTCCTCTGTTTGTGAAGTGATCAAGAGTTCAAAAAAGGTACCATGAGCCCTACGGAAGGGGAAAAGCATTTCAAGTTGTTTTTTTTTTCTTCTTCTTTTAAAATGTAGTAAAGATTAAGTAGCAAATGGCCTGGAATGCAAACATATCCTTCCGAGAGGAACGTGGGCAACAGCACATGAGCACAAGCAGCAAGTTTGGCAGTGAAGGCCTTAGCCTGATACAAGACTAGCTTCATAGAGTAACCATGGGAAATAAATCTGGAATAAAAGGTCACTGATAAGTCCCTGCAACACTTTCTTCCAATCCTCAATTACCTGATTTGGTTAATCCAATACCAGTAGGAAAGAAAGGAAACATTGCTCCATCCTGAAGGTTGATTGATTCTGTATATAAAGTACTGTACATACAGTGAGCTACACAGATGCTCAGTATTATCTGAAGACAAATACTCCTTACTGCTTATGATAGTTTGAATCCTTATCACTTGAAATGTGGCTGCTCCGGACTGCGATATTTTCTAGGATTTCATTTAAATCCATACCTTGAAACAATATACAATACTCTCCCATTTTTCCCTATTACTAAGGCCTTTTCTACACAAACCAGGGTTCAACATGCGGCGATCAATGCATTGGCAGTCGATTTAGCAAGTCTAGTGAAGGATCAATAAATCCACTGCAAAGCATTTCTCCGTCAACTCCTGTACTCCACCAAAACGAGAAATGCAAGGGGATTCGACAGGAGAGCATCTCCAGTTGACATTGTGTGGTGTGGACCCCATGGTAAGCAGATTTAAATACGTCAACTTCAGCTACTTTATTCATGTAGCTGAAATTGCTTAACTTAGATCGATTTCCTCTCAGAGTGTAGACAAAGCCTCTCTTTACTGATTCCGTTCAGTAATGGGACCGTGTGTTTCATTTTAAAGCAAGGTTTGCTCACATGTGATTCAAGAGAGACAGTTATTCTATTTAATACCACCTACAATGAAGGTGTCTTCAGTGGAAACCTTTAGTGCAGTAACATTCAACCACAACTCGAAGCTAATAATGTTTATGCTACAACTGATATAGGTCACATCTGAACTACATTTAAGGAGGTAGAAGGCAAGCTGATTCAGCTCAAGTGGTATTCTACCATATTAAAACAGCATAAGTACCACAAATGCATTATCCCTGGATTTCTGTAACTGAAGAATAAGTATAATCTGACACCAGGCACAGAAATGATTCCAACTGTTGGTAAAACTGACATCTACACCTTGTCTAAAATGAAAATCTGTCACATGGGTTCATTTCAACCTCACAAGTAAAAGATACAGCTACGCTGTTCCGAATTCCATGACCTCTAAAATCAATTCACCTTTTCCACCTATGCTACATAGAACACAAGTAATTTTTGTGCTGCAAAAGAGGTTGTAAAGACCACCATTTAGATGCTGTTCATGTAAATAGCAGTGACAAGCTTTGTCGTCTTTGTTCCCAAACTTTCCTGATCCAAGAAATAAAACTATGAGGATTCTATCAGCACATTCTGCCTGTTCAGTTTCTAAATATAGTCCACTTAATGGACCTCAAGGCCCAAAGGCAAAGAAATGGATGGAAGATAGACACTTGCTTGCCATAGATTATAAAAAGTGGAAATGCAGTTCATGTGTCTCCCCCTCCTGCAGTTGCAGATACAAGACTCCAAATGCATGTCAAGGATATGGGAATATCCTGCCCACAAGTTCAAAACAGTTATCTGCAGTTTAATGGATTTATTTTTACAGCACTGCAGATGTGCCTGTTGCTTTATAAACACAAGATAAGGCATCTGCAATTTAAATGTGACAATGTACAGACAAAGGAGGGGAAAACGGATAAAATGAAGGTATCTGAATATGCATCACTGATGACTGGTTTGGGGTTTGCATTTCCAGATTTGTTTGTTGTTTCTAATGAAGGCAACAGGGCAGGAAGGACTTTGTGGTAGGTTTGTTGCTGTGTTCAGCTTTGGCACTGGGGTGTGACTTTGCATACAGATTTCTCTCTCCACTGATTAGCCAAGATCCCTTTGTGGATTTCTCTCTCCTTGCAAATGTTTAAACTCAAATGTATGCAAGTTAAGAAAGAAGGTTCTGTATATCTGGGGTTGGGCTTGCGTTATGGGGGATTGCAAGTAACAGTTACAAGGTCACGAGGTACATGCATATCACATAACTAGCTTAGATCCAGATTTGGGTGTGGGAATTTTTAAAGCGTCAGTGGATAAATGGGCTCAGGTATGCCACCCATGGGATGCATTAAGAGTCCAAGTCAGTAGTGGTGCAAACCACAAACATGGGTGGGGTGTGTCCTTTGGTTCGTCCAGAAAGGGAGGAAGTGGGTTTTTTCCCTGGTCAGCGTTCCTGGTTACTCGACCTGGTACAGGCGGTGTTCTGTGTAGATGTCTCTGGACCACCTGATGGTATCTGACACCATGAGCTGTCTCATGAGCCAGGCATAGCATGAACCAACTCTGCATGGTCTCAGTACCAGCTTGTTGTGGGGGTCCCAGGCGCCCAGGACTCCCACAGCCAGGGCGTGGATCTGGACCTTGTACAGTGAAGTCAGAACTAAGGCAGCAGCTGTTGGCTGTCCCTGTTTTCTCTCATTCATATCTGGCTGATGAAAGCAGCAGCCTGTACTTTAACCTGTTCAGCAGGTGAACCTCTAGTGGGGGAAGGGAGGAGGAGAGTACAATAGAGCCTTTTACTGGTGCATATAAAGCACTGGTGTGACAGCAATGTCATCCCCTGCTCAAAAAAGACCTTTTTGTTTCTTTTAGGTGAGCTAGGAGGTTTCATTTTCATAAACTGCAAAAGCTAGTTTCAAGTTCAGGGCAAGAGGAAGCCTGGTGTCAGCCACATTGGTGAACAGAGGTGTTTCACGTTTCACCATTTCTTTCTTGCAGCAAATATAGCTGACTGCTGACTCAACCCAAACTGAAGTCAAATGGATTGGGCTCATGGCTGTTCCTCCTCCTTTCCCTCCCCTGCACTCCTATTTAAACATTTTATGACAATGCAAAATAAAGGAACTGCATCTTTGTTAAATACTTCCTTTAAAGACAACAATGAGGCCAGTGGGCATTAAATCTGTTTGACGTGGTTTCTTATTCAATGAGTTAAAATCAACCATCTATCACACCAGTTAGTAAGAGGGTTGAAGACAAGGAAAAATGCAGAGCACATCTCTGTCATAAATTAAACAAAATGCTTCCAATTTGATCAGAAAAGGTGGGTGAGGTAATATTTTTTTCTACTATAACCCAGTTTGGCAACTCAGCTGCAGGACAGGCTGGTTCACCCATGTGTTACCTATCATCTGATCAGACAGTGCCAGTCTCAACATGCTTTCTCTTGCAGGATTGGGACTTAGCCAAAGGTACCAGATATGCTAAAAGCAGGATGAATTTTTTTAAAAAAAGTAGATTGTCAAGTACACAAACCTTTCACACTGTGCTGGCTACCTATTGAGCTAAAAACAGATTCTTGCAACAGGTATATACAAGTAAGGGTAATTCTTGGTCACACAGAGAGGTATGCAAAGCCAAGAATGTGGGAAGGCAATTATTTAAAGAGCACATGTTGTTACAAGAGAGTTTAATAGAAGAAAGGCTGGAAAGCTAGCCTGGCTGCATGGGTCAGTCCTTCAAAATTATCTGGGTTGTCCCACTTCTGATAACGGACAAACTCTGGAGTGCAGACAGAAGAGGGAGGAAATGAGAGAACCAAGCTGGGAGACATATGCCTTTAAAATGCTTAAAATCCCAATTGAACAATTACATCAAGTTAGCCACGAGGCATGTCCTTAAAGTAGCCCCATTCATTGCTGGCATAAATAGATGCAACTCCACTGATTTCAATGGGATTACACCCTCATAGCTTATTCGTTACTTGAGTATGTAGCTCTAGTGATTTACTGCTAATTGCCAACATCGGAACTACTGAATTTTACATCTAATATTGAACAAAGAAGAACAAGCAGCCAGGTCCAGGTGTGATGCAGTTAGATACGGGCCCAGAATTAGAAACATCCCTCAAAAGGGAGATGCAGCTAAACTGGGATGGAGAAGGAGACAAAGCCAATGTTGAAAAAAAATTCTCTCTCCATAGCTGTAATCATTTATATTGACCAGTGCACAAAGCCGCAGTCCAATAATCCCACCAAATGAAATAGGGCTCTCTCAGAGCAGTCTAGCTTGGAGGATTCAAAGGATGACTGGCTACACAAGACAAATTTTAGGGGAAGAAAAAGCATCGCAGAATGTATAGGTTTATTTTAATCGGAGAACCACAGTGCTGTAAGTGTGGAGATCCCATAAGCACTGGAAAGGAAGAATCATTTGAGGAAATGTGAAGATCATGCTTTCTGGGACCATGTTTATTTGCCTGTCTCTGGGACAGCCCAACAATTAAATGCTGTACAAGGAAAAATACCACGAATTTGTGATCTCCCATCAAAAATTTAGGCTTTCCAGTTGACATACTAACGTCAGCAAAATAGGGACAGACAGTGCCCCAGGTTATTAGGGCATTATATTTTTGTTACCAAGATTCTGTCTACTGTCCATTCAATTTTTTCCCTTACACACTAACAAGTCACTATTTACACTACTTAACTTTTGATGTTCTGCACATGCATCCCAGCATGGAGAGAAGTTAGACAAACTGAGGACTAACTTCTGCCCATATGATAGAATGCCAAGCTCTGTATTGGGGTGAAGGAGGAGCCCCAAGAGAAGAAATTGTCCTCTTCTCTTTATCCACTGGAGTACTCCTGTTTATTTTTGTGGTACAAATCTATTAGAGCAGGCAGTACCGGATTTACAGTGGCACCATGGAGCTGGCCCCATGCTCAGAAGGGGCCCCGGCCTGCTCCACTAGCACTGCACCCTTAGACCCTGCCAGCTGCTGGCTCTCCACATGGCCTGCCCACCAGCTGGCCAAGTGCACCTCTCCACCCCCTGGCCGGACCCCAGTGCACCTCTGGCTCCGGGCAGACCCTGCTTCCCACCATCTATGGGGCCCCGCCTGTCTCTCCAGAGCTGAGCTGCCTGGGACTGGTGTAGAAGCCTGGTCAGTCTTGGCCAGTTGTGAGGGTAGAGGAGACAGTGAGGGGGAGGGCTTGGCTGGGCCCACCAGGCAAGTGAGTCCTGAGGGAGCCCAGCTGGGACAGACCCTGGCCTGACTGATCCCACCATCCCGAGGGGCTGGAGCAATTCCCTGCCTCAGGACCAGCCCTGACTGCGCTACCAACTCCGCATGGCAGACAGTCACCTCCCAGCAAGATCGGTGAATGCAGCCGGGAGGTAGGGTGTGGGGGAGTGAGGGAGGGGTGTTGGGCTGTGAGGGGGCAGAGAAATGTGTGTGTTGGGGTACTAAGAAGTGGGGGTTCTGCGTGGGGTACTGTGCAGCTGTGGTGGGGCTGTGAGCAGGAGGGGTGTTGTGCACTTGTGGAGGGTTTTGGGGGGGGCATAGCGGCCTTAGGGAGTTGGGGTAGTGTTCATGTTGGGTAAGGGGGCTGTGTGACGCAGCACAGGCCCATCCTTGAAGGGAAGGAGCACGCTGGCAGCACAGGGCTGGGTGGGCCACTATGCGTCTGGCAACAGCTGGTTTGTAAATACTGTCCTTGCGCTGGGCTGAGCAGAGGGGGACCACCCTTGCCATTCCATGCCCAGAGCTGGCCACTCGCTCGGGGACTGACCTCCACTGCCTCCATGGGGGCCCATAGATATGTTTGTTACTGGGCCTACAAAGCAGCTGGGGAGGGTGCCTCCCAGCACTGGTAAACAGACATGCACTGGCTCTGCTCAGGTTAGCACACTAAAGACAGCAATGTGGCTGCAGCAGCATGGATTAGCCATGCAAGTCCATCCTCAGGGGGTTGGGCAGGATTGTTCTAAGGCAACTAGCCCTTGCCACCTAAGTGACACTATTAATTTTAGCACATTAGCTGAGGCAGAGCTAGTACATGTCTGTCTGCCTGCACTAGGAAGCACCCTCCCAGCTGCTGTGTAGACATAGCTTTACTTGTGCCCCTATCCCCATAGATATTCCTGCTGACAACCCCATAGTTGGGTGCATCCAACAAAGTGGGTATTGGTCCACTTAATTTTAGGATTAAATATTTTTACTATACAATACCCCTGCACCCTCATAAATACCCCCTCCCATCCCCTGACACAAGCTCCACTGCTATGAGCACCCCTGTCCCCCACAGCCATCCCTCTTCCCCCCATAGATACTAGGGTTACCATATATCCCTATGTTCACGGACATGTCTGGATTTTTTAGCTTAAAATAGCATGCGGGAGGGGGGAGGGGGGAATCTGCTGCCATCTGAACATGTCCGGGACTTCAAGCAGCAGGCAGGGCAGAGCCCCTCCCCTGCTGGGCTGCCTCCGCTGGGGGGAGGGGGGGGGGGGAGAGGGGGGGAGGACAGGGGGGGGGGGGAATTTCTCAGCCCGCTGGCTATAGCCAGCTGTGGAAACCTGGGAGAAAGAAGCCAGAAGCATGGTAGGAGCTTTTAAGCCAAGGTGGGGGTGGTAGCAGCGTGGGGAGGGGGCGGCAGAGAAGTCCTGATGCTGGGCTGCCTCGGCTGGGCTGCTGGCTTCCCTCAGCCTGGGTCAGTAATTCAGCTGGTAATGGAAATTAGATAAAGAATCTGAGCTGTTACTAGTCCCTTCCCACACAAGTTCTTATCCAGTATTATATTTGAGGACTTTTGAAGAATAAATTCATGAAAGTGCTAAAGAACAGGAACATAAGTGTTCATGAAGCTTGACCTTCACATTTCATGTTTAACAAGGACCATTCACTAGAATAGAAAACATTCTTAACCTCTTGGCTCCTCCAAGTCATAACCTTTGACACACCAAAACCTAAGTCTGACTTTTTAGGACCTGCCAGTCTTATGGAGATCTCCATTATATCTAAAGTTCGCTTCTCTGAAGCCCTTTCTATTATCACTCTACAGGTAATAATGGAAGACGGCAAGATTTAGAGTCATATCTTTGCTGGATAAAAAGTGTAAAAAATGACAAAGGATTCCTTACTAGAAACGCAAACTGTAGATTCTCCCAGCAATAAATGTTTCCAATCAATCACTTGCTAACAAAGAAGAGTGTATAAGGGATCATTTTTGCTTAAATACTGTGACTAATTAGAAAGAATAAATTACTAAAAAGTAGTCTTAGACAGAAAGTCACCATCTTGTAAATATCACATTTTCCTTTGTAGGACTAAATCAAATACCACCACCAAAGTCAGAAAACATCACCTAAAGCAGACAAAGATACAGCAGTGAAGGTATGCTAGGCATTTTACAAATAGGCAAAGACAAGGCTCCCTAACTAAACAAAACTCTCCAAGTGGATACCAGTGCTCAGAGGGCTGAACCTCCACAGAAACCTGGATTCTGAACTGGCAGGACAACAGCACAGTCACATTTGCCACAAGAGCTGCCTATGCAGCTTCCGCCATTTAAATTCCAGGTACTCACTTCTACTTTAACCAACTGAAGTATGGCCTGAGAACAGGACATCAAATCTCATCTTGGCTCTGACAGACTCCCTCAATGGCTTCAGCCAAGTCACAGCTTCTCTGTCTCAGTCCTTTCCCAGGCCACACTATTGGTACAAGATTTACTTCCTTCATAGCGGTGTGGAGAGAACATGGGTAGCACTTTAAAGACGCAAAACACTGTGAAAGTCCTATGTATTAATCATAGCAGGACTATGGTCACACTGAAATAATCTCCTCACTCCCCAGAAGAGAAAATGCTAGTAATCTGTTTTCTCATGAACCACAGACCTAAAACCAAGAATGTGGTATCTCAAAGCCCAGGAATGGCCTGTGAGCTTAAGACATGCACATGTACAAACATGTTTGCACCAGAGGGACTGCAAAAAAAAACCCAGCTTTGATTTACCAAATACGAGGGCAATCCACCTCTGTTGTATCTAGCTTTTCCATACATACCTGAATGAACCTTCCCTCTTTTCTCTTCAGTGACTATGGACAGATTTGCTCTTTCGTGCTTGTTTCCCTTAAAGCTCATTTGAAGATGCCACCATACCTTGTTAAACTGGAAAAGGTCACGCTTGAGCCTCTCTCTTACGGGATCATGTCCGTGTCTCAAAAACCTTCTCATTTTCCCTCTTTAACCACCTGGCACCAGAAACCTATTGAAAAAGCAAAACCACGTTTAAACAAGTGGGCTATTAGAGTGCAAAAAATTAATCAGAATTGGGTCCTTTATTTTTGTTTCAGGAAGTAACATGGAATTCATCAGGCCAGGACAAGACAGCTCAGATATATGGGGAGTTAACAGGGACTAAAACTCAACACCACTGCAGCACATTATCCCAGATAGTCGGATTTGGTTTGCATAATCCCTTTTTCATGCTGCTCAATTCTAGAATCCCTGTGTTTTTTTAAAAGAATGCAGTGTACACTTTGCCACTTTTTTAAATCTCTTCACCTGACCTTGTCCAAGAAAGATGACAAGTGACAGAACACAAAAGGATACCATAGCAGTCAGATAAATGTTTAAAGAATCCAGCTCAAAAAGCTACCTAACTTTCAGAGTTGATGGCAGCAGAGACTAGTATCAGTTTTTACCCTAGATAACCCTATGGCTACTGAGCTGAGGAGGTGAAAGTAAATATTTTAGGCTGGCATTCTGGGTATAGCATAAGGAGCTGGTGTTGCCTGGAATGTAGTTAGGTTAATTATTAGCCTGCTTTTGTAAAACATCAAGCTTAATCCTCTACTAAGGGGGAAGAGGGAGAGAACAGTGCACCTGTGCCTCAGTGCAGTACTATAAGAGAGTATAGCGCTCTGTACCTTGTAATTCTACCACTTCACCAACCCTTTATGATCCACTCAGAACACCTAATGTCCTGCCCTAGCATACCAGCAATAACACTTCGGATAGCAGGATCTGGATTCTAGTATTCAGCCAGTGCAGCAAAGGCAGCATATGTCATTCTCCAGGACAGAAAGGAGTACGGCCAGTGGGTAGAACCTGAAGATTCAGACCTAGGGTGTGGACTTTTCCCAAGGAAGGGGTGTGTACATATGTGGAGCAAGTTGGAAATTTATAGTGTGGTTGTTTCCAGAGCATTTCAAATGAGTGTCAGAACCTGCCAGGAAGAAGAGTTCTTCTTTTCATCTGTGCCCCAGACTACATGGGCACTGGGACATTTGACTCAAATCACTGGCCTGGACAGGTAATTTAAAGCATTATCCACCCACAATGAGCTGAGAAGGAGCAGAATAGAGAAAGCCTTTACAGCCTCTGCTTCTACTACCCCACTTCTATACAAACAAGCAGGAATCCATCTCTGCATTCTTGCCAATATTGAAGTAATCAACCAAAGACCATAAATCAGCCAGTCATTCCTGCAGGGTTTCATTATACCTCCCAGCAAGGGCAGCAGAAGTATAAATTTAAACAGCAAAGTACAAAACTGACAAAATCAGCAAGTTCTGGTGAGCGAACAGCTCTGTCTTTTCTGCATGTCAGATATCAAGGTGTAATCTGAATGTACAGTCCTGGGTTTGCGCCTACACTAAGGACTAGGATACTTCAGTATTACTAGCACAGGGGTGGGCAAACTTTTGGCCCGTGGGCCACATCAAGGTTGCAAAATTGTATGAAGGGCTGGGTAGGGAAGGCTGTGCCTCCCCAAACAGCTTGGCCCCACCCCCATCCGGCCCCCTCCCAATTCCCGCCCCCTGAGTGCCCGCCTCACAATCCCCAACCCATCCAACCCCCCCACCTCCTGCTCCTTGTCCCCTGACCGCCCTCTCCAGATACCCCTTGCCCCTAACTGCCCCCGCAGAATCCTACCCCCTATGCAACCCCCCGCTCCCTATCCCCTGACCCCATCCAACCCTTCCCCCCCTTCCCCGCTCCCTGACCACCCCCCAGAACCTCCTCCCCTTCCAACTGCCCCGTCACCTGTCTGCCCACCAGGACTCCCTGTTCCTTATCCAGCCCCCCCACCCCCCTTACCATGCTGCTCAGCCCAGTATGTCTGGCTCTGCACAGAGCCAGACACGCTGCCCCACAGGAGCTCACACACACCCCAGAGTGCTGCCCGCAGGGCCCACTGAGGCTCCGGAGGAGGGGGTGGAGGAGGAGTCAGGGAAAGCCTCCCAACTGAGCTCAGGCAGGTCAGAACGGTCCCGCTGGCCGTACGTTGCCCACCCCTGAACTAGCATATAGAAGGTTGGTTTGGTGAAGCACAATTTGGACTGGTTAAGGAAGGAGGGAGAGGGATGGATCAGGCAGGTGTATCAGTAAGATTCTGACAGGAGCTTAGAGCAGGCTGATAGTCCATGAATAACTCAGAGCATCATTACTATTACAGCAATATCTGGTCTGATTTTCAGAGATGCCAAGCACCTGCACCTCCTTCCTACTGACTTCAGCAGAGTTAAGAACATAAGAAAGGCCGTACTGGGTCAGACCAAAGGTCCATCTAGCCCAGTATCCTGTCTACCGACAGTGGCCAATGCCAGGTGCCCCAGAGTGAGTGAACCTAACAGGTAACGATCAAGTGATCTCTCTCCTGCCATCCATCACCCCGCTCAGGCAAACAGAGGCTAGGGACGCCATTCCTTACCCAGCCTGGCTAATAGCCATTTATGGACTTAACCTCCACGAATTTATCGAGTTCTCTTTTAAACCCTGTTATAGTCCTAGCCTTCACAGCTTCCTCAGGCAAGGAGTTCCACAGGTTGACTGTGCGCTGTGTGAAGAAGAACTTCCTTTTGTTTGTTTTAAACCTGCTGCCCACTAATTTCATTGGGTGGCCCCTAGTTCTTCTATTATGGGAACAAGTAAATAACTTTTCCTTATTCACTTTCTCCACACCACTCAATTTTATATACCTCTATCATATCCCCCCTCAATCTCCTCTTTTCCAAGCTAAAAAGTCCTAGCCTCTTTAATCTCTCCTCATATGGGACCCGTTCCAAACCCCTAATCATTTTAGTTGCCCTTCTCTGAACCTTTTCTAATGCCAGTATATCCTTTTTGAGATGAGACCACATTTGTACACAGTGTTCAAGATGTGGGTGCACCGTGGATTTGTATAAGGGCAACAAGATATTCTCCATCTTATTCTCTATCCCTTTTTTAAATGATTCCTAACATCCTGTTTGCTTTCTTGACTGCCGCTGTACACTGCATGGATGTCTTCAGAGAACTATCCACGATGATGCCAAGATCTTTTTCCTGATTAGCTGTAGCTAAATTAGCCCACAATTAGTTATGGGTGCTCAGCACTGTTTCAAGTTAGGGTTACAGCAATTAGTCCCAGAACAATCCCAGAGCTCAGTTTGCAACATCTTTAATCAAGCAGACAGTACATTTTCAGGTTCACAAACGTACAGAAAGGAAAGGAACCCACCATGATCTCCTCCCTCCACCCCGACCCCTGTATCTAGAGATATCAGCAGCTACCACCTAATCATCAGCTTTCCTTGAATGGTCCCTTACAATATGAGCTAACTACATATGCAAAACAAACTGTTCCACCTTGTATTTTGCTGTGATTCTGGGAGCATCTTTCACAGACCTAAAGAGCTCTGCGTGGCTCGAAAGCTCATCTTTCACCCCAACAGGAAGTTGATCCAATAAAAGATATTACCTCACACATCTTGTCTCTAACATCCTGCGACCAACACAGCTACAACAACACAGCGTACAGTTTTCCAATTGTCATTCCTGCATGCTTTCTTCCCTATCCATTCCCCACTGACAGAGAAGGGAGAGTAAACCTGAGCTGTTTAATATATTTGTATGATTGGGGTGGAAACGAAAGCCATCAGCGTACCAGCAGATGTGAAGAAATGGTGCTTAGTTGTCTGACACAGAAACCTGGACAGCAGGGAAAATCAACATAAAAGGGGAGAGGAGCGTAGCCAAAAAGCAGGAACACATTTAAGAACCAAAGTCTCCGCAAGGTAATCTGAAAACCTACACCAAATAAGTCTAAGATTAGAGCCCATGTAACAAACCCTTTCATCAGGTTTGTATGATACAATTCTCAGAGAAGAGTCAAACATCTAAGTACACAGCTCTCTCCATGGATCAGCATTCACCTTGCCCACTCCGGCCTAAGACAGGGAAGTGAATGATTCAATCATGGGACCAGATTTGGTGATGAATCCTAGTCACATGCCACCTGAGGCAAACTGCACATATGCAGCTAAGAAGAAATGAGCAGCTGCTGTAGAAGTGACAACCTGTTGTGCTATGCAAGGAAAGTATCACACCCATATGCAGCAACTTTGGCCTTAGCCAGACAGGGAAAGTAAAAATGGGAAAGGGTGTGTCTCTGGCAATCAATATCCTGGGCCTGTGAAACCAGGAAAACCCACACAGAAACTTCAAGTAACTAGTTCAAAGTAACTGGTTTTACAAGTATGGGGAAAGGAGACTTCCATGTGCCAAAAAGGCGGCACAGACAAATACTCTCAGTAAACAAAGGCAAGAAGGCAAAGGAAAGGGGCATGGGGAGGTTCTTTTGAAAGGATACATAAATACAGCTGCCCATGTCCTGTAACCAAGTTTAGGAATGATTAATTACATCTAACACATGCTGGCTATACATGCTTTTGCCAAGAGGTAGCATTCACAACCCAGCCCACAATGACCTGTTAAACCAGCTAAGGAACCTTACTAGCTGGCATCAAGGAATCTAATAGCAACTGGCACCAAGGTACATCACTGTGCAAACTGGTACAAACTGCAGACAAGAGATTTGCCAAAAAGGATGAAGATTCCACAGTCTGTGTCATCTTGTCTCACAGGTGCACATTTCCTTTTTGCCAGTCCAGTTTCTCTCAAATGCCCTTCTCCGATGTCCTGCATAAAACTGCAGCCCAATGTGCTCCGCAATTTATAAAACATAGACACGAATACCATTCGCTGCAGACGGTATATGGTAGTAGCTGTGGTCACTAGTAGCCAGAACGGAGCCTCTGAAGCCATGTCTGCTTTGTGTGGAGTTGATGCTGTTGTGTTTTGCAGGGCATTAAAGCCCATGAGAAAATGCAAGATCAGCTTCTTACCAGAAGCTACATGCTCATTAGCAGCACTGCATCTTCTCTGGGTAAAGTCTGCTGCTCCACTGAAGAGACTCTGAGGTCGGTCCATCTGTAGGTATCAATGCCCCAGATTCCAGTCCATCTTGACTGTGAACAAGTTGAAACATAACGTGACAAACCAGCCTTGCAGCCAGGCACATAATGGGCCACTTAAAGCTAGCTCCTTTAGCGTCCCTGGATCTATGCTCAGACAAATATTATGAGATGCCCTCCTCCGCTGCGTTTAGTTAGACTCAGCCACAAGCCTATTCTTCATTGTTCAAGCAGTATGGCAGGGCGAGTCCAAGCTGCAAGAGGATCCTGTTTCCACTCCATACAGACACTCAGACAGCAATTAGCATCAAACACAGACTTTTAGATGCCAAAGATTCACAACAGGCACATATGCCACATGGTTCAGAACAGGCTGATACTTAAGGGGAGAAGCCAGAATGTTCATATGCAGCTTATGTGTGTGTTTTTGTCACTGTACTGATGCAAATAATTTTGCTAATATTTACTTCCATTTGGGTCCGTTCCTAAAATTTCATTTTGAAGAACTAGAAATCACTTAGACATACATTTTCTCACAGTCAGTACTTGGCATTCATATGCCAGTAGTCCAAAGCTCTGTAAAGACAGAAATGATCCTCAACTTCACAAGTAGGTAAGCATTATAGAGAAACGGAAATAGAAACGTGAAGTGACTTGCCCAAGGTCACATCAAGTCAATGGCAGAATTGGGAACAGAATTTACACCTCCTAACATGCAGTCTGGTTCTCTTCTTCTGGACAAGCTCTGTCTCTAGGAGGATATTGCCTACAATAGTCTATCTTCCCTTTGAATTCCTCCTCCCAATAAATCACCCACTAGAGTCTGTTTCGGGAGTCATTCAACCAGATTTAAACTTTTTTTTTTTAAGGGGGGTTACACTCACCCTCTGATTCTCTGGAGTTTTGAGATGCACAGAACTGTCATTAGATGCTGGAACTTCTAGAAAAAGCAGCACCTTTATTACAGTGGTGATCATGAAAACCTGGTCTTGGCCATATCTACCCTAACTCCTACGCCATTATTCCTAGTATCAGAGGGGTAGCCGTGTTAGTGTGGATCTGCAAAAGCGACAGAGTCTTGTAGCACCTTATAGACTAACAGATTTTAGGGATCATGAGCTTAAATCTGTTAGTCTAGAAGGTGCTACAAGACTCTGTCACCATTATTCCTGTTCATGCAGTGGCATAGATGGAGCAAGTTTGAGTTAGCCTTTCTTCCTAAACATTCCAGCACTTCTACCACAACTGTGAACAATGGCAGAACTGCTAGGGTAGACTGACTGTCATCTAACCTTGCTGAGAGAAAATCCACTGTAGCATTCCCACTATTACTACCACTGGCAGAGCTGTATTGGTCCTAGGAACACTGGGAAACTTTCAGTAGTATAAAGAAAGTCTAGTATAGATGAGGCAGTTATTGGCAGTTGCTGCAATTAAGTAGTAAATCCTTGTGGTGTAAACAAAGCTTGGCTGGGGAGAACGGCTTGCTGCTACTTATCCTTTTTAACAGGAGCAATGCCTTACTGTTAAATGCATAGATGGAAATCTCGCATGGGAGGAAGAGAGGGGAGAGAACAAGCAGCAGGAGACCCAAAACCTTGAAATCTCTAAATGGTCTTGATATGCCCTAGAGCATCTTTGAATCATTTGCCGAATTTTGAACTATTGTCAAGGAGAGAAGTTGGAATGGTGACTTAACCGAACAAAGGCTGTTTGGGAAGAGTACTCTCTCCCCTGTTCTACACCCCATCCTGTGTGTTCCTTTACACTAAAGAAGGTGCTTCTTATTGCAAACCAGGAAGATACATTGTCTCTACCCATGTATTTAAGCAATCATATAACTTAATTTACATTTATTCAGATTCTTAATTTACACATTTTATTATGTTAGAGAATGGTGAATAATGCATTTTTTATTTACTAAAATGATTAACTTTTACCTGTGCTTTGTGTCAAGCTCTATTTGGATGGGAATTCAAATCTAATTAAAAATGCCAGAAACACCACAGCATTTCAAAGTTGGTTAATTTAGTAAATAAGTCTACTTTAAAATGTGCTGAATACATAAGAGTTTATCAAAACTTGTTTTGCATTTAAAACTGATTATTAAACAAAAAGTATTACCTGTAGTTAGTGAAATGAACTGATGGTGACAAGAAACATCCTTCAAGATTTTAGAATGAGTAGATCAGAGAGTTGAATAAATTTAGGCCTTAACAGACATTGTCAGTTTCATATAGGTTTATTTTCAAAAATAAAGCTATTTAATTTATATTAAAAATCCAATTTTAAATAACAATTTTTTTTTAATTTAAAAAACCATCTATTTTTATCCACTCTGCTATAATTTATCCAAGCTGCTACAGCAACAACTGGTTGTCAAGTGAGATACTGCAGAAGAGTGGGCAGAATTGCAAAGAAGCAAAGAGATCTGAATAAAGGAACAGTTGCAGAATGTAAGGAGCTTGGAGATCTCAGAGATGCCACTCTAGCCTACAAGTCTTTGACACAAGGCAGGGATTTTCCAGACCACCTTTCCAGACTGAGTTACTCTAACCACTACTGGATTAAATAAGTCAAAGGAGGGACAGTTTAAGTTGATTACCAGGAAAACTTTACTGGCAGTGAAATCTATTAGACTGAGGAAAACTCAAGTGGTGGAGTTCCATTACTTGGGAATTTTTTTTAAACTGGACAACACGCTAAAAAGTGTCGTACAAGAAACAATTCTGCACTAACAAGGAGAAGGACTGAAGGGGTCAACAGGTTCTCCCATCCAAGTCTACTTTAACTTCTACGATTCTGCAAAAGCTAAGCGATGAAAAGCATAACCTACCAATCAGCCATTAAATTACAACAGCAGGCAGTGTCCCATCCTTTACCCTCCCACCACACACACTTTACTAGGTTAGAAACTTCAAAAAAGGTTCCCCAGGCAATCTCGAAAAGTAAAGGAAAAATGTTCAAGTCAATCATGCAAGTTCATACACTACCACAGCACAGTGCTAAAAACTACCAAATCCTTCTGAAATTCTGTCCAAACCTCTTGTATTAAGATTCTTTTGTACCTCTGTGTCATGGTAACATTTGAATACATGAGGTTTCAAAATGCTATAGCACAGAAAGGGCTTTTCATTTCAAAAATATGTTAAGAAAAATTTATTGGACATGATACAGAGCTCTTGGTACACTCTCCCAATACAATCGGTGATTCAAGAATAGAAGGAAGGTATAGTATCTTGAGAATTATGTTGCAAGAACGTTTTTAGGCAAGACATATAGTGGGTCTATTGAGAAAGACATCACAAAGGCTCCTTATTACCACAGCAGCACCAATAGGAAAGATGTAGAAGAAATGACTTAAATCCTTATACATATATGCACACACCCACAACACATGCTATCCTGCAACTCACACAGGGCATCAAACAATTACAACCCATACTCAATTAGGACAGACAAAACCCTGAAGTAAATTTTTCCTGATCCCCCTCTTCTGGCCTTCAAACACCACCCAAACCTCTCCAAGCTCATCATCAGAGGCAAGCTCCCCACAGACCAAGACACACAAATTAAAAGCAGCACCAAACCCTCCCAGAACAGATGCAAAACCTCTAGACATATCTCCAATACTAGGATGGTCAACACTCCCCATATCACATTTTTCCTGATCCATGGGTCCTACACATGCCTATCACAACATGTGGCATAAGGCAGCCAATTCACTAAATGCCCCAACACCAATGTGGATGAAACCGAACAATCATCATGCTCTCAAATGAACTCTCAGAAAAATTACAAAACAAAAACACCAAATCACCTGTGGGTGAACACTTTTCACACAGCAATCACTCTATTCTGACTTCGCAGTCCTCATCCTCAAAGAAAACCTGCACAACTCGAGAGCTTACATTCATAGCTTTGGCTAGATACTAAAAACTATGGACTGACCAGACACTGGATTTACAGTTTATTACTAAAATCTGTAAACCATTTAATGCCCCCAACACACCCCTTTTCTCTTCCCAGTTTCCCCCAATGGCTGGAAAGATGTTAACAAGACATTTTACTCTGAATGGTCCCTTGAAATTTCTCTGCGACACACACAGAATAGATTTCTCAGACATGAATAAGAGCTCCGTAAACTCAAAAGCTTGTCTCTCACCAAGAAAAGTTGGTCCAATAAAAATTATTGCCTCACCCACCTTGTCTCTCTAATCTTCTGGAACCAACATGGCTACAACATTACATACAACATGGCTGAAAGAATCTTGTAAATATTCTGAAGATCAAGCACATAGTACTATGTCTAGAAAGCCTATCACCATAACAGCTAGGCAATCTGCACAGATTGAGAAAAATCTCACAGTACATATGGACCATCTTTGCTCCTTATTTGGCAAGATTGTGTTTCTAGGAATCATGCTGTGTAAGATACAGAGGAAAAGCTGACCTACAAAGAGGTCAGCCTTACATTGGAAAGTAAAAGGTGGGAAGTGCATATCCTGATCTCCAGAAGCCAGATGTTCACAGCCCAGGGCATTTCACCAAACATCCTGCCTCTGGCACCCAGCCTCATACTGGGCACTGTCAGGCATAGCACTCCTGTTGACTGAAGCCTTCTCATTTGGTTACACAGAGGGTGAACTAGCTGGGCCACAATTCAAGGGTTTTTAGTTATTGGTATTTCATTCATTCTCCCCCCGCCACACAGTCTTTTAGCTTCACATGGGCATAAAGCTTTTTGTACTGTTATCTACTTCAGAAATCTAATTTGAGAAATTTACTTTAAGGGCTCTACTCTAGTAACACTAGTTAACATATATCATAGGGTACTTCAGAGAATCTCTAATTGCTTTACAAACATTACACTGTGATGCTACAGCCACATATCTATGGCACCGCAGTTAGACTGCTGTAACCTCATACTATAGACACAGGCTACAGCCCCAGAAGGAATTTTTCCTGTCACTGTAAGAAAGGTAGCAAGGTTGATGGAAACTTTTTTCCCTTTACCTAGTTGTGGGCATGTCTCATCTGCCCACATTACAGTGCGGCCCTGACAGCGCTGTGATGTGCACAGCATAGTCATGCTTTATTGCCGGGGAAGAGCTCTCCGATCAGGAAAGAATAACCACTCTGAACGAGGGGTGGTAGCGTTATTGCCAGGAGCGTGGCTTTTGACAATAAAACCCTGTCTATACTAGCACTTTTCAGTGCTAAAACCTTTGTCACTCAGAAGTGTGTCTTTTCACACCCCTAAACGACTAAAGTTTTAGCAGTGAAAGTGGCAGTGCATGTATCTACACAAGGGGCTAGGTCAGCATAGCTATGGCACTCCGGGTGTCAACAAATTTTAAATACAGACTGGGCCTAAGCCACATCATACAGAAAGAAAGTATCACTATCCCAGTTACAGATGGGGAACTGGAAGCAAAGTGGTTACATGACTTGCTCAATCTCACAAAGGAAGACAGCGACACAGTATGGTACAGAACTCAGGAATACAGATTCCCATTGTGCTACCCAATAGTTGTTGCAGGGCACCTGCTCTATACCATGTGAAATGCATTCCAAAAGCTGTCACAAATCTTCTTGCAAGTTTGGGGGGAAAAGATTAAATTTAACACACTCCGTACTTAGTCATTACAAACATGGATTAACACACAAATACACTAACCAAGCATGCCAAAGGATAAAAAAAAAAGGTAGTTATTTACCATTTCTATTTAGTCTGAGTGTAGAGCCTAGGAAACAAGGACGAAGACCTACAAAGCAAAATTACTAACAGCAACGACACTTTAGAATGTCAAAGGGCAAGTAGCTTGTTCAATTACATTATTACCTGTGCCTAAGGAACAATGCTATATGCTCCCTCAATCTACTGCCAGGTAACCCCTGGAAGGAAAAACTAAGTGGGCAAATGACTATACTTGTTCTACTCCCACACCCAAAACCAATATTTATATGTGCTCCTCAGGGAAATATAAACCATGAATCACTCTGTAATCAATCAACAATTAAACTAGGGAAGCTACAGCAAAGCACTGAGGTTTCTCATAGGTACAAGTGAGAAACTCCACTGGGAGAGAAGCTTACAGCCATGGCTTACATGTCTACTGAAGAACAAACACAGTAAATTAAGCCTGTTGGGAGCAAAAATCTAAAGCTTGAAATCTTAACAGAAGTTGGAGGAAGCTGATGTCCAATACTCTGAAATGCATCCAGCCTTAAGCATTATCCAGAGGGAGCTTCAGACTTAGACTGGGCAGGTATCCACCTAGGGTGTTAATTCTAATAGCATTTCTCCAAAAAGCACCAGCCGCTTGGCCAGAAGTTACAGTGCTTTCAAACTATCCTAAGAACACAGGCTGTAGCAAGGTGGGGCCAGCTAAAAGACTCTGTCCTTCAGGACTGCACCTCCAGGAGCACCAAGCTGCATGAAGAAGCTAGCAATCTAGGGGTAAGTCTACATTGCAATTAAAAACTCACAGCTAGCCTGTGCCAGCTGACTCAGGTTAGTCAGGTTATCATCTGCAGTGTAGACATTTGGCTGGGGCTGGAGCCCAGGCTCTAGTACCCTGTGCAGTGGGAGAGTCCCAGAGGACTGGTCAAATATCTACTTGGCAATTAAACAGCACCTTAGCCCAAACCTAAGTCAGCTGGCCAGACATAGCTGTTTAACTGCAGTATAGAGATACACTAAGGTCCTCGTTCCAGCATGGGAGTGAGACAGGAGAAGAGAGATGGGATGGACCCAGGGATATCATGTGATAGATACTCTCTTGTCTTCGGGAAAGGGACTCCAAAAATAGTTATTTGCCTAGTTCATTAACACATCACTAGCCCAACTATTCTACCGTTGGCAGGAATATATGCCTACCAAAAGGCCACTGATGAGTAAGATACAAGGCAACGGCAAAACGTACTTAGACTTCAAAGTGTTCAGGTTTTCACTGAAACAAAACTGCTGGTGGATTGAAATTTTACCCTTCTCTGGCAACTAGCTATGCCTTCCCTCAGACACCACAAAGTTAGGCTCATTTATTGTCAAGACTAAGGCTATTTGATCTGAAGCCATTTCGTTCCCTAAGCACCATTCTCCGTGACTGAGACTAGGCCAGCCTAGATTTGCACTATGGGGGAGGGGAGAGCAGAGGTAGGATGGTCTAGGGGGTAAAGTCCCGGGGCTCTGGAATCTGCTTCTGTTGTTGGTTGGTAGAAACCGCATTCGTTCACCTCTAAGGCATGCTACGAGACATTTTGTTGTGCAGATGATGCAAGTGAGCCCGGCCCTTTTTGTGAGTTTGGCAATTCGTTTCTCTCAGGTATTCTGAAGCAGTGTAAACGGGTACAGAGATTAGTACCAGGAGCACCGATTTATAAATCAAACAGGTCCACACAGTTTAGAGACAGAGAACCAGTTGCGGCCCACCCCCAACGGGGATTTCCGCCCCCAAAGGACCAGCCAGCGCCTACCTGCTGGGGGCAACTTCCCATCACCTCGCACCCGGCCTCCCGAAGAGGAGCGGCAGGCCCAGGGGACAACTCCCCGCCCTCCGCTCCCCAGCCCCATCGCAGGGGAACCGGGCTGTCTCCCCACAGCTACACGGGGCTCAGCGCGCCCCTGGCTGTTCCCGGGGGAGCCTCCAGCCCTCCCCCGGCCCAGGGTCCCACCCCGCGGGGCCAGCCCCCTTCGCCACGATCCCGGCCGCAGCCGCCCGGCGGAGCCCGGAGCCCCCGGCTCACAGGCCCAGGGCGGGTCCGCCGGCTGGCAGGCAGGTGAGGGCCCCGCAGGACCGTGGCGGCCCGGCCCCGTGACCCCGCCCGGCCCGCAGTCCCCCGCCCACTGACCGGGGGGGGGGTCGGTCCTTTGTGCGCCCTCCCCGGCTCGGCCCCACGTTCACCTGAGGGGCGCTGGCTGGACCGGCCGGGCCCGGAGGAGGCCGCGGGCTGTGGTGTCCCCTACAGCCGGCTCTTGGGCCGCGGGCTCCTCCGCTAGCAGCGCCGCCGCCGCCTCTCCTTCCCGGATACCTCCGGGAGGGGGCGGGGCTCGCCGGATATGCAAATGAGAGGGGGCGTGGCCACGCCGTTCCTTGAGTTCCCCCCGGCCCACACCATGTGCTCATGAATAATTCACACGACCATCTCCCTCTACGAGCCAATCAGGAGGCAGCAAGCCCAGCTCATGAATACCGCCTCCGGGCCACCGCCCTGTTCAAATGGAGTTGACTGTTAATACGTCGGTGAATATTAACAAGCTGACTGATATTGATACAGGGCGAATGCTAATGAGCTCATTAATACTAATACGCCGTGGCCCCGCCCACCCCGCTGTACTTTGGCTTACCTACCGGCCGCAGCACGCCGCCAGCCTCGCCCTGTTTCCATCCGCGCCCAGGGAAGCAATAGCCCCTAGGCTGCACCCCGCCCAGCACCCTGGTCCCTGAGCCTCCTCCAGTTTCATACCAGTGTAACTGCTCTAGTGTAAACGGGGCAACTTCTAATTTACACCGGTTTGAGATCAGAGCCACGCCCTATGGCACAGGGCAACTCAGACCTAACTGCATGGTGCTACACACATCTGCTAGAGTAAGAAAAGGTGTCAGGAGAAGTGTGGCTAGTCTCCAAAAAGGAGGTTAAGGTAATTTCTGGTAATACACTAGTCCCTTTGCTCCCAGCAGCTTTACTGCTTTCCCAGGCACATATATCTATCTATATCTATATAAAACCTATATATATATATAAAACCCACACTAACCATAGGGAAAACTGTACTGGGTAGATTGTGAGAAGGGGTTGTGTGTAAAAGAGGCTATCAAATGCAGCCAGCAAACTGCAACAACATCTCTTGGTAACAGTGATCTCAGGTGTTACTTGTGAATGGAGCACATTGTCAGACAAAAAGGATTTTTAAGAAAGTCCCTTCCTATCCACAGGGACAGTCAATTTATGGGGCACACCACCACTTCATGAGGCATATGTTCAAATCTATCCCTGCATAAAAGATTCTTGCATTGTTTGTAGGTAGACAAAGCTGATTGGCTGATGATTAAGTAATGATTTATAATTATGCCTGTGATGAGTCAGAGACTTGGAAGTAGCTAGGCTACAGACAAAAGACTGAGAAATTTAGTTTCCACAGAATGGTGGAGCTGAATGCACCATTCCTCTATGGGATTCTGTCCTTTTCATCTTGTTTTTCCTATAGACAGCACCAGTACTATGAGGACTCGTGTGTTAGCATGAAGAGTGAAGCTAGACACAGGAAATGACACTGCCTATCATTCACTTTTTTTTGGTAAACCTTTAGAGGAAGTTGAACACACTCTAGTCTGCACCCTTGGAAAGATCACGTGGCTAAAAGCACCAGGATTGCTAGAAATACCAAGATATGGGACTTCATCACATGTCCTAATGTGAGGGGACATTAACTGGTCCAAAATACATGTGATCATGCCACCCTGCTACAGAATGGGAATCCAATGCCCAGTCAAAATGTTTCGTAGGTTGCAATGGTATGATGCAACTGGCATTGATCCTATGGGACAAATTCCACAAAGTGGCCACTTTTCAGCTGTATTTCCAAAGAGATTTTAATTAATATGCCCCTTTCTAGCCTCCTGCTGCTATCTTGCTGCAACATCAGATTGTTCAGTGGCCTGGGCAGGAGGAGTCTGGATAGCCATCTGCTTTGTGCTCCAATTCTCGTACAGGCATCCAAAGCAGCTGAGCAATACAGCTACAGTTTCTCAATCCTTCCCAACATGGTTATTAGAGTGTAATGGTTTCGTGCTGAGTCAGAGTTTTGTCTATCCCAGCGAAACTCGTCCTATAGCTCTTATGGAGTCCATCGTATTTTGCCTTGGAGTAAGAAAGTGCAACTTTTACTGAAGTCAAGAGGAGTTGGGTCTGCCTAACTCTAGGGATAAATTTGGAGCTCGTTTTGCTCTATCTGAGATCAGGCAGGTGACAAGAGCTCTCCCACCACTGCCTGAAACATGCAAGAATGCTGAATAAGCAGAATGGAGCTGCCACCAACCTGGTCTAGCCCTTCACATCTCCTGAGCAGACAGAAGGCAGAGGCACCCTTATTTCTTTCTAGTGGCTAGGAAGGTGCATGGGGGTATGGGGGAGAGAGACAGGGTAAATATTAGTTCAGAACCACAGCTGGAGCAAATCAGCACTTTCTCTACTGCAGTCAGTACAGCTATGCCCACTTACACCAGCAGATGATTTGGGCCAACATGTCAACTAATCACAGGGATACACAAAGCAATCAGGGCAAGAGCCTCTGCCATCACCCTGTGGCATGTTTGGCAATACACAAGGAAGATCTGCCATGCTTACAGCAGCACAGCATGAGGATTCCATGCCCCAAGGACTGTGCGTGGACTCAAAGGGATTCTGGATGACTGCAGTCAGCGACAGCCCAGTTCCACACGCTGCCCTCTCACAGGACAAGGCACTACTGATCAATTGTCTCAGAAACAATAATAAATAAATACCCACACTGAGGGGCTTGCATTGTTGGAAACGGCTTTTTTATTGCTTTAGCCTTCAACTCAAAAAAATAACCACCCAAATATTCTGTATCGAATAAAATGCATCTAAAACATTTGCTGCAACACTTAAGAAAGCTGCACCCTGAGCCGAATAGTGTTAGGAGTCACTTTTAGCCACAGACCAGGAGTTTCTGGCACTAGTCACATTGGCATTTTTGCATAGAAGTTAAAGAGTTTGGTATCAGGAGATTCGGGGGGGGGTTCCCATGCTGACGACGATTGGAAGGCAATTAATTGGCTGATATCGTCAAATGCTATAGGACAGCGATCCTCAGCCTGGAGCACTAGACCCATAGAACTACCAGGCTCAGCTCATGGGGAATTTGCAGGTTTAATCAGGGCTCCTCTCACTTGCAAGAGAGAGTGAGAAACATGTACCTGCATCCAGGAGAAAGGGCATCAAATGGAAATAGGGTCACACTGTTGCGATGGTGAGATGGCTTGATGCTGTGTGCTATAGTTTTAATAGGGGATGACGCCGTGTGTTGAAACGTGTCATTACGACAAACACCATAATACAACGTTAGCATGTTCCTCTGCAATGATTTCACAGTTCTCTATGACTCCACTGGCTTACAAAGCAGCTCTGTAAGGTTGAGGATCACTGGCAAGGAGCATTCGCCCAGGACTACAATTTCCTGCTGGCATACAAATACCAAGGCAAAGCCAGCATCATCATTTCTGTAGCAGAGTTCTGGTGTAGTGCCTCATATGTTGTATTCAGACTGGCCTAGCCCATTGGTTCTCAGACTACCATGTGATGCTTGTTCTAAAGGCCCACAAGGACTGAGAAAATGTCATAGGGAAGTGATCCATAGGAAGATCAGACCAGTGGCTTAAAGAACAAAGCAGTGTGTGTTCCAGCTAGGAGGTGGCCAGCTAAAGCATAGAACATCATGCTTGTTTGTTTGAAGTGTATCTTGTTTTTACAAATGAGCTAGTTCCTAGCTGGCTGAGGCCTGTAGCAGTGGATCAGGTGGTTACCCCTCCTTGCACGCACACTGGTTATCAGAGATTCTATTTGATATAACAGTCCATGAATCAGGAAGGTAAAGTCCCTCACCCTTTGTTCCAATGTCATTTCTCCAAGGGACGGTAACTTCAGGGATAAATATCAACAGGCAGCTTGAACTCCTTGAAAGAGTAAAAAGCAATGTCTCCATTGTCCACCAGTGCAAAGATCACCGGGACATCCTCGCTCTGACAGGCAAGCTGCTTCACTGCCTGCAGAGATGGGATCTGCTCGTCAAACCTGCAAAAGGAAGAAAGCTGGTCTTTCTCAGGAATATTTACAAGGCCAGCCACCCTGCGGAGCGTTGCATATCCGAGACACCCACAGAGCAGCAAAAATACATTCCAAGGCTCAGAAAAGGGCTTCCCTCATATTTAATAAGAACATAAGAACAGTCATACTGGGTCAGATCAATGGTTCATCTAGCCCAGTATCCTGTTTTCAAACAGTGGCAGTGCCAGATGCTTCAGAAGGAGTGAACAGAACAGGGCAATTTATCAAGTGATTCATCCCATTGTCCAGTTCCAGCTATTGACAGAAGTTTAGGGAAACACATAACGTGACGTTGCGTCCATGACCATCTTGCCTAATAGTCATTGACAGACCGAACCCTTAGCACTGAGCTCCACAGTCGACTATGAGTCACCTGAAGAACTTACATTTGTTTTAAACTGGCTGCCTATTCATTTCTTTGCGCGACCACAATTCTTGTTATGTGAAGGGGAAATAACTTCCTTATTCAATTTTTCCACACCATTCATGATTTTATAGAACTCCATCATATCCCCCTGCCCTACTTGTCTCTTTTCTAACCTGGACAGTCCTAGATTTTTTTAATCTCTCCTCAGCTGGAAGTTGTTCCATACACTTAATCATTTTTGTTGCCCTCCTCTGTGCTTTTTCCCATTCTACTACATCGTTTTGGAGATGGAACGACTAGAACTGCATGCAGTATTCAAAGTGTGGGTGTACAATGAATTTATATACTAGCCTTATGATATTTTCTGTCTTATTATCAATCCCTTTCATAATGTTTCTTAACATTGTTAGCTTTTTTCACTGCTGCTGCACACTGAGCAGATGTTTTCAGAGAACTATTCATGATTACTCTAAGATCTCTTTTTTTAGCGGCAACAGCTAACATAGACCCCATCATTTTGTATGTATAGTTGGTATTATGTTTGGAAATGTGGAATACTCTGCATTTATCCACATTGAATTATCTGCCATTTTATTGCCCGGTCAACTATTACAATCTTGAATAATCGTATCATATGCAAACCTTACCACCTCACTGTTTACCCCTTTTTCCAGATCATTTATAAATATGCTGAACAGCGCCGGTCCCATGCAGATCCTTGGGGACCTTGCTATTTACCTCTCTCCACTGTGAAAAACTGACAATTTATTCCTACTAGGGCTGTCGATTAATGGATTTAATTGTGTGAGTTAACCGCAAATTAATCGTGATTAATCACAGTTTTAATTACGCTGTTAAACAATAGAATACCAACTGAAGTGTATTAAATATTTTTGATGTTTTACAACACAGAATACAATATATATGAAAATGCAGAAATTGAAATCAAAGTGTATATTATTTTTATTACAAATATTTGCAATGTAAAACAATAAACAAAATAAAAAGTACTTGTATGAGGTGAATTGAAAAATACTAGTGCAATCTCTGTCATGAAAGTGAAATTTACAAATGTAGATTTTTTTTTTAGTTACGTAACTGCACTCACAAACAGAGCAATGTAAAAATTCAGAGCTACATGTCCACTCAGTCCTACTTCTTGTTCAGTCAATCTCTAAGACAAACAAGTTTGTTTACATTTTCAGGATATAATGCTGTCCTCTTCTTATTTACAGTGTTGTCAGAAAGTGAGAACAGGCATTTGCATGGAACTTTTGTAGCCAGAATTGCAAGGTATTTATTTATGTGCCAGATATGCTAAAATTTGTATGCTTCTTTATACTTCGGCCATCATTCCAGAGGACATGCTTCCATACTGATGATGCTTATTACAAAAAAAATGTGTTTAATTAAATTTGTGACTGAACTCCTTGGGGGAGAATTGTATGTTCCCTGTTCTGTTTTACCCCCATTCTGCCATATATTTCATGATATAGCAGTCTCGGTTGATGACCCAGCAATGAACAACATGTTGTTCATTTTAAGAACATTTTCACTACAGATTTCAGAAAACACAAAGAAGGTATAAATGTGAGATTTCTAAAGATAGCTACAGCACTCAACCCAAGGTTTAAGAATCAGAAGTGCTTTTCAAAATCTGAGAGGGATGAGGTGTGGAGCCTGCTTTCTGAAGTCTTAAGAGAGCAACACTCCAATGCGGAAACTGCAGAACCCGAACCACCAAAAAAGAAAATCAACTTTGTGCTAATGGCATCTGATTCAGATAATGAAAATGAACATGTGTCGATCTGCACTGCTTTGGATTCTCATCAGCATGGACACATGTCCCCTGGAATGGTGGTTGAAGCATGAAGGGACACATGCATCTTCAGTGCATCTGGCATGTAGATATCTCGCGATCCTGGCTACAACAGTGACATGAGAACACCTGTTCTCACTGTCAGGTGACGTAAACAAGAACTGGGCAGTATTATCTCCTGCAAATGGAAATAAACTCATTTGTTTGAGCGATTGGCTTAACAAGAAATAGGACTTGCAGGCTCTAACATTTTACATTTGTTTTATTTTTTTTGTACATAATTCTACATTTGTAAGTTCAACTTTCATGATAAAGAGATTGCACTATAGAATTTGTATTAGGTAAGTTGAAAAATACTATTTCCGTTGTTTTTTTACAGTGCAAATACTTGTAACCAAAAATAAAGTGAGCACTGTACACTCTGTATTCTGCATTGTAATTGAAATCAGTATATTTGAAAATGTAGAAAACATCCAAAATATTTTAATAAATGGTATTCTATTAACAATGCGATTAATTGCACAATTAATTTTTTAATCACTTGACAGCCCTAATTCCTACCCCTATGATTCCTGCTTTTTAACCACTTGCTGATGCATGACAGGACCTTCCCTCTTGTCCTAGAACTGCCTACTTTGCTTAAGAGCCTTTGGTGAAGGATCTTGTCAAAGGCTTTTTGAAAGCCCAAGTACATTATACTCACTGGATCATCCTTGTCCACAGCTGTTGACCTCTTCAAAGAATACAATACGGGGGAGGCAAGATTTCCCTTTACAAAAGTCATATTCACTCTTCTCCAACATGTCACGTTCACCTATGTGTCTGATAATTCTTTTCTTTACTACAGTTTCAACCAGTCTGCATGGTACTGATCCTGCAATAAGTTCTAAGCAGGTGCAGCCCTATACCCATACAGAGCCCTTGGAGATTTCCACATACTGAGTGATCTGCTGCACAGGGCTCATTGCAGGACCAGGGCCAAAGGGTTAATATTCTGGTTCTTCTGTTCTAGCTGCTACTTGCTTTCAAAGGCATTTACCAACAACCTCTATGCACCTGGACATGGTACCTCAGTTACACAGTATATTGTTACTTCTTTTTTCTGCTTAAATAATGGGCTCTTTGGGGCATGAACTGTCTTTTTGTTCTATGTTTGTATAGTACCTATCACAATGAGGTCATGGGCCACGTCCAGGATTCCTAAGTGCTATAGTAATAAAAATACTAAATAATACCAGCACCATTTAGCTGCAATATGACAACCCAAAGTAGGGTCAGCGTCTGAGGTGTAGGGTGACCAGGCAAGAGATTCAAAGAAGGTAGGAGAGAAAATAGTGGGAAAATCTTGATAGGGCCATTTTAAATGAAGACTGGCTGATAATCCAGCAAATATACAAGATCCTGCCATCAGTAACTTTGCATTAGGGTTTAAATTTCCATAGCAGCAATACAGGGCACTTCAAATAATTGCACACAGAAACACTCATTAATAACAGCCAGGATACATGGCCAGTACCTCCGCACACACATCCTGGCATACGGCTTCCCAGGGTTGTTCTTCTTGAAATTGGCAACTGCATCTGCTTGATATACACTGAAGTCTATCTTCATGCCCTCTGTATCCGCCTGCAGCCTGTAGGATGATACACACATGCATGCTTGGAATGACATCACGGGACTCTCACACCTCCCAGGCTGCAGATGCATCAGAGCAAGGAGGGAGACAAAGTCTTTAAGCTGGCCTATCTAAAACCCTAGGTCCTTTGCTTCCCAAGGACCATTTAGAATCTTCCTTCTTAGGCAAAACAGCCAGTCCTGGAGTTATTTTGGAAGGGTCTGATCCAAAATCCACTGAAATTAATGCAGAGACTCCCACTGATGCCAGTGGGCTTTGGATAAGGCCCTAAGTGCTTCATCCTGAAAGATAAGCCCCCCACTACAGAGCAACTCCTTAACCAACTACCAGCATTTCCAGGTGAAGCGGAGAACCATACACAGCTTCCCATGCTTCCCGATACAAGGCCTGTGCTCTAATGGGCCAGCTCCAGCAGCCACACCTTGCGTGCTGCTCTCTCTCTGTGCCCCATGGTGCAGGCACCACAAGCAGAGGTGCACACTCCAATAGATCCAAACACAAAGCAGGCTGCTTAGATACCCAGCTGCATCACAGCACTAGTGCAAACTACTAGTGTGCAAAGTTTGTGTGCTACAGACCCGTGCACAACCATCACACAACTCTTCCCAGATAGGAGCTGGGCCAGAAGGTCGTGGGATTAGATTTTAAAATCTCATTCAACTCCACAGCCTGCAGCTGGGATGGAAGAGCATCCCAATGACAATACACACATTGATGGAGGCCTGGAAGCCTACGACATTAGTAGGCCTTAGTGCAGAGAGAGAATATAAGGGATGAAAAGTTCACTGCAGTATGATGGACTTTGCCCAGGCAGACTAATAAGAGCTTATACTCCAGTGGTGTAATCAGCCTGGAATGTAACTGACTTGCTGCTGGAGTCTGCTGCAGCTCCTGCATGGTGGCACGGCATTGCACATACATGCCAGTCCCTGAGTAAGGATGTACTCAGCCCACAGGAGGAGCACGGGGAAGTACCTTTCACTCCCATGCACCAGGTACATTAGGCAGTTCTGAAGCCACTGTGGAGAATGCATTGCATGAGGAAGGACAATGTTTTGTTGAGTTAGACCCATCTTTCCTAGAATCTGCTGGCTCAATACTAACCGGGAGGCTCCATCCAGGATGTGGGAAGTCTGCAGCACACTGATCTGCTGGAGGACAGCAGCTGGTGGAAGGAAGAACAGGAAAGGTTCAGACTCTTTAGTTCAGTCTGTGAGTTCTTCTCTACACTCACACCTAGCCCGCGGCAGACGTGGAGCACTCCCACACCTCTCCTCTGAGCCACCCTCCTTCGACAAGGCAGATATGTCACCCTTCCATCCTCTTGCTGCTTCAATGATTTTTACTTCCCGTTTCCTCTCCTTAACTTGCTTGGGCAAATACACAGCCTCAGCGCCAGCAGGGACTGTCCCGCTCCCCTCTAATTCCAGATGGAAAATAGCCTAATGGGTCACAGAAGGAGAGACGGAAAGTGCCGTCTAGTCTCTCCCCTGGCCAGTGCAGTCATTCCATACTCTGCTTGTCCAGGCCGACACTATGAGGCTTCCTCTGCTTCCCATAGGTAACTCTTCTCTCTCAGTTACAATGTTTTCTCTGATATTCAGCCTACATTTCCCTTCCTTCTGTTCCCTCCAATTGCTCCCAGGTGGTCCATGGTGAGCAATCCCTCCCCCCACATACTCGCAATGGGTCACGACACCCCATGTGGGTCACTGATTGGCCAAGATGTGTTAAGTGCTTTGCTTCCAGGTCAGATACCTGCTGAGGACACTTGATCCGGCTTCACCAGCGGGGTGACAGGCTGGTCCCACAGGTGCGAAGGCCGCCTCCCTGCCCTCCGCTGGCTCCTTTGCTTCAGAAGCTCCTTGTACTCCTGCCAGTTGGAGCAGTGCCTCACCTCCCTGTCCGAATTGACGCTGCTCTTGTATCTGTTCTCCCTCTCCCGCTGCTCCCGCTCCTTCCGTGACAACTTCTCACGCTTCTGGTTGACCAGCTTACGCCAGCGGGTGGCATCAGCCTCCCGCCCAGCTACATTCTCTGGGAGCAGTCTCTTGTCAGGCTGTGGCAGAAAGGTGTGCGGGCAGTCAGAAGCCATGTTGGGGAAGGCTATTTTGGTGAAGTCCCAGCGGGGCAGGTGGGTGCCACTGCAGCTGTCCCCAGCAGCCTTCCTATAGTCTCCAGCCTGAGCTTTTGAGCGACTGGGGGACTTGCTGAGTTGTACGGCATCAGTGGGAACCTGGGCTAACTCCCCCTCTCCACTGGCAAGATCTGACTCTTTTGACATCTCTGACAAACAGCTTCCCCCAAAGGCTGGGTGACTGAGACCACCACAGCTACCACTGGACTTTTCTGGGGTCCCTTCATCTTCTGGAGGATTCCCAGATACCTTTGGTTTCTTGTCTTGTAGCCTTAAAAGAAAAAAAGGGGCTAATTCAGAATTTTGCTTCCTCAAAGTCCTTTCAGCAATTTTTGCTCCCCTCCATGGGTAACACACACAGTGTGGCCCCTGAGCATGAGAAGGGAAGAAGGCTAGGCTACTGAGAGTCCAGGAAGGGGCCTGCACACCCTCATTAACAGGCTCTTCCTTAGAACTAGGATCTTTTTGCTTGTGTGAAGTATTCTGCAGCGTATTGGTGCTTCTCAGAGTGACGGATGGATAGTGTTGGCTAAAGACAAACACAAAAGCAGAAAACGCAATGCAAGTGTCTCACACAGCTCTGTGAATGCATCACAGTCCTGACCTGAGACCCCCCGCGGTATTCCCATCTTGGTTCTTCCTCATACAGTTCTGCCCATGCCCTCAAGCATGTCCGGCAGCCCCCACCTCTGCTATTCCAGACCTGAGCAGGCACTGACAAATGTACCAATGGAATGGAGTGGGTTTAAAACACAGATATAAAATTCTCCAGGAACTAGGCTGAATCTGTTACACAAGATTTGATCCCAGGTTTCCAGACCTGAAAGGCCAGTTTGTAAGTCCACAGTTTTACCTCTAATGGCTTTCTGAAATTGCATCGTAACTCCTATTGCACTAATGTGTCTGAAAGACACTTCTGCACCAGGAATGACCTGGACTGATTATTCTGCCCTTCCCTGTTTCTAAGTCTCTGGTGCCACCTACTGCTAATTGTGTTAATAAATAATAATGTATTATTATTTTCATTATGGTAGCACCTCAGGGCTGCCAGCATGGATGCCATTGTCCTAGGCACTACATAAACACAGACTAAAAAAACTGGCCCCTGCCCTAAAGAGCTTAACCATAGCAGAATTAACACCAGAAGGCTCCTGTTCTTCAGTGGCTGCTGATCAGTCCTTTTTCAGAGCGCCTTTTCTGGTGCCTTATTTCTTTAGATGTGAAAAGGAGAAAGAGGAGTTTCCTGCAATTTGCTTCTCATATAGAGACCTCTCTCTTTCCATGCAACGATCTTACAAACCACCATCAGCAGATGGGACTAACCAGACAATCTTCCCCCAACTCAGTTCAGCCCTTGCGAAGAGTGGACATGATAAGAGGGCTGCATTGGAAAGAGTCACTATGACTCCTGCAGTGCTTGAGTGGACGTAAAACACCAGCTGCTTTCAGGTCATTTACCTGGGGGAAGAGGGGTAGTAGATGTTGTAGTGACATAGTTATGTGTGAGTTGGGGCTCCAAGACAACACTGGAGGAAGAAAGGGCATGGGGAGGGGAAGAAAAGCCATGATTGCATCCATTGTAAAAGATGGGTTGTGAATTGATCCGGATCTGATCACCTGAATGCTGTTTCCAATGACATTCAGTCAGATTACTAAACTCAGCCCCAGCACCTTAAATGCAGGGACCAACAGGCTTGGGCTGGTGGGGATCTGTTTGTTTCTTGCCCTTAAATGAAATGGGCAGCTAGCAACATTTTTAGCTGTGGCCCAGAACATGGGAAATGAGTTAGTGCATCAAGGGCTTGCCACAATGTGTCTGTTTTCTTTTACCGGGGGCTGGAGCTCCTCTTCCTTTTGTGATGGCGTTTTCCAGAGCTTTTGCAATAACTGTCCAGGTTCAGCTGCCTCTCGTATCGAGATGGGACAACACTGTAATGAGGCAGAGCGACAAAGGGATTAAGGGAGAGAAAGATAGGCAGTGTTAGAAAAATGTTCCAATGAAAGCCATAGGAAAATGTAACAACAAAATCGTCTCACTGGGTATGGAAACTGCTGCAAGGAGGACTAGGGCAGCAGAAAGAACCTCCCCACCCTGGAGTCACTTGTCCAATCCCTTTACTTACACCCACCCACTTCCCATCTGAACAATAAGAAAGCCTGGTGTATCATTTCTGGTGCATAACCCTTGAAGTACTGGAATGCAAGGCACACTCAGAGGCTGCTCCACTTCATCTGAGCCAACAAGCTAGGTGGATGCATGTCTCGAGGCTCAAAAGTGGGATGCTTACATGGAATTAGAGCATCCAACAGGTTAAAGGGGGAAAAAACCCTATTGGGTCCTGAGGGCCAGAGAGCCTCAGTTCAGCCATTTGATTTATCTGTGACATCTTTATAAGGGGAAGAAGAGGGGAGCCACCTGCAAGTCTCAGTGATGATTATTTATTATATGTATTGCAGGAGCAGCTAGGGGCACTAGTAGTTATGGATGAGGGCCCCATTGTGCTAGACATTGTACAAACAGAAAACAAAAAGTGCCTCCAGAGAGCTTACAATGTAAGTGCTGCAGATCACAGTAAATGCTACCTCGTAATATAGTTACTATTATTATTTGTATTATGAGAGTACCTACAGGTCCCAAAGAAGATCAGGGCACTATCATGCCAGGTGTTGTACAAACACAAAGCGAGAGACAATCTCTGCTCCAAAAAGCTTTTAGTCCAACTAGACCAGACATACGTACAGAGGCACCGGAAAGTGATGTGACTTGTCTAAGGTCACAGCAGGTCAGTGGCAGAGCTGGGAATGGAATCCAGGTCTCTTGACTCCCAGTCCACCGCCTTGTCCATTGCGCCAAGCAAACGATAATAATACATTCCCTGAGGCTGAGGAGCTGTTGAATGTTTAAAGCCAAGGAATAAATAGTTTGAGGGGAGGAGGAGGAATGATCATGGCTTCCACCATACAAGAGAATTACTGGCTCAACTCAGGCTTCATCTGCCAACTAAGAATCACATCTAGAGATTCACAGACCCCTACAAAGATTCCTAGGCTTCATGTGCTGGAGCAGTGGATCTGAAAAAGCAAGCCCACGATAGCAAAGAGGAGCCTACTAGAGCAGAGCACCTCCTCTTTGCTCTACAGCTGGGACAGCCCAGCATGGCTTCTAAAAGACAGCAGCGGGAAGGAATGAGGAAAGGAAAAGCCACATACCTGGGGCAGAATCTCAGCACAACATAACCCAGTCTCTTCAAGTGGCTGAACACCTTAAAAGAGCAAAGTAAACCAAGAAAGTTAAATGATCACCTTCAAAAAAATCAGAATTCTCTTTCTGTATCATATGACAAGCTGAGTTAAATACTATCTGAATGGCTGATTCAGACCAAAGATAGCTAAGCATAGTGTGTGCCTAGTCTACAGCATTCTCCTCCACAAAAAGTACAAGATCATACAGGTAAAACTTCATTAGATGCCAAAGCACTATAACTCTGGATGGGACTCTGCATGGCTTGAGAGCCAGCATAGCTGTGGGAGTGATCATCCACATGGAGAATCTAACTGGCACAAATGTCCAGATTGCTACAGCACCCAAAAAATGCCAAATGCCTCCTTGGTCTCCAGTGATACAGCGGTGGAATGTTCATTGCCCAGGAGACTGAATGCAAGAGAAGGGACTTTGTATGGATTGTACCTAGTGCAAACTTGAGTGATCAGGAGTGCTGGAAATCCTATGTTTGCCTCCAGCATCCTGCATTTCAGAGATGAGAAGATCTCTGTGCTGCTGCCATAACTAGTGTTTTCCTCGCAATGAGCAAGAGCTAGAAGCAGAGGCAAAACAGGCATAACCCTTGTCACTTTCACTCTGCTATTCTTTCTGGGCATAGAGGGGAGCAGGGTCTTCTGAGGAAGGATTCAATCTTTGCCTCTGTTGCTGCTGCAGAATAAAAGATTGTTTTGCCTTGCCCTGCCCTCTATGTTCCTAGCAGATCACATGTCTTGGTTCCACAAAGGGACCAGCACAGTGAACAAATAGCTATGATCAGGTTAGTTTAGTTCTGATGTTAGTTAGTTTAGTTCTGCGTATGCCACAGAGTAAAGCTCTGCAATCCTACAATAGGAGAGATCCTAGGGGACAGGAGAGAACCAGTGCCAGAGGATAACCAAGGAGACAATTGCTTACCTGAAGGGACGACCAGTGAATGAAAGGGGTGTCAAATAAATTCCACCCCCTGCCTAAATTGTAGACTCCCACCACCATCTGAATGGGTGGGTTGTACCCACCCCTTACCATTGCAGTTATCATCACTCATGTCAAATCCTTTGTGCACACCTGGTACTGCAGCAGGCTCACTGTCCCTTGGGACAGCAGGGTCTCATAGGCTTCTTGTATGGACAAGGGCAGGTCTCTGTAAAAGAGCTGAATAGAGCCCTGAAAAACAAAAGCTTGGGTTTAGGAACCAAAGGGTGCAGGAAACCAGTACTGCAGGGTACATGCCCATTCCTTCCTTGTGGTCTCAAGAGCTGGTCCCAGCATCCAGCTGCTTTTGACTCAAACTCCAGCTTGGTGCTTCTTAAGTATCAAATTATTTCCATGTAACTTCTCTCCTACAAATCTGTGATGCTGACTTATTCTCAAGTGCACAATGGCACTCTCCCTCTATACTGGGTCTAATGGGGTGGAGTTAGCGTTGGTCAGCACTGCAAGAAAACTTACTAAGCTGGGCCTTCCCATGCAAGCACATACATTGCTGTAACAACAACAAGGAGTCCTTATAGCACCTTAGAGACTAACACATTTATTTGGGCATAAGCCGTGTATTCATTGCGTATACACGGCTGTGTAATCAAAAAATAACTGCCAATAACCTGGGCTAGCTCATGAGATATGTTGACCACCCACAATCCCCAATGACCTTGGAGGTGGCTATGGGCACTCAGCTTCTCTCAGCCTTAGTCCCGCTAACGTTGGAGCCTGCTCCTTACCTAATTTTAAGCTAAACCTCTCCCACCTTGATTTGTTTGCTCCCAAAATACCAAGCTACCAAGCACTAGGAAATATGCCTCCCTCATGAAACGGGGTAGATGTATCTTGCAGATCTTTTCTGCCACTAAAACCTACTTGATTCTGTGCCCAGCAGCACAACTGTACAATTTCATTTTCAAATCAGGCCACTTATGATCTCTAGCCCTTGGTAAATCACAACCCCTTTGCAAATCACAACCCCAATACAAAAAAGCCCTTGAAATCACAGTTTAAACAAGACCATCTGCTGTCCTCAATCCAACAGTTTATCAAAACAAAACAAGTGCATCTTTAGACTTGAATAGATGGCCTTGAGCTGATAGGATTTCCCAATGGCAAGACATAAGCCCCTCAAGATCAGAGAATGCCAGTCCAGCCTTAACTGGGAGCATCAGGGCTGAGAATTCTCCAGGCAAAGGATAAGAAACTGGTCTCTTTGCTCTAAACCCTCTTTGACTTGCCAGAAAAGGGTGCCGGGCATTTAACCACAGAGCCAGTACAGCACTGGCAACACATGTACATGCATCTCACACGCCAATAAATCTCAACTGCCTCTCCTGGAGGGGCCTCATTTGGTGTCTAATATTCCACAGCATCTACATAGTTAATAAAGGACACATTTTATTCCAAAACCACATAAAGGATTATGCACCAGGATACAAATATATTATTTTGTTCCACAAATAAAGCACTGGGCGGTGCTGGCCTGTAAGCAGAGCCATGCCCTGTAAGCAGAGCCATGCCCTGTAAGCAGAGCCATGCCCTGTGTGTTTCCCACAGTTATTTATTTCCTTGTAGTGCAGGCGATAACCCTAATAATGAAAGACTTGTTGCACCAGAGCATGAAAGGGATGGCAGCTACATTAGGGCATAGGCATCCTGGCTCTTCTTTGAACCAGTGGCCTAGAGTTGAAAGGTTTTGGGTCTCATCACCTACACCCAGTCCCTCAAGAATTGGGCCTTTTGAAGACAATCGCTTATTCAGATTGTAGTAGAGATCAACATGTGCCATGTGGTTTCAGACCATGTCCTGAAGTGCATACACAAGTGGAGGATCTTGAACTATTGAGAAGGATGAAGGATCCACTGCAGGTTCCCTAATCTCTCTCTGCCTTCCCAGCTATTATTGCTCCTGCAACAGTGTTATTCAAAAAGAATCCACTGTACCCAACCCTGGGCATCCTACTCACGCATTCCAGTAGATAGAGGGCTTCCTCTGGCAGCAGGCACTGTTTGCCATGTTCTGTGAACCCCATAGTGTGCCAGAACTTCCCCTAAGAACAAAAGGATAAATCTGTGATGTGCTGGGGCCATCCCCTACCCAAAGCCAGGCTCTCTCCCACACTGGGACACAAATTAAAAATCGGACAATCTGCATTTGCCAGCAGGAGGCGACAGTGTCAAATGCATACAGCATCGCCACTTACCGCAGGGGATTTCAGCTCCACGATGCCCTCTCGTGGCTTCCATTCAGCTTTCACCAAACTTCCCCTGAGAAGTTAAAAAAAAAACAAAAAACCAAAACCCCATGCATATCAATAGACATCAGCCAACTCTTCCTCCCCAGCCCTCATAATGATTTCACAAATCTTTCTGAAGGCAGCAGGGGTAGGAAGTTGCAAACTTCCAGAGGGAGTTTTTGGAGGCAAAAAGCACTCTTGCCAGAAATGCTGCCCACATAAGCCCACACTACAGTACAGACCAAAGCACATGCTCTTGTAGGGGATGTCTTATAACTGCAGAGAGGGAGCAAAGAGCAACTTGGCAGGAGGAATGTGGCTCTAAAAGGAAGTGCATTTTTAGTGACTTGGAGACAGGAGTCTTGGACTCTGTCATGGGCTTGTTGTGTGTGCAGAATAAGTCATGTCACCTCTCTGCCTCAACTATCCCATCTGTAAAATGGGAAGATATTGATAACTCACAAGAATGCTATAAGGCCTTCATATATTCCTGCAAGAACCTTGAATGAACAGTGCTATAGAAACCCACTGTACTATCAGCATTAATAGACCATTAGCATCCAGGGCATGACTTCTCCCTGACGCACTTTGTTCATCCTGAGAGTCAGAAAGAGCCCCAAGGGCAGTGCTGCTACTGAGGAAAAGGATCTCAGCCCAAACGAAGGAACTTACAGCCTCTCCACACGCTCCTCTGCCAGGAGCTGCCAGTGCTCCTCCCGACACCGGTGCAGCCTCTCTGCCTGCTCTTCTGAGCTATCGGGGATGAAATCCTTCTGGCCGTGTGAGCACTGAGGAACCTTGCGGTCACGGGTCCGAGCTGCCAGCAGCTCAGCTGGGCTGGGGGAAATGAAATGTTAGGAGGGCATCTGGGCTGCAGTTCCCTTCCAACATCTCCTGCTGCTTGAGGCTGCGGGCCCAAAAAGGGGGGGGAATGCTGGGCACTGTCCACCCCCCTCTGGCTGGCTCAGGGGGTTAATAACAAGCTTGCCTTCCTCCTCCATGGGACTAGCGGGAACTAAACACTCCCAGGTGCTGACTCTTTGGGAAGGGATCGCGTGCACTAAGGGGGTGCCGCAGTCGAGTGCCCAGCACGTAGGTGTCCGTGTCACAATGTCCACACCTGGCCCCCGGCCCCCTGGCTGGCCCTGGGGAGCTGGGGGTGGGGGGACAAGACACTGAGCTTAGCCGATGGCCACACGGGGAGTGGTGCCGTCGCAGGTCGGGGTTGAAGCGCGCTGGCAGGAGGGAAGCTGCCCACTCTGGGCACCTGCTCTGGGGCTGCCCAAGTCCCTGCCCCAGGCCCGCTGCCAAGGGGCAACAGATCTCACCCAGGCTCCAAACGCAACAGCGTGTCACGGCGCAGGAGACTCCCCGCCCCTCGCCTGCCGGCAGCGCCGCCGCACGGGGGTCCTGCCCTACGGGCGGCCTAGGCCTCTGGGGAACCCGCCCAAGGGCCCCACCCTGCGGGGGCGATGGCCCTTTATCTGGTCCCCTCGTCCACACACGCGGTGGGGGGGGCCGACATTGGCCCTTTAACCCGCCGCCGTGCCGGGGCGTTCGCTGCACGGGGGCTGAGGCGCTGCCTCTTTAAGGGCCCCTCCAGCCCGACTGCCCAGCGCAGGCCGGGTCCCCGCTCCCCAGCGGCCTGTACCTGAAGAGGCGGCTCGCACGGGGCTCCAGCTCGGCCTCCATCCGGCAGCTCGGCGGGGCCACGCTCTGTCTTCCCCCGCAGGCCGGCAGAGCTCCGCGGGGTCCTAGTGCGGCACGTGTACGGGGGCGAGGAGGCGCTTCCCCTGGGTCCTAGCGCGGCCCATCACCTGAGCTCCACTAAAATCACGGTGCCCCCTGCAGGAGCCACCACAACCTAACAACATCCTCAAGGGAGTCACGACCAGGGCCGGCTCTATCATTTTTCCCGCCCCAAGCAAAAATAAATAAATAAACCACTCGGTCTAATGCTGCTCCCCTGCTGGTGCCTGGGGCTGGCCCTGGAGCCATGTTCCCCTGCTGGGGTGGGTTTGTTTTTCTTGGGGGGTGGGTGCAGAAGAGGGGGAAGGAGCAGGCAAAAGTGTCTGGCAGCTGCTCACACGGCTGTACTAGTACTGTCCTGTTTTCACTCCCAGTGCCCTTTGCTGCTGCTCCAAATTTTTACCCATATCTGTAAACCCCTCCCTGGGTTTGGCAGTCCAATGCTTTAACCACTGAGCTATCCCTTAGCCACCCTCCAACCTGTTCCAGTGGCTGGGCTCTGGCCACAGCAGTGCATAAAAACCCAGGAGGTGCCAATATCCCTAAATGCCCCCCTCAGGGAGGGGACTCACAACCCTGTGTTTGACAGGCCAATACTCAAACCACTGAGCTATCCCTACCCCATCCACCTGCCTGCTTGCCTGCCTGCTTCCGTGTATGGGCTCTGACCATAGCAGGCGACTTTCCACCACCTCAGTCCTACTTCTTGTTCATTCAATTGCTAAGACAAACAAATTTCTTCACATTTACGGGAGATAATTCTTCCCTCTTCTTATTTACAATGTCACCAGAAAGTGAGAACAGGTATTTGCATGGCACTTTTGTAGCTGACATTGCATGATATTTATGTGGAAGATACGCTAAACATTCGTAGGCCCTTTCATGCTTTGGCCACCATTCCAGAGGACATGCTTCCATGAGGATGATGCTCATGAAAAAAATGTTTTAATTAAATCTGTGACTGAACTCTTTGAGGGAGAATTTTATGTTCCCTGTTCTGTTTTACCCACATTCTGCCATATATTTCATGTTATAGCAGTCTCGGTTGATGACCGAGCACATTGTTCATTTTAAGAACACTTTCACTGCAGATTTCACAAAACGCAAAGAAGATACCAATGTGAGATTTCTAAAGACAGCTACAGCACTCGACCCAAGTTTTAAGAATCTGAAATGACTTTCAAAATCTGAGAGGGACAAGGTGTGGAGCGTGCTTTCAGAAGTATTAAAAGAGCAACAGTCCAGTGCGGGAAGAACAGATCCTAAATCACCAAAAAATAAAATCAACCTTTTGCTGGTGGTATCTGACTCAGATAAGGAAAATGAACTTGCATCAGTCTGCACCATTTTGGATTGTTATCGAGCAGAACCCGTCATCAATGTGAACGCATGTCCCCTGGAATGGTGGTTGAAGCATGAAGGGACATATGACTCTATAGTGCAACACTGCTACAACAGTGCTATGAGAACACCTATTCTCACTTTCAGGTGACATTGTGAAAAAGAAGCAGGCAACATTATCTTCTGCAAATGTAAACAAACTTGTTTGATTGGCTGAACAAGAAGTAGGAGTGAGTGGACTTGCAAGCTCTAAAATTTTACTTTGTTTTAATTTTTGAATGCAATTTTTTGTACATAATTCTATATTTGTAAGTTCAACTTTCATGATAAAGAGATTGCACTACAAAACTTGTATTAAGTCAATTGAAAAATACTATTTCTTTTGTTTTTATACAGTGCAAATACTTGTAATCAAAAATAAAGTGAGAACTGTGCACTTGTATTCTGTGTTATAATCTAAATCAATATATTTGAAAATGTAGAAAACATCCAAAAATATTTAAATACATGGTATTCTATTATTGTTTAACAGTGCAATTAATCACAATTAATTTTTTTAATTGCATGATTAATCATGATTTTTTTTAATCGCTAACCCTAATCAAAGCAATCTTGAAAGAATTAGGTGCTCTAGCCAGACTGGAAATGTGATTGGGAAAGTCAACATCTGTATGGTGCTTCCCCATCTCTTGACAAGCTATTTTTTCCAAGAATTGTTGACAATCCTTGAGGACAGAATGATAATTTGAAAGTAATTTCTTAACTTCTCTCATCAATTGGCAATAATTTAGCAATTCCACAAACAGGTGATATATTCCTGCTACTTAATGTAAAATTATACAAAGTGATGAAAGGCAAGTAAACTGAGCCTGCAGCCAAATTTGGGGGAGGGGAGGATATCAAAGGTCTTGTTTTCTACAGATTTAGTTAACTCTATTAACATCAGATTTTTAGTTTTCTGAGCCCTTCTCTGTTATCACACATTTCAGGGCCATTAGGAGGACTGAAGTGATATATGTCACCTGAATCTATGATCTCATCAAATCTCAAACTAAGCAGGGTTCAGTCTAGTAAACTGGATGGGAGACCTGCAAGGAAAACCCAGGCACTGCAAGAAATGGTTTTATTCATTCAGTAGGTGGCACTGTTTCTTCTAAGTCAGCACTAAATCGAGGCTTCATTAGTGCAGTTATACTGGACACACTGTGGTACAAATGAGACATAAAACTGAAGTCCTCGTTGCTCTTAGTGCTTGTCTTCACTGCTAAAAAGATTTAGCCTGTAGTTTGCCTACCCCTGCTTTAGACACAGGTTCTAGGAGGGAGTGGCAGAGGCCTAGATGAGGAGTCAAAAGCTTTTGGAAGGCTGAGGTAAAATAGCCTGCTTAAGGGAAAGGCCCGTACAGAAAGAAGCAGGGTAGGCCATGGTCCACCCTGGGAACCAGTATAAGAGTGAGTCTTGGGTGGAGGAGGAACAGCCCCCTTCATGGGTCAGGGCCATGGTTACCCAACTTCTAAAAAAAAAGCCCTCCTTCAGGAAAATGAACCCAACTGTGCCTCCTCCAGGTGTGAAGGACCTATCCACTGTCCCGTAGACATCTTCAGGGTTCTTATCTTTCTCTCACAAGGCCAAGTTAGTTCTTTGTGGGGATGGGGTAACATAGGAAAGAAGAGCTAATGCCATTCTTACATGTTCTGGTGAGCAGTGAAATAGTTAATAATGTTGATAATTAAGGGATCATAACTGGCACCTGAGTTACCACCCACTGACTGGATTGGGGCAGTCTGCACCTCAGAGATATAGTTTCTGACTGGAGCAGACACTGCTGCACTGGTTACCTTCCGTTTGGGTTGTGAAGGGTTTATTCACAACCATAACAGCTAGGGATTAGCTCTCCCTCTGAAACTGAAGCTGTGACTAAAGATCTACTAGAAGTCTGCCTGTTCTTTCTCCTCTATTCCTCCTTCCTTTCCCCCTGCTGGTCCACTGTGTGTGTGGAGAAACCTAACAAACCAGTAAGTACTGAGATAGGATCCAAGGACAGTGGCCCTCCTACGATGCCCCCTAGTGAGGTGTGATTATGGCCATGACCCTGTTACCAAGGGGCAAAAAAACAAGGAACTGCTTCTCCTGAACTAGGGTAAAAGCTAATTGGTGGAGCCTTGTGTCAATAGCAGTGAAGGATGTGAGCTGGAAAGAGCCAAGGAAGCATTTCATTCTTCTGCTTGGGACTTCTTTCACTCTGTAAAGGGGGAACTCTGATTTCTCTGGAGTCTGGAGGGACAAAGAAGTAAAATCGCCAGCATGACTAAATATCAGGGGAAACTGAGCTACACTTGACCTGACTTCAGACTAGGTAAGCCATGCTTTTCACTCATCCTTCTTCCTTGACATGCTAAACCTTGAGGTGATAAACCAGTGAAAATAGAATGCTAGAGTTGGAAACATGACAATTCTTTCGTAAAGGCCAAAGCTTGTTAATAGTTCTTCCACTCCCACATTACAGTGAAAAGAGACCTGTATTTTCCTTATGTTTTGGGAGGACTCCCAGATCCTTTCACAGCTGTAAAGGGCACTGTTGCTGATGGCACAAAGGCCACTGCAGAATCCTTCCCAGGCAGCTGCCTGCTGAAGAGTCAGTGTAACAAGCTCAGTGCGAGGCAGGGTGGTTTAATAGGCATGTGACTGAAAACAAGGGACTCCTGTATTCTAATCTCAGTTCTTGTAAATTGACTCCCACTGTGGCTCTAGACAAGCTACTTCACCTTCCTGCTTTAGTTTCCTTCTCTCTAAAATGGAGATAATCATTACCTGCCTCACCGGGAGTTCATGCAGGAGCAATTAGTTAGGCCTGGTCCACACTGTGGGGTGGACGCATCTAAAGACGGCTGTCCACACGGCAACGAGTCAACCACTGCCTCTCCTCCATCGACTCTGCTTCCACCTTCAATGAGGTGGAATACAGGAGTCAACAGGGAGTGCACTCAGGGATTGATTTATCGTGTCTACACTATCGTGTCTGGTGGGTAGTGTAGACGTACCCTTAATGTGTGTAAAGTGATATGCGTGCGCAGATTCACCAGGAGCACACACAGCCCTTTAGTGCAGTGGTTCTCAACCAGGGTTTGGGGTCCCCTGGGGGGCCACAAGCATGTTTCAGGGGGTCCATCAAACACAACTGGTGTTAAATTTGCTAATACCCAGGGCAGAAAGCTGAAGCCTTGCCATGCAGGACTGAAGCCCTAAGCTTCAGCACACAGGGCTGAAGCAACTTAAGCTTCGTGGGGCCCCGGGGCAATTTTCCCTGATTCCTACCTCTTAATGCTGGCCCTGGCTTTTATATGGAGGAAAAAAAGTTGTGGCACAGGTGGGTTGTGGAGTTTTTATATGATTTTTTTGAGGAGGAAGGGGCTCAGAAAGAAAAAGGTTGAGAACCCTTGCTCTAGTGGCTGGGAGAGTAGAGGCTTTCAAACTATTTATTTGATTTGGGCAATTTTGTCTCTCGCAAAAATCTTCTAAAAGTGTGCAGTTGTGCGCAGACTTCAGTACAACCTGCTGGCGCAGGGAACCTCAAGCTCTATCCTTCCACAGACTCCAATCCAAGGGCATGTCTTCACTACCAATGTTAAAGCGCTGCTGTGGCAGCTGTTGTCCTTTAACGTAACTGTGTAGTTGTGGCACCAGCGCTGGGAGAGAGCTCTCCCAATGCTATAAAAAAAACCACCTCCACAACGGGAATAGCTCCCAGCGCTGTGAGCACTGTCTACACTGGCACTTTACAGTGCTGAAACTTGCAGCACTCAGGGAGCTGTTTTCTCAGACCCCTGAGCGAGAAGGTTGCAGTGCTGTAAAGTCAGTTAAGTTTGGGATTCTGACTGGCATCTAGGTACAATGTGAGTTTTAGAACATGGGTTTTCAGCTAGCTCTTTAGAGCCTAAGTTTTCAATTAGTCCTGGATAAGCATTTGAAATCCTTCTCTGAAATTTGCCAGTTGCTCATGGGAGTCAGATGTAGACTAGCTACTAGAGCCCAAATTTAGCAAAGTGCTATGCAAAATGTCCCCAGAGAGCAGAACACAAATTACTCTTGAATCTTTCCCACTCCATAGTTGATGCATACTGATTGTTTCAACGCTTGCCAGGGAAAATTCCATTTTTCTCCCAAAATATGACAGTTCAAGTCTCTTGCTTTTCTGAATTCATGTCTTGCTGTTACATACAGTGCTGATAAAGAAACAGATTAAAGTATTAATGTTTTGGCTCCAGTTGTCTTTCTCAGAGAAGAGAAACCTCAGTACTCTATTCTGAATGAAGGACTTCAAGTTTTTAATCTTGAATTTGAAATTTCACACCATGTGTGCACATTTAAAATTTTCCCCCAAGGCTACCTGTCTACAGCAGTGATTATCTCCCCATACTGTATCTACTAGGCTGGATAAGCTATCTCAGACCAGTGCCTTTCATTCACCAATCCTATGTAAAAGTGCTCTCCTGATGGCAGGGCATGTTGTCTGTTTAGTGGTTAGAGAATTGAGGCTGAGAGTTGGGACTTCACTGATTTGTTGTGAACTCTGGTTAAGTGATTTTGTTGAGAGAGAATGTGATATAAATGGATAAGGCAGTGAACTGGACTCAGAGATCAAACTTCTGTTCTTCATTGTTACTAACATGCTCAGTGACCTTGGGCAAATCACCTATTTGCTATGTGCATCCCATCTTTAAAAACAAAATAGGATTAACAGTAATCAGAGTGGTAAGGCTGAATTCAATAATGTCTGCAAACTGTCTGAGATCTTTGATGGTGTGACCAGAGCAACTTGCACCTCAGGTTAAAAACTACTGCCTTAAAGTGATCCAGCCTCAGACCTCCATCCAGGTACCCATGTCAAATATGATGAAAATTTCTGTAAATCTTATTTCATCATATAAAAGAAAAGGTTCTACCAGTCTCAAAGAATCGGACACATTACCTCCCAGGTATTGAATATTCCAGATCTTATCCAAATACATGCTACAGCCAATTCTTATTAACTAAACGAAACTTTATTAAAAAAAACAAAAGTGAGAGAATATGGTTAAAAGATCAAATATACATACAGACATGAGTTCAATTCGTTTAGGTGCAGATTCATTGCAGAGATGGTGAGCTTTGTAGCTGCAAAGAGTTCTTTAGAAATAGTGCATAGGTTATATTCCAAGGTCCAAATATCATATTCAGGGCATATCAGCATAACTGGGACCTCAGTCTTGTGACTCAAACTTCCCCAGATGAAGCCTAAACAGATCTGAGACGACAGAATCAGAGCCCAAGGATCTTTTATACAATTTCATGTCTTTTGACAAGTTGGAGTTCAAATGGTAAATAGCATGACTTTGAAGGAGGTCCATCACCGGTACTTAGCTATAGAATTAACATAAGGCAATTTGCTTGTTCCACCATTCACAGATTATTTGCTATACTTTTCAGAGAGAGATGAATACAAAGATATCCCTTGTTTACAATTCATTTAAATGATAGGATGTTCTTTTTACCTCTGAATTATCAGAATACAGCATAGACAGGGCCTGTTGATTACATTGTGGACCCTACTCATATATATGTAAATACACAAACACCTCCCCACATGTCTTTTGAGGGTTGTTTATTTTGCAGAATGTTTAACCCTTTCTAGCCATGCATCACAGATGGTAAAAGTGCTAGTGTTCTGTGAGTGAATTAACAGTTCCCTGAGACTGTTGAACTCATCTATGGTGGGCTTGGCTAAATTTCAAAGTGGGTCTTTGAGCTGATTAGTTGGACCAGTAATGAACAGTAACTTGCTTATCTGGGCTCTTATGTTATTGTTTTATTAAAGTGCTGCAGAAATTGGTTAGAATAATCAGACCCTGCAACAGTCAAACAAACTAATCCAGTGAATACACAGGAAATGTCTAGAGACTCCATTAATAAGGAGACCAGAGGAAGCAGCCTCCATTTCAACACCAAAATATACAGATTCACTCAGTTTACATGGTTCAAAAAAGGTTTTTCCCACCTGCAAAGAGGAAAGGGAACAATGTGTACAGACAGATGTTGGTGGGGAGAGCATTTACTCTGCAAGTACTAAGCACAGGGAAGAGGCTACAGGAAGTTCTAATGTAGGAGGAAAAGGGTGGGGGTGAAAATCAGGATGGATGTGGCCCAGCAATTATACCTTGGGCTACTTACAACTGGACTCCATTGGTCCATTGTCAGCTAGACAAATTGTCTGGGTGCTTGTTGAATGAATCTAAGGAAGCATCTGTTCCTTTCCTCCTGCACCGGAGAGTAAGTCTATGAAGTCTCATCCTATAACTGCCAATTCTTTAATATTCTCATTGCCCTCCTCTTGTGTCACTGTTATCGGACATTAGATTTGCACAATCTCGCACTCACGCCAAACGGTGTTTATTGTCCCCCTGCTGGAGGAAAAATCTCATTTTACATGTTTCTATTGTTCCTTTTCCACCCTCCCTCTCTTCTAAGGTCAGACTTTGGCTTGTGCAAAGTTTGTGGCTGCATAGGACCCTGTGTTCTGGGTTTGTGTGTGGAGGGAATGCTGTCTCAGCATGCCATTCACATACTCCCCCCAGTCAAGGCCACTGCTTCCTGCCTCCATTGCCTCCCACACTTTAAAAGCTGAGTGGGGAAGCCTAGTGCCTGTTGAGTTGCTGAAATGCTCCCTGTTGATTGTTATGGTAGTGATGTCAGGAGTTTTCAGACACTCTGACTCCCTCCCTCTGTCTGTAAATGGCATGCATTGCCGATCCTCCCACTTGCCAGACCCTCCTTTCTCCAGATGTGCTCCAAGTTGGATGTCTGCCTGAGTTCCCACGTTCTTTTGTCATCCCACAAAACATAGGGGTGACACCTGCCTTCCCCTGGAAGCCTTCTCCTTGCTCCCTGACCTCTTCTTGGGTCAACAGCCTTTCCATCTGACTTCCTATGGCCTTTGCAAAGGACCAACCCTGCACTTCTCAAGGCGACCTTCCCGCCAATGAGAGTATGCAGAAGTGACATTGCCTGTGTCCTAAATTGTACATGAAAATTTTCTACTTTCATTCAGGATCACTTCATAACTCAGAAGTGTTAACTTTTGTTGTTGTTGCAAACTTCTTGAAGACTAGCTCTGTGTATCTCAAAAGCTTGTCACTTTCACCCACAGAAATTTGTCCAATGAAAGATATTGCCTCACCCACCTTGTCTCTCTAATTTTCTCATTAAAAACATGGAGAGGGGCACATTTTCATATGCTCACAGTACGAATCAATTTAGAATCCAAAAGCAGATTTAGAACAGTAGAACCTTTTACACACAAAGTACAATTTTTAAGTGGCAAACCATTCAGCCAGAAATCACTGACAACTTTGTCTCTTGGGATTGTTTGCACAGCCTGTGTCTATCTCACTAGTGCAGTCATCTGCTTCCTGCTCCTTATCCAGCCTTCAAGCTGGAAGATGAAAAAGTGTCCATCACCTCCAGCATTCTGCTGAGCTCCTGGCTACTTCCTCGCTAGAACTGCTTGCATAGTACTGCCCCCATCAGTCACTATGTTTACTTTGGAGCTGCATTAATTGTTTCCAGTAGCAGTGAACAAGTTTCTCCTTGGATTAGGAATTGCAAGAGTTACAATAAAGATGTATAGAGTACTGGAATGGAAATATTAGTTCTTAAAACAGTCTCTTTTAGGGTTTAGGATGAGGAAGCAGATTGTTCCACATCTGCCTGCTGTGCGATTTCTTGTACCTTCCTCTGAAGCATCTGAAGCTGGTTACTATTGGAGATAGGGTATTGGGAGATGAATTTCAGGTCTGATCTGATATGGCAATTCCTGTGTTTTTCATACTGTATTAGTGCCTAGAAACCACCAGTCGAGGGTCAGGACCCCATAGTGCTAAACATTATACACTTGTAATGAAAAGGAGGTCCCTGCCCAAAGAGTTTTTCAATATCAGATGAAAGCTGTTTTAGAAATGCTAGGGATGGCCTATAACAGGGGTTCTCCAACTAGTTAATTTAGTAAATTGCTTTATAGCAGTCCTTTTAACACTTACCTCTGGTAGCTCTTTCAGCCATGAGCTCTTAACCTGGGGGTTGTGAAGAGATGAGAGGGACATCTTGCCACCCTTTCTTCATGGCCAGATGCATGAGGAATTCCTTAAACTCTTTGTAACATAGTGTCACAGTATGAAAAAGGTTGAGAACAAAAAGTGTTGGAGCAGATTGCTCCACTGGATGGTTAGCACAGTGGTTCCAGTCCCAGGAACCGATTTGGACTGTACAGTGTCAATAAAACACCTATTAAATGTTTAAAAGCTATCTAACTGATCAGTCTCAAAGTAGTTATCAATGGGGAATCATCATGAATGAGGGTTCTACAGGAATTGATAATCAATGATCTAGAAGTAAATATACAATCACTTCTGATAAAACTGATACATGACACTGACTGATGGAGTGGTAAATTACTCCATAAGACTGCCTGTTGTTATCTGGGTCATTTGGTAAGCTTGAGTCCATTCAAACAAAATGTGTTTTAATGTAGCTAAATGCAAATTTATACATATAGGAACAAAAAATGCAGGCAATATCTACGGAATACGACTATATCCTGGAAAGCAATGACTCTGCAAAGAATTTAGGGGTTGTAGTGGACCAAGTACACTATATGAACTCACAGCGTAATACTGTGGCAAAAAGCATGAATGTGATTCTTGGATTTATAAACAAGAGAGTACTGAGGTAATTTTTACTTCTGTGTTGGTGGGACCAATACTAGAATGCTGCATCTAGTTCTGTTGTCCACATTTTAAAAGGATGTTGAAAAATTAGAGTGGGTACAGAAAAGAGCTACAAAAATAATTTGAGGACTGGAGGAAATGCCTTACAATGAGAGACTTAGAATGCAATCAGTTCAATTTGTCAAAAAGATTGCAGTGTATAAGTACTTTCCTGAGGAGAAAATAATAGGTACTAAAGGGCTCTTTAATCTAGTGTAAAATAACATAATAAGAACCAGAGGCTGGAAGCTGAAACCAGACAAATACAAGTTGTAAATAAGACACATGTTTTTAATAGTGAGGGTGATTAACCACTGGAACAACCAACCAAAGGAAGTGGTGGATTCTCCATCTCTTGATGTGTTCAACTCAAGTCTCGATGCCTTTCTGGAAAGTATGTTTTAACCAAACTGAGGTTATGCTTTAGTCAAATGCAAGGGTTTAATACAGGGGTAACTGGGTGATATTTAATGACCTCCAGCTAAATGATCTAATGATCCATTCAGGCCTTAAACTCTTATCAACCTAAGAATCCCAGCGAGTCAGTGAACTACCTGCTCCATTCTAGCAGTGATTTAGAAGCTCTTAGGAAACAGTGAACATGCAGTGAGCAGAATCCACATTATATGCAAGCAAGAAAATGACTTCCTGGGCTCTCAGTAATGGTTTAATATCTCTACCATTATCTTCTGAGTTAAAGGGAACTTTATGTCTGGTGTCTAGTGTCAGAGGGGTAGCCGTGTTAGTCTGGATCTGCAAGAGTGCTGGGTTATTAATGCTCTAAACAGAGTCACAAGACATGAGAGGCCAGATTCTGCCTTCAGGTGCACTCCTGCATTTCTATAAAAGCCAGTGGAGCTGCACAGGTAGGTATAAATGCGGTCAGAATTTGTCCATAAATCCTCTGGCATTCATAACCTGCACACATTATCTGAGCTCTTCTTAAAAGACACTGCTACAGAATGTGGATGGCCCACTGATCATCTAAAACTGACATAATCCTATTTAAATGACAGCTTTCCCTGAAGATGAAGAAACCTTAATGAGTGAGTCTGGTGGAGGATTTAGCAGGGGCCCTGGGAGATCTGTGGTAATTAACCAGCTTTCATATTCCCTTTTATGAAATCCAGATGAAAGAGATGTGGCTCTAGCAGACATCTTGTCACCCAATGAGGCTCGGGGTCTCCTGGCTGGGGAAGAGGTAGAAAGTGGAAGGTTATTTCCTCCTATAACCAGACTTGCTCCTGATTTACTGTAGTGTCAGTGGGATGCCAGAGCTGAGCACTAGGCCTATGCATTTAAGTGACATAGAAACTGAACAAAGTCAGACACCTGGAGCCAGGTTTTCAAGAGAGCTCATTACCCTTTTAGGTCCCTAACTGAAATGACAGATTTTCAAAAGTGCAGTGAGAATAATGGGAGCTGCTGAGTACTCTTGACAGTCTGGCCACTTCATCTAGGACCTAGGTACTTAAATGTGAGCTGAGTTCTCTTGAAAACCTGGCCATTGTTATTTCTAGTCACTCCTATGGCCCCTGTCGCTGTAGTAGCTGCTGCTTTGTCTTCACTGCACAAAAGGTGGGCGTTTTACAGCATAACTAATGTGTTTTTGCTATCCCATTGTAAAATCCTAATGGCCAAAAGACACCTGTAGTTTTTACTGTGAGGTAGCTAGGTGAAATCAGTACTATGCCCACCTCCCCCTCCCCCTCCGCCCTTGTGGTAAAACTAGAATGCTTCATCTCCACAAGCAATTTAGTGGGGTAGCTTCTTGTGGTAAAAACAGAGCTTCTTTCTGAGAGCAAAGGCAAAGCCTAAGAGGCACCTCGATGGGGTAGGAAAGCATGGGCTATGCTGCTGAACCTGAATAAAGCCAAACCCCAGGACTTCATTCATGTTATTGAAACTGCTAATTTGTCTGATTTGTATAAATCAGCTATGGAACCAAAAAACACACAAGACCTGCCTTTCCACTGCCAGGGGGAGTGACTCATGCCTGTGCAAAGTGGGTGGGGAGGGGGCAGGTACCGTATCAGAAGGGGAGTGTTCCACTGGCCTTGCGCAGTTATGAAGGATAATACAAAGAGCAGGGCAGGATCAGGCCCCCTTCTGTTACTTTGGTCCTGTAAATGTTTCCTGTGTCATCCTAACAAAAAGTCCTCAGATGCAAATAGTTTTCAGTGTACACTCTAAGTGAATCCCAGGAAGGTCGGAAAGGAGCTCAGGTCCCCATCCTGATGAGAGGTCAGTTTACAGATAAGTGGGGCACACTCCTTTGGCAGCTGAACTCCAAGCCTGCTGCCAGGGTTCACCCCCACCCTCCCCAGCCCGCGCAGAAGAAACAAGCTGGCTGTAATCCCTTCTGAAGAATTCCTCCATACATCTGAGCTATGGAATTGCTTCTAAATTCTGATCATGCTTGTGAGGCAGAATCCTTGTTTAATTAAAGCGAGGGTTCGAGGGGTGGTGAGTTTGAACAGTTTCCCATGGTAGATGATGTCTCCTGCTTGGGGGAGTGAATTGTCTTTTTCTTAATGAAATCTGTCTCCTTTGTGGCAAGGATGAAATTGCTGTGGGTCTTCACCATTCTCCTGAAGAATGTGTCAGAGCTTCAGTTCCTCCATGGGAAGGCCAAGGATCATGTTTGCTTTTCATCTGGAGCAAATTAGGAAGTAGCAGTGACAACATTTGCCTGGGAGCTAGATGTGTGTGAATGAATGGGGCCTCTTAGCCAGAAGAAGAGATGCTTTGTAAGTGTTCTCTTCAGGAAGATGGAGCAGAGATGCAAAAACAAATACTTGGCACTTATAAGAAAGCTTTGTACTGTTTTAAATCTGGGATTTGTGGACTTCAGCCTCCTGCAAAGGATTGGCTCCTAGATTCCCAAGATTGCAAGCCATGTGGCCTGACTCTCTGCATTGCCATGCATGCACCTTGTACAGTCATCTACCTTGGTGCAGAAGGGGTATAAAATAATACCATTCTGATGTGAGAACCTTCGAAGTCCACACTGGACTCTCCTTCCGGTGGCATAAATGACCACACAAGGTGAGGGACAACCAACTCACACCTGTGCCTTCTCTATACACCCAAAGATGTGTTGGGTACCTCAAAAGACCAAGAGAGAAAGCCTAATGCGCTGGTGCCCTATACCTTGTGTGTCACTTACAAAAGTGTAAACTGAGTGCAATGTGATTGCTGAATACTAGCACATTGGAAAAGTAGGATATTATACCCACTTGTGTAAATGACTGCAAAAGGTGCAGCTTATGGGGCCCCTGGTGAACACATTTCCCTGATAAACTATTGTGCGTTAGCCTAATACTACACTTGATCTTGGTTAACATTCTAGGTGCCTCATACAAGGAATATGTTTTGCTCCCTAATGATATCCTTTATTTCACTAATTTCACTTTCCTGTAGTGCCACATATGCACAATAGGGGCAAAGGCAGAAATCTTTGTGGACCCTTATCTTTGCATGTGGGGTGGAGGGCATAGTATAGAAACTAATTTCATTGGGTCCAGTCCTGTGGAGCTATGCTGATTTACACCAGCTGTGGTTCTTGTCCATTAGCTCTAATAAATGTAAGTGGATCATTGCAGAATACTTTCACAGGCTGCTCAGGTAGATGGACTCTGTCACATGACACACATCTTCTAGGGACTATGCCATGATAACCAACTCATTGCACATAGTTTCCTGAGTAGTCCTTAGGTGGTGATGAGTTTTCCCACTACCAAACTGAATGGGATCACTTGAAGCAGATAGCCATCTGAAAGGCTTTATAGCCAACTTAAAAGTTCATGAGCCATCTTAAGGCTCTGACCTTGCCATCGTATCTGTGCAGGCAGCCTCAGTGCCTGAACATGGCCCTTGTTCAGTAAATGGAATTATGCATGGGTGTGGGGAGCTACCCATTCATATGATTGCTGGCAGAGGGCCTAAATTTTGTGGCTGCAGTGACCGATCAGTATAGGCTGTGGTGATAGGTACCAGTGTAAGAAGTTAGGTCAAAGATACTGGAGGGAGAGCAGAATTGGGCCTCCTCTTTGCCATATTGCATTAGATGTTTTTCTGTGAGAGGCAACTGCCTGAGAAAATACTATCCCATCTGTGCACAGAGCACAGGAAGCTCCTGTCCTCATGACACTGATCATTCTTGAACCTACTTTCTTTTTCTCCCTTCAAGTTCTGACAGACTCCCCAGCTACTGTCTGATAAATCCCAGGCAGGTTTCATAATTCACCCAGTTTCCCTGGGGCTCTCAAGCAGCAAATCAGCTTTTGTCATCTTTGCTTCTCTGGTGAAACTTCTTTCCCCTGAAGAATGAAAATTCATCTCCTCTCTTCTCCCTGATAATGATTCCTAAAATGCAAACATTTTCAATCACCAGGAAGGCAACAGGTTGGGGGTGTCCATCGTTCCCAAGATGGCAAGGTGAGTAATCTTATTCCATCCTACGTGACTGTTCATGTTGGGGCCTTGTTGAACTCTCTTTAATTCACTACCAACTGTGCAAAGGTTATGCTTCACTCACTGTAGCCCATATTTTAAAATTCAGCAGTCTCTGAAGGTCTGCATAAAATTAATTTCTCAGGCTTCCTCAATCTTCTTTTTACTTTATGTTTGGGGCTGCAAGTAAGGGAACTCTGACTTCCTCCCCCCACACCCCCCAATCCAGTTCCCTCTCCCAACTTATTCCAAGCAAAACTTCTCTTCACTTCAGCTTTCCCTGCTTCATCTCCCATCCCAGCATCCTCTGCTTGGCTTCTTGCATCCACTGTAGAAAATGTGTGAGAGGACCTAGTAATTGGGGCAGGACACCTGGAAGTCAAGATTCCTGGGTTCTATATTTCCCAGCTGATGATGTTGTCAAGCTCTAAATAATTTACCCAAGGCCACTGATGCTGATGTGTGGCTTCGGGCAAATTATTTAGGGCTTGACTTTTTAGAGGTGCTTCACATACTTCCAAAGTGGCTTATGCTGAACTGCAAAAAGGCACTGCTATTCCAGAATGAGAGTCCACACAGGAAGTTATTCTGGAATAGCTATTCCAGAAAAAATCTAAACGCGGGTCTACACTCTGGCGGGCATCGACACTGTGAGATCAATCTACCACTGTTGACGGGGGAGCAGCAGTAGTTGACTCACCACCTTGAAGGCGTCACCATAAGTCAATGTAAGTATGTTGACTTTAGCTACGCTTTTCTCGTAGCTGAAGTTGTGTATCTTAGATTGATTCCCCGCCCCCAAGTGTATACCAGGACTAAGTGTAGAAAAGCCCTTACCTGTTTGGGTTTGGGGTGTTATAACTCAAAGTATTCTCCTGCCTTTAGTGGCACAATCGGTGTCTGTTTCAGGCACCTTGATCAGGAAGCTGCAAATCCAGGCTTGTTCTAGTTCTAACTTGTATCAAATTTAATTTCTCCCAGCAAAGTGCCTCACTCCATGGGCACGCGAGAGATCTACAGTTTTCCTCCATCTGCTCACTCCCTCCCCAATAACTAGAACCAAGTCATCCAGGGTCCTTAGCCAGTTGCTGTATCCCTCAATCTGCCTGGTAATCAGTTCTGTCCATTTCAAAATCACCTCCTAGAAAGTGAACGCTTCTTGTGCCTCTTGGATTCCCTGCTCCAGCAGCTGTCTCAAATAAAACTATGTCAGGGCCAAGACTGCCAGAGAGATGTGCCACTCAAGAAAACTCTGCTGAGCTGTAGCAAAGAATAATGGTAATGTAGGGCTGAAAGAGAACTCCAGAGGTCATCTAGTCCACCCTCCTGCACTGAGGCAGAACCAAGTGTATTTTGTCTGTTCCTGACAGGTGTTTTTCCAACTTGTTATAAACTTCCAATGATGAGAATTCCACAACCTCCCTTGGAAGCCTATTCTGGAGTTTAGCTACCTTATCATTAGTTTTTTCCCACCATCTAATCTAAATCTCTCTTGCTGCAGATAAAGCCCATTACTTCTTGTCCTACCTTCAGTGGACAGGGAGAACAATTAATCATGGCCCTCTTTAGAGCAACTTTTAATATATTTGAAGAGTGCTATCAGTTTCCCCCCATTAGTCGTCTTTTTTTTCAAGATTAAGCATGGCTAGTTTTTTTACCTTTCCTCATTGATCAGGTTTTCTAAACCAATCATAATTTTTGTTGCACTCCTCTAGCCTCTCTCCAATTTGTTCACATCTTTCTTAAAGTATGGTGCCCAGAACTGAACACAGTACTCTAGATGAAGCCTCACCAGTGCCAAATAGAGCAGGACAATTACCTTTGACTATCGTCTTTCAACCAGTTTTGCACCCATATTATAGTACGCCTCTATCCCAATATAACACAGTCCAATATAAGGCGAATTCTGATATAACGCGGTAAAGGAGTGCTCCGGGGGGGCGTGGCTGCATGCTCCTCTACGTCGATATAACGGAGTTTCACCTATACCGCGGTACGATTTTTTGGCTCCCAAGGACCGCGTTATATCGAGGCAGAGGTGTAATTTCATCTGGACCACGTTGCCCTCATTTGCTTATGAGAATGTCATGTTGGACTGTGTGAAAGGCCTTACTGAAGTCAAGATATGTCATGTCTACAACTGTTTTAGGTCAGTCATGCTATCAAAGAAAGAGATTAGGTTGGTCTGGCATAATTCAATCTTGATAAATCCATACTGGGTATTCCTTATAACTCTATTATCTACATGGTGCTTAAAACTGATTGTTTAATAATTTAGTCCAGTATCTTTCCAGGTACTTGAAGTTAGTTGGTCTATAATTCCATGGGTTGTCTTTGTTCTCCTTTTTAGTACTATGTTTCCTCTTCTCCAGTCCTTCAGGGCCCTACCTGTCCTCCAGGAGTTCTCAAGGACTAATCTCAGACTAAAGGCGTGAGATTGTTTCTGATAGTTTAAGTACCCTGTGGTGAATTTCGTCAGGGCTTTCCAGCGTGAATATATCTAAATTATCTAAACTAATGTATCTAATTGATCTTTCCCAATTTTGGCTTGCATTCTGTCCTCCTTGTTCTTAATAGTAATTGTGTTACCTATCTGGTCACAATTAACCTTTCTAGTGAAGACTGTAGCAAAATGGGCGTTAAACACCTCAGCCTTCTTGATGTTGTCCATTTTAAGCTCTTCTTTCCTGATAAGTAAAGGACTTACACATTCCTTAATCTTTCTCTTGCTTCTAATGTATTTAGAGAACCTCTTCTTATTGCCTTTCATGTTACTTGCTAGTGTCTTAGTCTTTCTAATTTTGTCCCAACACCAGACGAATAGAAAAAGGGTCATATAGTGCAGCTGCCAAAGAAAGGAGACCTGTCATTGTAAAAGCTGGAGGGACTTTCCATTGCTGCCTATCCCAAGTAAGATATTTACACACACTATTCTAAAGAAAATAAAGAAAGTGATAGACTCAAGGTTACAACAAGAACAGGGTTCAGACAGGAGAGATCATGAATAGATCAAATAGTAACCCTACATCTTGTCATAGAACTGTTGATCAAATGGCAGTCACCGCTTTATATGAATCATATAGGTTTCCAAAAAGATTTAGCACAGCAGATAGAACAGTTTCATGAAAGTTGTTATACCACTACAAAACCCTTTAGAAAGTTGTGAGTATCGTTCAGAGCTTCTATAAAAATATGGCAAGCCAAGAAATATGTAATAGTAGACTACCATTCGTTCTCAACCGGGGTACATGTACCCCTCGGGGTATGCAGAGGTCTTCCAGGGGGTACATCAATTCATTTAGATATTTGTCTAATTTTACAACAGGCTACATAAAAAACACTAGCAAAATCAGTACAAATTAAAATTTCATTCAGATAATGACTTGTTTATACTGAGACTAAAGCTTTGTCTGCACTGGAACCTGTGGGAAAAAAAACAAAACACCACCCTGAATGACAGAAGTTTTGTCAATAAAAAATGCCCATAGGATACGTCTCTTACATAGATGTTGCCCTTAACCCAGCAACATGGCTGCTCATACCCAAGCAAGACTAGCCCGGGTGCTGATCACTGTGACCTGAGTTAACTCTGCAGTGAAAATGTACCCTTAGTGGGATGGGATTCATTTGGTATAACTCACGCTTGCTCACAGTGGAACTCAAGGGTGATGAGCCTGTTACTTGTAACACCGTGCCCCTGTGTGCGGTGGGGATTTAAACCCAAATCCTCTAAATCAGTGTTTTTCAAACTGAGATCTACAGATCTTTGGGGGGCTGAAAGGGCACTTCAGGGGGTCTATGGGCCCTGCTGATCAATTCCTCCCCCTCCCTCCCAGCGCCTCCTGTATGCCAAGGAATAGCAGTTCAGCAGCATGCAGGAGGTGCTGATAGGGAGCTGAGAAAGGACATGTTTGCGGTTGGGGGTGGGTGGAAAGAGGTGCAGAGGCAGGGGTGGAGCAGGGTCTGGAAGAGGTGGGATGTGAGGGAACCTTGTGGGAGGGAGTGGAGTGAGGGTGGGACCTGGGGCTGAGTGGGGGACTTAAGGGTCTGCAAAAAATTTTAAATCAAAATGGGGGTCCTCGGGTTGCTAAAGTTTGAGAACTGCTGCTCTAGATTGAAAAGCAGAATCCTCAGCAGCCTGAGGTAGAAGAACCAACTCTGATAACTCCAGGGCTGTAGCAAACTCATTTGCCTCTGTCTCCAGCCACTAGGAGGGGCCAGAACCACCTTGGTTAAGTGTGCGCTACCTTGGTGTACAGGCCAGCGCTAATGCTCTGCACAGAGATGAACTTAACCTGCTAACTAAGATCTTTGAGACTATAATAAACTGCTCACACAGCTCAGAAGTTAAATTCATCCAAAGATCTATTTGCTCTGAATGATTAACTTCTCTGTAATTGGTTTTTTACTTATTAGTAGATGCACGCTCTTCCTCTTTGCTTGTTAGAAAGGAAGCTTGAGAACAGCAATGCCTCATGCTGTGTAAAGAGCGCTGGCCATTAGTCAGTTTGAAAGCTCCTCTTCAATTTTTTGTCTACAATCATAGGTTGCACCAAATATATTTCTCCCCGCTCTAATTTCTGAGGCAGTGAGTGAGTGAGGTGTCGAGCAGTCCCCATGCCTAGTAGCTATGGCACAGGACTGAGCAAACCTTAACATGACAGTAAGATCTTGTTTTAATGGCTAAAATGTGGGATGCTTGGCTTTGAGTCAATGAGATGAACAAACAGCTTTGTGATTCATATTTGTGAGTTTTTCATTCTCTGTGAGAGCTATTGCCTAGTGGTTAGAGCTGCGGAGCTAGCCAGCAGGAGCTCTACTTTTAAACTCTAGCTCTGCTGAGGTACAGGGCTGACCTCAGTTAATTTACTTCATGGTAAAATAAAGGGCCTTGTCTTCAGTGTGTGTTTACCTCAGAATAGCCCACACTTAATAGTTAGCCAGTGGTAAAAACCTTCGCTTTTTAAGCAGTGCAGGCAAAAAAAACCCCATTGCCTATATGAATCAACCTGTTTACCATACCCTTGAAGCCGGGCTTGTTCACTTCCTAGAACAGAGCTATAATTGCTGAATAGGAGGCCGGTTCTCCTGGGATCTCAAGGGAAGGGAGTGCTGAACCTGAGTACCCCACCGCTGTATTTGTTAAACAAAGAAGAGATGAGCTGGCAGAAAGGTCTTTTGTCCTGCCATTGGCTTCAGATCTCCTCAGTCAGTTAGGGCTTCATACGATGTCTGAATACATGACTCATTGAGACAACTATCGGCTCATTAGTGAACCTGGCTCTTACTAAACTGGCAGTTTAATTTGCTCCTGAGGCAGCAGACACTACTTGTTTGAATTTGTTACAATTTGGTTTACAGTACTGGTGTAACTGCACCTGGCTGGCCACTAAAAATTGATCTGCTGCTGCTTAATTTGCCTGGGGCAAATTACTGACTGATGTATTAGATTTGTAGCCATTAGAGGCGGAAAAGACATAGACTGGATGGTCTGGTACTATCTCCCAGAAAGCACTAGCTTGTTCCTTCCTGCACAATGTAACAATTGTAGGAATCAAAAGTGAGGTAGGCACTCTTCAGAACAATAGCTATTGGGGTGTCTACCCCCAAAAGCTTACAATACAGTGCTTGAAAGGATGCTGCAAAGGGAGGGTAAGAGATTGGAGGAGGATGGCATGTGTCACCTGTAGATTTCACAGCACTTTACAAAAATGGGTGACCATCAGCCCCACTTCCAGATGAGGAAACTAAGACAAAGAGAGGTCCAAGGTCATATGAAACACAGGGTTCTGGACTCCAGCTCTGGTGCTCTAGCCATACTTCCTCTCTCAGGAGAAGTCAACATTGGGCTCCATCCAAAAACCACTTCCCTACCGGCCATACCTGGCTCATTAGCTCAGTATGGGAGCCCCACCTTAGCCCTCAGCTCTCCTACTTACGTTGTTGTTATTGTCTATGGACCATAAATCTTGACCAGCAAAGCCTGGTCTACACTTAATAATTAGATTGACCTAGCTACTTCGCTCAGGGATGTGAAAATTCACACACCTGAGTGCCATTGTTAAGCTGACCTACTCCTTGCTATAGATGTGGCTAGGTTGACAGAAGAACTCGGAGAGGTGGATTAACTGTAGTGATGGAAAACCCACTTCCAGCATTATAGGAAGTGTTTATGCTACAGTGGCACAGTTGCAGCACCCATAGCATAGCCATGGCCCAGGACTCTGCAAAAAGGAGCCTTCTCCTGAGAAGTGTCTGCAGCCCTCGTAGCCTGGGTTCACACACCAGAATAGCAGTCTTAAGGGTAGGTCTACCCTTAAAAAGCTCCAGCGGTGCAGCTGCACCGCCAAAGTGCTTTAGTGAAGATGCTACTACGTTGTGGGGAGAGCAGCTCCCATCAGTATAGTTAATTCACCTCCATGAGAGGCGGTAGCTATGTCAACGGGAGAAGCTCTCCTGTTCTCCTCGTGATGTCTACAGCAGAGATGAGGTCGGTATAGGTGCACTGCTCAGGGGTGTGGATTTTTCACATTCTTGGGCAACGGAATCATACCGATGAAAATTTGTAGTCAAGACCTGGCCCAAGTGAATTGTTCCCACTTGTCACCCCAGTATACGTCAACAAGCTAAATTAAAGGCACATTGAAAACTGCAAATTAATTGAGCAAGGTGGCAGGCAATCTGTGAGAAATTAATATCCCTGAGGCTTGTCTACTTTCACTTTTTACACTATCTAATTTCCCATGTAAATTAACCCGACCTTTGAGCAGAAGACCTAGAAGCTATGTGCTGTGAGAGTTGCAGGGCTTACCTACATGGGGAAAAGATTGACATAGCTACAGCAAAATAACTATTGTGCTATAGCTATTCCAGTATAACTTCCCTGTGTAGATGCTCTGTTCTGGATTAAAAATTACTTTATTCCAGAATAATTACTCCACCAATTATAGTTTACTAAACTGCCATAAACCAGATTATCTATGCCAGTCAGTATCACCACCTAGACAAGGCATCAATACTTATTATTCCAAGTATGAGCTGTGCTGCTCAATTATGAATGGCCAGAGAAGCACATGGTATTTTGTTCCATGATCAATAGAGTGCTCAATCAACTGGGATTGGAATTGTGTGAACCTAAAAATCATTTTCCACTTAAGGGCCCGTCTCAAGACAAACTTGCACCATTTTAACTTAAATCCATTTGTTTAAAATTGCACAACTTTGTATGTGGACTCTCTTATCTGCTTAATCCTGTCTTGGGCCCCTGCCATGCTTAACTGTCATGAGCCAGGTTTAAACTGAAATGAGAGTTCACATACAAAGCTGCACTAATGTATTGCAAAGTGGTGTTTTAAACACCTTTCATTATATCACTTCAACTTTGGATGTAAAGTAGGCATAATGCTCACGCTGCAACTTTGTTTACAGAAAGCCTGTTTCATTTTCATCAGTAAAGCTCATTCATCTAATATTTGCAGAAAATAAAGAGGCTTCCCCCCCCCCCCCCACACCTCCCTGCCCCAGCAAAAATAAGCAACTAGCAACATTGTACAGCAACACCCTGAGCTGGATGAATGTAGCTTCACAGCAAACCAAGCCCAACTTAGGCAAACTCTGAAAATTTTGTAAATTATTTTAAATAACAAAATTTTTCAGTTTTGAAATTAAAAAAATGATAGAGTGGGTCAATATTTTAAGTATTGCTGATGCTTAGGGCAATGTATAACACGCAAGATACAGACAGGACCTGTCCCTCATTCACAAGGATCTAATGTCTCTGCTTGTACTGTGTCCCTGGTGTTTTGCAACAGGACTCCCTTTACATTGCCCACAGCAAACGTCCTGCCTCTGGGTAGCATCAGGAAACTAACAAAACATCAATAATAAATCAATGGAGGGAGTGAAAGTTGTGCTGAAAAATATCACCATTTGACCTCAAAATCTCATTATGTGAGACTGAAACCTGAGCGAACACTGAGATGCTTTACAGGGCATACAACAGGGAACAAACTGCAGCCAGTGCCTCAGACTCAGAATAAAAGAGTTGAGAAGGTTAACAGATTTAGCCCCTTTTGGGGTATGGTATTTGCCCCCTGGTGTGCACCGTGGTATGTTGTATTGGAACAGGATCAGCACCACTGGCTTTGTACACCAGTGAAGCCTGACTGTCCCTCTTGCACACGCTTGGTCCATTACTCCTCTCCTGCAAGACTCATCAGGAGACCATGCACTTCATCCTTGCCAGCCCCACTGCTGCTTGATTCTCTAGCTGATTCTGTCCTGAGGCGATAGTGTGACTGTAAATGCATCACCCAATCTTCCTCTTCTAGAGTTTGATCCAGATCCCATTAAAGTCAATGAGAGTGTTTGTATTCAACTTTGGATCAGGCCCTTGCAGCAAGTAACTGGTCACAACACAAATACTAAACAAAAACTCATGGGCCGTTCATTTGCATTTCTCATGTTTGATATTCCTTACAGCATGGTGTAATAATAAATGCTTTTCACACCGTTCTGCCAATGCAGTTCAGTCCTAACCTGCAACTCCCCTCTCTTTTTCTAGTCCGGGGCCATTGCAGAGCTACCATTTCAGCTGAACTCTGAGCATGTAGCATCTCTCGCTATTCTAGTCCTGGTCCTGTCTTCAGCAAAAAATTGAGTCTGTTAATCATATTCTCTTGGACTACGGCTTGACACCTTCAAACTTGCATCATGTGTGACTTAAACCAGTTTTGGACAAAAGAGGAAGTCAGATGAATAACTTGAGGAATAAACATTTGCCATCAAGGCAGAGAGCCTGCTAGTGACTTGTTCACGAGAAAGCAGTGTAAATTAACAATCAGCAGGCAAACTGAAGAAATCCCTAACTCGGGGTTGAGTTCAGACCTATAACCCTTGGGGGCTGAATCTAACCTTCCCAAAGGGATGATCTTCCCTCTGGCTTTCAAGAAGCTACTCTCTCTAGGCACCTGTTCAAGGTGAAAGGGAGCTGAGCTGAAGTTAACCCTTTATTCACTATGGACCAGGCATTGGCCCTGCACCGTTATACAGTGTCTGAAGGCAGCATGCTGGGTTAGCATAGCCCACTGCATGTTACTTAATCTCATCCCAGCTTCTGCTTTAATTTCAGGGATGGCAAAGTCTCTCGAACTGATTATCACTCCAGCTTTCTGTGCCTGCTTCTTCACTTTCAGGGAGATATAATTAAATGGGACTGTTCTTCTTGATGTGCATGAACAGTAATTGCTTCATTCTTTCCACAATCTTTCAAATTCCATCCCAGACAAAAAGGCTGAGTGCAGGATTGGCTCAGACCAATGCAACTGTTTTTGCCTAACAGTAAAAGAATTTAAATCAGAAACATGAAAACAGAAATCAGAAGGATTTAGTAAGAACATTTCATTACAGAACAGAAGATGTTAGCTTCTTTGATCTTCCCCTCTCTCCAGCTTTGAGTGCTGCCTTTCCACTTCAGTGGTATTTTATTTTGTTAGATGACAGGATTTCTGCTTTCATTGTCTGGAACTTGTCCATCTGTTAGGGAGGAGCAATCTCTTTGAACCTAGAGAGAGGCAATACAAGGGGAGCAGCCCAAGGCTTGAAGAACAGACCCATGTGTCAGCATTTCATAATGGATCTAGGCAAAAGAATAAGGAGTATATTAGAGATGAGAGGAGGAGATAATGACATCCAGGGTATGGACACTAGCCTGAGAGTCAGAGATCAGGGTCCTATTTACTGGCTTGGTCACTGACTTTCTGGATGACTTTAGTCAAGTCATTTGAGATCTCTGGCTGCATCTACACTTGCAAAAATGGGCCCTGTAATAACCAGCACTTGAAACTGATGTAGATGAGCCTTGGGCATCTTTGCCACTCTGCCTGTACAGCACTGGTGCACAAATTTTCCCTCCGATGCCCCCCCTTACCAGTAATGGAATGTATTCATGCCCCCCTGGGGCCAAGAGTGGCCAGTGGCCAGGGCCATAGAAGAGTTGGGGACAGAGCAAAACTGAGTGTTACTCCCTTCCTGCCCCCCTGTGGGGGCTGGCCTGGGCCCTCATACCCCTCTAGACGTTCCTTCGTGCTTCCTAGTTTGGGGACCACTGCTGTACAGGGTGAGGGGGTACAGTGGTGCCTGTGCCTGATCTGTACTCATACTCTTACTCTTCCTAGCTGAGGAACTGCGCCAGTGGTGAATTATGGATCACGTTTTTGCCAGTACAGACAAGGCCTCCATTTCCTCTCTGTAAAATGGGAATGATGGTGCCTTACTCCCTGCAGATAAAAAGTAGTAAGTAAATGGGGGGTGGGGAAATATTATTGTTAGTTATGGGCATGAGCCACCAAGTCCATACTTGGATCTGAACTTTCCTAGAGTTCAGAGTGTTGAGAGTGGGAGGGAGTTTTGACGTACCCATTTATAGAGTTACAGTGGAGGCAACCAGAACACTCAAAACCAGATCCTTCCTATTCTCTCATCACCTGTCACCTGCAAGAATCAGAGCTATGAATCACTGTGGCCATCTCAGGGGATCTGTCCCATTTCAGTTCCCTGTCACTGGGTTGTGAAATGGCTGGATAGATGCATCCCAAATGTGAATAGTTTATACATATAAAGATGCCCAAACAAAGAGCATCATACCTAGGATGAGGCAGATTTACCTAGGAACCTGTAGGTGTCCCTAGGGTATCTTAAGGTGATCTAGTGACATAACCTTCCTGTTGTACCAGGTGTCCTGAACCTGAAGAAATTAGTTCCTTGTGTGGCACCAGGTATTGTCTCATCAGTGTTCAGCACCATGGCTAGAGCATCAAGGGGATGGAGGAACCCACAAACAGTCTCACTGGGACAGATTCCGAAACCATTACTCAGGTTAAAGTGAGTCAGAGGGAGCAAGAACACAGAGGGCTGTACTGATTAAAAGTAGCCACGCAAAGTAGCTAGCAACCATGCAAATCACACTGCAATGGATTTTCTTCTTAATTACTTCTGGCTTTAATTAATTTAATAATTGTATTTTCAAAGTCTACTTGAAACACTGAGCCAGCTTTGATTTTTTTTTTCTCCCCTAGGAAAAGGAAATATGAACTAGTTTCTTGAGCTTGTGTCACAAAATAATTTATCTTTTAAAATAAAATAAAGGTTGCTTCCCTTCACCTTCTCCACCCCAAGTACTGCAGTTCTCTGGCACACTGAACCTCCAGTGTCCATCTCTGTCACTGGGACACATTCCCAAAATGAAGTGTCCTTTAGCAGTGTTAATGATGCTCTCTTTGGTACCTTGTTCATCAAGGCAGCCTGTGCACTGCCATCTGGCACCTGGCAAATCATCACAGCTTACCCCTTCTATCTGAATTTTATCTGCCGAGTCCTAACATCACCACTGATCATTGAAACTGTTGATTTGAAGAGCTTGAGCAGTTGTACCTTGTTTTTTGGTTTTGAATTCAAATTGGACATCTGTCCAGTGAACACATGATCATCACGATGATCCTCCTAGGTCAGTAGAAACCAGGATTGTCCCTTCTGTGAAAGATGGCAATCAGCCATCTAATGGGAGAGTTCAACAGGGGTAAACTCTGCCTAGGGGCTCAAGGGAAAATGTCAGCTCAGTGCTGAAAGAAAAGGAATACATTCATGCCACGTTGTTGGCACATATATACTGTATCTTATTGTGTTGTAGAAATACATTCAAAGCTCAGCAACTTGTCTCCTTTAAGCATCAGTTTCTGGGCGGGGGTGAGAGAAAGAGTGTGTGCATGTGAGAAAGAACACAGAAAGATACTACTTCATCTCAAATTCTGTGCATGTCTGTGTCTGTCCTGGAGAATCAAAAATGAATAGCCTCAGATCTTCCAAACTGATCCCTATGAATTTTAAGTAGCTTTCCAGTACTCTCAGCACTAGTGGTTTTGGCTACAGTTTGCTCTTAAGAGTGCTACTTGTATATTGTGAACAGTGACAGATTGAGACAGAGCTGTTCAGATCCAGGTTGGGTTTAGGTGAACTTGGCATTTGTCTTTGGTGTTCTAATTTGACTCTGCCAAAATGTCATGAAGCTGCTCTTGTGAGATTTCTGAACGTAATGGTATGAATCTTCTGATCCATCCTGGGCTTGGGGGAGTCACGTCTCCACGTGCCCTCTTTTAATCTAGGAATCACTTTATTTCCGAGGGCTCAACAAGGAGTAGCAAACTGGCCCTCGGCATGGGAAGCCGCATCGACAAAGTGATCAGCAACCTAACACTGGATGAGCTGAGCAAGTGTTATCTATCCACAAAGTCCCCTCATCCTGCACAGTTCAGAAATCCTTGCATGAGTAGGTTTTCTGAAACCAAAAATAAACTGGGTGTGGAGATGGAAGGGGTGGAAGCAGGTGAATTTCATCTGAACTGAGAACAGTGATAGTCTGATACTAAGAGACGTTGGGAGTTGTAAATTTTAACGTATTGACCAACACATTGGAAGTTTTCCTCTGCTTTTCTTTTTTAAATCAACCCTCACGCAATCCCAATATGACAATTATAATAATACCTAGCTCTTATATTGTGCTTTTCATCAGTAGATCTCAAAGCTCTTTACAAAGAGCTTTGAGATCTACTGATATCCTCTTTTGGTATCCTTTTTTCTCATTTTACAGATGTGGGAAGAAAGGGCACAGAGAGGTGAAGTGACTTGCCAAAGGTTGCCCAGCAAGGCCATGGCAGAGGTGGAAATAGAATCCAGATTTCCTGAGTTCCAATCTAATGCATTAACCAACAGGCAACAAATTAAAGAATGGGTGTAAAGGAGTACATGACTGATTCAAGTTATCAGTCACCATTATTAATAAAAAAGATGAGTATTTGAGTATGGGTCCCATTTAGCTGAACCCCCAAAAGCCAGATAACTCGTGGTAGTTTTAGTGCTGCTCTGGATGGTGCTTTGTCTGAAAATACAGAGGTGGTTTAAGAGGATAGGATGATCTGTTGGTTATAGCATCTGACTGAGAATTAGGCAATCTTGGTCCTGCTGCTGCCTTACTCTATGAACTTGAGCAAGTCTCTTCAGCACCTGGAGCCTCCGTTTCCCTATCGATAAAATGGTGTTAATGTCATGACTATCCGTATATCAGGGGTTATGAGGATGTATCCATTGTTTGTAATGTACTTTTGAGCTTATTGGGTGCAAGGTGCCATTGAAGTGCAAATGTGATGATTATGAAAAAACAAATGGAAGCCTCCAAAGGAAAAAGATCCATGACATACGAGATCCTCCAGGCAATAGCCATTCCTCCCATGCTCCCCAGCACCAGTGGGGCCCAATTAATGTTATTTCTTGAAGTGTTCATCATTCAAATAAACACACCTTTATACACAGCCATTGGTGCAAAAGTGCAGGATTTGATGCTAGGTGGAAGAGACAAGAGAATTGGACAATATAATTTCCCAATCATCCTTGCTACTGAAACTAAGCATGGGGTATTCTGAGACACCTACAGAGTTGTCATTGCCAGCTGTGTTCTTATTCCATGTGAAATGACCCAAGTGTGGGAAGAGAATTCTCCCATTTAGTCAAGTGGCACTGTTCCAGAGAGCTTTCTGCAAAAGTGCTCCAACTCGTTAGGGCGCTTGTTTGTACTTTACAAACCAAGAACATTTTAACTCCTTCCTGCTGAGTGATGCTCCTGCAGCTCACTGCATCCATGTATCTAACCCAGCAGGGATGTGTGAAATGCTTAGAAGGAAAGCATAAGAGAAGTTTGTGTTTTGTATTGTTACAGTGCTACACCAAAAGCTAGTAACCCCTGGCTTGCATTTATATTGTATCTTCAAACCAATGATGCTTGTTTTCTCGAAATAAGTTTATTAAGTTGAGTTCTAGGCTTTTTGAGGCTTAACCATGCCTTCCACACTTTGACAATATACTCTACCCTGTTCTTAAAGGGATATCTCAAACTAACTAAAATACGAGCAATAAAATATCCAACTTCACTACTCAATATATTGCTTTACAATACAAAACCATTTTGGCAACGTCCTTTGCTGCAGGGCCCTAACGCTTGCCCCATTATAGCTTGTAAGGATCAGCACGAGGGGAGTAAGAAAAGGAAATAGAATGAGATCATTTCTACACGCACAAAAATTATCTTTGGAACTGTGCTGTTATGGCTAATGGGAGGATGGAGCAAGGTTTCTCCAGCTATCATCCGTGGGTTACTAGTGATCCATAAGAATGAAACCTGATTAGGGACTAGGTAGATTGGTAGGGAAGGGATACCTCCATTTTGCAAAGGGGTCCATAGAATGAAAGAGCTTAAGAACCAAAGAACTAGTTGGCCTATTTGGACTTCAACATCAGTAACATCCAGGGTGAGAAGGGATGGGCCAGTGATTGGGTATTAGCATAGGATTTGGGAGACTTGGTTTGAATTCCATGCTCTGCCACAGACTTTGATCTTGGGCATGTCACTTGGGGTGGAATTCTCTAGACATAAGGAAAAACTTCGCAAGTGTCAGGGTAGTTAAGCCCTAGAATCACCTAAGGAGTTGCGGAATCTCTGCCATTGGACTTTTTTAAGAACAGGTTAGATAATTATCAGTCAGGGAAGGTCTAGATAATACTTAGTCCTGCCTTGGTGCAGAGAATTGGATTAGATGATTTATCAAGGTCTGTTCCAGTCCTACATTTCTGTGATATTGCAATCACCACACATGATAGCCACATGTAACTAATTGCAAGGCAAATGCTGAAAGGATGCTGTTTGGGTGTGGGAATTTTTTGGAGGAGACTTGAAAGAACCCAGAGTTCTTTCCATAGGAATGGGGTGGAGGGAGAGTCAAAATCCCACTCCCTTATAGTTGTGCAGTGATTGGGCTGCCCCAAGGTGGCTGTATTTCAGTGATGGAGCGGTTGATGTATTGGTTAGTGCAGTGCTTTGGGTGAAAAATGTTTTGAATGAATAGATGTTTTGACTGAATTCCACCTGTTGCTCATGGGGTAACTTTGCGAATACCACACCTTGTCTTCATGAGTTTTTTACAATAACTAATTATTGTGGCAACAGAAGAGTTTCAGTCACATCTTCAAGGCCCATATTGAATCCACACCCCAATCCTGGATGGATAGCATTTGTTGTGTTATTCCAATCTGCTTCACTCAGCATGTGGATTTCAGTCTGGTTCACTCAGCAGATGGAATATAAAATGGGATGCGTAGTCTTGAATTCAGGCAATTACACTGAGTTGTCAGAATTTCAGTTCACTCTTCTGATGACACTTCTTAAGAGAAAAGATTAGAAGTTCCTGGAAACAAGGCATGATCAGATCTGACACATATCTTAGACATATTACCAGGCACAGAAGTTTAGTTGCCAGCTAGCTGTGCAACTCCAGGAAGTCTGGTTGTATGTCGTTAAAATTTACCCAACCTCACATTCATTTGAAATGATATTCTCTTCCTGATTGGCAGCATTGCCTTGTGCAAGTAGGTCTGACATCCTTTTGCAAACTGACCCCAAATGTGTACATATGAAAGGATTAAGCCTAATCAAATGATCCGATCAAATTAAAGAAATTGTAGTGTATCTCCTTGGTCTAATCATCAAACATTTGGGACTGAGCCTGGATGAATGCTGCTGGCTCCTAGGTCTTCAGTGATTCGACTTTATTTGTCAGCTGTTCTTGTGTATTGAACTAAAATTCTTCCTGTGACTTTATTTTCCCTTCTTGAGTCATATATTGTTATTTCCTGGCTTCCGTTCCCATAATGCAGGACTAAGAGTTGAGAGATCTGGGGACTGTTCCTAGTATTCCCATAGCCTTTTGCTGGGATCTTCCTCTCTATGGTCTGCACTTTCTTGGGAGTAAAATGGTGATAATTATTTCCCTGCCTCCAGGAATGTTACAGGGTTGAGTCCATTACTATTTGCAAAGTACTTTGACATCCTCAGATGAGAGGAACCAGAGAAGAGAAGTATATTAATATCCTCCCAAGCAGTGCACTTAGCTTTTGCCCTGATTTTATACTCCAGTGCTATTCTATTGATCTCAGTGATGATTACACTGGTATAAATGAGAGAAAAGCCTGGTATTTCAATTATGGTCCCAGAACAGAGAAGAGTACGAGACTGCTTACACAGCAGGTCTATTTCCTTTGACGTTTGTCAAGGGGAAAGCCTAGCAGGGATCCGCACTTCTCCCTTCTCAAATTATCCAGCACTTATTTCTCTGATTGTCCTAATAACATTAAACTCATGGAACTAGGTTCCATACATCATATGCACATGGCCAGTTCCACCCCCGTGTCAGCATGAATTAATGTGCCTCAGATGGTGCTGCTGGCATTGGCTGAAGGAGGCAGCGATGCCATGTGGCGTTGACGAATTGCTTTAGCAAGTCATTTCAGTCTTGCGATAGGTCTGTTTATTTTGTGTGTGTGTTACCATTCAGCAGGCAAGGTTCTTCATTTAACAAGTTAATTACTTTACTCAGGGAGCCAGTTACATATGTCCCAGTGTGTGCACACGCACATCAAGTGGACGGTCTGAGATTTCAGCCTTGAGGGATGCTCATTAAGGCATGTCTAATACACAGGTGCCTAATATCTCCCCTGACGTATCAACCAAGAAATGTCAGTACAATGTACAGCATAATCAGTATTTGCATCAGGGATGCTTATAATTATCCTTCGTTCTTCTCTAAGGCCTTTCATCCACCCATCTCAGAGCACAGCTTATAAATTAAGCCTCATAATAATATGTGAGTTGGAAACTATTATCCATTATTGTACAGACTGGGGAAATTGAGGCACAGAGAAGTATCTTGCTTAAAGCCACAGAACAAGTCAGTGGAAAAGCTAGGAATGGAAGCTGGAACTCACGACTCCAGTTCTAAGGTCTAACTCTTCTTATTGCCCTATTGTCATTTCCTGTGGCAGAGGCTAGAGAGAGATGCAGGAGTTGATCCAATGGTTTATAAACAGCTTGGAAAAACATCTTGCCACCCCCATATAAATCAGATACTTAGTAATTGCCTACTGTTTCCTACACCAGTGTTTCATAGCTGGACTCCACCTGCTCTCCCTACAAGATGCCTGTTCTCCATTCCCACCCACTCATAGCAGCCTTGGCATCCTGCAGGTACTACTGCAATACAAATAAATAATAGAAATGCTGCTTTAGGCTAGGCCAGGATTTAGGGAGACTCTGTGTAGTGAGGCAGCAGTCTGGGAATAGAACCATATGGTCCATCTCCATCCAACAGCCTCAGGGAAGAAGCCAGTATGCTGTAGCATGAGAGAGTCACCGGTGCCCTGAACCCAGGGCCCCCTGTTTATTTCTGTAGGTGGATGCAGAGCTGCTGCACCTCAATAAATATGGCTACATTTGCAGGTAGCTGGCTGGCCATGGATAGATGTGCCCCAGCACCACAGTGGTGGGGTTGTCCTGCAGCAGTTACCAGGAGAGAGGAGCATGAAGAGAAGAGCAAACAAGAGAGGTTCTCTAGAGCACATGGCTCTGAAAAGACAACAGTGAGGTAAGGCAACTGAGGTGTCAAAAATTTGTCAGGCTCCTGAAAGCTTTCCTCACCCTAGACCCGTTGGTCTGACATGTGACATCCCAACAGATCCTCACCCAGTCAGAACCAAAAGCAAAGCCACTGAACACGTCTCTCTCAAATGCAGTCAGTGTAGCTGTCCCCCTCCCCACTCCAAGCACTGTAGCCCATTCACCTACTGAGTGCAGCCCTGGTCTCTTCCCTTTTCTCAGAAAAATAAGAGTAATCAACTATGCTGTAACGACATCATGCATGCCAGGTGGATTTGCATGGTAAAGCCTCCCAGATCACAGAGGAGACATCCTAATTATCCTGATTGGGACATTAAGATGCAGAATTTACAAGGAGATGCTGGAATGAGTTTTTCCTCTGAATCTGAGAGCGTCAGGGGAAGTGTAGAAGCAGGGAGGTCTCATTAAAATCCCACCAGAAGGGTATATAATTTATTTCACATGGAACAATTGATGTTTCCAATGCTACAGAAGGACTGAATATTAATTCCAGTAAATGGAAGCCTTATTATTCAGCTGTTAGTGTTTATGTTCTTAAAAGTAAAGCTTCAGGGGGTTATTGTGTCAATATTGGCTCAGAGCTGTATCTTGGCACAAAATGTCTCAGCCCAGGAACAAATGTTTGTGTTATTGGTTTTGTTTTTTAATTGCTTTTGTTGGTGAGAAAAAAAAATCTGTTTGGAATAAAATAAGAGTGAAAAAGTAAAATACTCAGTTTTTAATTTCAAAGGTGACTTCCTCCCCCTTCAGTGCAGTTTCCATGCAGTATTGCAATCTGTGTAGCTCAAAAGCTTGTCTCTTCCACCAGCAGAAGATACTCCCTCACGCACCTTGTCTCTGCTATATTCTGGGACCTACATGGCTACAACAACACTGGAAACAATTTGCATCACAGTAGTGCTGAGAGACCCCAATAAGGGATCAGAGCCTGCTAGGCACCGCACAGATCTATAGCCAGAAGATGGTTACTGCCCCAAAGATTTTGCACTCTACATGTGTGACAAGAGCCAACAGGTGAATGCAATATATGGGATGCGGGCAGTGCAAGTTAATAGTGAGACAACTATGCTTAGCATAATTATCCATGGTAGATCCTTGTGTTTTTTGCAAATCCAATATAACATGAAATGAAACAAAAAGCTCACACTGCAGCTGCTGCTCCTTTTTAGGGTAACCAGACAGCAAGTGTGAAAAATCGGGACAGAGGGTGGGGGTAATAGGAGCCTATATAAGAAAAAGCCCCAAATATCAGGACTGTCCCTATAAAATCGGGACATCTGGTCACCCTACTCCTTTTCTCCAGGGCTGGTCCCATCTCTCTGCTCCGGGTGTTGTAACATGCACATGGGGTCACAGCATCACTCATATTTGGTCTGGCTGCCACTCCATCATGATGATGGGGTTGGCCAGGCCAAACCTGAGTGGCCCTGTGACCCTGTCCACCAGGTCACAATGCCGCCAGGGCCAGCCCTCTGGGACAGGAGATGCTGCTCTGAGGGAGTGCACAGGGGCCTCATATGCAGCCCCACCCCACCTGCAGTGGGCTGGGTAAAATGAAACAACACAAAATTACTGAAAAAATAAACAAGAATATCTGCCCTTGACAGTGGAGGATTTAGAGTTAGTGGGGCCCTGTGTGCAGTTTTGGGGGCCCCCCTGGGGACCCTGCCAAGGAAAAGAACAGTCTCTCTTATCTCCCTCCCCTCCCCCTGTTTTTCATTCTTTTTTCCCCTCCTCCTCCTATATTATAACGAATGGGAAATAAATGATAATACAGTGAGGTAATTTAACTGGGGCAGGGGGTTGGGGTGCAGGAGAGGTGCGGGGTGGGCTCTAGGAGGAAGGCTCTGGGCTGGGGCAGGGGATTGAGGTGCTGGAAGGGGACGGAAGGGCGGTGCTTACCTCTGACGGTGTGAGTCCCAAAGTGACCGGCACACACACCCTTCTGGCAGCAGTCCCTGGGCGAAGCGGGGGTCTCCCTGCACAGCTGCACGCAGGTGCAGCCCCTGCAGCTCCCATTAGCTGCAGTTCCCGGCCACTGGGAGCTGCGGAGTTGGGGCGGGGGCAACACGCAGAGACACCCATCCCCCCGCCTCCCAGGGTCTTCAGAGACATGCCGACTGCTTCCAGGAGCACAGTTTGTTTCATGATAAATCCATTCCTAGCCTTTGCACACCCTAATTTATGTGCAGGGCCTTGCTGGTCCAATTGGGGCAAGTCCTGCTCTCCATTACTCTGATGTAAATCCACTGAATTCCTCAGAGTTACTTCAGAGTTACACTGATATAACTTGGGGTAGAACTTGGCTCTTGTATTAATCACGAGTAGGGAGCTGCAGGGGCCAGGCTCTTAACCCTTAGTAATGGTTGAATTATTCAGCTGCCAAGCCTGGGAGAGTGAATTTGATTGAGTTTGACCTCCCTGGAGAGGAAGAACTGAGGTTCCTTCTAACAAAGGCTCAGCCACAGTGAGGGATGGCATAATTCCAACACTTGTCTGCAACAGGAACTAATCGTGTTTAGTGCTGATGTAAGGTACAAAGCTGACAGCTCTGGAGATCTTTCTGATGAGTCTTGTCTTCCCAAATGATCCCAATGTAATTTATAAACTTTTCTCTATAAACAAGGATTCGTTTCCCAATACTGAAATACAGCTGCCTCTGAGGTGTAATGCTGCAGCTGTTTAACAATGGCACAACACAGCCCGGTAGGGCAAGAACTAGGGATTCTGCTTTCATTTGCACTGAGGTAAATCAAGACTGACTCCTTTTGAAATCAGTGCAATTATTCTGGTGGGAAAATGGTGAGAGAGGAAAATAAGACCCACTGTGTCCAGAGAAGACTGCAGGAGGAATTCCCCAATTGGAAATTGGTTGGGACACTGAGCTGATTCCTTACTCAGTCACTAATGACCACTCGTGATCTGGACCTGAATCCCTTGCAAAGAATGGCACCTGCATGCTGCCAGCCTAGCACCACATAACACCGTGTGCAGGTATATAATGTTTCCTTCTAGTAGTGCACACTTATGTGCATGGGTGGGTGTAAGTTATCTGTTTCTTTCTGGTGATGAAGGACCAGGCTTCTTGTTCAGGCTCCCTGGGGAGGGGGTGGATATGATTTCTCTGTTGCCTGCAGCTGATGGATTCGTTGCACTGGAGACCACCTAGGAGAGAAGAATTCCACCAACAGGAGTGTGGAGGGGAGCCAAAGTGTTTGTGGTTGTATAATGGAAGGGAGGGCACACTAACCAGCATGAGGGGATGGGCATTCCAATCAAAGCTCTCCTTATTTTGTTGCCTAATTATTGCAGATCCCCTCCCCAATGCTCTATTGCCACACCCACTTATGGATCCTGCTTGGACCCCCAAAAATGTACTATAGAGCTGCAAGGAATTAAGAAGCTAGTGCAGGCTGTCAAGAAGCAATTTAATCTTTGTTGGACATTGTATCACTTGTGCTCACCGGATACCCAAACTGTGAGGCAAAGGTTGGAAATGGCGCATGGAGGAATTACTGCATCCTCAGTCAGCAGAGCTCTTGTAGGTCTTTGGCCACAAGCTAGACGTTTCTCTGCCAACCACTGGGCAGACAACCCACGAGAGGATGGCAGAAGTAACATCATCTCACCTACCTTGGAGTAAATTCTCATGTCATGGACAGACCAGATTTGTTAATTTGCAACATGCTGCACCAGCTCCATTGAGTCTGGTTCTGTGTCTCTCACTGGCTGCCCTATGATCAATGCTAACATTAATTTTGTTTAGATTAACCTCCTGTGAGTTTCATTTTCTCATGCACAAGAAGTGTATTGGCTCTTGCCCCTCCGTTGTCTGGAACTGGGTGAGCTGTTCACAGCAAACAGTTTACACAGTTCATTTCATTCCTTTGTAGCCTAATCTGTAATTCTAAGGTTCATTCCAATTTATCATGCCATGATCTGAGAGGGTTTGGCCTCCAGTCAAGCTACAGTAGTGAAGCTGGCATTAGAATGAAGACCCTGAGACACACATGGGAAACAATTTAATACTTTTACTTTCATTGGCAATTTATTAACAAGCCAGACAAGATTGCACATGCTGCAATATAGCAAAGGAGAGAGAGAGAGAGAACACAGAATGATCAACACTTGCATTATTCACATCATCCCTTGTGGGCAGCCCTGAAGAAGGTGAGGTGATGCCTAAGGTATCAATAGGTGATCATCAGCCTGGTGTCTCTCATGGAGCACAGGCAAAGAAACAAGCTTTTATAATGTGTTGTTCTGACACCCATTGTGTTCTTATACATATTCATGAGGGTTTCAGCCCCTGCTCTGAACTTCCATACCCTACTTACATTGGGTTCCCCAGTTTCTATAGTTTAACCATTTGCATCATACTCATTAGCATTGACATCAGTTGGTTGCCATAGTATTATTGCAGTCAAATCCTGTGCGTTTCAATTATACATATTGTTTAAACGTATCTTAAAATATCAATAACTCATGTTCTGCACTTTCTCACTTCACACTAGTCAGTTGACTTATTATTCTTGTTTACTGCTGTGCTTTATCTGTGATTTTAAGTTACTTGCCTGTCAATTACTTACATCAAGAAAAACTGTACACCTTGATTAGTTGCACTAAATATCTTACCCTATGGGCCCTAAGTCTGCTGATTCTCTACTTGTTGTACCACCTCAGTCAATACTTGTACCTTGCCTATACATCAGGCTGGCTACACCTTTGTGAATGATCAACAAACAGATCTTGGTTTTTATGAACGTCTTCCAAAGAATTATTTGATGGATGGTTATGAGAAAGTGTCCCCACCTACAGGCTGCTATCTATCTCCACCATGTTCCCGCTTCAAGAATTCACTATGTGCTGTGTGATTGGCCACCTACGTCACCTGGCATTGTTTTTGCTCCCTGCATGGCTAACTCCCAAAGCCACAAACCACAATGAACTTTCAGGCTGATTGTGTGGACCTTTCCTCCTAGTTTAAGCTGAGAATTTAAAAGGATTCTCTCATCATTATACTAGAACTGGTGCAGGCCCACTGGAGGGAGCAATGGTGGGAGTGTTAGAACAGACCAGTAACAGGTGTGTTGTTTACTGTGTTGTCTAGCCCTGGTCTGAACAGGGTAGTAGTAAAAATCTAGTCTATTTAGGTTAAGAACCTAAGAACAGCCATACTGGGTCAGATCAATAGTCCAGCTAACCCAGTATCCTGTCTTCCAATAGTGGCTGCTGCCAGATGCTTCAGAGGGAAAGAACAGAGCAGAAGGAGTGATCCATCCCTGTCATTAACTCTCTGTGATGCTCTCCCTCCAGCATAGCTTCTGCCTCACATGGAGGTAGAGTAATTGTACCGATGGGAGAGCACTCTCCCACTGGCATAGCGTGTGGTCTGTAGCGCTTCTAGTGTAGACCTACACTCATTGAAGGGAGGTTATGGCCTAGGTAGCCATTGATGAGGCCTAAGCAGCCAGCATGCTAGCAAAGGGCTGAAAGAGTGAAAGGGGGAAGATAGGTGCAGGTATTGCCTGGATAGAGGCAATACCCACAGTTGAATTCACAAAGGAGGTGACTAAGGAGGGGCAGAGAGAGCAATGGCAGATGCCAAGGACAGAACCCAGAGAAACGCCATACTAAAGAGGCCCAGAAACAGAGGAGTGTGTTTGTGATCAGAGAAGTAAAAAATGAAACCAGGAGGACAAGGTGCCTGAGACTCCAGTGCAATGTGTCAGCTTATCAAGAAGGATGCCTTGATCCATGGCTTCAAATGCAGCTCCATGGTCAAGAAGGATGAGGAAAGGGAAAGAGAAAGGGTCAGACTAGGAGAAAAGACCATAGAGCACATGAAGAATTGTCTCAGGAAAAAGCAAAGGAAACTCTGCTCTCCCAGCATGCCAAATTGCTGATGTGAGGAACTCTTATATGTCCTTTCTTATTACTCTCTCTTTCATCCAGCTATTTAGACCGATTCCAATTAATCACTGGAACAGTTCAGATAAGGGGCTTGGCTTTTGTGAGTCAGAGGCACAACTGAAGTGTCTTAATAGAGTGTGAGTGCCCTGACTGCATCTCTGTGCCCGCCTGAAGGTCTGTTTACATGTGTGCCAGTGTGGCTTGATGTGTGCTGTGTACAAGGGCCAAAGGCTTTCCTTTCCCACTGCCCCTTTTGTTCAGATATTGCAATCAATAAAATGACCCCAATTCTCAAGCCTCACATATAAATGGCAAGAGAAAAATACACAAAAGGATACATGCCACAGCAGATTAGAACATCAACATACTGTGCGAACAAAGCAGGCTTTGCAAGTGGGAAATGAAGGTGATGCCTGATGTTAGCCATATTGTGCTAGACAGAGGCAGACCTTGGGGATCTATTCTATGCCTCTAAGGTGACATTCTGGTGATAGCATGCTTCTGACTTTCCAAGCAGAGAGTTTCGTTCTGTGCTCTTGATTGTGGAAGGGTCAGGGAGGTTCTGTCTGGGAGGGCCATGTGGAGATGACTGGGTCGGGTTGGAGATCCTGTGCAGAGGTAACTTGGTCCTTTCTTTCCAAAAGAGCTTGTGGGATATGGGGCTTGTTCTGGATGGAGACAATACAAACTAAGTGACAGCAAAGCCCCACCCCATCTTGCCCTCTGGGGATTCATCTCATTGTGCCAAAGGGAACCCCTGGAGGGCAATACTGGGCATCTGAGCCCTTGAGATCATGGCTCAGAACCCCCCCTTCTGACACAAAACCCAGTTAAAGGCTGTAAATGGAGACCCTCTGAAACTAGGAGCAACACCGGGAAATGGCCTTGCACCTCTTGGGAGGCAGGAATGGGCAGAAGAACTGGATTGTCTGGAACCAGAACTAGGTCAGACCTACCCATGGCGACAGTTTAAAACTCTTTCCACCTTAACGGAAGGTGCTAGATGGGGCTTGAGGAAGAGTCTTTTATTACCATTCCTGTTATAGCTTCCAGGCAGAGCTGCGGTAAAGAGAGGATGCACCATTTACTACAGAAGGATTTCCTGGGTGGTGAGCAAAGTCCTGTTATACCTTCTCGTAGTGCTGCAGATGTTACCATACGAGATGGGTCCGAACCCAGTCCCTGGTTCAGTGCTCCTCAGAACTTTGATGTGGCCAAATTCAGGATGCATGTTTTCTGGCTTGAGCCTATCTCCAGTCACCATGTAATGCTGTGGTAATGGGACTTGAAGCAAAGGCACATGCACCTGTAAAAATGTGGTCAGCCCTCTCTCTCATACACGCTGCATGTGCAGACAGAGCGAGAAGGTGGATAACTTACTCTGGGAAGGCGGCAAAGGAAAGTCAGCTGCACGAAAGCAGTTCTGCTGGTTGCCCCCTGCTAGGCTGTCAGATGTGACCATGCATGTGAGCAGGGGTGGTCCTTTACGGTTGCAGACCAATATTCATAACACCTACAGACAGTTTTCTGCTGTGTCTACACCACACAACGTAGCATCTGAAGGAGGAGGTGTGTGCCTCTTTGAGCCAGTGATGCTTATGTCTGTGTACTGGGCTGATAGTATGGCAGTCAGTGCCTTATTAGATCCCTTCCATTCACGCCTAGGAGGTCTGCTCTCTTATTATTCAGGATTTTCTCCCATCACCAGCACATCCAATATGTGGCCCATTTCTTATGAGATCCTCATCAGGAGACAACTTCTCGACAAATACACTGATCTCTTGTCACATGAAGGTCTGTCTCCCCCCTGGGCTGGCTGATGAAAGGGGTGGGGAGTTGGGGTGGGGAAGGCAGGGACATATCACCTTGTTCGCTGAGTCAGATGGTTCCTCTCCCAGGGCTGCATTGCAACCCTGGTTATAATGATGCTGCAGTCAGCCTTGCCATCTGCACTGTCTTTTCCAGTCCTCAGCCACATTTGGTGGCTGGCTGCAGGTCAGTGGGAGTTTTGCCTGTGTAAGGACTGCAGGGTTCCAGGAGAAAGACTCACCTTTGTGGGGTGAGCCCCATTGCTGCCTTTCTGCTGCGTGGCTTCTCAGTCCAATTCCATGTGACTGAGCAGCCAGGCATTCTGCTTTCTTCAGGGAAAGGGTGGGGGCTATTCTCCTGGCAGATGTATGAGCTGTGACTATTACAATTCTTCCGTGGCTGGCCCCTTCATCTTACCTGGCTGGGCTGGGCCTCTCAGGCCTGATGCCTTTGTCTGATGCACTCAGAAGTTGTAGCCCAAGATGGTTGGATAGCACCTCCTATTAGCCTCAGCTGGGTGCACAGTTATTCCCATCCCATGCTTTAGAGACCACACGGGGAGGATCCGGATCTGGGGGTTAAGTGATCTTTCACTCTCCTCCCGCTCCCCCATTTTATTTCTCACACGCTGACATTCCTTCCTCTTTCTCTCACACCCTGCCTCTTTCTTTCTGTCTAATCTTTCTCCGTCCCTGTATATCATCTTCCCCCTTTTCCGCTTGCACCTCGCATCTAACCTCATTTCCTCTCTTCCCCCATGCTCCCTTCTCCCCTATTTCTCCCTGTCTTTACCCCACTCCCTCTCAGCATAGCCACTGGGACACCTGGCCCTGCTGCCCTGTCCTTTTTAGTGTTAAACGGCCTTTAAGAGACAGGCCAAACGATCCTGTAAGATTATGACAGTTTCATTACCTGTATAATGAGATCCGTTGGAGAATGATGGCTCCTGCCTGTGGCCCTGGCAAAACCCACCCCCCAGATGCATATCCTCTTTCTACTGAGTCTTTGCTGCTGTTGCTACAGATGCTCAATCTCTGGAACAAAAAGCAGCAAAGGGTTGTGAGTAAATGGAGATCCTAAGACTCATTTCCTGCCATTTCCTTTCACTACCATCCAGGAACCTCACTTGCCAAGACCCTAATTGGGCCAGGCTTTGCCAGAAGGGCTATTACTAGCATAGGGGCTTTCTCCCCAGGTGTATTTAATTGGCTATGCCTGCTGCTGCTGCTGTGGAAATGGCACTGACAAGAGACAAAGCAGGGAGCCCTTTGCTCTTTGAGATACAGACCTTTCCCAGGACACTTTCAGGCTGGTGTCTCGTCGCTTAGGAGCTGGAGAGAGGGATTGAGGAGGTAGCATGTGGAATGTCTGAGTCAAGAAAAACCTCATGGGAACAGGCAGAGAGGAACCTACTAAAACTGGGAACTAGAGCTCAGCAAATAAGTGATTTTTTCAGTTAGGTGGTTGAACTAAAAAATCTGGGGAAAAAATTGGGTCAGTGCAAACAAAAATTGATTTTTTTTCCCCAGGCCAAAATCCAAATTCACAAATAGTTTTGGTCTCCTGGAAACTGATTTTTTTGGCAAGTTTACTATTCAACCAAAAAAAATTTCCCCGGCTCTACTGAAAATGTTACCCTCTCATAATGCAGGATTGGGCCCATATGAGAATAGACTGGAAGGGGTTGTGGGGGAGAAGGGAAAGGATGCCACCAAAGACCATTGAAAGCTATATTTCACAGAGAGCCACATTTCTGTGTGACCTGGTTATGCCCTGGAAAAGGCCATTTACAATTCTGGCTCCTTGACTCATTGGCCGGCCTGCGATGGGAAATACAAAGTGTTCAGCAGCATTGGGCTTGCAGTACGGAATCAGACTGAGCACAGGCCTGGAGCCAACCCACTCAAGCACAAATGTCTTTATTGTACACGAGATAACAATATGGCACTCTGGGACCGAGAGTCAAATACCAGCAGCACAAAGTACACAAAGAGGCATTCGGCCCCGCAGACACATCCAGCTCAAGCTTTACAGACAGACGGAGAACTACACGTTTGTAGCATATGCAGGGAGCTTTGGGGAAATCCTCTCAATTTAAACTCTGTTGGTCTTGATGCCTGTAGAGGTCTGTGCTGCCTGCTCAGAGGCACTCGGGAAATGCCTGACTCCTGCAAGGGGGCAGAGTCTCTACCACAAGGACCAATATCTCTGATTCACATAAAAATGTTTGATTTGGTTTTCCATTTGTGGCACCTCTGCCCATGTGGATTCCCTGTCTCCCTGCTTTACATCCCCCACAGTTCCCGCTCCTTACGGCAGCTGGCACTATTCTATCCAGGGAGCCTCATCCAGAACCTCTCAACACCACTCCCTGATCACAGCCAGCCGTTAAGCACAAGTGATAGGGAACAATCCTGCTTTTGCTCCAGCGTGCTGATCTGGGGGAATCGACCACATCTCGTCCACCTCGCATGTTTGTGATTCAGGCTGTCTTGGTGGGGCCCTGCAAGTTCCACAAGTTGTAGGGCAGCTCCAGCTCCCTCTCTGGCAGCAGATCCAGAAGGGATAGGGGACTAGCCCCCTCTTCCCTCCTCTCCCTCGAACCTCATTCTCCCTACTCCAGCAACAAGAGTGGAGAAGGAGCAGCCAGGGGCCCAATGCTGCTTGGACCCTGTCCTGGCTTTAAGAACCAGGAGAGGCTATCGAGTGACACAAGGCCTCAGAGGATGAGCCTGCTGCCTCCACACCAGGCACAGCCCCTGACTGACCAGAGGAGTGAGGGACATTTTGTTTTACGCTTGGTTTGGGAAGAAAGGACCCATTCGTTCTGAAGATCTTCAGTTCAGTGTAATAAGACCCTGGTTACTTGGGTCACTGGCCTGGACGGAAGGGAAGATGAGCTGCTGCTTAGAGGATTTTGGGGTAGTTCAGTCCCCATGTTCATCCCCCTCCAGAACTTTCTTCACTCAATCAATTTGTTTGATTAAAATGAATTGGAATCTGTCTCCTCTGGCTACCCCATCTCACCAGAAAAGGAGCCACAATCCTCCCCCCTTCCTTACCCAACTGGAGGGTCATGCAGGATCTATTCACCCTTCTTGAGAAGAACAAGACTCTCCGTAGCAAACCCTCAGACCCTGTTCTTTATCTCTTACACCTGCCAAAGAGATATTGGCCAAAGAGCAAGTAACCACAGTAAAGCTCCCCCTAGAATCTGCCTGGGTGTGTTAAATTCCATGCAGTCAGGATGGGAACAAAGATCTGGAGAAGAAAGTATGTTACAGCTCTAAGGAGCTGACCGACTACCTATTTAGATTTTATCCTCTGGGGCAGAGAACAAATTGGGAGACTACAGTACGGTCATGGGATGTGTGTGTTTACACTGGTGTATGTAGTTAGAGAAATAACTGTGTGTCTGTATGGGATTGCCTGCATGTATATCAGTTAATATGGATATTGGTGAATGTGTGCATATGTTAATGGGTTTTGTGTACTTATATATACACACATGCCTACAAATGTGTGCGTGGTTTCTGAAGAATGTTTTGTGGTTGTATGTGTGACTCTGTGTAGCTGCATGGAGGTGTGCAGCTGTATGGATGAGTGTGTAATTATGAGGATGTGAATTGCTTCCTTTGTGCTGTGTGTGGTCTCTGTAGGAGTACATGTGTAGCAGTGTATGGTTGTAATGTTTCCTCTACATCAAACACATCCACAACAGTCACTTGCTCCTTGTTTAACAAGCAGCTTAAAGACTTTCCTGCCTATCTCCTGGAACTTCTGTGCAGTCTATCAATGTAATCCTCAGCGCTTAGCTGATCCATGCCCCTCTAATAGGTGAAAGTACCTTGCAGTCTGTGGAGAGATAGAGCTGCATTTGCCAGAAATGAAGGTTTTGGTTTTAATTGGTAGTATTATCATTATCCTCTGGAAGTCCCTTAAGCAGCTGCATTGTCTCAGAGCAACCATCTCCCATTCTCTTCCTTTCCACACATCTGCCTTTGTGCATGCCGGCTTGTTCGGGGGAATCTTTAAAAAGCCTCCTGCCGTGATATTCCCTAATGAACATGCAGATTGATGGGCACAGAGGGAGACTGAAGGAGCAGCATGAAGGAAGCAGGCTCAACAGGTTGACTATCTACAGATCAGGTGTTAGGAGCAACAGCTTTGCTCAGCTGGGTGAAATCCCTTGAAGCCGTACAATCACTATCTGCCAGAGGGCCTGATTTTGTTTGCAAATATATAGAGAGAGCTTGTCAAGCCCCCGCCCCCATCTAGTTCTTGAATATTCATAGGTCAGCCAAGCAGCAGAGCTCACTGGAGGCAGGTTGGGACTTCACCAAAAAGTCCAGAGGATCTTGGCAAGGCAGGAGTTCCCTCACTAATGCTTGTGGGTTTGTTCCTCAGGCACTTTGAAGGCTGCTTTGCTGAGCAGTTCCTTGTCTTTTTGCATCTGGAATTTAAGCATAGGCCTTGGTAAGTTCCATTTTCTAGCCCTCCCCCCATTTTTTAAAATAGTCATTTTTAAAAGTTCAAATCTTAAAGCAAGAGGGTCCATATCAGCTTCTTTCCCAGAAACAATGGTCAAACAGTAAGGACCCAACTGAGATCCTTTTGCTAAAGGCTGGCAAGGCATTCAGTGCCAACAAAATACCTTCCGAAGACTTCTCTCTCTCTTCATGTCGCCCTCTCTTTCCCTTTTCCCTCCCAGAGGAGCCCAATGTTTTGTGTGAAATTAAAAGGAATTCCCAAGTCATTCCTCAATGGACCAGGGAACCAGTATGCAGACACTCTTAGATCAGGAGTAGATTGAATGCAGAGCCCTGTAATGAGGGACGACTTGACTGTGAGTCTCCAAAGTGGAAGCCTGTAGTCCATGTGCTTCACTGAGAGTCGTCAGAAGCTACGTCTTACCCACAACCCTCTTTGCTTTGTGTCATTCCCAGAAAAGAGCCCCAAAGCCATCCTTTGGCGTAACCATAGAGTCCCTAGTGAACAGCGACAGTCACAGGCAGTGAATGTGGGGAAAAGTCCTCCAGAAACTGAGTCTGCTGAGTGGACTCTGGTGCAAGCTTTAGGCATACACTGGCCTCTGTTGCGCTGTTGTTGTTGATGGAACTACTGTTGCGGAACTGCTCCTTGGCAGGACGGATGGCCACCATGAACTGGCGCTTGAAGGTCTCACTCAGGGCAATGTAGAGGAAGGGGTTGAGGCAGCTGTTGGCATAGCCCAAGCTAATGGCGAAGTTATAGGCATAGAAGAAGGCAACAGAAGGTGTGTCAATGCCGAGATGCACCAGCTGAAGGATGTAGAAGGGAGCCCAGCAAATGAAAAAGGCAGAACAGATGGCAACTGCCATGCGGGTGACTTTCTTGGTACGTACCTGGAGGCTCCTCTGGGGAAGGGGGACCACAGTGGTAGCCATGTGCTGGAGGATCTTAAAATAAACAACACAGATGACAATCAGTGGGATAGCAAAGGCCAGCATGAACTGGTAGAGCGTGAACCAGTAGACATCAGTCTCAGGATTGGGAAGCAAGAGAGCACAGCGAACAGTCCCATCCTCCAGAGGCATCAGGCCTGCGTACATCCACACGGGAATGATGGTCAGGAAGGAAAGGAGCCACACCAAGCAGATTACTGAGGCCGCTACACATGGTGTCCGGACATAGGTGGATTTCAGAGGGTAGACGGTTGCCAGGTAACGGTCGAGGGTCATCACTGTCAGGATATTGGTGCTGGTGATCTGGCTGTTAGTGTCCAAGGCAGTGATGATGGTGCACAGTGGAGCCCCGAAATACCAAGCACCATTACCAAGGAGCTGGTGGATGAGGAAAGGCATGCCCAGCAGGAAGAGGAGATCCACGATGGAGAGGTTGAAGATGAAGATGTCGGGCACGGTCTGCTTGCACCTCAGCTTCTTCTTCTTGACAATGGTGTAGATGACGATGAGATTCCCGACAATGCCCAGGAAACAGATGATGCCGAACAGGCTAGGCATGATCACATTGGTGTAGGAGGCTGCCCTTTCTGCCACTGCCAAAACAAACCAGAGCCGTTAGTCTTAACAGCCTGGGCTTCGTACCCCACTGTGCCAATGCCCCTGTGTAGCTGGAGCTCTCCTCAGATCAGAGACAGGATTAAGGAATTCTGAAATTGTGTGGATACTAAAGTGGCGGTAACTGACACCTTTTCCTGCCCTACCCAATGTACATGGCAGACTAGCTTCGTTTCACATTTACATCCACTTTGCCGTATAAGCATCCCCATAATGCAGCGGTTTTCAAACTTTTTTTGGAAGATCCAGTTGAAGAAAATTGTTGATGCCCGCGACCCGATGGAGATGAGTGGTTTGGGGAGTGGGATGGGCTCAGGGCTGAGGCAGGAGGTTGAGATGCAGGAGGGGGTCAGGGCTCTGAGCTGGGGGTGCGGGCTTTGGGGTGGAGCTGTGGATAAAGGTTTTGGGGTTCAGGAGAGGGCTCCAGGTTTGGGGGGCTCAGGGCTGGGGCAGAGGGTTGAGGTGCAGGAGTGAGGGCTGTGGGATGAGGCTGGGAATGAGGGGTTCATAATGTGGGAGGGAGTTACGGTGCAGCAGGCGGTCAGGGCTCTGGGCTGGGGGGTGTAGGCTCAGGGATGAGGCAAGGGTTTGGGGTGCAGGAAGGGGCTCTGGGTTTGGGGGGTGCTCAGGGCTGGGGCAGAGGATAAGAGCGTGGGGTTGGGGCACGGGTTTACCTCAGGCAGCTACCTGTCAGTGACACAGCGAGGGTGCTAAGGCAGGCACCCTGCCTGTCCTGCCACCATGGACTGCGCTGCACCCTGGAAGTGCCCAACAGTAGGTCCAGCTCCTAGGTGGAGGCATGCAAGCGGCTCCATGCAGCTGTCTCCTACAGGCACCTCCCCCCCTACAGGCACTGCCTCCCCATTGGCCGTGCAGAGCCACTGCTTGGGTCAAGAGCAGAGCGTGGAGCCCTGTGGCCCCCCCGTCTAGGAGCTGGACCTGCTACTGGCCACTTCTGGGGCGCAGCAGCCTGGGATCGGAACAGGTAGGAACTAGCCTACCTTAGTCAGGCAGCACCACCACCGAGACTTTTAATGGCCCAGTCAACGGTGCTGACCAGAGTCACCACGACCCAGTGCCTTACATTCTGCAGTCCAGTACTGGGTCAAGACTTGCAGTTTGAAAACCACCTCAGTCCTGACTTGAAACAGTTTTATGCCAATGTACCTCAGCTCTGCCCTCCCTCCTGCAAGAGGTCTCTAAAGCTTCTCCTAAATATTAAGGCCAAGGCCTGTAAGTCCATATTTAGTCACCTGATTTTCAGTAGTACTGAGAACCCAGCTGAAGTCAATGGAAGCTGCAGCAGCTCAGCGTTAGGAAAGCATTAGGTCCAGATAACTAAATTCATTTTCACTTGTTCCATAGATGGTCTCTGTAGGTTAATGGCCAATGCCAACTAACACCTGATTTCTCTGCATGACTTCTTAAGTCTGAGTTAGTGTTTGCTGACCCTACTGCCTTGTCAGGAAGCACTACATACCCCATGTGCAAAGAGAAGACCACCATCCCCAGCTGAAGCAACTCACTTTTTATCTCATCATTTTTCTCCTATGGGATATGTTGTTTCCATGGGAAGTCATTGTGTAAATTCTTTGTGTGCCTGTTGAAATGATATGCACTGCAGTTCTAGCAGGAACCCATTCTATGACTGGCTCTCATTGAATTGCAGATGATTCAAACTGATTTTAATTGGGAACACTTTTCAATTACTCCGTTCTTCTGTCTCCGTAACAACTGTTCCTGCAGAGGTGTAGTGCGGGGAGAAAGTGGGGGACATTTACAGTAGAACCCAGAGAAATAAAAACTAGCAAATATGTCACTAGTGTTCGGTCCTTCTGAACAACAGATACCCACTCAGGGCCAAGTATTGCCAGTTAAAACTCTTGAGTCCAAACTTGTATGTGTTATATCAGAGTAAATCTGGAGTAACTTGACAGAAGTCAATGGAGTAACTCCCAATTTACATCAAGAGTGAGGTGGGAGTCAGAGAGCAGGATCAGACCCGAGACTAGCAAAACAGACCTGTGCCACCTCAATCATATCATGTTTGCTTTCTAGGGAGCAGAGATGTGATGAGTCGTTGATATCGCTATGCTTTTGACACTTGGAAGCCTCAGGATGAGTCATAAACAAACCAGGTAGGAACATTTTGAATCTATAGCCGTATGCATCCTATCTCAAGCATCCACACAGTTGACAGTACGGAGCAAATCAGCCACAGATGGGAAGAGCCTTGTCATAGGTAAGGCAGACTGGTTTGCTGAGGATTCATATTTGTATTTCCAGCAAAGACAGTCCCCTGATGCTTCATCTGCTGTTGATTAGAAACTGAAGTGAATGATGAGAATCTGTTTGGCTGATGTCTTAGGAACGCTCTGTCCAAAGTAACTGAAAATATATCACCCATAAGAAAAAAATCCATATGCCTGTTTTCCTCCCTGCACCCACCTCCCGTGTTCAGCTCATAATAGGAATAACTTTGGCACAGGCTGTTTCCAGGGGATTAGTGACCCACTGAGCTTAATGGGCCCTGTAATGGCTGTGGTTGAAGTGTATCAATTCCTCCCAGCTGGTCATTAATCCCCAAGAAAAGCCCTATGGGATTAAGTAACACTCTGCCATAGGAACACAACTGAGACCTGTTGTTACTCCCACATTATCAAGCCTACACATCTCCAGAGCATCTAGACTGGCCTCCCACTTTCCCAGGGCCTGGAGGTGGGAGATTAGAAGAATTAGGCTCTTTGTCCAAGCTGCTATATAGCAGCTAGTATGAGGTGTGTGTCCCCACTCCCCCGCTTCCAGGAACAGGGAGGACTGTGTTATTAAAACACAGGACATTTTAATGGCTGGGAGACTATTTAATATAAAGTACTTTGCTGGTGTACAACTGAGGTTTTTAAAATGCTCATGATGGTTTTGTAATGTTTGGTAAAGCACAAATAATCTTATAGCTCACATAAAGGATTATTTTTATAGCACCTTTCATCCTGAAGGATTCCAAAGAGCTTTGCAAATGTTGTACTTAAAGCACCACTAAAAAGAAGCCAATGCTGGGATGGAGGGCAGCACGTATGCAGATAACTGGTGCAGTGTGTACTGCAGGACAGTGGAATGCAGGGGAAATTTTAGCCCATGAGACACACAGTCAGTGCAGTGTAGGTAGGACCTTAGGGTTTAAGCCCATATTAGTAAGTGTTGCAATGAATTTAATGTATGTGTGGATTAGACCCTTTACTGCTAGATCTGAAGGAGATTCTCCTTTAGCTCAAGTGGTAGGGACTTTTAGAGCAGAAGGATTTGAGCTCTATCTCCATGGCTCCAGGGAAAGGCCAAGTGGCCATGCACTGCGGAATTATGGCAATTACGTGAATTCTTGTACGGCAACAAGATTTGTCACTGTTCGGTGGTATAGTCCTTGTTAATGGCTCTACGTCTCATCCTGTGATTCATGCTCAGTCAAAACATTCATTCACTTTAGTGGAAGTGTTGCCTGAGTGAGGATCACAGGACCTGGGCTATAGAACTTTATCTCTAAGGTGAGAATGTACTTGTAACAAATGTATCCAGCTATGTATTAAACTGTCTTTTAGTGTGTTAGCTAATGAAAGACTTAAAGTGAAGCATTCAGTGAATAATGGTGACTGTCATCCACCTTCTGAAATAAGGAGCTAGATCCTCAGCTGGTGTAAATATTCATTGCTCTATTGCAGTGGTTCTCAAGCTTATTTGATCGGGTCTCCCTTATTTGTGTCTATAGTCATTTATTCCTCCCCCCCCAGTACATATACTGTCACCCAGCTCTGAAGGCAGAGAGGAGAGCAGTAGCTGCTGGCCAGGCACCCAGCTCTAAAGGCAGAGGGGAGAGCAGTAGCTGCTGGCCAGGCACCCAGCTCTGAAGGCAGCGCTGTGCCAGTAGCAGCCCAGAAGTAAGAGTGGCCATGTGAAAAGTGATGTTTGTCAATATCACTTTTCACAGCAGACTTAGTGCCCTTCTGTGCTTCTTCTGCCAACCTGGGGCTGACGGCTGGAGCCCCACCACTTCCAGATGAGGGATTGGGAAGGAGCAGGGGAAAGGAGAGCCAAGCCTGGGCTGCCTCCCACTGAAGGATGGGGTGTTTGTGCTGTCAGCCTCAGGGCAGGGGGGCCCCTAGCTGTGCCCTTTATCCCCACCTCCATGGTGTGCACAGCCCTTCTGGGTGAAGCCTATCCCCCCTGAGAGACAGAGCTCTTAAAAAATCCACCCATGTGCAGCTTGTGCCTCTCTTGACTCTTTCCTGCACCTCCCCCCGGGAAGCCAGCCCCCTAGTCTGAGACCCTCTGCTTCTATTGATGTCAGCGTCAGAGCCTCAGCTGCAGTAGATCCTTGTAGTTCCATTGAAGTCAATGGAACCTCACCAATGTACACTACTGAACACCTGGCCTAATGGGCTTCTTCACAGGACAAACCATTCCGGCTGATGTCTCTAAGGGGGTAGCAGAGTCCCAGGACCTGGGTTTTGCTCCCATCAGGAACAGGTTCCCTTTGGGATTCCAGCCAAACTGCTTACCGTCCCTGTGCCTCCTTTCCCAGCTGGAACACGGAGATGTTACCTCCCCTCCACTGTGAAATGCTTTGAGAGCCAGGGCTGAAAAGTGCTGCTGTCAGGCTAGGAATTATGATGGTTATTGCCTTAGGCTCAGAATGCGGTGGAAGGCATTTCCACGGGCTATTGCTAATTTTAGAATAAAAAATACTCAGGCTGAACCCAAAGGGGTCTGGGCTTGCCCTGGAGGGGGATGAGCCTCTCCCTGCCTGCAGTCCCCCGCGCTCCGGGTCTCGGTTAATTGAAAGGGATCTTTGCTGGGAACTTCGCAAGCTGCCGCATTCAACTTCTCCCTCCCTTCGCGCTGTGCACGGAGCCCCCGGCGGGGTCCGGAGAGCGGCCCCCAGTGGAGCAGGGAGCCCGGCGCGGGAGCTGTCCAGCCCCGCTGGTGCTGAAGTGTCACAATTTCACCAACTTGCCGCGCGTCTCACTGGGGTGGGGGCGCGGGGGGACGGACGAGGGCGGGGAACTGAAGCGGAGAGAGCAGAGCCCTGGGCCCCGGGGGTCACGGAGCAGGCCAGGCAGAATCTCTCCCCTCGGTCCAGGCTCCGTTTCCTGCCCGGAAAGTGCGGGCGTTATAGGGACCAGCGCGCAGCTCCCCCAAACCTCCGAGTCTCGGTAGCCGGCGCCAACCAAAGCAGCAACAAGCGACCCCCTCGCCAGAGGTTCCCCGCCCCCGGTCCGCACTTACCGGACCCGTTCCGGGCAGCCCCGGCGGAGCAGTTCCCTGGACACAGGGGCAGAGAGTTTTCCGAGGCCATCTGGCGTCTAGGAGGGGAGCCACGAGGCGAACCTCAGCCGGATTCCTCGCCTCGCCTGGACGCCTGCCCGCTCCCCGGCATCTCTCGGCGGGCCACGGGGGAGGGAAGGGGCCGGCGGGGCAGGGTCCCCCTCCCCCCGGGGGACTTCAGCGGGCCGCTGGGCTGGGCGGCTGGAGCCGCTGCTCCGGGCGCGGCACGGGTCTGGCGGCGGGTGGCAGGAACTTGGTTGCTTCGGTCCCGGCTCCGGAGAGAGCTGCCGGGCGCGGGGAGCCGAGCCTGCAGCCCCTAGCGGCGGGCGCCGCGTCAGCCTCCAGCGCCGCCCCCTTGCCCCCACGCCGCTGGATCAGCCCAGCCTTCGCCGCCGCCGCAGCCCGCTGGCTGCCCAGGAGGAGCCGCGGCCGGGGCTGGTCTCCCGCCCCCTCCTCGGGGCGCTCAGCGCCGCAGCACTGACATCAAAGAGCAGCTGACTCCGGCCGCGACGCACACGCCTTCACACACGGCGGCGCAGCCGAGAGCCGGGGGCGGAGCGGGGATGGAAGGGAGCCCAGGAGACAGCGATCCGGCCAGGCAGCCGCTTCCTTCCAGCGCGGGACTCTGCCCTGGCAGGCTGAGGGGAGAGGACGGGGACGCAGTGTTCATCCTGGTGTCCTAGCCCTGCGGGGTGGGAGCTTTGAGTAGGGGAGGAGGGAGACTGAGGAACCAGCTCCCCCATGGGAGAGATCTTCTCCATTCTCCTTGTGTATTTCCTCTCTCCCCACGCTCCTCCCACGCCCAGGACTCACCCCGCCCCCCAGCTAGGACATGGCCCCAAATACAAGGAATTAGCACGAATCCCAAACTTTCCCACGCTAGGTCCCTCCAAGGCTCCCTCTCATCTAGCTAGGATCTTCCCCACCCCAATTTACCAACTGGAGAAGGGCAGAATGGTCAGGAGTGCCTGACATTGGTTCTTGACACTTCCCAGAGGTCATGAACCCCAGCCCACAAACCCTAAATTAATGGTGCCACCCCCGATTTCCCCTTCCTGGAGCTGAAATCCTGTAGAGATGGTTCTGCTCAGCCCAGTCAGACACATACGTCACTAGCCATGGATATCGATGTGTTGTCAGTGAGCCCCATATGGATTGAGGTTGAGCTCGGCAGTGCTCCCTTGGCTGTAATGAGTCATTCTCCGGCCACCAGTGAGAGTTTGAGATGATCAGGTTTTGTCTTTTCAATTGTTCTGCTCTCCTTGCTGCAAATGGGCAATATAGATTTCTCTCACACATGCACACAAAGTCCTTTCATCGGTGAGTCAGAGCAAGCATGTGAGAGAGCACTGCTGTGAGCTGTCAAGATACCAGATAAATTACCCACCGAAAAGTGTGTAAACACCAGTTTCATCCTCTGATCCCCCTTGGCTCCCTCTGACTCAGGCTGCATGTTTCGTTCCACGTTTGAGCTACTTCTTCTTGTAATCGATTCAACATTTATTCTTGAATTATTTATTGATTTGTTTCCTGAACCTGGAATGGGGGTTTTTGGACTTTAATTTTAGATTTAGTTCTTCCCATGTCCCATTGTGAGGGCTCAGATCAACTGGTCACTTTTCAAAAGTGCTGTGCACCCACAATCTTTAGTGAAGTCAGTGAGAGCTGCAGGGGCTCAGCATCTCTTAAAATCAGGCCCTTGGTGTGCACTTCGCATGGCTCATACATGGATTGCCATTTCAGCAGGGTTTGACCCTAGCACCACAGCTTGGACCTCCAACCACTTAAACTAAAGGAGACAGCATATCACCATTAGCTGGCAGCAGCAGTAGGCTGTTATCCTCCAGTGGATTAGCCACTAAAAGGGAGCTGTGACACCTGCATTGCCAATGTGTTATGCACACGGAAGGACTGGAGGCAGGAAGTGGCAAATTCTCCCCTGAAGTTTCACTGGTGTACGTGAGTGGAAAATTTGACCCAAGATGTTTCTCAGCAGTGGGATACCCATGGGATTATGAGAATGTGTGAAATCAGTGAAGCTCATGGATAAGTGACATAGTCCAAAAGGTAGATATGTTTCTTTAAAAAGCTGTTTCCAGGCCCAGTTTTAAAGTCTGTCTTACCTTTCCCAGGGGAGGAAGTGGCTTTCTGAACAGACATCAGTTTTTCTACAAAGTGGAAGTTTGACATTTAAGATTCAGCAAGTTTCCAAAGCAAAGCATTATTTTGACACTTACACCTCTAACATTATTGCTCACTTGTGAAATGGAGTTGTAGCATTAAAGGAAAACTGCAATACAACTTCTCAGATACCTGAGACATGATAGACCACAATGTCAATATTCCCAAAGCACAAATGGCATGGGCTTATCTTCCTATAACCTGATTCTCTGCACTTTGGATGCACTTTATTATCAGCATAATCGTTCTATGGTATTATTCCACGTTGTATTATTCATCATTTCTCTTAAGGTCTCAGCAACATTGGGAACCCTATTATGCTAAACCCTGTACAAACATACAGTAAATGACCATCTCTACCCCCAATAGATTTATAGTCTAAAGGACAAGCCATAGCAGGTGGATTAAACCAATGGGGAAGAAAGGATGGGATAACAAAACAATCAGATGTGTTAGCATAGACTAGCTGCATGCACAATTCATAGCCCATCAGTAGAAGCAATAGCAGTAATCAACTCACCACCTGCCTGACCATTGTGAGACAGCAGTTTTCTGAATGCATTATGCTGATGTATCTAAATCTGGATCCTGCAGGCAAAACTTCCATTGAAATCAGTTGTAGAAATTGCAAATGTAGTATAAGAGTTAAACTAACCACTCTGTCTAATTGCAATGAAAATTGAGTCACTAACCCACAGTGAAAATGTGCTTTACATTAAAAGAGAGAGTGATTAACAACCAAACAGGGGGCTGCCATCTTGCTAGTTTAATGAAGTAGTAGGTTAAGGCACAGGAAATGGAGGAAAGCCACTTGAATGCACAAAAAAGGTGGAGACTTCCAAAGTTGTTGAAAGGCAAATTCTATTATTGGGAAACAAATCTGATTGCTTTAACAGCAATGTAACACTGAAAGTCTTGTGCATTCCAGTGATGAGTTGCATTTCCTGTGTCTGTACCTATGTCCCTCTCTTATGCAGTATGAGCAAAACTGCAGCAAGCCCTGGGGGAGATGCTGGCACAATCCACAGAACTATTATAACAGTTTCTCCAACCAGTTTTGCAAATTAATTTTTAAATTCATTTTTACTTAGTAAATATTTACTTAATACCTAGATACTCCTCTGATTGGCACTCTACACGCTAGCTAAAGGCCTAACCCTGCAAGTCCTCATGCACGTAATTAGCCCACTGGCATCACTATTCATGCGAGTCAGGGATTGCAGGAACATGTTTGATATTAATATTAATCACAACCATTTGCCTTTAAACTGATCAGATGAGCACTGTGGGTAAAATTCAGTCCTATGCAGAAAACCAGCACCAGGGCTATGCACCACTTGCATGTCAAAATCAGACTTATATGGTTCATTGGCCCTCAGTACAGGGTTGAATGGTTGATGGTATTTTGCAGTCTCTGTGTAATAGTCATATTTTGCACATTTACAGCCCTTCTAGCCAAGAATCTCAAAGCACTGCACAACCATTCGTTCATTTACCCACCCTCACCCCTGGGAAGTAGATAAACATGATCACACTCATTTGACAGATGAGACAAGTGAGACACAGTGAAGTTAAATAACTTGCACAAAGCCATGCAGCGAGTCTGTGGCAGAGCCAGGTGCAAACCCTCTGTTCCTAACTCCAGGTCTGCCCTTAGCTACAATACATCTTCCCTCATCTTGTGTTTTTGTGCATTCCTAATGAACTTTTCAGAGCGAAGTACGTTTTTTCTCAGCTGCTCAAGAAAATAAGCTATATACACACACATATCCCTCTACAAGCACAGATGCTGTTTAATTGGTCACTTAAAACTTCTTTTTATCTGAGCTGAATGTCAAACGGGGCATTCATCTGAACCCAGAAAATCACTTCTTCTCTCACTGCCACTTTATTGCCATTGACATGAAAGATTAGAACTGTCTGGTCAGCCCGATAGTGATTCTAGTCTCAAACTGCTAATTTGAGGCTTTGGTATTTATGCCCTGCTTCCCCTGGCTGATTGCAGCAAGCCAAAGGCCAAGGCAAGAGGCTTCTGCAGCTTTCTTTTCCTTGTTAAAGGTTAAAGAATCTCAAAGACAAAAGAGCAGCCAAAAATAACAAGGAGGGACAAGTAGCTCTCCACATTGCGCAGGGAAGTGGAGAGGCCTCCTGGCACCGGGCTGCCATGGCTGTAACTATTTCAGTTAGATCAGGGATATGGGTGCTCAGCAAATGGACACATTCCGCTGTTATGATAAGAAATTCCAGGCTTGTACCAGTATCTGGTGTCAACAGCAACGAGCCCTGAGGGAGGCAGGTACTGCCTCAGGGAGAATGCTAGTTACTTCCCATTTATAAGAACAGACAGGGCGAGGAGGCAGCTGCAGTTTTAAATGCTGCAAAGTCCAGAAATGAAAAAGTTTGGGGTTGAATAGTGACTCATCTATGACTGTGTGCACAAGGCCTGATTCTCCCCTCACTTACTGCACCATACTTCTGCCACCTCCAGTGAATTTACACTCCTGATTTATACTAGTAAGTCAGAGGTGTAATCAGTCCCTGTGCTACATCTGAGCAACTCTCATCAGCATCATTTGGGTGTAGATCTGAGGCACAAATGTATATGACAAATATCAGCAGATATCAAAAATCATTATCGGTCTATAATACTAGATAAGCAAGTTCCCCTTCTTGCGTACCATGGGACATTGGCTTTGATAGTGTCACACAAATGAGACTTTGGCCTGGGCTACATACAGTATGGGAGTGGGAGGAGGGGAAGGCAAGGGGTCAACCTAAGATGCGCAACTTCAGCTATGTGAATAGTATAACTGAAGTCGCAGTATCTTAAGTCGACTTACCTGGCTCTCCCCATGGCGGTGAGTCAACCACTCCCCTGCTGATTCCGCTTACTCCTCCTGCCAAGGTGGAGTACAGGCATTGATTCAAGGATCCATTTATCACATGTAGATGAGACACGGTAAATCAATCCCTGATACATCGAGCACTACCTGCCAATCCGGCAGGTAGTGTAACCGTAGCCTTAAAGAAAGGAGAATTTGGGCCCATGAGTGTAATGTGGACAGGTTAAGGTTACCAGGGTAGACTTAGCCTCTGTATTTCCTATAACTATAGCCTTATCATTATGTTAACATGTGGTGCTGGTTTTAGCTTGGAAATGAAGTGACTAACATTCAACGCTGCTGCAATCAATACCTGCCTCTCATGGGGCTTATGTCTTGATCCAAGCTCTGTCCTCAGACATCATGTGAGGGATTGTCTGCATTCACAGCAGCCTGACATTCAAACCCTACCCTTTGGTGTCCAAGTTTTCATGGGAGCAGAGAGCTGCTCTTTCCATATAACTGCTCATAAAGGATCACATCAGCAATAAATGCAGCCAGCCATAATAGGTAGTTACGCTTATCTTCTCCCTGAGCAGTGAATACAAATCACTTGCTGCCTGCTCACTAGCAGTAAAACCCAATGATCAGCTGTGTCCCCTTCTTGCATGGGGCAATTGGGGGCTGCATGTTAGGACTCATCAGGTCACATTGCAAGGCCTGTCCTAAGCATATTAGTGCCCAGGGTGGAATTGTTCCTCCACATCAATAAAACAGATTCCTCCATCATTCTCCCTTTCCCTGGTTTGCCTTCCATCTACAGTTTCCCCCAGGACAAAGTGACATATCTTTCTTGCCTTTCCTTTGCTAGGGCAGGGAGTCCATCATCAGGCTGTCCAGCCTTCTACCACCCTCCTGCCCTCCTAGGGATGGAAAAATCCCCAGAGCGTCAAATCTTCTGGCCAGCCAGCTGGTTTCATGGTCTCTGGACAAACCTTCTGGGCATCTTCTGAATTCGTCTGGCCTGTCTATCTCTACTTGCACTCCTGGGATGAGGTACCAGTGCATAGCGGGGTTTCTCATGGGACTGTGTCCTCAGAAGAAATCCTTCCCAAATCACCATATCTATAACGTGGCACCAATGCCCAAACCAACCCCTGCCTATCACAGATTACATTTGCCCCTTTGGGTCCCACTAATTTCACAATAACTTGTAGCTCTCTTAGAGTGCTTTTCCTTGCTAGAACTTGATAGGGGAATGTAAGTGTCATCCCTGTTCTGTCAAAGGGAAACACACAGAGAGAAGAAATGACTTGTCCAAGGACACACAGCAAGTCATTGGCAGTGCTGGAATTCAAAAATGCCCTAACCACTGGACTGCGCTGCCTCGCAATGCATGGCCCTGATTCTCCAGTATGTCCAAGCTGTGCTCACCTGAGGATGGCCACAGGTAGCAGCCTCCTTATCCATGGTCACCTGGCTCCAGAGAAAGTTACAATAGCAGATGGCCAAAAGGTCAGGAATGGATCTCACAGCAGAGGAGGATCAGGCGTAGTGATCCCACCCTTGACCTGATCCCAGAACACCCCTGACACAGCCCATCCCTGCCTTTATTCTGGGGGGCAGGGAGCGGCTGACATAGTTACTTCTGCCTGCTTTCCATCAGTGGACAGCTCTGTCAATTTAAGGCCACTTTGCACCACTGACATGGCATACACTGTCCTTAATAGACCAGAGACTCTAGCCCTGAACTCAAGAGTCACACTTGCCTTTATGAAGAGCAGCTTGGCAGTAAGAAAAAACTTAGCCAATTAAATCCAACTTCTGAAAAGATTTTCTAAGCCATGTAGGGGGATAACAAAGCAAAAGCCCTCTCCATAATCCTGCTCTTTCATCTCCCAGGAGCTCTTTCCCGTCTTTTCTTTTTTGTGTGTATGTCTCGATCGTGAAGAGAAATGAGAAATAATTTCCACTTAAAAAATCCCAAACAACCAATCTCTGCAAAAGCCAAGCTGGAGGGAGCTGAAAGGATAGAGGTTTTAATGAAGCCTCACTGGGAGCTCGTCCAGCCTGCATCATTAGTCTGAAGGATCCACTTCATGCACGCTCTCTCAGGGATGATTCAAGCAAAATTGGGGCCCCTTGCAAAGCTGTTCCGTTGGGTTTGATCCAACACCCATTGCGTTGAGTGGAAAGATTCCCACTGACCTCAGCTGGCTTTGAATGGGGCCAGAAGGCCCAAACAGTTATTGTGTGACCTTCTGGCCACCACCTTCCACACTCCTGTGTCATGTCAGTTCATAGGGGTGGGCAATTCAGGCCCATGAGGAAAATAGCTCCTGTATCCAAAGTGGGGGAAGTTAAAGAGGGGTCAAATGCAACGTGCCCCAGCCAGGGCTATGGTGACGGGAGAAATGTCCCAGTGCTTCAGGGGAAACAAGTTATCCCCCCTGAGCTCCCTGTCAGTTTGACGCAGCTTGTGCTTCACACTATATGGCTCCTGTATGCACTTTGGGGCTTGCTGGTGCCACCAGCAGGGGACACCGGCCTGCGGTGCCTCTGGAGACACATGGGACACAAAGCCGGAGGAACCTTGGACTCTGCAAGAAGCCAGTGAGTTCCTGAGCCACCTTCCAGGGTGGCAGGGCTCTGGCCATGGGCACTGGGCTTTGGCCATGGGGCAGTGAGGCTCAACATCCACCCCCCTTTGCCCTGGTCCCCGCTGCTCCCCGGAGCCAGTGCTTAATTTGTGCTGGGGCTGAGCCCAGGCACCTGTAGACTTGGCAGGTCATAACCAAGGCACCTCTGGGCTTGCCACCTCAGTTACCAGTCCCAGTGCAGGCAGCGGGAGACTGACATTTATTACTATCACTTTTCACAGCCTCCCAGCTAGCTAGCAAGTCTGCACTAGGAAAGGAGCATAGTTTTTCTAAAGTTTTTTCTAATTAAGTATTTTAGGATAAGTGTTGGAGCGGCCACCAGCAGGAATTGGTAGCTGCACTCTGAGGCCACATAAGCCCCCCTGCTTTAAAGAATGAGCAGCGACCTCCCTCTAGCAATCCATCCTGTCCCTGCAGGTTGCACAGCGGCCTCTGACAGTCACCACCTCCTTGTTTGGCCAGAACTCTCTGCGTTTCTCAGAGCTGCTGGCACTTCCATAGGCACTGATCAATGGCTCTCTCACGCTCCAGGAAAAGGTTAGCAGACTGGTAGTTCATTCAGTGTCTAATTCAAAGATCATTAGGTAGGGACCTGGGAAGGGAGACAATGCCTGGGAAGGGAGAAGGAAGGAAAGGGCATGTAGGAAAGGAAGAGGAGTGAAGAGAGTGTGGGTGAAGGGGAGAAAGGTGCACTGTGGGTGAGTGCATCGAGGATGGAAGCGGAGGAGACCGGAGCATGAGGGATGCTAGTGTGGGAGATGGGAACTTGTGGAACAGGTGCATGTCAGCAAGGTCCAGATGGCAGCACTCACTCATCAAGGCTGACGCGCCCGATAACACCCGTGTCTGTATCTAGTCCCCATGTTTCTCTTTGTCTCAAGCCAGCCCAGATATGCATGTTTCCTGAGCTTGGCAGATAAAGGAAGCTGCTTCATTAATCAGCAGGCCTGGAGAACGCGGTCACGTGAGGCAGGCTCACTGCAAGTTAATCTACTTTGCTCCAGCGTGATGGATGGAGCTCGTTTCAGGCACTAATCTAGTCTGTGTGCAGGCTGGACAAAAATAGAATAGCCCCTGCCTGATTGACCGAGGAGTTCCCAGAGCACTTGGGACATGGCAAGAGGCCTCTCAATGATGTGGCACACTCTCCACAGCCCGGCAATAACCCTGTGACCACTGGGCTAGGTGACAGCACTTTCAGCAGTGCTGAGGTGCAGGGCTGCAGTGGTGTGGGCTGGAGGCATTGCACTTGCTCTGGACAGAGGCAAGCAGAATTCTGCCTGAGAACTGTAGGGAGCATGCTTTGAAGAGGCTCCTTAAAACTAGTGCCATATGCACTGGTCCCAGTGCCAGCCACCAGGAGCCAGTGGGGGACAAGGAGTTGGCCCTCCACCCCACCTGGAGGTGCCTCCTTTTTGGGGTGTGCAACTCCCACTGCCGGAGTGCTAGCTGCAGCATTCTTGTGTCCTCCTCTGTGAGGTGCACTGAGGGGTGTGAAAGAGTCAGTCATCATGAATCCATATATTGGCTCACTCTCTGTGCTTCCACTGACTCCTGAAGTTACTGGGGGCTCCCCGTCCATGGGTCCATCATCTCCCTCCAGTCACTGCAAGCTCCCTCTCTGTGGCTCTGTTGTCTTCTTCTAGTCACTGTGCGCTCCCTGTCCGTAGTGCCATTGCCTCCCTACGGTTGCTGTGGGCTCCCTGTTCATGCTGTAGCCTCTCCACAGGGCAGTCTCATGGGCCAAGAAACTGAGCAGTGACAAGCATTTGTGAAGTGACATTTCAAGTGTTTTTGGAATGTGCCCATGCAACATTAATGAGGCCTCTGGAATTCCCGAGCTGCTGCCCAGAGCCTCCATGTCCTTCTCTAGTAGCTGCAGTAACTCTTGGGATGGTTCAGGCCACTGCACAGTGTCTCTGTTAGTTCCTTTACAGTCGCTAGGAGAGCTGGTTTCCCAGGTAAGGACTAATCGCAGCCTTTTGCTAAACAAAGAGACTGAGCCATGCTCATGCTGGAGGATTCCCTTGAGTCTATTATGATCTGAACACAAGCGGGGTCTCAGCTTCCTGAGCCTGACTGCCCAAGAGTCACTGGCCTCATGAGCCTTCCATTAAAATAGAAGACACAACTGTCCTCCACTGCCATGAGAGAGGATCAGGCCAACTCAGTCTAAACTGGGACTCGAGGAGTTAACAGGACATTTAGGCCAGTGAGGATAAGGCCAGCTGCACATTGCCTGTGGAAGGCCCAGGGAAGAAATTCAGGCCTGCTGTAAGCAAGTGAATCTCCAGCCAAATTGCTCCAAGGCCTTTCCCTGGCCTTGTTTCTTATTTAAAGGTGGCCCAGGAGCTGGCTAAGAAAAACCCAGATGGGCACTTTCTCCTTAACTACCTTTGTCATGTATTCCCAGAGCACCCACTCCAGTCCCTGCTTCTCACTTAAAGGTGGCGTGGTGTCTGCTCAGGGTAACTCCAGGCATGCCTTCCCCACAGGGATTCTGAGGGACACATCCCTCTATTGAAAGTGACTACGGTGGCATATTTGCTCCCCGCTGGGTGGCTGCTGTAGGTTATAATCTGCTGACACTCAAACAAGCCATGTTTTCATATGATTAATTACTCCTCGCCTCCTAACGGGAGCCGATAAGCCTCCAAAGTGCCTCATGAAAACGGAATCAGGAGTGCAAGCCACCGGCTTATGGAATAACAAACAGCATAGGGACAGAGCGCGGCTGGCTGCCATGTCGCAGGGCTGGAGCAAGGCATGCTCTTTGTCCCTCCTGCAGACTAATCTGAGTGGAAGGGGAACCCGCTTTTATTATCTGGGTGGCAGATAAATGTCTCTGACCTTCAGCTGATGACTGGTGTGAGTGGATGTGCAGAACCTGCAGGGCTTGTGAACAGACATTTTAGTTTCCCTCCCTCTGCCTCAAGTGCAGAGCCCAACTGACATCAAAGCAACAGAATGTCTAATCCTGTTTTGAATCAGTGCAAGCACATGCAGAGAATGTTAAACAGGGAATCCAGCAGGAGAAAAGGGGGAAAAAAAGGATTATCTTTAATTTCCTGAGAGAGCAAGTGGGCAAGGGAGACACACAGAGAGAGGGGGGCGGGGGGGGGGGAAGTCACTGTACAGACAGACTCACAGATGAGTAGCAGAAGGAGAAAAACAGGCAAAAGGGAGCAGGAAAATCAGAGAGAGCCAGAGCTCCACAGCAGATGTGATCTGATTGAAAGGTGAGTGTGAGCAGATAGATATCTAGAGCAACATGGAGCCAAGGGCTGCTGCATGGGAGGGCCAGTCCTTGCCCAGGGGAGATCCTTCATCAGTTACCTGCCAGAGTCCCATGCTCTGAGCTGTAGATCCGCTCAGAATTAATTGCTAATGGGATTTGGTACTTTCGAGCAGAGTTTCAGAATTTAATTGCTGTTCCCTCACTCCACAAAGTGCTGTTAATGCCTCTGAACTTGCTTCTGTAGTGAGCTCAGTTATGGCAGGACGCTGGCTGGAGTGAAGTAGAGGGGTAGTCCCATATTGTTTCAATGCATGGTGAGGGGCAGACTGCCATGCTGGGTAGAGGGATGTTGTTTGGGATAGGATGGGGGAATGCTTTTGTTTAAAGAGACTTTGTCTGAATGCTGCTGCCTGAGTAGAGCTTCCAGAACCACTGGGAGGTGGATGGAAGCAGCTCCCCGTCCTTTCCCCATCTATAGCAGAGCTGACTCGCTGGCTAAGTTCTGATGCTCTGTGCCATGGTTGGCGTTCAGCAAAGTCCTACAGCACTTGTGCTAATGGAGCCGTGTCTGGCCACAGGGAAGTGGAAGGGCTGGACCCAGGCAGTGAGGCCTCACAGAGTCCAGGCCTGCCACATCTGCTCTTGTCATCCGCATGACCAAGCCTGCGAGCAGGGCTGGAGTGCACTGGCCTTGGTGAGGGAGGGAGCTACAGCTGCCAGACAGGCCCCAAGCCGTCATCTCCACTGCAAGCATTTGACTTCCAGAAGCGACGCATCCACCAGCTTGGAAATTCCAGACCAATGCCTCTGGTACCTCCTCATTCACCCCAGAGGACAGGGAGTGATCAGGGAGTGAGGGCTGCATCTGCACGGAAAGTGTTAAGAAAGGGAAAATCCCTGACCTGGGGCCTTTCCTCTGGGATCTAGTTGTTTGTTTTTCGTAAAAGGGGTTGGACTGACAGCCCCCCTCCCCCGGAGGAGCAGAGCCCTTTCACCGCAGAGAAGGCAGCAGCACGGCAACCCACTGCTTCCAAGCCAACGTGCCTCACTCCTGACCTGGAGGGATCTACCCTAGGCACAAAAGGGGAATTGAGTCTCCATGCCTGGAACAGGGTGGCCTGCCCCTGTAGGGTACGTCTGATTTGCATTTTAGATTGAGCAGGAGCCAGCTGGGATGGCCAGACTTGGGATAACAGGGCTGGCGCTAGCACTCTGAAAATAGCTGGATAAGCACCACGGTGGAGTTGTGGCTTTGTCTGGACCTTGGGGTCTGAAGCCCAGGGAGGTGGTGGGCTTCCTATCCCAAGCTTCAACTTCCAAGTGCTGTCTACACTACTGTTTTTAGAGCACCAGCAAGAACCGCAGTAAGCCAAGGCTGGAGCCAGGAGAGGAGGCTCACTCCCACTAGATCCAAACTGCTTGCAGACATATCCTGGCTGGGGCCAACCAGCCTATTCTGAGGCAGGGCCCCTTTAAGATCAGGTGTTTGGGCCTTGAAGAGAGAATGATCAGCCCCAGCCACAGGTGATGACCCAAGGAGCACTTTGATTTCTGGGAAGGCTGAAAGAGCTCAGGCTGGGGGAAGTACCAGAGTGTCTTTGTCAAGGGAAATAGATGCTAGGAAGTCCCTGTGTTGGGGAAAGGTAGTTGTTAGATATATGTTGAACTGTATCATTTTAGAGCTTGCTTGTGCAGTTGGTAACTGGTGCCTGAAGAAAGGGCTTGAATAGACTTGGGGCATGGTGTTAACTCTTCCTGGGTTGGGGGGTGGGGCAGGCCAGCAGCCCATAATGACCTATTTAATCCTGGGCCCCTACACCTGTTAGTGGTTACTACCAAAGAAACTCTTATAAATGCTGTGACTGTAGCATTGTAAATGTACATGGCACTCTACAAACATGCTCCCTGCCCTGGAGTGCTTATCTGCTCAGGGACCTTTGGACATCAAGAAGTGTTTTGAAATTGAGCTCAGGGAAGTGGGAATGAGCCCTAAACCCAATGAGACATACCCATTAGGCAGTGCATGGCAGGAGCAATAGGGAAGCGGGCGGGTGGGCAGGGAGAAACACTGCAGGAGCAGGTAGGGCCTTGGTAACCAAAAAGAGACACTTTCTCTTTCTCAGGTGATTGGGGGTAGCATGAATGAAAGTGATGGAGCAGGAGAGTGACTAGAGAGACATGAGTGGAGTGGGATTACATAGGGACTTGAAGGGGAGGATGAGGCATGTGATGTGGTAGGAGAGAGAAAGCCAGTGAAGAGATTGAAGGAAAGCTGGCTCAGAGCTAGAGGAGACAAAGAAATAGCTGGCTGATCACTAGGAGCCAGAGTGAGACCTGCTGGGCCACCTGTGAGAGGGCTTGGGGAAACCCAGCCCCACCTTGAGCAGGTCACTGACTGGATGACATACTGCCCTGGGACTCTCAGCAGGAATGTACTTGTGCCTTTCAGTGGGTTAGGCAACACTGAGTTTCCTGGCAGGTGTCCTTTGTTACCCTGGCAGTTAATGCTGCCCCCTGCTAATTGCCCTGGGCTGGAACATGAGGTAATAGGGGACTGGATTCTCCTGTTATAAACTGGGCACTCTTTCTGCTGGGTTAGGGCTGAAAGAAAATAATCCTCTGGATATAAAACCTCATCAGTTGCATTGAGCCGAGTACATTAATATAGCAAGCACCAAGCTTCTGTTTGCCCCCTCCAGGCAGATGAGTCATGGGATAGATGCATTTGGATGGAGTTGGAGTTTGTCTCTCTCTCTCTCCCTCATATCATTGGAGCACAACAGTTTCCCCCTGTGGGCAGCATCTGGATGGCTCAAGGAGCTGGTTGGGGATGGAGCAAGGGTTCAGCCTGCACCTCTCTCTCCCTCCCTCCAGAAAAGTAGTCCTTGCATGTAATAGCACGCAGCCTTGATTCTGGGCAGCAGCTGTAGGGACTTGAGGAGCTTGTTTAATAAGTGAAGCTTAAGGCAGGTACTGAGCCCCCCACATGCAGATCTAGGTGCCCTTGTGGGGCTCTGGGTATCCGGACTTACGTGCCCAAGTTCAGTAACTGACGCTCAGCCTGCAGATTACTAAATAACTGGGCAAATGTTTAAAAATGTCCCTCTGGCATCAGCAGCTGCAGCCCCAGAGCAGTCGCTGTCTGTTCCAGGACAGAGACAGGAGAAATGAAATGAACAGATACATCCCTCTGGCTCACAATGTGCTATACATTCTGCCTGCCCTTCTGCTCAAATGCTGTACTCACGTGGCAGGATCCTTCTGCCTGGATTGTTACAGCAGAGTCAGGATGATGGCATTACAGAGACACTCATGCATACAGGAGACTTATAGCTAAGCACTATACGTGCTGGGCAGCTAGCTTCATCCAGGGTCAAAGTGCTTTGCAGACAGCAGGCTGTGTGCTTCACAGGGTAGTAAGGTGTGTCTGGAAGAGCCCCACAGTGTAGGGAGAGAAGGAACATCATTGCAGCACTGCTGCCTTCTTTGCCTGTAAAGTCTTGATGTGAAATAGCAGCCTAGTGAGGGAGAGCCTGCTAATGCCCTGTGTGTGCACACAGCCTTTTGCTCTGCATATGGAAGGAGGCTCCTGATGTTTGAAACTAGCAGGATTCAGAGACTGGGATGTCCCAGGATTTAAGGAATTAACCATTTAAAGAGTTCAGCCTCTGAAGTGCTGTTGGTGGCATTACCAGCTGAATTACTGACCCAGGCTGAGGGAAGCCAGCAGCCCAGCATCAGGACTTCTCTGCTGCCCTCCCACCCCCCGCTGCTACCACGCCCACCTACCCCTGCCTGTGTCCCCCTCCCCAGGCTTAAAAGCTCCTACGATGCTCCTGGCTTCCCCGCTGCTCCCGCCTGTGTCGTTCCCCCTGCCCCGCCCCCTTAAAAGCTCCTACCAGGGTCCTGGCTTCTTTCTCCCGGGCTTCTGCAGCCGGCTGCAGGGCTGAGGAATTACCCCCACCCCGTCCTCTGCCTCCCCCCTTTCCCACGGTGGAGGCAGCCTAGCGGGGGAGGGGCTCTCTCCCTCTGTTGCTTGAAATCCGGGACCTGTTCAGATTGCAGTAGATTCCCCCCGACGCTATTTTAAATTACAAAATCCGGACATGTCCGTGAACATAGGGATATATGGTAACCCTAGTATCTATGGGGGAGTAGAGGGGTGGCTGTGGGGGACGGGGGTGCTCACAGCAGTGGAGGTTGTCAGGTGGTGGGAGGAGGTATTTACGGGGGTGCAGGGGTATTGTATAGTAAAAATATTTAATCCTAAAGTTTTGTGGACTAATATTTAATACTAATGTTTTTGTGGACTAATATCCACTTTGTTGGGTGCACCCCAATAGGGATCCATAGAGATGGGGGTTGTGTCAGTGTGGATATCTATGGGGGTAGGTGCACTGTGGGGGGGATGCTGGGTGAAGAGGCTAGGCAATCCTTCTGTGCCCATTCCTGTTCTGTTCTGTTCCCAGCCTGGGTTGGCTCTACCATCCCCCTCCCCGCCTCCCTCCCCACCAGGCCTCTCCGCCAGGCCTCTGTCAGCCACACTAGTGCTGTAGTGGTCTTCTGTGCTGCTCCAGATTTTTACCCATGTCTGTAACCCAATCTGCCCCCCCGGGGGCTATCCAGGGGTGGGGGTGTGGAGAGGAGTTGGGGCAGTCAGGGGACAGGGAGCAGGGGGAGTTGGATGGGTCGGGGATTGTGGGGTTGCCTGCCAGGGGGCAGGGAGTGGTTGGAAAGGCGTGGGAGGCCCAGGGGTCTGTCTAGGGGCAGGTGTGTGGATAAGGGTCGGGGCAGTCAGGGAGACAGGTAGGGGGTAGGTAGGGTCCTAGGGGGGCAGTTAGGGTGGGGGGTCTCAGGAGGGGCAATCAGAGGACAAGGAGCAGGGGGCGATTGGCGGTTCTGAGGGGGCAGTCAGGGGGTGGGAAGTGGCAGGGACTAGGTGGAGGCAGGGCACGGCTAGTGCAGGGCTTCCCCTGTCCTCCTTTTTGATTGTTGAAATATGGTAACCCTACTGCATTCTCACCCTGGGCAAAAGCCCTCCTGTGGCATTGGAGGCAAAGGGAAGAAAGTGGCTCCAAGGAGCAGCTGCTGCTCTCCATGGCATGTTCCTAGGGAGACTTGTACTAACTGTAATGCTCATTCTGAATGCACAGAGTCCACCTGAGCTGGGGCTCCTGGAGCAGCCAGGCTGTCATGGGGAAGAGAGAACCAAGGGAACTATGCAGAGCACCTAAGTCTCCTTGTAGATTTCATGCTGCGCTACGTGGGTCTCACACATCAGGGTATTCCGTTCGCTAATCCTCATTCCACAGGGAGCAATCCTCGCTCCCCTCCCTTGGGGGAATGATCCAAAGGAAGCACTGAGATGATCCCGGGAATGGCTTCACCCATGTATGGAAGCATCTCCCCTATTACTGGTCCTGCTCTGTGCGGATGAGAGGTATGAGGCAGTACAAACAGCCAAGCTATCACTTGCTCTATATTTGTTTCATCTGACCCAGGTGGTGCTGCTCTCCAGAGGAAATAGCACCATTCCATCACCAAACCAGGAGAGATGTCCATGCTTGGGACGGAGCCATGCTCTGTGGAGGCTGCTAAGTTATCCCTGCCTGATATCTTGAATTTTGGGGGCCTGAGGGTTGTCATAAAAGTATTGCAGAGGAGGAATCTATTAATCTTTAGAATGGAAAAGATAAGATTGTACCAAGGGTCGGGAGTGTTTAAAAATAGGAATAACCTTCTGATTTCTCCTAACAACATCTTCATCCCACTCCGCTGCCTTCATTCGCATGGCGCAAGCCAGTCGTTGTGCTGGACTATCAGAATCCTCTATTGTTTTCAGAGGTTGGGTATTTCCAGCAAGTGCCCTTAATCTGTCACTTTCACTGAGTGATGCCTCCACCTCCTAGCCTGGCTCTGGTTATAAGAAGGCATTTTAATTTAAATGTGTTTAAATGAATTCCCTAGCCTTTTCCTTTCCCCTGCCCCTCTGCAGCATGCACGCCCCTGGGATGCAGGGTTTAGCTCAGGGACAGGAGCCCCTTGTTAAAATAGCAGTGGAACATCACTGACTAGGTGTTCCTGATGGCCATAACACTAGACCACACTACTCCCTACAGTATTTGAACAGAACAAAAAGGAAAGGCAGAGCTTCACCTGAGCTGCAACTGAGGGGGGAAAAAGGTATGTGTCTATCATGCTGTTTCATAACATACTTTCCATGTTTTGGAAGTCTGTCTAGTCTCAGACTGTCACTTTCTTTGAGGCTCTTTCCTGCCACTAGGTGGAGCTAAAACAGTTTCAAACTTTCAAAGCCTTGCAATCCATGAGCAAATGAAAAATTTTTAATGGAAAGTTTTGTGCTCTTGGGCCCAGACCAACAAAGGTATTTAGGTACCTAACTTCCAGTTTTAGGCTCCACTGTGATTCACAAAGCCCTTGCTTGGTTGGTGTCTAATCTTACTTGGTGCCTAAATTTTCAGGGTGAAAGGCACTTTTGTGTCTGCTTCTGAGCATGCACACTGTGGCCTCATTGCCAGCATTCAGACCGTCCTCTTTCTCCCATGGGAGCCCCAGCACAATCCACAAAGTAAGGGAAGACAGGTGTTCCCCCACCTGTCTTGCCTGCAGGGCCCAATCCAGTAGAGGTGCTCTGGGCACACTTACTGGCCATCATATAATGGTTGGCACTAGCCACCATATAATTGTTAACTGAGGGGTTAGAGCACTCAGTTGAGAGATGCAGGGAACCCAGGTTCAACCCCATGCTCTGCCTGAAAGAAGAGAGAGGTTTTGAACAAGGCTCTCCTACCTCTCAGGAGAGTGCTCTAACCAGCAAGCTCTGGGATATTCTGATGTGGGGGTTCCCTCAATCTCTCCTGTTGGAGCTGTTCCACTTTGGATAAATAATTAGAGTAATCAGAACTGGAGCATGGGTCTCCCACCTCCTGGATGGAGAGCTCTAACTACCTGGCCATAGGGTCGGTTTCTGGCCCACTGACTATATATGTATTTTTACACAGTTGAGCAGCTGGAGAGGTTCAGGGAGCCCCCATAACAGGATATCCCTTAGCCCAGTGGTTAGGGCAGCTCCTCAGAAGTGGGAGACCCTGCTTCAAATCCTTTTTCCCCATGGGGGGAGGCGGTATTGACCCTGGGTGTCCCACATCCACTCTTCCCCCATGGCTAATACTTAGAAGGTGACTACTACCAACACCGTCTCCTCCATCAGCACCTTCTCCTTCTCCAGCTGTTTTGTGTGGTGTGAGGCAGGCACCTCATTAGTTCTCTCAAGAAACAACTGAAGCATCTACAGTGTCTGACTCCAGGAGAGGGGTCCCAGCTGTGGATCAGAAGCAGGTAGGCACCCAGCTCTGTGAGAAGGATGGGGCTTAGGACAAACTCCTCTTGTCTGTACCTTCCACTGAGTAGTTCATGCAGGTCTCCGCCTAACATGCTGGCTCTCATGGTTTGCATTCGTAGGCATCTCTCTCTCTCCATGCAGTGGATAGGGAGCCTATGTGCCTAACTCAGGCTTTTTAGATCCCATTGTTGTTCCAGGGATATTTTTGGCACCTGAAAGTTAGATGTTGTGATGCCTATGTCCCTTTGTGGGTCTGGCCATTAGTTTTTAAAGCCCTCTCTTGCTCTCAGCTGAGGCTAACAAAGCCAGGTGTGGATGCTCTGGAAGTCCTACAGGATGTTTTGCTCTTGGTCAGCAGGATTGGTTGTGGGGTTTTTTTCTGACCACAAATGCATCATTTTATTTTGACTATTGGAAACAAATAATGAAGGGATAATCTCAGGAGTTAGATGAAGGAATTAATAGCTGCAGAGAATGATAGAATAGCAAAGATGAAGCAAGGCTTTAAAATACACCACCAACCCCACCACCACCTCCAAATGTGGGCTCCAGGGACATGGCAAAGGAACAAGCATAGCCTAGGAAAAAGGGGAAAGCTCTGTTTGGTCCTGTGTTGGCATTCCGAAGGGCTGCTGCTTTCTCAGACTTCCAGTGACCTACATGTGAGGGGTAAAATGATCAGTGGATGAGTCAGATTAAAGGGCTGGTTTAAATATGCTGACTGGAGAATGAATTCTGCTCTTGTTTATAGCAATGCTTAATGTCCTGGAGGGGGGCTGTATGCATACCAGATAGTACTGAAATGACACATCTCTGTGTACTGGTACTGCTGATGTGAGTCTCCATTAGTTTCCATGGTAGGGGGCTTTGCTCTTGGAGAAGGAAGATGAGAGTTCTAGCCCCTTGAAATTCTGAGCTGCACACACAGGGTGAAGGGAAAGAACAGATCTGTTACGATATGAACTGTGGGTTAGTGTATTTTCGGTGTAAATCAAGCCAAAATATATTACCTCAGATAGTAAATTCTCTTTTCTTCTGCCTCCATCCCTGAAAGGTGCTCCCAAATGACTCCTTGTTTGAAAAGAATACTATTCCAGTATGATCAATCCCTACCAACAGCCTGCAACAGGAAGGTTGTACTACTTACCTCTAGATGGCAATATTGTCCCAACTAGACAGAGCTTCTCTTTAGTGCAAAAGGAAAAGTCCTTGATGAAATTGGAGCAGTTCTGTCCCACATACATGGAACTCACTAAGGGCTGGATTTTCAAAGCTGTTAACCCACAGTTCTAGCTGAAGTCAATGGGAGTTGCAAGTGCTCAGCACCTTTGAAAACCAGGCCCTGTGACAGTGAGGACTTGGGCTGGGGAGAGCTTTTAGCTGTGCTGCTCCATGTTCTTTCCCCCAAAGTCACACCTGAAATGCAGCAGTAGAGTTCATTCAGCTCCCATCCACCACCCAGATTCACTCCAAGGGAAAGAATTTTTAAAAGGAGCTTGGAACTCACTCCAGTGCAGTAGAGGGGGTTATTTGTCAGGCAGAAAAGAGCCCTTTCCCCCCAGCTCTGGACGGGAGATCTGTGCCCTTTCCCCTGCCTCACGAGATAGCTCTGGACAACACATAGTCTCTTAATTGCTATGGTATATTTAGCTTTGAGAGGGAATCTTGTGTAGGGTTTTTCTTTATTGATGATCATCCCTCTTGGAACCTGTACTGTGGGTGCCATGAAAATAAATCAGATGTCCCAATGCTTTGTCTGTACTGCTACAAAGCTCCTACGCTGGAGTCTGGTGTTCTGGGACACCAACCATTCTTACAAAATGATCCAGGAGGGAGAAATATACCTTTCCGAGGGTTAAAAAGCTGTGTGGTTTACTGAGAGGTAGTGGGACCCAACTGTTTTCTAATCCCAGCCCTGCCACAACAATTGCTGTGTGCCTTCAGGCAAGTAACTAAAGCCAAAATTTTCAAATTTAGTTACATAAAGAACCTAAATACATGGCTTAATGTTCAAAGCTGTCATTGAGAATTGTAGTGGCTCGGTATAGCTGAAAATCAGGCCAAGTGCTTAATTGACGCCGTAGTTTAGAAATGTTGGCCTTGACTCCTGTGTCTTAGAACTTGTCTTCACACAAAAGTTGTACCATTTTAACCATACTGTTATAATTAAAATGGCACAACCCTCCTCATGGTGACACACACTTATTCCAGTGCAAAGGTGAGTGTGTGGTGCATGGTGAGACACGGTTATTCCAGGGCAAAGGTGCTTATTATCAGTGTAGCTTATTCCTGTATGGGAATGGAAGTAAACTGTAGTAGTTTAAGGTACCGTTATTCTGGTATAACTGAATCTATGCTAGGGATTGTATCAGTGTAACTATACTGATAGAAAGTCACATCCCTGAAGGAAATAGTGACACTGGTACAAAAACTGTGTAGACCAGCCCAGCCCTTATTTTTTTCATCTACAAAGTGGGCTTATCTGCTTCCCAGGGTGTTGTGAAGCTTAATTAAGATCCTTAAAAGGACAAAGGTATGACATAAATTCAGGGGATTAGTATAAATGTGAATGCGCTTTACAAGCTCTGACAAAATCACATAATGAATAACAAGACCTTTAACTTCATGTCGCTTCGTAGCAAGATTACTTATAGTGCTGCGCTTCAAAATAGCAGCTGTAAAATGTTGACATTTCTAATCAAACGTGCATAATCTTTTTTTAAAAGTCAGAACTGAAAAGACAGGGTGTTTTTCAGAACTCCAGCTCTTCCCTCTCAGCCAGTCCTGCCATTTTCCTCATTATTGATGTTGCTCAATAAACTATAGGTTGGTGTAATTCTTAGGGCCTGATCTGAAGAAGTGCTGAGTATTTGTGACTCCCACAGAAGCTAGCAGGAACTGTAGGTTGGGCCCTTAGTGAATTAAGCCAATGTATGGGTTTTTAATCAGCTTAGCGGTTGATAATCCAGTGGTATTGTGCAGGGAAAGCTGTCCAGCTTTATTAGGTAACCTCCTGTTCTAAGAAACCTCTGACAAGGCAGTCCTACTGCCTACAGTTCTGCTCCACTTTTGTAGGAAGCAGCCTTCAGTAACTAATTTTTGATGGCTCACTGTAGTAAGATTAAAGGTGATCAGCTATTACTTGCATAGTGCCATAAGGATGTAGAACGTTTTACAGACAAGGAAGAAGGCAAGGTCTTTGCCCCAAAGAGCTGATGGTCTAATGCCCCAGCCCTGCACCCATGTGGAGCCCCACAGAAGTCCCATTAGTGTAGGATGCTAATGTGCAGACCTTGTTATGGAATTGAGACTGTGGGACCTGAGCTCTGCACAGGTGGATCCCTGCAGTAAAGGCAACATCTCAGAGGATGGGGGCCTGCCCTCCAGCTCACACAAAATCTATAGAGGCTAGTGAGGGAAGGAGAATGCATCACATGAACACAGAGAGGTGGCTCCAGGGATGATTGATCTTGAAATGCAGCCAGGACCCCGAAGTTCTAGACCTGTAAACACCAAAAAGCAGTAAAACAATTACATCAGCGCAGGGGTGGCACTTAAATCTAAACCAGGAACGAGCCGCTCCAGCAAACCCTCTGGTGAAGAATCCAGCGCTGGGAGGAAGGCGCAGGAACTTCTCGGAGGAGCTGAGCTCTCACCGGAGCTGCCTAGCAGCAGGGACTAAAGCGGCGCTGGCGTTTAAACTGAATTTCAAAAGCGAGTTGCAAGGACATAGAGGAACCGGTTTGCTGTGACGCTCTTCCCACCTCTAGCCCTGCAGGTCTCCCTGCTCCCATAGATCAGCCATCCTGTGCTCCCTGCAGCTGTAAGGGAATGGCGCAGAGGCTGGGACGCCGCTCTCGACTTTTCACCAGGCTCTGGCCGGGGAGAAGGCTCCGGTCCCAGGGCGCGCTCTCCTGGGCACGTGCTCCCCTTTGCATCTACACTCGTCTCAGGTAGCCCTCTCCACACGCCCCTTCCCTTGCCCAAATTTGGGGCCGCATCACCCTGAGTGACAGCAGCACTAGCCCTGCCCCGCTCGTGCGGCTCCCTTTGCTTTTCCAATCAGGAGGGACGGAGCGGAGGCTGGGAGGGATTTCCTGCAGGGAGACAGAGCGAGCGGACAGGGGGAGGTGGCTTGCGGGAGGGACTTTTCGGAGTTCCTAGGCGCCCTGTGAAACTGACTAGACGGGTCAATTTCAGCAGCTGGGCCGGCGGTGCTCGTGGGAATCCCGAGCAGGCCAGGCAGGGCGCTGAGGACCAGAGAGGGGTATTGTTGCAGGTTGCAGCAGCTGCAGCTCTGCTCTGCAGTTCCAGCGCCTGGAGACTTGATCCCCTCCTCCCCTTCTCCCTCCCTCCCAGGGTCCGGGACTGTAAGAGATCAAAGGCATTTTTGTGTGGAATTGGAGATCTGCTCTTGGCTTTTCTCACCCCAACTCTGCGCGGTGGGGGTGGGGAGAACGCTCCCCAGCCAGGGACAGATGAGGCTGAGAAGGAATTGGATTGGAAACTTTGCCTGTTGGATACGCAGGGGAGTTCCTGAGGAGGTGAGCTGTGGAGAAGAAAGAGCGGGGGGCGGGAACGGGGGCGGGTTGTTTGCTGCCCTCAGGGAATGACTTTCCCCTATTCCCCTGGCTGGGGACTTGTACCTGTGCAGTAGGTTTCAAATTATTTTAATGGGCTCAACTCCGCTCGGGTCCCGTTCAGCGTTTTGATCCGAAGCTATTTGTTTAAAGGAGGAGTTCAAAGATCCCTTTGTCAGAGCTGCCTAGTAACGTTCTTCTGCCCCAGGTTAATTTTTTTTCTTTACACTTTTTTAGAGTTTTAGCCTCTTAAGAGAAGGGCTCCGGGTTGCCTTTTCCCCTTTTAATTAGACTGTTCCTCCCCATCCGCCTTCCTTTATAATCTCCCCCTTTGGCTTTTGTTGCAACTTACTCCTTGTGTGGTCCTGGGCAAGTGCCTTCAACATCCCACCCTCAGCTTCCCCATTTGTGATATGGGATGTGTGTGTGATTAAGTATACCTGTGGGTTTTTTTGGGGAGGCCCACTAGATCTTCCTAGGTCTGTATAGTACTTGGTAGAGGAGATGCCTCAACGCCAAGTGTTTACTGTTATGATTGTCGGGTGTTTCCATTATCGTAACCTTTGCATCAGGTTTTCCCCTTCTGAAGACAGGGGCTGTAAAAAACTTTCCCAGACTGCCCTTTAGGGTTGGGGGTATTTTGTTTGCTGGTCTTAAATTGCTGTTCACCATCTCTACTCCTCCCCTTACATAATTCAACTGTTTCCCTCCACAGTTGTTTGATGAAAGGATATTTCAAATTCCTGGGTTCTCCAGGTGAATTCCTGGGTTGACAGATCAGCTTTCTCAAGCAGGGGGAGGGTTGTTTGCTATCACTGTATACAGCAAGTCACATTCCAGACTATTGCCAGTAAACACCGACAGAGAGAGGAGGGAGAAATGCTTCTAGCTCAGGACTACATCTGATACTGCTGCACTCTTGAGAGGTGCAAATTGTTAACCCTTTGGTTACCCAGAGTTCCTGAGGCCTGTTATGACAGAGTCTTGGAGGAGGAGCTGACATTCAGATACAAGCCTGCTGCCTAGTGTAAATTAAGTTAAAAAATCTTCAGCATCAAAAAGTCAAGTGCCAGTGTGTTCGGAGGATATCAAAGGGAAGTTGTTAAGACGTGCTGAAGCAGAACGAAATCAGACAGCTTTAAGCTGGTGCAGTAACTGAGGTTCCGGGAGATGTTCTATTAACCCAGTTCACGTTTGCTTATGGCAAGGAGCAATGAGGATGGACACAAGCATTAGACTCAAGCCAAGTGGCCGCAACTTGATTTATAACATGAGGATAGAGAGAAACCCTTAAAGCAGTGAAGTGGGGAAGTGACCACCAACCTGAGTTGTGATGCACATCTCATTGCAACTCGCTTGTGATGTGCAAGTTCAGAAAAACCTAGGTGCCCAGCCTAATTGGCCAGCATAAACCCAAGGCCTGCAATCACACGTACTTCATGGCAATATCCCAAGCCTTACCATGCGAGTCTGGGCATCCCTGCAAATCCAACCCCTTCAGAACAGAAAGTGATCTGATGGCCCCTAACTTGTAGGAAAGGCTGCTGCCCCAGCTCTCAGGTTTGGAGACTCAGTGTCTCCAAATAATTCAAAGTGAACCAAGCAGGGAAGACTCTAACCCTTCTGCCAGGACAAACACAGATGTCACTAGGCATGAGTTTAGCTGGGAAATCCCACCATCAAACCAGTTCTCAATTTCCGACAGTTTGTCCAGGTGGAAAAGATCTTCTGTTTGCACAATGTGCACACACAGGGCCTCACAGGTTGAGGTTCAGCATCTCAATGCCTGCTGAATGTGCAGATGTCCTTGATGTCTTTCTGTGGCCATTTGACAGCCATTGATCTGCATATGCCTCTCCAAACTGCTCAGACCAAGATGCCCCACCTGCTGGGATTTGCGGCTTTGTCACAGTCCAGCCTCCCTTCACTCCTATGAGCAGTTCAAGCCTCTTGTCCACAACAAAAGCGTTTCCCCCAAGATGTATGTGACGACTTCAGGAGTGCTCATAAATCAAGAGCATTGGCTAGTCCCATCCTACACCCTGGATCGCATTAATCACCCGGGTCCCAAGGGAAACCCAATGGCAGGGGTATTTGGCCAGGGTGGGTGGAGAGCAAGAAGTGGCACAGTTCCACCTGGTATCACCTTTATAGACAGCATCCTGCCAGTGAGAAGCCAATCACAGTGTTAGTAGTGCCAAGACTGATCAATGGTACCCCTCCCCCACAAGGAAGGCTGTCATTGCCTGGTGGGTGCCACTGTGCAGCCCAGAGGTGTGGCTACCCTCTCACCCCCATCCTGCAGTCACGCGCTGGTGTGTGTCCACTGCTAGGCTATGAGCTTAGCTTTATTGGTTTGCCCTCTTCCCTTTGCAGTGTTTTTCCAGGCGTCCATCTCAGTGCTAATTTGTGAGGGTGCAGGGGACTAGAGTTGTCTCTCCCTGACCTGCTTTTCATCACCATTTGTTAGCCTAGGTGGTTATAACATCCTATGAACTTTCCTATCATTTTACAGTTGATTTTAGAATTCGGAGAGATTTGTAGTCCCAATTATTACAACAGAACCCAACATTATAAACAGCCAATGATGCTTCTCAGGAGCTTTAAGAAAGGGAGCTCTAGGAGAACCATGGCTCAAGCGACTGGTAACAGAACGTGGAGCCTTGTAGCACTAGTTTGCTGGTTCTAATTTGGGGCTAATGAAGAATTGTAGCTATCTGACAGCAGTTTGGCAGCTTGTGTCAATCTTTTTCTCTCTCACACACACACTCCTTCTCCCAAGATTTCATGACATGGTGAAGAGAAGCTGCCAGATGCATGGCTGAAACATTGGAGAAGTCTAGAAATGTACAGAATGCCATTTAAAGAACTTCATGTTAAGAGACATCTAAATTTAGAGATTGGGTGTGGGGAGGTTTGGGGTAAGTAGGAACGTGTGGTGGGGCCCCCATTCTGTAACACTGGGGGGAAACCTCAGTTTCTGAAAGGATGCCCTATGCAATGAGTTGGAGACACAGTCCCCCAGCAGGGAATTGGCTTGCTGGGGGCTGAATTAAATTTTGATTCTTCTCTGAGTACAGTCACTCTGCCAGGTTTGCTCAGCTCATTGCCTGAAAATGCTCCTGTGCTAATAACCTTCTTAATGGGTATCTTTTAAATCCCAGTGCACTGGAGCTTCCCCGTTAATTCTGAGGGCAGTATCTGTTTGCAAGGCATAAGGAGAGAGGAAACGACTCCTGACTAGGAGTAACAGGCTGACATGCAGTCCTCCAAAATGTCCAGGGAAAGGGCTGGAAGCTCATCACTGGGATTCTTTAAAGCTGCAAGGAGAAAAAGCAGCAGGAGTAAATATAGATTCCAGTCCTATCCTGTGCTGGCTGGTGGAGTGAGACTCCATGAGGCACTCTGATACCGTAGTGATGGCCATATAAGTATCTAGGTAGACATTGAAGCCCATCACACACCAAGAGGACTGTTATACTTTGCACTTACATCACATCTTTCAGCTGAGAGCACTAATAATAGCTCCCTTAAGAGAGGGGAGTCTTAAAGCCACATAGAAATGTATATACTGAGGCACGGAGAGGTTAAGTGACTTGCCCAAGGACATGCATTGAAACAGTTACAGAACCCAAAGGAGTCCAGACTCCCTGTTCCTGGCTCCAGCCCCTAGACTGAGCTCCCACTGTAGTTTCTCTCTCTGACGGCAAGGGCTCTGCTGGGATCAGGGAGGAGGCACAGCACTCAAGTAGTGGTTGGGGAAACATTCTGCCTGCTTGTGTCCCATGCAGGCAGAACCCTTCTAGAGTGCTGGGGGCAGGGGGGCGCACTCCCTGGAGGCTCGTGATCCACCTTTAAAAAGGGTGTAGTGTACCCAGACAATTGGTGGTGTGCAAGGGGGGGGGCAAGACTGTGCCCACACTCTGGCTCTCCCACTCCTGGTTCCATTCCCTCCTGCTTGCATGTATGGCAGTTCAGGGCACTTGTGACAGCATCCATGTTGGGAGTCCAATCTGATCTCATTTCTTGTGTTCACCAGGCCAGCCCACAGCACCTATTGTTAGGACGTCTCTAGTACAGGGCCTCACCCGCTCCACTCCTGCAGCCCTTTTAACACGAGGACAGTCTGACTTCTGCCAGTACTAAATATAGTCAAACTATTTGTTCTTCGGCGTGGCCACCGAAGCAGTCGCAATGGACTGTTTTAATGACGCTGATAAGTAAATAGCCTTTGAAACCTGATCCTGCTGTTGATGTTCACAGGTACTGGGAGCACCACGACAACCTCTCCACTAGGGCTCTGTGACCAAGGTTCAGATCCCGCCCAGCACAGGGGGTCTGCAGCGTGGCTGGCAGAGAGGGCACCGAGAGGAATGCCGGCATCAGGGAGATAACAGAGAGAGAGAGAGGATCTGCAACTTCCAGATGGAAAGGAGCACATAATCCCTTTGGGAAGAATTAGGGAATCATCAGCGCAGCTCAGCCTGGCGCGAAGGAAGCAAAACATGACCCCTCGATCTCTGGGAGCTTTGCACAGGTTCGGTTAAGAGGCCAGACTCTTCTCAATGCAAACTCTCCCCCTCCTCCAACTGCCTGGCTTTGTCTTGTGGGGCCCTGGTGCTGCTGAGAGTCAGTCCCCAAGCACAGAACTATTTTTTGTTTAAGTGATTGCACATTCCTTAACCAGACTGCATTCCCATCTCCTTCCCTTTCAAAAGGAAGATCCTCTAGGTCCTGCGTTTATCGCCATTCACGGAGAGAGCTTTTTATAAAGGCTTTTTTTATGTCCCGTGGGATTTTAAAATATTTTTCTTGCTGGGCTTTTCCTCCATTCGAGAGCGTTTTGAGCAGTTGCTACACGCGTGCCCATGGCTTTATGACCTGGAGGGATCTAAGGACCTCTTCCTTTCGCTCCCCTACCACTTCGACCTGTCCATGATGGGGCGAGAGCAGGAGCTGATCCAGGCTGTGAAAAATGGGGATGTACCTGGTGTGCAGAAACTGGTGGCCAAGGTCAAAGCATCCAAGAGCAGTGAGTACCTTCGCCTCTTAATGCAGCAGCAGGGAGCTGAAGGAACCTGGGCATTGCTGCTTGCTGCATCTCTTGTCAGTTGCCGTGAATTTTACTCCTAGGGCCTTGGTGTGCGAGTCCTGGGGAACAGGGCTCGTCAAGTTTGGTACTCGTGCCCTGGAGTGGAGACTACTCTGCAGTCAGGGGCTGGGGGTGTGAATCCAGATCTTGCTGATAACCTACAAGATGATGCTTCTAGTAGCCTCTGCGTGAGAACCCTGAAATGTCGGGGAGAGAGTGGGGGAAGGGTGGCAGAAAATCGTCAAAGGAAAGTGAGCAGCACAGTTCCTATGGGCCACACTGGCGCAGAGGGTCCTTCAGTCATTGCCATTTACTTCTGGTCAGATTTATCTTGTGAAAAATGACCATCCACACCGGTCAACTGGAACCAATTGTCAGACCTTGAATTTCAGATTCTTTAAGTCTGATAATGTTTAATCCTTCGGTAGTGCCCGTCTCTTTCCTGTATACACTTAAAGGTCAGATGCAGAACTGAAGTAGGAATGAATTTAAGGCCAGTTCTGAGTGCTTGCACTGACCAGGCTGTGAGAGAGGGGAAGACCCCTGTCACTGAAGGAAAGAAACTCATGGGGACTGGTTGTGTGTGTGTATTGTTATCTTGTCGAATGGGAGTCCAGAGGGGCCCCCCAAGCAGCGTTCAAGGGCTGAAAAGGTCCTAGATGAAATATGGAGGTGGCAGGGAAAGGAGACACAGGTGAGATCTGGGTTACTGTGTATAATGGAGGCAAAGGAAAGCAGGATCACTGGGATGGGGAGAGAATTAGACAGCCCTGTGGAGCACAACCCTCCTTATGGGAAAAAGCCATTGAACTACACCCAGGAGAGGGCAGGTGGTATTGGTAGTAAACACCATGGTTAGAGTTGTGGGCTGTACATTATGCAGTCACGCCTTGATCTTGCTTTGATTCTTCTAAAGATCAGGATACGAAAGCTTGTGTCCTCAGTGGACCAGTTCCTGTTTAGGAGCAGGGAAGAAGCCCCTCTAAGTTGTGGCCCCAATGACCTAGGGGAGGGAAACAGACTGGGAGTTCCTAAGGTCTGAGGACCTAGAAAAATAAACAAAAGAACAGGGTGTCAATAGGACTTTTGTCAGCAGCCTGTGTCCCAGGCACTACCATGCAGCATAGTAATGGGAATGAAGTGGAGATGGGTGAGAGGGTTTTAACTTTATCCTAAAGCTGGAGCCCCAGGGACAGAGGTTAAGATCTGAACTTCTCAAAAGTACGGGGTGTTCAGCTCCTTCATTCTTGGGTTCTTCTTGGAGTAGGTGGGATATGTGAGACAGGTGACACCCAGCATGTAGAGGTGCGCCAGAGTGTTGGCTGAGAAGAAGGAAGACTGAGCTATAGGAATAGCTCATATGAGTGTGGGAATCAACAGAAGATAGAAGAAGGGTGGTGGGAGGAAAAGCGAACTAACCGGACTAATCAGCTGAGTGGATAAGGAAGCCGTTAGGATGAAGAAGTATAACAGGGTAGCCTAAAGCATGTGAGATAACTGAGCCACTAGGGGACAATTGGAGACTCGGTGTGTGTCTGTTTGCAGGGAATTTCTGAATATGCTTTATGGATTCTCCTTTGACTCTAAGGGTCTGAGCTGGTGAGAAGACAAGGGTGAAGAACCATACTCTGGATCTACAAAGCCATCCTGCTAAAATGCTCTTTAAGGCTAATGTTAAGACTCTCCTTTCTTCAACCAGAAGGGATATGGGTATGGATTTAAGCTGGACTCTGGGCCCAACTGGCGCGGGAAAGAAAGTTAGGGAGAGCGGGTCCTGGTCCAATTCCCCAGAGACGTGTTCACATCATAAAAACTACCACATTTAATGGTGCTGTTGGCAGAGAAGCTAAGGGCTGAATGGGCCAGGGATATCCAGCAAACCTTTCACCCTGGGACGTGTCCATCCAGGACAGGGTTGCGGTGCAGCATAGGAGAGGTTGTGCTTGTGCTATGGATACAGGCATCCGTTGTTAGGTCTGTCAGTCTGGCGTGTCTCATGAGTGCAAAAGAATTCACGTGAAAAGCTTCATAGGAGGAGAAAAGTGTGTGTGTCATGGGTGGGGGGAATAATTGAGACTGACTTGGAGAGACGAGAAGCAGCTCAGGGCTCTGTGTTCAGTGCTGAGAAATCTAAGTTAGTGAGGCTGGGGATTATAAAAACAAGGCGGGGATAAACTCTGCTGGGTCAGACACGGCAAAGCTCTGAGCGGGAGGAGGTAGGGGTTAAACTCTGAACATCCACAGCGCTGCGGTTACGGAAACAAAACGCTCCTTAGACGGCTGCACCAAATGCAAATTGGAAAGAACTTTTCCAGTTAGTACAAGGAACTAGCCTGGCCCATTGGGAACATCGCACACAAGTCTGCTCACATGCTTATCGCAAGGCCAGGTGGCACGGGAAAACCTTAATGGTACAGGTTTGCCAGAGAGCGGAGAGATACTTAGCTCTCAGGAGGAGGAGAAAATAAGGATCTACAGATTCTGAGAGAGGCTAGTGATGCTTAAGGGAGAGCAGGATCTAAGGTTAAGGAAGGGCTGAGAATAGGGACAACTGCAGTCTCTATCCCCAGATTAAATACTAAGGAAGAAACTAGTGAAGCAGGAACTGGCACAGCTGATGGGCTTGGCTTGAAAGGGAAGCCTGGTGAGGTATAACCATGGGGTGAGAATGCCCCCATGCTAGGAGGGGAAGAAACAAGGCTGGCTCCTCACCTCCATCCTAGGACCTTAATCACCTGATGACTCGATCTCAATCAAATGCAATTGGAGAGCGTTCTCTATTGCCTTGCTCTGGCTTTGTCCCCTCCTGGCTGCCCCCAGGGGCTGAACCCCCAGCCGGAGATGGGGTCAGGCTATTACACGGTGGCAGGATCGGTCTGAAGTTTCCCCTGCTGCATGAGGCTTTGTCCCGCCACCAGAGGAGCCTTCTGCTCCCAACCCGTTATGATTCATTCCCTCTTCTCTTTTTGTTAAGATGCTGGGTGAGCAGAACGTTCGCTGCCTTTGTTGCTCGTTAAAGCATCTTTCCCTATGACAGGCCGAGATGCTGATTTTTAAAATCCCTCTAAGAGACCTTCTGCTGTCTCAGAGGATTCGGAGCCGCATCTCTGTGATTAGCCCTCGGGGATCTCCTGTGCCTAAAAAAAGTCGCTGCACGTAACCAAGAATCAAACGCCAGTCCTGGCAGCGGGAACTTTAGGGACACAGTTAAATATTCAATGTGCATATTCTTAGGCAGTGCATGGCGTGGAAAATGTTGGTGTACAAATGGGTCAAAGCACCTATTATTTCAAAGCCCCGGGGGCACATGATGATTTTTATTTTTTTTGGTGGGTGAGAGCGTATTAATCCTGCAGCTCTGTGGGACTGGGAGACATCAGTATCATATTGTAAGGCAGGAGGCGTAGGGTTCTGCAAGCAGGGAGGGGTTCTCTCTCTCAAACCATATACCTCCAGGGAGGGTGTGGGCCATTCATTCCCCATGAACCCTATTGCTGTTGGGGTTGTCACCTGGAGCAGGGTAGAAGTTTTAATTTCCTTCTCTTTCTCTCTCTCCCTCTCTCCTCCCCTTCAGTGTCTGAGCGCTGCAGAGTTTAATTGAAATTGTTAAACGACCCATCACGGCTTTGGCCTTTCTCCCTAGTGATCAATCACTTTCCTAGCTGGACGCGCTCCTTAACAATGAGCCAGTTGGCTGGGCAGGGCCCAGTGCAGTAGCCCTGGAAAAAAAAGAGAGGGATTGAGGAAGGGGGTATCACAAGATTGGATGCCTGGGGGAGGAGACCAGCAGAACAATTGGGGCTGCGGCCATTGTCCCATGGAAAAGGGGAAGTCTCTCAAGCTGTGCCAGCTGTTATGAGGGGAAGTTTAATTCAGTTGAGCCACAAGAGCAGGCTCCTGGATGGAATTTACCAGGGGGATTCGCTTGCGAGTCGTTCATCCAGAAGAATTGCAAAATATCTAGCAAAGTTTGCATGCTCACAACTTTGCTGAAATTTAGCCACTTCTGGAGTGAAGGCAGTCAACTACTGGTTTCTCCTCCACTTGCATGGAGGAGAGAAACTTTAGACCAAGCACGCTGGGACAAATCCGTACTCTCAAGCAGGACTGGCGCCAGCTTTTTTGCCGCCCTAAGCAGCAAAGCAAAAAAAATTCCTTGCCCCACCTTGAAGCTGCTGCCAAATTCCCACCGGTGGCGAAATCGACGAGGAGCAGTCACCACCGAAATGCCGCCAGCAGCAGAAGAGGCGTTGAGCTGCCACCGAATTGCCACTGGTTGCCAAATTGGCAAGGAAAAGTGGCAGCTGAATTGCCACCAATGGAAGAGGCGTTGAGCTGCCGCCAAGACTGCCAATACGCTGCACGCCCTGCCCAGCCAATTCCTGCCACCCTAGGTCGCCTAATGGCTAGCGCCAGCCCTCCTCTTAAGGGAAGAGCTTTAATATCCATGAGGAGCAGGCAGGATCCTGGATTTTAAGTCAGGGTCCAAGAGAATGGTTATTTCCTGCTTCCATGTTCCCAGGAGGTCTGTGAGGTTCATTTAATTCATGTGTAAAGTGCTTTGAGATCCTTAGATGGAAGAGGCTCCAGTCAGGCAAAACAGTATTAACTTGGAAGGATAAAGAGCTACATCAACCCTACTAGGCTTCAAACCTGATTCTGTGCAGTCCAGACATTTTCAACCTGACCACAGCTATCCGCAAAGCATCTAGAGTGGCTTTCTGAGCTCCCAGACCTCATACGTATCAAGTGTCCCTAGAAGGCATGATACCTGTATTTTAGCAGGTTATTTGCCATTGTTCTAGTCCAGGGGTTCTCAGACCTTTCTATCATGTAGATTCTGTCCTAGCAGAGTACAAGTAAGCCCTCCAGGGTAGGGGCTGCTCTGTGTTTGTGCAGCACCCAATGTGCTGGGCTCCTCGTCCCTGATTGGGGCTCCTCCGGTAATACAAATAATTCATAACGAGCTTGTCCAGTGGTCTTTTCCCCTTCCATTCAATCACATCTGATCCCTGTGGTAACTACAGCAATCCCTGATGTGGAGTAGTAATGTTAGACATGTATTTTTAGCAGCTTCTAATGTGTTGTCATAGCTGGAAACAAACAGGCTAGCACCACGTCAACAGCAAGCTCTGCATGGATCTCACTTTGGGAACGGCTTTGCTAGTCTGTCCCTCCAGAATTTCTCAATGGGCTGAGAGTCGGTCCCTGGTTCGCTCCTTCCCTGCTGGCTTATGAGCTGTGGCGCATTGGCAGGGGTGCAGTGTGGGGCTTACCCTGCTGGCTGCTGTTGCCACCATTCTTATTGCCATTGACAGAATCACAGTGCTAATGCCCCTGTGCCCTATATGGAATACAAGAGTGTTCCCTTCCCACAAGCCATCTAGTCCAGTATCCATTCCCTGACCGTGCTTGGCACTAGTTGCTTCAGAGGATGGTTTAAGAATCCCGCAGTAGGCAGATGGGGGGTAAGCTGACCCCACAACTGGCTACCTCCTAATCCTTAGTAGTTAGTTTGACTTAAGCTCTGAAGCACGAGGCTTAATATCTCTTCCAGTATTTATTAACGTTAAGTATTGTAACTCTGGATCTTCTTGTTATCCATATAAATATCCAGTCTGTCTTTGAATCTTGCTGATTGCATTTGCCTCAGTGACATCCTGTGGTAGAGAGTTCCACAGTTTGTAGCATTAGGGGGGGCGGGGGTAGGAAGTATTTATTTTTGTTGATTTTGAATTTATCATCTTTTAATCTTGTTGTCTGGCCCTTTGTTCATGTGTTGTGAGATGGTGAGAACAGATCTACCTTCTTGATCATGTGCTATTTTATAGACTTTTTTTCATGTCCCCTCTTATTTGCCTTTCCGAGTGAAGGAATTTCATTCTCTTCCATCTCTCTTCATGTAAGAACTTCTCTAGGTCCCTAATCCTTCTCATTACCCATCTTGGATCCCCCTGTAATGCCATATTCTTTTTGAGGTGGCATGACCAGTAAAGCACATGTTATTTCAGAAGCAGCCACACCAACAATTTGGGTGTCCCTGCTTAAAAGCCCGGTCCTCTCCTTGGTGGTGTGTGCTGGCTTTCCTGCCCCATGAGCCGGAACTGGCAATTATCTGATTCCATTTTGGATTACAGCTCCATTCATGGCTCCCTCAGCCCCAGGTGGGAACTCATTCTCTTTCTGTGTGTGGAGAAAGGATGGAAACCATCCGAGTCTATTGCTGCTGAAGCAGCAGAGTCCTTAACCCTGGGCCAAGCCATTTTTTCCTGTGCAGATCCTCTGCTGGATAACAAAGCAAGAAGTTGGCTCTTCCGCCATGGCTTTCTGTTAAATCTGGATCATCCAGACCATTAGGCACCCAGGGCAGGATTATTTCCTGTTATGTTGTGCTTCGTTTGTGTTTCCTCTAGTCTAGTTTTAAAACCTCGAGGCAGCCTAGTTTCTATCCCTGGTTCTGCCACTGACTCAGTGTGTCACCTTGGGCTAGTTCCTTCACATTCCTAGACTTCAAGGCTTAGTATGTGACTTTCCTTAGCAAAATGCCGAGAGAGCTACAGAAGGAAGGTGTCCTAGAAGTGCTAAGTATTAAGTGACAGAGATTCCACTGCTTCCCTTGAGCATCTATTTAACAGCCTTCTAAAGCATGGGGCAGTATTACATGGATCCCTGTAAAAACTTCTTGATGTGGATGAGGAGGAGAAAAATGGACTGGAAAGGTTTCTGTGTTTACATTTCCCTACTTCTAAACCACGGTGTGGAATAGAGTAAACTGAAAAGGGAGGGAGACGAATGGTGTGTGTTAAAATTATTTAGTCCTTCTCTTCCTCACCCCACTGTCCACCACAGAGGCGGTTTCTTCCAATGCTTGCGTAGTCGTGTGCCAGCTGTCGGTCGCTTGGCATTCTCTCTGTTGGGTCCTCCGGAATGCCAGCTGCTTCTTGGGGTGGGCAGGGTCTTGCTGACAGAAGGAATGCGTTCCTCACGCCTACTACATGCTTCCACTTGAGCTGAGCGTTCAGCTATTTGAGCTGGGAACGATTTTTATCCCTCGCTTCCAATCCCTTTACGGTTGGTGGGGGGTGGGGAAGAGAGCGGGAGCAGAGTCTGCAAAAGGAATCAACTGGCTGTGAATATATGGTGTCTGTTCAAAGCCTGCCTCTAACGTTTGTTGTGCTTGGAAAAGAGCCATCCCTGTCCTTGGCCCGTCGTGCCCTGGTTCAGTTGCCTTTGATGGGCTGAATGTTAGCAAAGCCGTGGCTGCACTTGCTAGCACAATCGCAGAGGCCTGAAGCAAGCAGGGAGATAAGGGGCCTGCGGGAACAAGGGAGGTGGTTCTGGGATGACGCTCCCTTCCTGGGAATTGCCCAGCTCCATGGGGGGCTGGGGGCTGGGATTGGGAATTGCTGCTCTCCCTGCGAAGCCACCAATGTGTCCGTCTGATCTTCCAGGTGGGTGACAGGAGAGGGCTGTCCCCGTGGCATACAAGGTGCAGGGGCAGTCCCTGCCCTTTGTAGAGGCAGCTGGAGTTAAGCTTGGTGGAGGGTTGGGGGGGCTGTCAACCCATATGCAGATTTCCCCTTGAGTTAGTGCAAGAATTCAGCTGCCAGCCGCGGAGGGCCGGCAAGGGGCAGCCGCTCGCATTTCGCTTGACCTCTCATGAGAGGCACCAGAACAGGCAGGGCTACCCCTTGGCGCCAGGCCAGTGCTGCCTGTAGCTCTGCGGGAGGAGGAGCGTGTTACTAGTAGGTTTGCACCGACTGCGGCAAGGTCTTTTGACAGTTGAGGCCCCATTCGGGCCCTGTCTGAACTCCCGAGAAGCAGCCAGCGCTCTGCTCGCCTCTCCCTGCGCGAGAGACAGGCTCCCTTCTGCAACCTGCCGATCAGAGAGATGCTTTAATAAACTGGCCAGGAGCCTGGGTGAAAATCCAACACCCTACTGACTCTATAGGGCAGCCCTGAGTCTGATCTCTGTGCTCACCTGAGCATAGGCTGGATTATTGTGTTTGGGGGGAGGATGACTTTACCCTGCATCACTCCGCAGTGCCCTGCGCTGTATCACCTCCCCCAAACACTCCAAGTGTTTTTCTGGGTACCTCTGCCAGGCAGGTCTTGGCATTGCTACCGGTGAATGGTGCCCCTCATAGGCTTGTGGTGGAATTGCAGTCTCTGGATTTGCACCCTGAGTGAAAGCTGGACAGAGCCACCCATGGTTTCTCTCCCCACATCTGCACAAAGCCAGTCCTTTCTCTTGGCTTCCCTTTCCCAGCAGCACTTTGCAATACCAAAAAGTTCCTGCAAATAGAAGACGAAGTTCTAGTTCTGGCGCTGCTCCCAGAGGGTTTGGCTGTCCTTGTTCCTTATTATAGCAGGGTATGTTCTGAAAACATCCCAGGGCAGAGCTGGGCCACACTGTATTCAGGGAAAGAGTATTCTGGGGAGCTATGTGTGTGCTGGTGCCTGAGTCCTGAGCGTGCCTGCCCTGGCACAAGGAGTCTCTTAGAGTTGGATTCTGGGCAGGGAAGAGATTTGGGCTTCATTCTGGATGCTACCTCCTGTCCCTTTTAAAAGCTGCATTTCCATGAGCCTGGTGCAAGCCTGTTGAGCTCCCTGAGTGCCTGCACCAACAGGAGGCAGGGCTCTTGCAGCTGGTGAGAACTACCCTGATGGTGGGTATTTCCTATGCAGAGAGTGCAGCGTCTGCTGCTTTGGGGCTAATGAGAAAGTTGGCCTCCTCTTCACTCCCTCCTGCTCATGTTTGACTGTTAACCCCTCCATCGCTCATGAATTCAGGGTCCCTGGTATGGATGCAGCACTGTGCAGCTGACTGATGGGGGTCTTCCTAACTGAGGCATTTCTAAGCAACTCCCAGGATCACTGCCCCAGCCATAGGCTAAGTTAGACAAAAACATCCTGCCCCCTTTTCTCCAGGAGCCGTAAGACAGATGACTTGAGCAAACACCTTTGGAAAGAGGGGCAGATCCCCAGAGGGCTGCATTTGAGGAGATGGCAAAGACACAGGCAAATCCTAAATGCCTCCCTGTGACTCCCCAGGTGGCTGGCAAGCTAAGAGATCCCTGCCACTCTGTTCCGGAGGGCCCTGCAGCAGTGGTTGGGATGTGCAGATGACAAGGATGATAGTGATCAGGCTGGCAGCTGAACGAACGCTGCACAGGTGTACAGCCTGCAGGCTCCAAAGAGTTAACTGCATTGCAGGGCTAACAGCCTGACATAAGGACACTATTCTGCTGCATCCACAGTGTGGCCCATAGGACAGCAGAAGTTGCTCCCACAACTGCGTAGTGAGCTCCAGATGAGAGGGAACTTGCTTAGCTCACAAAGACCAGAAGCCTCCTGTTCTCTCAGGTTTTACCTGGGGCATTCCACACCTCCCCCACCCCAGGCAGGGTCAGGGGAAGGGGACGAGGAGCTGCCTTGTTTCCTCTGAAACAGTGATGCAGAAGCCGAGAGTACCCTTTCCCTCTTGCATGCACCTGGCAGGGCCAGTGGCCTAAAGCTTCTCTGCCCGCCAAAGTAACTCCCACTGCCGAAGCCTGCCTCCTAGCCACTTTCCCAAGGAAACCTCCTTCGCTGAAGTGCTTCCTGGGTGGCCTCATGACAGCTTGGAGTTTGCTCTGAAGAGAGAGAGAGAGACAATTGCCAGGCTGCAGGGTGGGCAGTGTCTGAGTCTCCAGTGGGCTCCAGGTGTCTGGGCCCGAACGGACGGAGCCATGGACGCCGGGCTGGCAGCGTGGTGCCAAGACCTGGGAGCTTGGCTGCTGCCCCGTCCCTAGAGCCTCAATGCTTTGTGCTCGTACCAAACAGATGGGATGGTGTTTGCATTACAAAGCAGCAGGGAAGTGGCTGCCCCTAGCATGTAATAGTGGGGCCCATGCATGCAGATGGACTCCCTTCACCACAGCCTCCCTGAGGAGTCCCAGCTCCCTAGCATGTGCATGAGCTGCTGCCCCCGTTTGTGCCTAGGTACGACAAAGCCTGGCCACCTCACCCCCATCCCTGCCTCAGACAGCTGTGCTGGCTCCCTATTGGTCCAGGGTGGGGATCGAACCCTTCCATAGTTACACACCAGCTGACCTCATCGACCTCCTTTTCTTCCATTTCCCTCTGCTCACCAAGCCCTGGTCTCTTCTCTGTCCCTGCTGTAAGTGAGAGAGCCTTCTCCTCTGCCACAATCCCCATCTAGAGCACCATTTGTGCCCCTGTTCCCCTTTGCTGACTCTTCATTTCTCCGTACATCCCTCTCCTCTCCATTGCGGTGTGGCCCTTCATTCCTCTGCTCCTTTGCCAGCTGCCTTTTAACATTGTGGGGTTGAACTCTCTCCAAAGCAGGCCTTGAGGGATACCTTTTTGGGGGTGAAAGGTACTAGGTCAAATAAAGCTCTGTTGCTCTCAGCATTACTTCCACAACAGGTGTTCCAGCTGGGCCAGGCAGTCTATCCTATTTGGTTTTGGGGGGGTTTGCGGGGAGGTGCTGAGTGCCTCTTGCTCCTGGGGGCTGCACTGAGCTCATCTCCTGTTTAACTTGGGTGGCAATTCAGCACCACTTCAGCTCCCGGGGGTCTAAGGTTGAGCACCCTTCACTCATGGATCACAAAATTAGAGGTCACGCTTGAGAACTGGGCCTTAAGGGACTTGCCTAAGGGTGCCCTGTGAGCCCGTGTTGGAGCTGCGAGTGGAACCTAGGTCTGAAGGCCAGTGCTTCTCCCTTCCGATGCTTGTGGGGCCGGAATGAACAACACTCCTCTTAAGAAGTCCTCATCCTCCCCGATGCCCCTCTTGCTCCATGTCATCTCTCTCTCCTCTGGAATTTTATTTGCATCTCCAGTAATAGACAAGGAGCAGCATGGGACATCCAGGGCCTAATGCAGAGGTGGGCAAACTATGCCCCCCGGGTCACATCCGGCCTGCGGGACCCTCCTGCCCGGCCCCTGAGGTCCGGGAGTGGGGATGACAGGCAGCTGTTGAGTGCAAAGTCTGACCCTTACTGGGATTAGGGGAAGGGAGCGTGGTACTGCTGGAAGCCTGAAGTATGGACGAGTGTTAATGCTGTGGAGCATTATCCTGCCACCAAACATAATAGCACCTTCTGGAGATCAGTGCTCGGGACATGGATAACCGGAGGTTGTGTAATGGGTTGTGCAGGTGTAACCCACGCACTGTCTGGGTGTGGTGTTCTGACCCATCTCTTGGCACTGAGACCACTTAAAAGAGAGAGTTAAAGGAGTGTGCTTTTAGCTCATGCGGTAGAGGCTCATGCACTAAGCTCCAGAGCCCCAGGTTCGATCCTGCCTGCCGGCAACAGCGGTCTGTCAGGTTACAAAGGTATTAAACTACCTGTCACAAACTTCACCGTGGTGTAAAGACCATTTCATCCCGTAAGGCCCTGGGCACTGACTTTAAGCATTCTCCTTGGGATTGCTGGTACGGAGTATACGATGTCTGAGCTCAAAGACAGCGTGAGTTCTATCGCCTGTTACATCCCCTAGGGAGGCAGTGTGGGCCAGATTCTGCTGTCAGTTACACTGGTGTAACCCCCAGCATTTCACATCAGAATCTGGCCCATTCTCTTGCCCTGGCGGAGGGGATGGACATCATGTTCTAACTGGTCTTTTCTAACTCTGGTTCCTATGACCTTTGTGTAGGGGCATGGTTATGGAGGGATAGCAGTCACTCCATGCTCATTGCACTGGAGTTTCCATCATAAGCCTTATTTTTCTGCCCTCCTCAAATCCACCAGAAAAGGCTTATTGGCATCACGGCTGGTGGGTTGGATTTGGGGTCAGAATTTCTGGAGTGACTCAGACACCGAGTTCCTGAAGCGCGACTCTGTTTGGGAAATGTGTCCTTGACTCTGCCCTACTGGGTTCCTAACATCCTGGAAAGGTAACGTCCACCCAAAGCACTCATCTGCGCCTGTAGCCTTAACTCCACCTTAATGAAGGTTTGCGTGTGTGGAAATAAATATTGTTGCCATTGCAGTCTCTCAAGACTGTGTCCACTCAGAGCTTGTGGCTGCTTCCACCCTTGGTCTCTCTCCTCTACTTGGATTGTTACGTGCTCTGTGTCCTGGTCTCCTCTGGGCGCACTGTGCTGCCCTGGGACCTAGAAGTCAAGTCCAGGGAACTGCAGCTGAGAGTTCAACTCAACCCATGGGGGCATCTGCCGTGGCTTCTCTGGATCTCTCATCATCTTGCCAGGCTGGCTTCTGCTTCCTGGGCAAAAAGATGCCACCCGATGGTCAAGAGTTGAGTTAATTTTTCTTCCCTCTCCCTTGGATTCCTGACCATCGTCTAAGTTTGAAAATCTCCAGCAATGCCCCAGAAACGCCATCTAGGGCATGCCCCCAGGGGCATCAGCCTCATGCTCTGTTGTTCCAGAGACTCCTGCCTTCCAGTTTTCTGTTTGCTTCCCACCCCCCGCCCTCCATCCCCACTTTCTCCAACAGCTCAGTGGAATCTGCCAAAGGTCCCAGCTCACATGCTCCGCGGGCCTGATCCAAATCCCCCAGAACAGTGGAAAGACTCCCACTGGCTGCAGCAGGCTTTGCAGCGGGCTCTTGAAGAGTCTAATTGGCAGAAGGATGGGGAGAGTGGGAGAAACTGTCCTTGGGAAGGTTGGGGGACAGTTATGTTCTTGCACTGCCCCACATCCACACTCTCAGGAAGTAGAGCTACATGGCACTCTCTGCCTGGCCCTACGTGTTGCCCTAGGAGATGGTATGAGGCCCAAGACAGCAGGACTCTTTGCTGCCTCCCTTCGCTCCCCCTTGTCCTCTGTGCTGCTGAGAGGGTCTTGGGGGAGGGGAGGTCTCCTCTCTTGCATCAGGTTCAATTTTATTACTGAATTCCAGTGTCGATTGACGGACCCTCCTGCAGAAGATGGTTTCCATCTGGAACAGAATCTCCGGAATGCGCAATGCCATGCGATCCCACACTCCGGGAAGGCCTGGGAAGAGTTAATGTGTTGAGTTCCTTTCTATATTCATTTCCATGCTGTGTTTTGTTTTAAAAGAACCCAGCCTGCCCTGGCATGGCGCCAGCCCTGGAGCTGCTGGCGGCAAAATGCAGCATGAAAGTAGGAAGAAGAAAAGAAAAAAGAAACCACTGTCCCCTACTCTCCAAGGGGTTCCTGGCTGGGGGAATCAGGAACTGTACCCCAAAAGTGCAGGAGACACCCCCTCAAGTCCCCCACCTCACTTTTCAGGGCGAAGGCTAGGACCCACTCAGCGCTAGGGTCCTAATGCAGTGTGGAGTTCACCTGAGTCTCTAGCGTTCCAGCAAGTTGCAGGTCTGGAGGTGCCCGGCACCTCCCAGCTCCAAGCAATGTAATCTCCTGGCAGAAGGCTTGAGTGTATTGTCCCGATTCAGGGCTTACTGGAAAGCTGAGCAACAGTACAGCTCACATGTCAGGCACGGGTGAGTGTGCGAGGAACCATTTGCAGACAGGATTAAAGGCTTGAGCTGCGAAGAGGTGCAGGAAAGATAAAGGAGCAAGATGTTCTCCTGGGAATGCTCTCCCTGGCTGCGGGACAGGTCTGAGGATCCCAGAGGCACCACAAGACATCAGGTGTGAGCTGAAGCGTGTTCCTTAAAGCCAGAGTCGCTGCCTCACAAGGTGGGAGTGTGAAGCCAGCCTGTGTATCTTACAAACTGGTTCTTACCCTGAGCAATGACTCCCCTGGTCCCAGCAGGCTCCTCCAGTTGTGCTATAAAGCTTGAACATCCCTTCTCTAGATGGGCTTTGTCCTGAGGAGCAGCGGCAGCAGCTGCAGAGCAGGTGATAGAACAAATATTGACTGGCGTGTCGGGCTCAGGGCAGCAGGGCACTGCCCGGGGTGTGAAAATTCCCGTGGTTTTGTAATGCTGCCCTTTGCCTCTGCCTGTGGGTGCTGCAAACTCACAGAAGTTACATAATGGTTTTTGGCTTCTACGTCTGCCTTCAAAACAAATCCATAAAGTCACCGTATAAATGTCAGTGTGATCTAGAGAGGAGCTGCCTGTGTATGTGTGTGAGGGCAGGCTGGCCTAAAATGACTTCTGAATTCCTTAACCATTTACCATGCAGCTCCTCTGGACAGCGTCCAAGGCCCCCGCTTCCCTCTGGCCTGCAAGAAGAGAGACTTGTCCAGGGAAAGCTTCTTGCAGGGCAGGTAGAAGTGTCAGCCTGCAGGCCTGTAGCTGCCATTCTCTTGTAGTATCAGAGATTCAAGGCCTATTACAACAAGAAGAGGCCAGTCTGGCCTTCCAGAAGTGTTCTCCAGTCCCACTGCCTTGCTGTTTCCATCCCTCCATCCTTCATTCACCTCCATCTCCAGAAGCACAACTAGGTGTCTCTTGGTCTCAGTTGTGTCCCATGCAAACAAAGTTTATATTTATAGCTCTTGGGCCTGCTTCAGGACAGACCTTCCAGGCTGGAATAAAGAGGCAGGCAAGATTCAAAAAGCAGGGGCCCATAAATCAGGAGGTCTGGAGTCCGTGGCTCTGCCTCTGACTCACTCTGTCCTTGGTCAAGTCGCTTCAGTCTCTTTATATCCCCACATGTAAAACAGAGTTATGGCTTAATTCCTGTAAAGCAGCAGCTCTCAACCTTTCCAGACTCCTGTACCCCTTTCAGGAATCTGATTTGACTTGCGTACCCCCAAGTTTCACCTCACTTAAAAACTACTTGCTTACAAAATCAGACATAAATACAGGTGTCGCAGCACACTGTTACTGAAAAATTGCTGACTTTCTCATTTTTACCATATAATTATAAAATAAATCAACTGGAATATAAACATTGTACTTACATTTCACTGTATAGTATAGGGAGCAGTATAAACAAGTCAATGTCTCTATGAAATTTTAGTTTCTACTGACACTGCAAGTGCTTTTTACGTAGTCTGTTGTAAAACTAGGCAAATATCTAGATGAACTGATATACTCCCTGGAAAACCTCTGTGTACCCCCAGGGATACATGTACCCCTGGTTCAGAACCAGTGCTGTAAAGCTCCTTAGATCATCCACTGGTAGATGCTGTTGATGTTATGGGTTGTCAAGTTTCTTGCCCATTAAGGATACGTCTGCAAAGTATGATTTCAGGTAGATGTACCCCTGCAGCCTTGGATCCAGCTAGTGCACTAAAAACACCCATGTAGCATGAGCTGGCTGCCCCAAATACGATCCCACCTGAGACTCTAGGTATGTACTCAGGGCAGCTCACCTGCCCTGCCACTTACACCGCAGTGACTGTGCTGTTGTTTTTAGCACAGTAGTTCGATCAGGACAAGCGCCGGTATGTCTGCTCAAGCTGGAAGTTGCACTCCCAGTTCCAGTGCAGCCATAACCAGAGTCTGCTCCCTTCCTGTGTATCCTGCTTCTCTCTCCAGGCCACACCTTTGTTGTCCCCACTCAAACCCTCTGTCCAGGCCTTCGCTCCCCAGCTACTTGTCTCTCACCAGGGCCTCAGTCCCCACCTGTCCCTCTTTCATTTCAGCCTGTGCATCTAGGATCATTTGCAGCCCCTGGCATGTGTCTTATTCCTCAGTCTTTTGGCTCCTGTGCCGCATCTCCAAGCTTCTCACCCCATCCGCCAGTTACACTATTCTGAGTCATCTGCTCCACAGAATAACGTGCATGAGACATGCCCACTGCCGAAGGAAATTATTTTAATGTTGGGAGTGCCTCACTGTCATAGGGACAGAAATAAACTGAGGGTGCAATTTATCTGGCTAGCGATCTACATACTCAAATTCTTCCAGCTACTCTTCCAGGGGCTGAGAAGTGGCCATGTGACCTAAAGCTTGTGCACTTCTGCCCTCAAAAATAGTCTAGAGTTCTCGCATGCATTGGCTAATCATTGCCTAAGAGGGCACGCAGGAGCCCCTGTGACCTAAGGGTACTCGGCACAGGGTAATGCTCGTGCCACAGTAATTAGGGCAAAGAGATCTTGTAGTTAAGGCAATAAAACATATTCCATGCCTACCTCCTGTGTATGATCATTTGCCCGGGGCACCCATTTTCTTAGCAGATATTGATCCTGCTGTGAAAGGGTTAAGTGGATTCTGCAGCCTCCCTGGGGCCGGTGGCTTGTCCATCCTACCTGGATATAAGGGATGTGGGAGTGAGTCTGAGGAGACTCCTGGGGCATGGCGTGATTAGCCCTGCGCCTAGGTAAGCCCAATCCTGAGGAGAAAGCTTGAACTGAACTTTAATGCAGCTATTAATTTATTTGTGAATAAATCCAACCAGCGGGAAGTGGGTAAGGTTCTGAGAGGTTTTTTGTTTGTTTTTTACAATGTGGGGACTTTATTTTAGGGTCAGTTGGGAAAGGCACCTGCTCCCACATTGGTTATGGAAATGGACCACCGAATTTTGGATCTGGATCAAAAGTCAGGAGCATCTCTAGCTGTGTCTGGGCTAGTCTCTTTCCAGCAAACCATGCTTAACCTCTGGTCTCGGCAGGAAAGCTCTACCATCGAGAGCACCGTGTAAATGGGGCGCTGGGGCTTGGCTGGGATACGTATAAAGCCATGCTGAGAGATCTGGTTACAATGGCAGTGTCCCCTGGTATGGTTAAATCTTGCACCTTGCCGTGTAGATGATACCTGAGGCACATCTGCAAGATGTGCTAAAGCCCAGCTGACCTACAGCCCCTTGATACTGGAGGCAGCCCCTCTGACACCTCCTTGGCTATCCTCTGATACTGAAAGCTCCCTTGCCCAGCTGACCCAGAGTCACTGAGGCATTCACAGGTTTGGCCCAGTTGCTGGGAAAGGTTTGCTACCGATTGCTGTCCATTTGGCAAGGGGTCAGATTTCAGAGACAAATGCAGAACAGGCTGCCTCCAGGGGCTGATTCCTCACCCCCAGCGGCCTTGTTCACACGCAGTGGGATGTTTACCATGCTGGCATTAACCTGCCACCTCCAAAGCACCATTCAGGAACTGGAGGCAGGATGTGGGGAGGCACCAGAGCCCATCTGCACATGTTCGTGCGTGCGCGCAGGGACCTGCTCCTTCGAGTTTGCTCTCCGCCCTAGGAAGGGAACACGCCATTTCCTTGTGCTCTGCCGGTTCCCTGAGCTAATGCTCTGTTTCTCCCTAATAACCTCATAGCTCTCTCTCTCCCAGCATTTGTTTTCAGGTCTATATTTAGCAGCACTTGCTGGATCACACAGGGAGGGGCATCTTGGAGGGGCGTTTTTGTTCTGTTTCCTGTTCCCTTCACCCCCAGTCTGGGAGCTGGGCAGGGAAGTTTCTGGATCCCCACCTCCCTGCCCATGTTATGTCTGCGCTCCATCCTGGCTTGATCACAAAAGCAAGCCCCTCTGCCTTTCTAGCAGCGCTGGCGTGCAGCCCTGAGAATGAGCAGGTTTCCTTGTCTGCGCTGGGTGTTCTCTTAGGTGACTGTTGACTGTCTCCTGCTAGACGGGAGGCGTCACCGTGTCCCGTAGTGGGGGAAAGGGCCTTTGCTGGTGATCGAGAGCGGGAGCTCTGCCTCCAATCGCTTTCCTTTTTACGCTGCGAGCAGGCAGGTGGCTCTGCCCGTGCAAGTCGCACGTGCTCTTTCCCAGCCTGGGACTGCTGCGACTTTCAGGGCTTGTGCCCTTCAACTCCCTGTTTCTAGAGGGGCCGGTGCAGATCCCCAAAGCGCCTGCTGGCGGGGGACAGGAGAGGGGGTGTGCTAGAGAATCTGAAGGCATCTCCCTGAGGGTGGGTGCACTCAGCTGCTTATGCCAGAGGAGCTAGGCTGAGGGTTGCTTGTACACAGGACAGCCGTGATTCTAGAGGGAGGGGAGTGAAATGGGCCTTATGAAAGTCGATCGACTTCTGTTGTTCTCCTTCTGCCCCTTCTCTCTCCACTGCTCCACCCAACCTGGGGTGGGGAGGGGGGGGGGAGAGAATTCAGCAATTTGTTCCACTCACTAGTCAGCAGGCGGATTTTTCTGTGCTAAGCTCCTGCCCCCTCCGCTGACTCGGGCTTGCCGGGGCCGCTCTCAACAAGCACCTTCGTTGCTCCCTGGCTGAGTAAACAGATCGGGTTCCCAGCAGGGGCTCCAGGGGGCTGGCAGGCCTCAGCTTGAGTCCCAGACACTGCTTAGCTGGGCTGGAATGGGCAAGGGCAAAGGATCAGCATGAAGTCCAGGTCCTCCTACGATGCCCCCCTTTGTGTCTGTACCTGAAGGGAGTGAACACAGCCCCAGGAAGAGGGAGCCCAGCACCCGCTTCTGGAAATGGTCTCCATGCAGAGACGGTCAACCTTTTCCACCGGGACAAGGGGTGGTATAGTGGTGAAACCAAGGGCCTAGGTCCTACTCCTGACACTGCCACTGACTCACTCAGTGACCTTGGACAAGTTGCTTCGCCCCCTCAGTGCTTCTGCTTCTGCTTTGACTCAATGGATCATGCTGATGCCGCTCTGCCAGTCCCTTGGAGGAAAGGGGCTGTCCAAGGGAAGGGTCTGATTTGTGCTGGAGGTTGGAAGGGGCAGATGCAGTTTACTTAATGGATTTCCCTGGAGACTGTTATCCCTCCTTCAGCGCTGGGATTCAGGGGATAAATGACCATCTTGGGCCCAAGGAAGAACAGGGCACCGCTGCTTTGCTCACGTTAAGCCCCAAGCCTGGGAGCCCTGGCCTTTCTCCAGTTTGGACTGAACTTAGAAGATGTACGCTGGGCCAGGAAGGAACCCTCTGGTGTGTGTGGTGCTGTTGTGATATGGTAGTGTAAGGGTGGGAAAAAGGACCGAAGGCAAAGTGCAGGCACCTTAGGGGACAAGTCCTGGGTGGCAGCATGTTACCAGTTGCTTGCTGGGAGCTGAGGCAGAGTCCTAGCTGCCTGCCAGCTTCCGGCAGATGGAGGAGGAATGGGGCCCTGCTTTCAGCAAAGGCAGGATTTGTCTTTATCTTTGGTACCAGTCTGGCCATCGTACTGTGCCCCAGTCCTGATTTCATGTGCCCACCTGGCTGTGTCTCCATAACACAGCTGGCATCTCCACATCCCTCTTTCTTGTAGTGGCTTTTTACTTTCTCCTTCACACTGGTTGAGATGTGGGGGGTTGTTTTAAAGAGATTCCGTCTTCCTCTTTCCATCTGAACATTAGAAGAGACCTACTGGGTCAGATCAATGGTCTGTCTAGCCCAATATGCTGTCTTCAAACAGTGGCCTGTGCCAGATGCTTCAGAGGGAACGAACAAAACAGGGCTGTTATTGAGTGATTTAAGTGATAGGTTACATACTACAGCTAGTAGTTCCGCAGTTTCATATTTGTTTCTTCAGAACTCTTGGGTGAATACCATCTGATCCTGGTGACTTATTACTATTTAGTTTATCAATTTGTTCCAAAACCACCTCTGTTGATCTCTCAGGGTAAGTCTTCACTACCCACTGGATCGGCGGGTAGCGATTAATCTTTTGGCAATCGATTTATCGTGTCTTGTTAAGACACGATAAATCGATCACCGGCTGCGCCTCCGTCGACTCTGGAACTGTAGCTCACCGCGAGGCACAAATTGGAGTCGATGGGGGAGTGCACCGCTGCCGCCGCCACGAAGATGGCAGGTAAGTCGGCCGAAGATACGCCGACTTCAGCCACGTTATTCACGTAGCTGGAGTTGCGTATCTTCAGTCGACCCCCTCCCCCTAGTGTAGACCAGCCCTCAGTCTGGGACAGTTCCTCAGATCTGTGATTGTGAAAATAATGACTTGGATGTGGGAATCTCCCTCACATCCTCTGCAGTGAAGACCTATGCAAAGAATTCATTTAGCTTTTCCTCAGTGGCTCCTTTAGCGCCTTGATCATCCAGTGGCCCCGCTGATTGTTTGGCAGGCTTTCTGCTTCTGATGTACTTAAAAAAAAATGCTGTTGGTTTTTGTTCCTTTCTATAGTTGCTCTTCAGATTCTTTTTTGACCTGTCAAACTCTGTCACGTCAAGTGTGAAAGCATAATTAATGTTCCTTTCTATTTTTCTCAGTAGGATTTGACTTTCAGATTTTAACGGATATCTTTTTCTCCTCTCACTGCCTCTTTTACTCTGTTGTTTGGCCATGGGGGGGGGGGGCGCATTTTTTGGTTGTCTTACTGTTTTGGTTTTTGTATTTGGAGTCTACATTTAGTTTAAGCCTCTATTATAGTGTTTTTCAAAGGTTTCCATGCAGCTTGCAGGTATTTCACTCTTGTGACTGTTCCTTTTCATTTCCATTTAACTAGCTTCTTCATTTGAGTGTAGTTTCCCTTTTTGAAGTTAAATGCTACTGTGGTGGGTTTCTTTGGTATTTTTCCCTCTATAAGGATGTTAAATGTAATTACATTATGGTCGCTATCACTGAATGGTTCCCCTCTTGGACCAGATCCTTTGCACTGTTTAGGACTAAATCAAGAATTGCCTCTCGCTTTGTGGGTTCCAGGACTAGCTGCTCCAAGAAGCAGTCATTAATGGTGTCTAGAAATTTTCTGTCTGCACCCCATCCTGAGGGGACATGTACCCAGTCAATAAGGAGTTAGTTGACATCCCCATTATTGCTGGGTTTTTTCTAGCCTGTAATTCATTTCGCAGTCACGGCCCCCATCCTGAGCAGGTGGTCATTAGTATATTCCTATGACTGTACTCTTATTATTCAAGCATGGAATGTCTATCCATAGAGATTTTATTGTACATTTGATTCATTTAAGATTTTTATTATATTTGACTCTTTCTTTCACCTATAGTGCCACTCCCCCACTGCCAAGACCTACTCTGTCATTCCTATAGATTTTGTACCATAGTATTACCATGTCCCATTAATTATCATCATTCCACAAAGTTTCTGTGATGCCTTTAATATCAATATTTTCATTTAATACCAGGTCCACAAATTCACCCATGTAGGTATTTAGACTCTAGCATTTGTATACAAGCCCCTTATAAAATCTGTTAAAGTTTAATTGTCTGCCTATGTGATGTAATTGAAGTGGTCTCTTTTTTTTTGTTTTATCAACTTGTATCCTCTCCTCTTTACTAGGATATAGAGTCTCCTTTAATAAATCTTCTCCTAAGGGATGTGTGTCTGAAACATGTGCTCCTCTGCACCTGTCAGCTTTCCCCCAGCCCTTAGTTTAAAAACTCCTTTACGACCTTTTTTAAATTTTACATGCCAGCAATCTGGTTCCGATTTGGTTTAGGTGGAGTCCATCCTTCCTGTATAAGCTCTTCCTTTCCCAAAAGGTTCCCTAGTTCCTAATAAATCTACATCTCTCCTCCAAACACCATTGTCTCATCCATGCTTTGAGACCCTGTAGTTCTGCCTGACCCTGCATTTCAGAGAATGCAACCATAGAGTCCTGGATTTTAATCTCTTAGCTAACAGCCTAAATTTGGCCTCCAGGACCTCTCTCTCCTACCTTCCTGCACCTGTATCACTATGCATATTCCCACATCATCCAGGGACCTGCCTCGCAGAGGTAGCCTGCTGATCAGAACTCTTGCCAGTGCTGAGAAGTGCCTCAGTTTACCCATTTGCAAAATGGGGGGAGAAGGGGCTAATAATACAGCAGCCTCTTTGGAGAGCAGTGAGGTTTAATAGATGTTTGTGCGCTGCTCTGAGGGGCTGTGAGGAGCTATAGAAATACACAATGGTGCTGCCTGGACACACCCTTTTCACTTTGCTCTTCCAACTCCTCACAGCTGTGCGTGAGTGGGTCTGGTGAGCTTTTGGAATGAATTTTCTCTGAGTTTAGTGTGTGTGTGTATGTGTGTGTGTGTGTGTTGTGGGCCGGGGTCCCTGGCTTCCTCATCCACCTAAGCCCCCTTTATTGTTCCAACAGGGCCTTGCGCTGATACCTCCAACCTATCTATAAATCAGCAACTGTCTATTGTGTGGTGTTCATTTTGTGGTGGGACAGGGGAGGTGACCCCTCCCACCATCACCTCATCCCCAGCTGATCTCTAAGCAGCTGCTGGCCCTTCCACAGATGGCCAGCTCAGGACACAGCATATGGAACAGCAGAGCAGAGGCTGGACAATGAAGGGAACCTAATAAAATTTCCTTCCCCCACCCCAAGAGAGCAGGTGTTTGTCAGGAAGGGAGGAATAGAGCAGCCCAGAATAATTCTGGCAAGCATCACACTGTGCCTTAAAGGTGCCGACGAGTGGAGTTCAGTGTCCCTCAGGGAGTGAGAGGAGATGAATGGGACTGTGGGGGTGGGGGCCCAGTCTGTGCAGTCAGAAAGCAAGGGAGGTTCATCCAAAGCCTACTACAGTCATTGGGAGTCCTGCCACTGATTTCAGTGGGCTTAGGGTCAGGTGTTTGTGGGGGAAGATGTGGACTTAGGACTCTGGGTTTGGGTCTTTCCAATCTGGATCTGTGGTGCTGACACCTCCTTGCATTCATCTCATCCCCAGCTTGTGTCTGGCCAGCACTTCAACTCCCCTGTCCCACCAGTGCAGCTCTCCTCACCCCGGTAGCCCAGACTTGCAGATGTGAGGCTGCACCAAACTGGGGTCTTGTGAAAATGGATGGATGCTTCCTCCCTGTCCCCTCCGTCCCAGATAAGGTCCTTGGCGGACACTAACTGCAGGTCAGTGTAGGACACCCATAAGGAAGTGCAGGAGCACTGTGGGATTCCTCCCCCGGGAGGTTAGTGAGGCAAACTCTGCCGCTGGGATTCAGAAGGGGCTGACAAACATTCTGCCCACTAACACCTGCAGTGACGTGCTGTGATAGTGTGATTCGCATCAGTACAGCATAGCTGGGGTTTGCTTCGGCTGGCTGTAGTTACAGCCCCAGGGCTAAAGTACCCCACTTCAGGCAAGGGCTCAGATAGTCTCCTGCTTCACACACACACTCTTGTGTACCTATATACACATTGTACATAGCACTGTCCAATATGCTAGAATGCCAGAGTCAAAGGACCAGTGTTTTACCTGGCTGACAAACCCCATGTTTTTTCCACAGGACAAGCCAGACTCTCTCCTCACCGTTCTCTGCTGGAGTGATGAAAACAGAACAAAAAGCAAACTCCTGTCCTCTAATGTGCATGTCCCAGACCCCTCGAAGCAGGGCAGGGAATACCCTTCTGCAGCCAATGGATTTCTAAAGGCTCTGCCCTCCTGTCCTGCCTGGAGAGTCTTGCCTCTTCATTACCTGCCCCTCGGATCCCCTCCTCAGCTGCAAGCGCTCACTCCTGACTTGCTGGGAGAGGAAGCTCCGAGGGTAGCAAAGGGACCTGTCAGGTCCTGGGCAGCCAACCCAAGCGACTTGCTTGGGCCAGAGGTGGTGCCTGGTAGCTCTGTTGAGGCTCCTCTGGCTGAGTTCCCAGAAGCGAGAGTGGCGGGGGGACCTGGCTGGTTAAGCTCAGACCCGGCTGGCTGCGTTCCAGGGCTGGGTTGAGTTTGAGGGGCTGGCTGTGTTCCCAGGGAAGGAGGTACCTGGCATGTTCATTTGTGGGGGGCTTCCTTTGCTGAGTTTCCCCTAAAGAGCGTGAGTGGCAGGGAAGGTGCCTAACCCCAATTGTCTGTTTCAGAACATCCCAGCAGACTCGACATGTTGGCATCACAAAACAGCAAAGGAGGAGGGAGGGAGGGAAGGAAGGAGTGGGGAGCCTCCAGCTTGGGCCATCCCGAGGTGTGGTCCAAATTTTGTGCTGTTAGACGGGTGTAAATCCAGACTAACCCCAGTGGAGTCACTGGTGCTGCTGAGAGCAGGTTCTGGCCCACAGTCAGGTGAGGGAATTCACCACATGCAGATGAACTCTGGGAATGATGTGAACTGCATTAATGCTCCAGTCCCACTGGATCTCTGGGAGTCCCCAGGAACCATCAGTTCCTCTCTGCCTCTGAGTGTTGGGATGTGACTTTTTCCTCTCCAGTGCTCTCTCTTCAGAGGTGTTCCATCCTGCTGCCACCCCATGGGCCTGAATTAACCCCAGTGGCAGACACATCAGTCTCTCTTAGTCTTGTTACTGCACATTGCCATTTAATCTCAGACTCCCTTGAAGGCTCTTTCCTTCACTTCCTGCCTTGCATCCCCTGGATGTGTGTGGGGAAAACTCCGGTTTTGCCCTTTGGTACCTGATCTGTCCCTTTCTCCCCCCAGGGGGCAAGGGAGAGCAGAGAGGTCATTTCTCCTCCGCTTTCACCTGTCTAGGTCCACACCAGAGATGGGAGTGAGAAGGAACAAAAACCACATTGCTCCCTTCTTATTGTCCAGTTCAAGAGCCATTCCTGATCCCTTTTACAAGGGGTAGAGAGAGGGTGTTTTACAAGGTGTATTTTATAGCCCTCTGCCCTTGACACATCATCTTTGAATCCCTTCTTTGTTGGAAACTCCAGATCCTCCTGTGTCCAACTGAATCCTACCCCAAATTGCTGCCCTCCATCCCCCATAACTGCTGAGGATGGATTCGAAAGGCAGGAGCCCTCACTGTGCATGTCCAGTCCCGAATTCCCCAGAGTCTGGAGTGTTCGCATGTAGAGTTTCCTTTCAGTTAATGACAGCGATGGGCAAAATGGCAGAGTTTAATTCCAAGCTTCCCTGCTTACTGGAGCTGTTCAGATCTGGGTTTGGTTCAGGCTCTTCACTAACAGGAGCTTGCAATCTGTGCATTGTTTGCCTGAAGTTGGCCATAAACCGCACACTACTTTTAGTTTTGCCTTGGTGCTACTAATCTTCCTGGGGGTGGATGTTCTCCTAGGAAGGAAGAGGATCTGCATTAATCCTCCCTTTTCCTCTGGGAATCTCTTGATCAACAGCATCAACCTAGACCCTTCCCATCCCCTGCCCAGATTGGGACCTTGGCTGCACATTCCTGAGCCAAGCTGGCCGCTAGGAGGATAAGCCTGGTGGGGGTCAAAGTTCAGGGAAGGCATCTGTGAGGTATTTTTAAACATTTACAACTTCAGACGCCAGCCGTAATGATGTAGGCCGGGAGCAGTGGCTCAAGGTTAGTCCTCCATCCCAGACAGCTTGGCATCCTGGGGCAGTGGCCGCAGAGAGGAGAGAAGGTTTATTTCAGGGAGATTTGCACTGGCTTCTCAGACACTCCAGTACTGGGCCAGGAACTCAAAGGAGAGAGAAATCTGAAAACAACACTCGGCCACCATGTGATCTGGAGCAAGGCCTTGCAGTGCTCTGGGCCGGAGTGCCCTCCCATCCTGTGCATGTCTGGTCTAGATCATAAACTAGCCACGCTTTGTAGCGCCTGGCACAGTGGGAACTCCAGAGTCTACCATCCTAAAGATCATTGCTCCTAGTCAAAGCACTGACAGACTAACAATCCCCCCACCCCCTGGGAGTTAGGTGAATATCAATGACCCCTATCTCTGATATGGCAAACTGAAGTGCAGTGAGATTTACCTAAGGCCATATAGCGAACTGGAGTCAAAGACACAATTAAAATGTAGGGTTCCCAGCTCCTGTGTCTGTGCTCAGACTCTCTCGGCTAGACTGTGCCTCTTTCAAGTAACCGCTCCAGGGGGCAGAGTCATCTAGATCTGTGCCCTAATGACACACGCCCCTGTGTGATGTGGCAACACAAGCTAATGGAGCCCAGGCAGCCCCCTCCGTCCTTCACCTTTTACTGCTGCATCTGGGTATTGTGTCATGCTACACTGAGTTAACATACTGAGCTACAGGTCGAAGGGTAGGTCTCAGGTCTTCCTTTGTAGACATTAGTGATGGGAGAATGCCCAGATCTCGCCCTCTGGAAATCTTTCACCACGCTCAGCATCCGCTCTTCCTTTCATCATTTCATCCCGTTGCTCTTAGGAAGGCCCATAAAATGATTCTCCCCGCTCCTTGAGGTAAAACCTCTCCCAAGAGATTGGCAGACTTGTGTCCCTGCCCACCATCCCCAATCGTTGCTGAGACAAGCCAGGTTTATTTCACTCTCGGAGTCCTTCCTCGTAAACCAGTCCCTCCAGCCCCCTGATCATTTTTGTCATTCTTCTCTGAAATCGCTCCGCTTAGCCGATGCTGTTCTGGTAACTAGGTGCCCAGCCCTGCATGTGTGATGCCAGCAGGGGTGACTGCAGCAGAGCTGTATAGAGAGGAGCTATCCCCTCCCTGCTTTGGGTTGCCTCGCCTCTCTTTATGCATTCCAGGATTACACTGGCCTTTTCTAAAACCAGTCCATCACATTGCACATTCCTACTTCATTTGCTGTCGCTCTCCCAGATCATCCTTTCTCTCAGCATCCTGCTTCTCTGGTTTCTTCTTCCCATTGAATATCTGCTTGCTGAATTATTTTCCCCCAGATGTTGTAGTTTGCAGTTTTCCCAAACTGAATCGGCTTCTGTTTATTCTCCGCCTATGCTCCTAATCCCTTTAAGTCCCTTTGTATTAATTTTGTGCCCTCATCAGTATCCCAAAGTCCTCCCTGTTTCATGTTATCAGCAGATCACATTAACGTACTGTTTGCTTGGTCTTGCCGAAATTAAGATAAGATCAGACCTAGCCCCGATCCATGTGGGAACCCTCAGTGCCTCCCCCTTGCCTAGATGTTTTGAGGTTTAGCAAAACATTTTCTTTATGGCCCTTTCCCCAGTTCCTGGGGCAATGTTAATATCCAAGCTGAGTTGAGAGGCGCTTGAGGCCTTTTGTTGAGACTGGATCAAACGCTTTGCTAACACCCGGTGCTGCAGGGGGACCGTGGTTCCCGTGTTCCCTAGTTATTTGGCGGTGTCTTTCTCTTGATATTTGTCCCATTATTACACTGCGGGCAGAGGTTGGGCCATGTACAGGCCGGTAGCTTTCCCACACTATACATCCAATAAACTGTCCATTAAGCAGAGCAGGGCCACTGTTGGCAGTAAGGAGCTGAGGTTGGCCCCTGGTCCTCCTATCGCACGGATCTCTTCCCACTATGGGAGTGTCCTATCCTTTCGGAAGGATGGGGGAAATGGAAAAGGGTCCTCCTCTTCCCTGTACAAATAAACCTCTGCTGAGTTCATATCCTGGGGAGAGGAATGGCCGGATCCCAGCAGAGCTGGTGACTTCACTCCCCGGTAACGTGTTTCCCCGGCCAGCTTGGAAAGGAGCTTTCATATTTGGGAAGGAACTGCCTGGCTTCCTTACCTAAAGACTTTCCCAGCTGTTTCCATCTTGGCAGGGGCGGAGGGAGGGGAAGGACAGAAGATTTCAGCCTCCATAGGGAATGGGAGTTCCCTCTTCCTCCTGGTGAGATGTCCCCAGACAGCCAGCAAACTTGGCCTGGGGTGTTTTTCCGTTGTGTGACTTTGTCAGTAAGTCAATAGGGGTTGAATTACAGGGGAGGAGGCACTTCCCCCTTCCACCTGTGCCCTCTTGGTCTGTAGAGGAGTCTTCCACTCCAACCCAGCTGACTCCCAGAGCCTGTTTTACAATGAAGCCATGACTCTAAGCACCTCGTGCAAGTAGAGGCACACGTGTGGGAATGTAAATCTTGCTGTATGGACTTAATAAGGGATGCCCCCTAGTCTGTCTAGTTGGGCATCGTGCCCACTGCCCTGCTGGATCAGACCATTGGTCCATCCTGCTGACACCTTTCTGTAAGGGTGCGCTATGCTCCCAATAACGCAGCCTCCTGTTGGCTTGCCCCGTGTCTATGGATCTCACACATGCACAGCACTTAGTCTAGGGATCGCTGCACGGACACACTGCAGCTTGAGAGATTGTTTGAGGCTTAGAAGAAGAGCTTCCATTCTGAGCGTATGGACTTGGGTGGGAAGGGTCAGGGTGGAGAGAGAAATCCAGCCAGCATCGATCAGCATGTTTCACTGAAAACATTGCAACTCCTGTTTGGTCAAACCCCAGGCCCCGTACTCAATAGCCAGGCCTGGTAAGAAGAATAAAGTATCAGATTCCCCATCTGCTCTGCGTAAGGAAATCCTATTGTCCCCTTTCTAGTGAGAATGGTGCTTGAACATGCTTTGCTGGGAAGGTGCTAGCATGGGTTTCCCTAGCCGGTGTAGAATGGTCCATAATGGGCAATTGGGCTCTCTGCCCTCATAATGAGCAGTGGGGCTAAAGCTGGGCATGATTTGTGGACATGGAGACCAAAATCCAGGCAGAGGGGTTTTGTGGGCATGATAGGACGGAGATAAAAGATTTTTGCAATGAAATAACCTTTGGCAAATCCATTTGTGCAATGGCTCTGCATTCCGTGCTACAGTCCTGTCCAAGTCCCTGCCCTCGGTCCATTACCAACCCCACCTTCTGCATCCTCTTCCCTTGGAGGAGCTGGTCCTCTGTGCTATTCCCTTAGCAATTACTATCGCAGTGCAGCCACGCCAGGTCGAGAAGCAAGAGCTGCATGTTCCCAGCCGTGCGGATGGGGACAGGGCTTTCCACATTCGCTTTCCTTTCATTGTTCTATTGGGTGTTGGTATTTAATGAGCCGTGTGTTTGTTTTCCTGCTCTGCTTTGGAGAGTTCTGTGTGGTGGCACCTTGATTCCTACTGGGATCAGGTAAGGAAGGGTGCAGAAGCCATGCCTCAGGTTGCATTTTAGCCAGTACTGGAATTGCCGAACATTTTGGCCTTAGTAATCATGATATTTCACTGTGAATCTCTCCTCTTCTCTCACTGTTCCCTGCCCCCATCTTTATCTGACTTTCCAGAAGGTGCTGATGGAGGCAGAATAGCATAGAACAGCCCTTCAGCGTCTGCCTGTTGTTTTGAATGTATTTTAAAAATGAATTCTATTTGACTGGTTTTCCTGTAAAGGGGAAAAAAATCTCCCAGATCATTCTGTTGTCCCTGCTGTCTTGGGTCCTGAGTTCTGCATACCTCTCTTCTCCAGACTGGGAAGGTGCACTGCAAATCATCCCCTCCACTCCAACCCAGAGCCAGCCAAAGGGGGAAGGCAAATGTCTTCAGCCTCACAACCCCTTTCCCCTATTCACCGCTGAGATGCAGCGCACAGATCCCACACTGCTGCCATGCACCCTAACACAGACTGGCCATGTGGTATGTCCTTCCCAGTACAGATTAGGTGCTACTGTGGTAGATGCCTCTCCCAAGATGGATTCCCCCACTGTGCTAGGTGCTGTACAAACAAGTGAAGTCATGACAGTCCCTGGCCCAGACAATTCATGTCTTGTCATTCTAGATTGTAACAGGTGGATGAAAGAGATGGACGGGGCAGGTAACAGTAAAGGAGGCATGTTATGAGAAAATCAGTGGTTAGAGCTGACCACCAGCCTAACCGGTATTGGACAACAGTGTTTTCTGGGCATCGCAGGAGAGGTGAATTGTAAAGAGGACAAAGGTGTTGATTTTGGAGCTAGGTTGGGAGTGCTTCCCGAGTGTAAAGGGCAGAGCATGTGAAAACACAGCGGTGCTTGTAGGAGAATCTGACACCAAGGAGATCAAATGTAGAAGCATTGACAGAGCAAAGACGGGGTCCACCTTGCCATAAGCTACTTGACTTGATAGGCAAGGCAGGATTAAATCTTGAAGGGCGATAGAGTTACAGACAAGAAGGTTGTGTCTGATGCAATGGAAAGTCACTGAGAGTCAGGAAGACGAGTGTAGTTGCAGTATTTCGAATGACCGTGAGGAGAGCAGCGTTGGAGCAGTTGTATGAGATTCAAGGTGCAAGATGACAAGGGCTTGGATGAGAACTTTGGCAGCCTGCATGGGCGGAAAAGGGCAGATCTCGGAAATGTTATGCGGAGGAAGCAGCAGCTAGATTTAGATTTAGATTGTTGGTGTCTGTCCAGAATGTTTGACCTGAACGGGGTTACGCCAGACTGACGCCAGTGTAACTGAGATCAGGAGCTGGGTTGGTGCGTGACCGGCTCTGAGCAGCTTGTGGGTACCTGAAGCAAGTGGTTCTCTGACCCCGCTCAAACACAGCAAACGATGGGAAGGCTGCTGTGTCGTCTGCAGGGCATCCGATGTGCAGAGCTCCCAGACTCTGGCACAGTGAGGATAATCCAGGGGGAGATGTTTGTGATGAAATGGAGGTTCCATTGCTGGCTGTAGGCTGGGTGAGTCCCTTGTGATCTCTCACGTATCAGATTCCTCATTGGACAAGGACACAGCCTGGAAACCAATGGGATGTGGAGACCCTGCCTCATGCACTGCTCAGACCAGTCTCTCCACATGTTCTTTTCTTGACTATGCCACTCTGTGCCCTCTGTGTTTCCCTAGAGGTCACTGCCATGATCTCGAGCCGACCTGTCAGAAAGGTCTGTTCCAGTTAACCTGTGGACGAGCTGTGTAGCGTGGCAGCTGACACTGGCTCTGCCCCTGCTTAGACCCACTCATCAGGGGGTTAGTAGTTGGGTTTGTGGGGACACACTTGTAGGTGTGGATGGTACGGATGAGCCCACAAACAAAGGCACTGGCCCCTTGTGGTTAGTAAGGATCCCATGGCATTTTCACACAAGTACGGGTGTTAATCCTGGGGTCCTGGCTAGCTCCCAGTTTGGCTAACTGCACCTAAGTTCACTCTGGGGACGTTATTCTTCCCTTTGCTTTCCTAAAAGTTGTTGCATTACTGGCATAGAATGGCTGCCATATTCCTCCCCAGAGAAAGCTGCGTTTCAATGATCACTGAAATAACATGAGGTGCAGTCTAGTGGCTAGAACAGATGACTGGGATTGGGAGACCTGAGTCCTTGTTCCCAGCTCTGTCGCTGACTCACTGTGCAGTCTTGGTCAAGTTACTTCATTTCTTTGTACCTGAGGTTTTTTCCCATTAATGAATTGGGAATAATCTTTAACTAACCCACAGGGGAGCTGTGAAGTTTAGTTGTTAAAGTGCTCTGAGGTCCTCAGGTGGAAGACACCGGATACACGCAGCATAGTCTATAGTCTGTAAAGCGCTTTGGGATGGATAAGGGATTGTTCTTATGGAAGGGGACCAGGTGAATGAAAACCACTTAGGGTTGCCTACATTGTAAGTGAAGGTAAGAAGATCCATGCTAGCTTTAATCTAACTAGCCAGGGTAACAATAATAGCGTAGGTATGGCAGCATGGGCTTCAGCATGGGCTAGCAGGTGGAGTACAAGCCTGCCAGTGTGCCACCACGTCTACACTAGTGTTGCAACTTGTGCTAGCTAGATTAAAGCTCGGTTGGGTGTGCCTGTTCATACTACAATCACACCTTCCCGTGCAGTTCAAACGTACCCTTAGATGATCCCTGTTTTGTCCTGCTCTGTGTCACCTTCTAACCTCTCAAGTTCCTATGAGGCTTCAAATCTCTCCTGAGTGGTGTGACAAAGCTCCAAGTCTGTACTTGTGGGTCCTGTGCTTCCTGGCAGATTTAGGGGCCTCAGAAATTCATCTAGGCCCCAGAGTGACCTCCCTTTCTCAGTATAATTGGCAAGAGTCACCACCTAGTGAGTTACCTTCATCACAGGCCAGTATGGAAGATGGAAAAGCAGGGAGCCCGGGCCCGCCCTCTACTCCGGACTCCAGCCCAGGGACCCTAATAGTATCAGCTAAGATGGCTGACCTTTTATCCACAAAACACAATACGATTCCCTGGGCTACTTCCCCACAGCAGTCCCCGCTTCTTCAAACTCCACTTCACCTTTACCTCAGGGCCTCCTTCCTTCTGTATGATATGTTGTTCACCACTCAGTCTCACCAACAGCATAACTTCCTTCCACAGCTCCTGACACCCACAGCCCACCTGACTAACTGGGAGGTTTTTATCTGGTTTCAGCCAGTCCCTGATTGGCTTCAGGTGTCCCAGTTAGGCTAGCTGTTTCTACTCCTTTCTAGAAGGTTCTTAATTGGCCCCAGGTGTCTTGATTGGTCTGGAGTAGCCTTTGTTTGGCTATCCAGGGAACAAGGACCTGTACATCCTCAGACTAATATACCTGCCTTCCAGCACTCTCCTATATCCTTCTGGTCTGACTCCGTCACAGTGGCTAAATTCTCCACCCTTCAGAGAGGACAGGCTTTATCCTTCCTGCAATCTAAAACAAACAGAGTCATTGCTGATATTGCCAGGGAGGTCACCGCAAGCCCCAAGGCCAAATCAAGGCATGACTCCTCCTCTGGGGTTGTTCCACAGAGGTAGGCAGGCTAGGCGATGCGTGATAACATTAAGCTGGCTGCCCACAGGGCGAACTGCACGTAGCTGAAAATAATGCCAGCAGCTGTCTTTCTGCGTGATCGAAGCTGATTAGCTCCTGCAGCCAGTTTATTGGCTTATCATCAGCCTCCCCCTGTTTGTTTTCCCCGAGTGTGTGCACAGGTAGTTTGTACACCCAGACTAAGAGCACGCATTCTTTCCCACACCAGCTTTTTAGCCTTTTCATAACCACCGTCGCCACAGGATTGTGGCCCAGCAACAAAAGAGCTGTGCTGGAGATGCTTGTGTATCAAGTGCTGGGATGCACGGAGTGTCCTGCACTAAGGGACCCTGAGTCCTGGGACGGAGGGAGAGGGACAGGTCCCGTGTCACAGACTCACGTAAAAGGACTGTTCTGTAAGGGTGTGCTTTCCAGGGCGTACTTGGTATGCAGGTAGGCCCCTTGCTGCTGGAGAGCATGTGTTTTCACTGTGAACCTCATGTGACTCGTGGGGAGCACACTCATAGAATCACAGAAATGTTGGGCTGGAAGAGACCTTAAGAAGTCATCAAGTGCAGCCACCTGCCCCGTAGCAGGACCAAATAACCTTAGATCATGCCTGGCAGGTGTTTGTCCAACTGTTCTTAAAAGCCTCTTGCAATGGAAGCCTATTTCAGAGTCCAACTATCCTTATCCTTAGAAAGTTTTTCCTAATATCTAACCTAAATCTCCCTAGCTGCTTCTTGTCCTAGCTTCGGTGGCTCTGGAGAGCAATTGACTACTCTCCTCTTCATAACAGCCCTTAACATATTTGAAGACTTATCAGCTTCCCCCTCAGTCATCTTTTCTCAAACATGCCCAGTTTTTTTAACCTTTCCTCATAGGTCAGGTTTTCTAAACCTTTTCTCATTTTTGTTGCTTTCCTCTGAACTCTCTCCTGTTTGTCCACATCTTTCCTAAAGTGTAGCACCCAGACCTAGACACAGTACTCCAGCTGAGGCCTCTCTAGTGGGGAGTAGAGCAAGACAGTTACCTCCTGTGTCTTGCATACGACACACCTATGAATACACCCCAGAATATTAGCTTTTTTCACAACTGCATCACATTGTTGATTCCTGTTCAATATGTGATCCCCTATAGCCTCCAGATCCTTTTCAGCAGTGCTATCACCTAGCCAGTTATTCCTCATTTTGTAGCTGTGCATTTGATTTTCCCCCTTCTAAGGGTAGTACTTTGCCCTTGTCTTTATTGAATTTCCTCCTGTTGATTTCAGACCAATTCTCCAATTTCTCAAGGCCATGTTGACTTATAATCCTTCCCTCCAAAGTGCTTGCAACCCAGTATCATCTGCAAATTTTATAAGCATACTCTTCACTCCATAATCCAAGTCATTAATGAAAATATTGAGTAGTCTCAGACCCAGGACTAGCCCACTAGATATATCTCCCAAGTTTGACAATAAGCCATTGATAACTACTCTTCGCGTACGGTCTTTCAAGCAGTTGTATACCTACCTTAGAATAGCATTGTCTAGACCATATTTTCCTGGTTTGCTTATGAGAATGTCAAGTGGGACTGTGTCAAAAGTCTTACTAAAATCAAGATATATCATGACTACTGCTTCCCCCCATCCACTAGGTCAGTAACGCTGTCAAAGAAGGAAATTAGTTTAGTTTGGCATGATTTTTTCTTGACAAATCTGGGCTGGCTACTCCTTATACCCTATTATCCTTCAGGTGCCTAAAAATAGATGGGTTAATAATTTTATACCAATATATTTACAAGTATTACAGTTAGGCTGACTGGTCTATAATTCCTCTGGACCCCTTTGTTCACCCTGTGTTTGCCCTTCTTCAACTCCCTGGGACCTCTCCTGTCCTCCAGGAGTCCTCAAAAACAATTGATAACTATTCCAGGATTGCTTCAGCTAGTTCCTAAAGTATTCTAGCACCAATTTCATCAGGCCCTGCAGACTTGAATACATTTAATTTATCTCAGTATTCTTTAGCTTACTCTTTCCCTATTTTGGCTTGCATTCCTTCCCCCTTGTTAATATTAATTGTGTTGAGTATCTGGTCACCATTAACCTTTTTAGTGACGCCTATAGCAAAATAGGCATCGAACAACTCAACCTTCTTGATGTCATCAGTTATTAGCTCTCTTTCCCTGCAAAATAGAGCACTTACACTTTCCTTCGTCCCATGGAGGTGCACATTTCATGGGATGTATTTGCAGGAGGCAGAGGACGCGCCAGATGAGCCCCCTTTTTTTGAACTGTTTTCTTGGCACTTGTCCATGGCAGAGGAGGGCTCACTGAGGGGTCTCATTTCCAAGGGGGCGTGTGCTGTGTTATTCACTACCCAAGGTTAAACTTGTATGAACCACTTGAAGGTCGTCTTCCCCTGTTGGAGATTGGTTTGAAAGTAGGAATTAACATTCTGCTGGCTGGGGAATGAGCCATTGGTTTTGTCCAAACCATTTCTATCCATTACACTAGGCAAACTCAGTGAAACTCCCCTAGTCCGTACAGTTTCCCTGCTCAGCTCTGTTTGGAATTTCTCCCCCCTCGCTAATCTGAGCTCCTCTCCCCTCTCTAGATCTTGTTGGTCAGGCAGCAAAGTAGTTGATAGGTTTAACATCTGGAAGGGCACACCCATACTCCCATAGGGCACAATGGAGCTGGAGTTGGGGCGATGCTTCATTTTTGGATCCCGTGGCTATGATGCCAGTCAGTCACAGAACATGTCCTGTTTCCAAACTGCAGAGCCTTCTGCCCTTTCAATATGATATCTAGCTTTCACTGAAGCCCACGATGGATCTGGCAATAAGCAGTTCTTTGCCTAGAATGCAATGGGTGGGGGAAGAACATCAAGATCCAGTGAGCAAAGGAGAGAGAGGTTGGTTTTCCATCAACAGCAGGCTGATGGGTGGGGCACCAAAACATGATTTCAGAGCATTTTCAAATGCACTTTGGAATAGTTCAGTTCTACCCAGTTCAGAGTCCGAAATCAGATGTTCCAGCAGAGAGGGCTAGAGATGAATGTCTGTGGATAAAGCCTTCATATTCCCGCCTTTCAGGAATAGCTAGCAAATGTCTCCTTTAAGACCCCAGGAACTGCCAGTGACCCCAAGAGAGCTGGAGTGGGCCATGAATGGTTAACGTTTAGGGGCAGGTGGCGGGAGTGAAGCGTGACTCACTCCCCTGAGCGTGCCCGTACAGCACCAACTGACAGGCTGTCTGTCACGCCCACGCCACGAGTGCTAGGTGAGGACACGCCTGTCTTTGGCACCAGCCTGCACCCAGAGGGAGGTAAATAAGAGTTCATGCTGGCACGCCTGCCACAAACACAGGTGAGGTGTCTGCCCCGCCCCTCCAGTCTCCTTCAGCAATCTTCAGCCCTGGACCTGCTGTAATGGGTTGGATCACAGAAACCCCCTTGGGACTGCCACCTGAAGTGCTGAGGCTACTTCTAAGCCTGTTTTCTCTGGCACCTTGGGACTTCAGTACCTTGCTTGGTTGTGCCAGACGTGCTAACCTGCTACAAACACAGACCCAGGTCTGAACCACATCCCTCACAAGCTGCAGGCTTAACTGAAAACAGCTTATCCTGTCTCCGAAACCCAGATACCCAGTCCCCAGTGGGATTGAAACCCCAGATAAATCTGTTTTACTCCGTAGTTTGCGGGGAGGAGGCAGGGGAAGGGCTCTGGCTGGGGGTGCAGGCTCTAGGGTGGAGCTGGGGGTGCAGGAGAGTGCTCCAGGCTGGGACAGGGGTTGGAGTGTGGGGGAGGAGGGCTCTGGCTGGGGGTACGGACTGAGGGGTTGGAGGTGTGGGAGGGGGCTTCGAGCTGGGGTGGGGGTTGGAGTGCGGGGAGGAGGCTGTGGGGGGTACCAGCTCTGGGGTGGGACTGGGGACGGAGGGGTTCAGAGGGCGGGAGAGGAATCAGGGCTGGGGCAGGAGGCTGGGTTGCAGGAGGAAGTCAGGGGCTCCGGGCAGCACTTACCTCAAGCAGGTTCTGGAAGCAGTGGCATGTCCTTCTCCAGCTCCTACACGGAGACACAGCACCAGCCAGGTTGCTCTGCACTCTGTCCTGTCCTCAGGTGCTACCCCTGCAGCTTCCATTTGCCACGGTTCCTGGCCAGTAGAAGCTGCTTGGGGTGGGGTCAGCATGCAGAGTCCCCTGGCTGCCGCTACGCATCGGAGCCGGAGGGCATCATGGCACTGCTTCCAGGAGCCATGCAGAGCTACGGCAATCTTGAAGCAGGGCAAACCCCCAACCCCATTCCCTGGTTGGAGCACCAGAGCGGGGCAAGCCCCAGAACCCGCTCTTCGGCAGGATCTCGAGGGCTGGATTAAAATGGCTGATGGGTCAGACGCGGGCAGTGGGACGTAGTTTGCCCACCCCTGATCTAACTGATCGCCATTTTGGTGTCAGGAAAGGATTTTCTCCCAGGTCACGTTGGCAAAGACCCAAGGGGATTTTTGCCTTTCTCTGCAGCATGAAGCACAATCACTGACTGGTTTGAACTAGAGTAAATGGTGGAGTCTCTGTAACTTGAAGTCTTTCAATCGAGGTTTGAGGACTTCGGTAACTGAGACAGAGCTTATAGGCCTATTACAGGAGTGAATGGGTGAGGTTCTGTGGCCTGGGATGTGCAGGGAGTCAGACTACATCAGTTGTTTTCAATCTTGTTTCATTTGCGGACCCCTAAAAAATTTTGAATGGAGGTGCGGTCCCCTTTGGAAATCTCACACATAGTCTGCGGACCCCCAGGTTGAAAACCACTGGACTAGATGATCACGATGGTCTCTTCTCGCCTTGAAGTCTTTGAGAAAATCCAAGCCAAGGCCGAGTTCCCTTTGAAAAGAGCCCAAAATGTGTGACCAGTTGGCTGGAGCTCTCTTTCTGTCTGCCTCTGGGCAATGAATGAGATCACAGGCACTGACTGGCTTCCCCTGGCCTAAGAGCTCGTCTCACCCAGGCACAGCTGGCGCCAGAGGACCAGCAGCCATGAGCGATCCAGAGCTAGGGCAGAGCAGGGAGTATGGAAAGAAACCTGGGGAGGGACCATGGACCTGGCAGGGGAATTGGGGGCTCAGGAGCACACACAGGGCACTTGTGTCGTGGCCAAAAGATGATGCCAAAGGCAAATGGATATAAATAACCCACTGGGATGGGCAAATTCTGGTGCTGTCCTGTGTCTCTGCAGCATGTGGTTTCCTTAGTGGGGGTGGGGGTTTGCCCCTGAGCATCAAGCGAAATTCAGCACAAAGGCCATCTCAGTTCTCGCAGGGCAGATGCTGTCTCAGACTCTCCCCATGTCTTTCTCTCATCCATTAATAACCTCCCTTCGCCCTTTCTCTGCTCAGTTTCACCCTCGGGTGCTCTTGGGATGAGGGCTGGAGCACAGGTCCCGCTTGTCCTCCCAACGCGTTTGGGAAGGTCTGTGGGCAGCAGTGAATTTTCAAGTGTCTCTCCTTCTGCACCCGCAGAGGTGGGTGAGTCGACTGCTCTGAGATTCCCACTGGGTCTCGTCCTGGCTTTCTTTCCTGGACTTGAGCCTATTCTCTGTTGGAGTTTGGGAACCACACGATATGAGAGAGAGTCTGGCCTGGTGGGTTTTCAGCCCTGGCTGATGAGCTTGGGGAAACCAAAGGCAGGCAACTGAGGGCCATGAGGTCCCTTGGAAAGGTCAGGCAACCACATCACAGGGGCGCTGCAGGATGCTCACCAGAGCACACAGCCCACAAGCTCGGCAGATGGTTCCCAGCAAGGGGCCTGCCCGGTTCTGTGGTCTCAGAGGCCAGTGCCACGCCTCTCAAATAGCCGCCTCTGGGAGAGCGCTCTGCATGAGAACCCTGGGCTGTGGCTCCCCCCACCACACTCCAAAATATCGCCGTGGGAACAGGCCCCTGCGTCTCTCAGCACAATGGGAAAATGGGCCAAAGGAGAGGTAGGACCAGGCACTGAGAAGGACCCCAGAGATGAGAGGGGGAGTCTGGGCCTTAGGGTTTCTCCTCAGAGCTTTTAGCGTGTGACGAGTATAAACAGGCTGACGGGGAGGGAGAGAGGCAGAGAACTGAGTGGGGTGAATGAATGAAGGGGTGTGTATGGGTGGGGTGGGAGGGAGGAGAGGGGTATTAGAGGGGGCAGGGGAGACAGGTGATGGGGGATGGGTGAGAGGTGGGTGTGGTGTGTCCACTGCACAAACCCGCAGCTGGTTTGCTTGCCTTCAGACACCGAGCACTGATGGGGGCGCGTTTCCCAAATTCAGTACCTCAGCTGTGGCTGTAAACTCTGCCCCTGTAATAACACGTGCAGAAGGCTCCTTGGATGTGCCCATGTCCTGTTTGTGGGTCTCAGGCCTCTCGCAAGGAGAAAGTTTGAAGATGTGGAGAGTTTAGACAACGTCCTGTTCTCCACCCCTTGTTACCCAATCCCTATGGTAGAGGACCCTGGCCCAGTTTGGGGCACAAACCTCTGGAGAGTGGGACTCTGCCCCCTCCCCATCTCCTCTGCTGTGTCCAGTTAAACCCTTTGAATGAAATGATGTGATGACAAAACTTCCACCCAGGAATTGGTCTCAGGGCCTCTCTTCCCTGAGCTGCTATTTAGTGTTTGACTCTGTCATCAGGTCCCTCCTGAGAACCAGAGCCGGGCCCGGGGCCAAGACCTCCGTGCTCCAGGCTGGGAGACGTGACGGCTCCAGGTCAGAACTTGGTGCTTCAGGCCCTTCCCTGCTCGGAGCCCCAGTTCTTCCACAAAGCCTTGAAAAGCAGCCGTCCCCCTCCACGGGCATGTGGCTGAGCTTGAGCTCAGTCCCTGGCATAGCACGTACGCTTCTCAGGGCAGGGACTGCGCCGCCCTCTCTGCAAAGCACCCAGCATTCCATAAGGGACCGTGAAATCTCTGACTGCAAATCTATCGGGGATCCAGTTCTGGTACAACAGCTGTGTTGTGTCCCCTCAGCCCCTGGTTGTCCCGCTTCTGGGGCTGTACAGGAGTCAGCGATCTTGGGCAAGAACTTCTTTATCAGCCTGAGTCTAACATTGTCACCCCTAGAGGCAGTGCTCTAAGGGAACATTGTCTTGCATGACTTCCAGTTAGAGAATTGGGTTCTCCTGACCCACTGCTCTCTCCTCTCTGGGCTGGGATCCCACATGAATCCTGCTTGACCGTTCGATTCATGCATCCTGTGAGGGCTCTAGGTAATGGGACAGTGTTGAGGAGCAGGTTGTTTTACGAAATCAGGGAGGCTTCCCCCGGCTTTAGTTGTCCATCTGTCCTGGCTCTGTTGTGCCAAGAAGCCTGAGTTTCCATGATATGCCTTGATCAGGGCGCAGAGTGCATGCCAGGCAGTGACGAATTCCCCCCACCCCCACCTCCTCTTCCTTCCAAATCTTCCAGTGCTGTAGTTTCCCTGAAGCACCGTGCTCTGTCCCGGGGAGGGGGAAAGTACTAAACCTTTTGGAAATGGGAATGAAATCTCCTCTAGCTTGGCTGATTTATGTGGCCTGGGAACCCCTCCGTCCAATGTAAATAATCTTGGCCTGCCGTGTGCTGTGATAAACAGGGTCCCTGTCTCCCGGGGCTGTTCTTGCGCATCAGCTGTTCAGGAGGAGGCCAGCTTTGGTTGTGGATGGCGTAGAGGAGCAGCTGGAGGTCAGAATGGCTTTCAAATGTTCGGCTGCCTTTCTGTGTTCCTTTTCCCCTCCAGCCTGTGACCCTCCACTGAATTCTCTTTCTTCCCCTCCCTTCTCTATTTCACACCCTCATCTTTTTCTCTCTTCCATCAGTCACACCCTCTCATCCACTTTGGAGTCCGGATGCCTGGGTTCTATTGCCAGCTATGCCACCGACTTTCTGTATGATTTACAGCAAGTAACTTCCCCTCTCTGAGTCCTGTAAAATGGGGGTAAATTCTGCACCTCCTTCGCAGGAAGGATGTGAGCTGTAATTCATTACTGCCTGGGCGATGCCTTGATCTCTTTGGATGGAAAGTGCTAAAGATGTGCAAGTTATGACCACTTCTTTCTTTTCTCTCTCCCATCTGCGAGCCAGGCCTCTTGTTAGTACCTCTTGGCTCCTCCCGCTGTGTGGTACCCTGGTTAGGAGCTCTCTGGCACTCTGGAATGAAGAAATAATTTGAGGAATTCTCTGTGTGGAGAGTTAAGTCTCAGGAATTCTGCCTTACAGATGTTGGCAGCTGCATCCCTGGGAGCGAGGGGAGAGAAGCTTACCTCATCCCAGCTCTGCTTTTCAGTCCAGGCGTTTCCAGGCCACTTTCCCTTGGTGATGCTTCGGGAATGGAATTTCAGGGGGCTGAGGGCTGTTTGAACTGTGATTGCTGCTAACTTTCAGAACCAGGTCCACTAGGATCTTCCTGCTTGTGTCAGTGGAGGGAGAGGTACAACAGTGCTCTGCGAGGAAGGGGCAGTGGCTTCCAGTGTGCAGTCAGCGCGTGGGATGGGCTATCACCTCTGCGTATGTTGCTGCTCCATGGATCCAGGTTTGAATGGGATCCCTTCTGAGTTGATGTTTGAAGAGTGTGGGGGGCTCTCAGAGGTGAAAGTAAGCCGGCAAAAGTTGGTATGGCGTATCGGACTGGCTTCCTCAGGTGGCAATTTAAAGGTCCTGGGGCTCCCAGCAGTGGCTGGAGCCCCAAGCCCTTTAAATTGCCACCAGAGCCCTGCTGCTGGACCACCAGAGCTCCGATGGTGATTTAAAGAGCCCGGGAAGGCTCTGCTGCTGTTGCAGTGGCTGGGAGTCCCTGGCCTTTAAATCGCCACCCAAGCCCTGCTGCTGGAGCCCTGGGGTAGTGGCAGTGGGGCTCTGACGGCAATTTAAAGGGCCCAAAGCTCCGGCCATGGCTATTGCCCCAGGTCCTTTAAGTCTCCACCAGCTCTGGCAGTGGGGCTTAGGTGGCGATTTAAAGGGATCAGGGCTCTGGCCATCTCTACCACCCCAGACCCTTTAAATAGCCACTGACTCCGGCAGCAGGGCTCAGATGGCGATTCAAAGGGCCCAGCACCTTCTGGTTGAGGCCACGCCCCTTCCGATTGAGGCCCCCGCCCCAGCTCAGGACTCCGGCATCCCAATAAGTCCTTTAAGTTACTTTCACCCTTGGGGGCTCTGTTGATATCTCGGTGCGTCCGGTTTGGCTGAGAGGAAATTGTTTTCTGTAGAGAGTTTATTGAAAATTTTGAGGCTGAGGTAAAATGAGAGTATAATTCTTCTTTCTGGGAATGTGTTCTCTTTCTCTTCATCACAGCTCCGTCTGCTGTCTCATTCGCACCTGGAAGACATTCCCATCTAACTTACGCCAAATCCTCCTGCCTTTTTAAAAACAAGAAATAAAACCTCCTGACTCACCTAGTCTGCTTCATGTTTGAAGTAGGGTCACCGTGCTGTATCTACCTGCACATTACCTGTCCCTGTAACTCTGTCCTGCACTTGGGCCTTTGGAGAGTAAGCCCCTTAGTATGTTTTGCTGATAGTGCATGCGACCAATAATTGGGTGTTTTTAGAATTCTTAAAGACCCCATCTTTTTAACAGGCATTTTCCCTTCAGTGAATCCCCTTCTGGTGTCAGGCACCAGCTGAAGTGGATGGATATAAACTCCATAAAGTGGAACTGCCCAGCCTAGGTCCTCTTCCCAAACTGCCTATAGAGCAAAAAGTAAACAAACAGCCTCCATGGTGCAAAGTAAATGATTGATTGATTGGGCTTTCTGTGACACCAATCAGCACAGATGTGAAGTTGTTTGACTCATTTAAGAGGTTGTATTTGGTAAAAACAAACAAACAAACAAAAACGGTAAGGGGATTTTTATATATTACATCTATAATTTTTATTTTGACCATGCCCTTTTAAAATCCCCAACAGCCTTTCCTGGAACCATGCACCCACACCCTCCCCACTCCCACACACACACTATAGGAACAATTCCAGAACATTAAGCCAGACAGCATGAAGGCTATTTGTTACAGAAGCTTGCTGCTTTCCTGGCTTCTTCTGTGCCATTAAAGAGCAATTTGCTTTGAGAGTCACTCTGTAAAACTGGCATCATGGGGTTCCATGTTTTGTGTCTGTGACTCAGATCACATATGGCCAGTTCACAAGTAAAACGTTATTATTATTATAATAACTGGCAGTCCTGCAAACTAAGCCTGGGATCTGAGAGTCAAGCTGGGCTCTTTTTCTCAGGCATCATTTCACCAATAAAAAAAAAAAAGTCCCATGCCAAGTGCTGACCTCAGTGAATCCTGTGCAATCTGATAGCCTTCAGTGGCGGTGCACAGGTGTAGCGGATGGGAATTTAGTACATAATTCTCGTGATGATGCACAAGTACGAACTGAACCCTTAGCTATGCTGGCTCTGCAGGGTAATGGGCAGGGGGAGGAAAGTAAACACTTATTTTTGTTCTTTATATCAGCAGTTCTGCCTAAACATCCCCAGGGAGCAGGTCCATTGAGTAAGGAGATGCCATGTTTATACAGACACTCTTCAGCATAGAACTGTGCATAAATGTTTGCCTAGTGCTTTGAAGATGAAAAATCCCTAGAACAGCTGATTAGTCTGATTCCATCTAGACCTCTCCGGTCTCTTTTCTGCTGTGGGGACTAGTTACGCTAGTCCAAGTCCTCTGCAAACAGTGACTTGAAGACCATTTTGCATTAATTAATCTATTTGCAAAACATTTTAAAGTGCAATAATTTACACAAAGAAAACTGCAATTACTTGGTTTCCTTTTCACTATAATTTGCATAAGTAAACAAGTCCCTCTCCCTCCTACTCTCTTGTTCCCCTAGCGAGGGTCATTTTTCCTGCCATCCAGCACATCTTTATTTCATATGGCATCTTCTATACAAATTTTACAGAGAAGCTGTGAGAGGGAGAAAAAGGGAGCTCTTAAGAGATGGAGAGTCAACAGGAGGAAAAAATACAGGGAGGCTGGCGCAGATGTCAGGAATTTCAAGGGAGGAGGCTCTCCCTCCAGCAATGCGTGTTTGACACAGCAAATTCTATCCTTCTTTTGGCTAATTATTCCACCCTAAACTGAAAGTGGCTGTTTTAGGGCCCAAATTTCCCATATGGATCAACACAGAAATGCAGTGAAATATAAAACACTGGCATGGACTTGGATATACGGTCACTTTGAAAGGGAAATAGACCCTCAGGGATGTGGTATGGTGCAGTGAGTGACTGAACCTTACATCTGATTGCAGGGAAACACAATGAGCAAAAATGGGTCTAGAAATGATTGATTCTCCACACACTCATCCCTTTAACCACTTCATTCTGTTCCTTTCATTCTTACTTAGCACATAAATTCCAGAGATTTTAATCTGCTTTCAAACCCCCAGATAAAGATAAAATACCCCATGTAGGAGGAAAGAATTAATTTGAATTCATCACTGGAGAGAGTTGAGAACTTAATTCATCAACTGTGTGATGGGGGGCAGAGGTCTTCTTCCTTTATATTGTTCTTCACACCCTCGATTCTCCATGGGAGTGGGCTAGGTTAGGGGGAATGTGGGAGACAATACACTTCTACATTCACAACCTGTGACCTCAGCCTCTGCCCTAGTAGTAAAATGCCAACCATCTGGTCCGTGGGCCATTCCTTGGCAGCAAGGAGCGGGTGAGAAGCTCAGGGGCGGAAGCAAAACGTCCCAGCTCAGCACTTTCCAGGCAGCAGACTCTATAAATGGAGTGTCCCCAGAGGGGAACTGAGCAGAGGTGCCATCCCGTTGGGTGAAAGCGAAAGGATAGATCCTGCTGCTCCCGCTCTACAGGACTGAGGGGCTGCGGAGATGCTGAAGATGGGGTGTGTTGAGCAGTGGTGGCAGAGGGAACGGAGGAAGAAGGGACTGCTGGGCTAGAGCCAGATTGGGTATGCGCAGGTCAATACGGAAGAAGCTGGGGTGAAAGAAGACGACAAAGGGATGGGTCAGGCCCTGGCTTGCTCGCAGGGAGGTCAGTACTGATGTGCTGGGGGACAGGCAGGCTCTGTCCTGTCCACACACCGGATGCTCTAGAAAGGGTTGCTGGACATGCTCCGGTGTATAAACAGGAGCCAGGAGCATGGGGCAGGGTGGCCACCCCAAAACCAGAGTTGGGGCCCAGGAAGCCCCTGGCCAAGGGGGAAGACTGAACCCAATTTGCAGGAGAATCTCAAATTTCTCACGGGACCATGGGGTCTGCCACAGTCTGAGAGTGTGAGGGGATCTGGGGACTTATATCCATCCCTCCATGCAGCCATGGGTGGTCTGTAGGGAGCGATTAGAGGGAGAAATTAAGCATCATCATGCAGGCACAGGTAGGTTGCTATGGAAAGAAACTGAGGGTCTAGATCAGAGCTGGACCTGTAGGGTGAGTTTGGTGTGTGATTCCTCTGCTTTGGTCAACTGAGAAGGTAAAAATTCAGCCTAGCTTCTCAGTGTTCTCTCTAGGATACAGGCTAGGCAGGGACTGTGGGGTCTCTGGGGAACCCTGACAAGGTGGGGTTTTTCCTCTGGCTACTACCAGGTTCTTTAATTCTTCAGACCACTCACTGAGCTCTTTCTACATCCCTCTGTCTAACTGCGCTTGCTGTATCATTGATCTGCCTGTGCAAAGGCAGCCGGTGTGTTCTCTGGGGGTGACACATGGGTCAGGCAGCATGTGTAGAAAATGCTGGCTGCACCCCGGCTGTGGACCTGTTCTCCCACAGACCTGAGTTTTCCTAGAGTTTCTCACCAGAGGGCTGCACGTGTGATCCCTGCCTCAGCTGATGCTTTGTTAGGTCCTCTATCCTGCTCCAGTGGGACAAGGTCTCTCGTGCAGCCTGCGTTCATCCTGCGGTGAGCAGTGGTTGGGGGAGTTCTGCACTGACTGTCTGCTCTTCTCTTACAGAGCTCCTGGGATCTGCCAAGAGACTGAATGTGAATTACCAGGACGCGGATGGGTGAGTGTTTCCCGAACCTTCTCATTCAGTCTCAGTAATACGACAGCATGAGTCAGTGGTGCCTCCGGGTCCCTAGCATCCCTGGCTGCTGGTTTAACAGTAACAGGACAGTTGATGGGTTTGATGTAGTGCGTCCTCTTGCATTACTGACCAGAGATGCCCATTCTATATATTCTCCAGCTTGTTAACACCTTCTCCCTGTTTTGGATAACACCCCAAGACCAGAGAGAGGCACAGTGTGGTACCTGCCAGGAGCAGAGCACTTGGGATAAAAGCCACTCATGGCCGGAGTCCATCAGGAGGAGTGTGAATTCCCAGTGCTGTGCCCATTCCCTCTTCTCCTTGTGTGTGTGGTGTAGTTCCTTTGCAAATTACTCTCTAGCCTGACCCTTTATTTATATTCCACCCCCGCATCAAAATGTTCTGTTAAAAGGCCAGCTGAGATTGCTAAATCACAAACATACCTGCCTATCTCACCACTTACGAAATCCAAGCACTTATCAAAAATGATACTGAGTTAAGAAATGTTGCACTGTCAATATCATATAAACACACTGTTCTTATCAAGTGTAAAGATATTTCATCCCCACCGTAATTCTTAATTCTGGTGGCAGTCTCATATATTATATTTGTTACTTCATTTCGGTACCGACACTTTTACTTTTAAAGGACTCTGTTAAATGGGAAGCACTGTCAGTTAGAATGTTTATCGATTGACCCCTAGGATTTTTTGGTAAAGTACTTCAGATGGCTGTTTCTTGAGAATGATAGAGATGAATAGGAAAAGTGTAACAAGCAATGAGAAGTTGATTTTTCATGTATGCGAGGCTGATCAATCTGTGTCAGACCCATTATGAATGTACAGAGGAGCGTTTCCTTTCCCAGAAGGGTTTTGTGTGATTGTTTTCAAATTGCTGATGAAAGCATCGTATTTCTTTTGGGTCAGAGAGAAGGTGGAGATGGTATGATGAGTCGTGCATTGTATCAGACTTGATAAAAAGTGTGCGTGTGTTCTGCTAGGAAAGCAGTGTAAGGTTTATGACATCCTTAACTACACACTGCTTTGTTTGGGGTTTGTAAATGTTGAGGGAAGTGAGGGTTTATTTAGCTACCGTAAGCTGGTTTTTGAAACAAAGAGGCGTTGACTTTGGAATTTCCCAGGGTTTTGAGTTTTGTCTTCCTCCTTCTCTTCCTTCCTACTTTTAAATGGAGATAAAGGTTTTGAATTTGACATCAGTGAGATGGACAGATCACTCGATTGTTAAGGAATGAAGAGTGCTGGCCAACGCAGTAAAAGCTCCAGCTGGGGCCTGCTGTAATCAGGCCACACGTGCAGAGATGTGCCCATTCACTAGGGAGCTAAGTTAGCCCTGCACAGCGCAGCCTGTCTGGACTCTGATTACAAGTGACAGTTGCTTAGAGCCCAGCAAACGTGAGTGTCCGAGCCAGGGTTAGAACCCATGTCTTTGGATTCCACAGCTGGTGTCTCCTAGCCAAGTCGTCAAACCACTGTGGTCCTGGCTCTCAGGGCACTCCGCTGTCTCTGAGACATTCTTATGGATAACGGGACCGTGCAGTGACCCGAGGGGGTATTTCAGAATGATAGGGAGTGTAACTCCTCCTGTACCTGGCATGAGCCAGCTACTACGGTTAGGTCGACACAGCCCGTGGCAGCAAGCTTCTCAGCCCAGGTCAGCAGATTCAGGCAGCGGGGCTCACACTAGTGCTGGGCAGACAGTGCTTTGAAGTTCTGGAGCCCAGGGACGGGTGAGCCTCTGAGCCTGAGTGTCAGCTTGAGCCGCAACTTCAAAGTGCTGTCTGCACAGCTATGTTGAGAGTGCGAGCATGAACCGGGCTGGGAGGCTTGCTGCTGTGTGCTGTGTAGACGTACCACATGTGTCTGGTCGACACAGGACCTTCCCCGTGGACAGGTTACCCCAGTGTTTCTAGCCCCTTCATCTGAAGCAGCTCCTGGTTGAAATGGGATCCTGGATTAGTGGGGGCCCTGGGCTGACCTGCTGCGAAAATAGCTCCAGGATGGGATGCACACAAGCTCCTACGTTGCATGGGGCCACCCCTGAGAGCTCCCCCGCTCTTTGAACGTCGCAGGGGAAAGTTGCGTGCCAGCCCCAGAGCGTGAAGGGAGCGAAGCCTGACCGAGCTCTGAATTCCCATGCCGCTCCCCTTGGTCAGACACAGCCCTTCACATGAATGAAGCAGCCCGGAGCAGGGGGAGCTCAGGGGAAGGAGGGAGTGCTCTAGACAAACAGGCCCCTTTCACAGCCCTGGAACACAGGGCTCATTCATTCTAGCTGGCCTCACACACTCTGCCATGGGCTCCTGACAGGGAGAGAGCCGTCCACGCTGGCAGTGAGACTGCAACAGTCGGGGCCAGAGCGGGAGGAGGGGTTAAGCCAGGAGGAGAGTGGGGGACACACACACAATGCCTGAGAATTGCCTGGAAAACCTGTCCCCTGGCCAAACCCCTCAAGTGCTGGGTTTTCTGCCTGCTTGTCCTGCTGCTGCCCAGAGAGCAGAGCTGGCCCCAGCTGTCTATACAAGGGCTCTTCTAATTGCCCCAGCCTTGCTTGTTCCCTTCCTCCCTCTGTCTGTAGAGGGCAGAGCCACTGTTCAGGGGAGGGGCGCTCCCACCATAAGAGGACTGCTCAGCACCTACTGCGTACAGTTCTCCTCCTTCACAAGACCCTTGAGAACAGCTGTGAACCCTTGGGATGCAAGGAGGTGTTTCCTCCCCATTTCGCTGTCAGGAAAACGGAGACTCCGAGGGGTAACTCGCCCAAGGCTCGGTGTCAGGGCCGACAGGTGACCAACAGAGTTTGAGCTCTGCCAATGTGCTACGCAGAGGGGGCGATGTGACCAAGGACACCTCAGAGACAGGGATTTGGAAGCAGGTGCTTTCCAAGGCGGGGGATTGCCAGGAGTTTAGTGAGAGCGGGGCCAGGTGAGGCTGGTCAGTGTTGGAGAGCTGTAAATAGAAACAGATGGGGAGGGTGGAGAGAGAAAGCACTGCTTGGATTGCTTTGGGCTGGGAGAGCTTTTCCAGCCGAAAAGGTGAGGGGGACAGGATATAGTTTGCTATAGAGGATCAGGTCAGTCCCATCTAACTCAAGGCATTTGGCAGAGGGTGTTCTGGCCTTGCGGAGAAGCTGCATCCCCTCTCAGGAGTTATGCGCCATGGGCCTGGGTCTATACTGTCTACAGCCCCGTGTGGGGCTGGGCTGGGCTTCAAGCCACAGAGTTGGCTGCTTCTCAGACCCTTGTCTTTTGCTTTTCTCAGGTTCTCAGCTCTGCACCATGCGGCCCTGGGTGGGAGCCTGGAGCTCATCTCTCTGCTGCTGGAGGCACAGGCCACTGTGGACATAAAGGACAGCAATGGTAAGCAGATGGCTCGCCTCAGATCGAGGCCCCTACCCACTCTCCGTGCTGCTCCCCGCTACCTCCAGGAGGGGGCAGTGTCTCCGCCAGCCTAGCACATCCCCTGGCTCCCACTGACTGGAGAGCACCCGCCTGCCTGTGTAAGGTTGGGGTGCTCTCTGCCTGCCCCCATCCGGAGTGCACCTGGGACCCCTCCCCTGGGGCAAAGCGCCTGCTGCAGGCCCTGCTTTGACCTCTCTTTTGCTGCAGTGAGTGGGTTTGGGAGAAGGCAGCTACAGAGTCCTCTCCAGCTCCTCACCCTGGGGAGCTCCATTCCCTTTGACCTGGGGGCTGATCTGGAGCCTCAGAAAGGGGCAGCGTGGTGCTGGTATTTCAGCCACTCCCATGGGGAGCTCAGATCCTGGGCTTCATGAGGCCTAGTTCCTGCCAGCTGCCACCCCAGGGATCCCACATCGCTAGCATGAGGGTCGTGCTGAGAGCCCCTCTCGGCCTCCTCCTGACCTTGCTTCCTCGCAGGGATGCGCCCGCTGCACTATGCTGCCTGGCAGGGGAGGGTGGAGCCGGTTCACCTGCTGCTGCGGGCCGCCGCCTCGGTCAACATGGCGTCGCTGGATGGGCAGATCCCGCTGCATCTGTCTGCGCAGTACGGGCACTACGAGGTGGTGAGTGAGGGAGCTCGGGGAGAGAGGTGACAGAGGCTATGGGAGCCCAGGTGCCCTCAGCAGCACGTGTGCCTGGTCCTGAATCTCCTGGTGCCCCCACCTGGATTTCTATGGGCCTACTGGTTTATAGTGGGGGGACATTGTGTCAGTCAGCAGTAGTGTAGCATTGGGCTGCCTCCAGGCTTCAGCTTCTGATCCTCTTAGCCCACGAGACCCAGACTCAGCTTCCAGCGTGACTGCTTCCTCCCAGGCTTCTGCGGCAGGGACGATCTCTTTGGGGAGGCCCTGGTGCCATTTCCCCACAAACCACCTCTGCCCAGCCTAACCCTGGAAGGGGCTCGGCCCCGCAGTCCTGTCTGGGAGGGGAGATGCAGCCATGGGGCTGTGGAATTGGGGAAAGGGAGACGGCCTTTCGAAGGGGACAGGGTGCTGTTTGGCACAGGCACCAGAGAGCATGCCTTAGGCCGCTGTCCCAGCAGGGCCCTGTCCAAGGGAGGGCTGGAGGTAGCAGCTGTAGAGAGAGGGGAACAGCTGAATGGGGCTGTCAGGAGGCTGCCTGCTGGATGGGGCGTGATCAACAGCCTGCCTGCATTGCTCCCTTACCTGTCGTTACTCCTCCGCAGTCGGAAATGCTGCTCCAGCACCAGTCCAACCCCTGTCTCATCAATAAGGCGAAGAAAACCCCCCTGGACCTGGCCTGTGAGTTTGGCCGGCTTAAGGTAAAGGACCCAGCCTGCCTGCAAACTGCGCCGAGCCGCTCCATTTCACCGTCCCGGTCGTGCCTGACTCAGGCATTGTACTAGGGCCCATGTCTCTTCCCCTTCACAATAACAATACTACAAGGAACTGGCCAATGCACCACTGCCCTCCGCTGGATGGGATCAGGACTCCTCACTGTATGTCCTAGACCCTGCGGTGCTAGCCACTGATGGAGGTTCTCCCGTAGCGTCGGGTGTTGGAGCAGGGAAATCTGGGGTCTCTCCCCGCTGTGGCTGTGAAGGTCAGTGTGACGGCCAGTGCTTTGTCCTTCAATAGCTCCTTCCACCCCAAGGGGTTTTCCAAACAGCATGTCCTTCCCCATGGGGAAAACAGAGCTACAGGGCGGAGCCAGTGGCAGAGCCTGGATAGAACCTGAGTCCTCTGCTCCAAGCCTGGGTCGCTGCTCCCCAACCCCCATCTTTCCTCTGCTCCCATTTAAGTCGAGGCTGGTGGCGACCAGACGTGCGGAGCCTTCCTAATCTCCCCAGGGGGCAGCTCTGCACAGCTGTTTGCAGGCCTCAGATTCCAACCTGGCCAGGCTCGAGGGATTTCTGTCTCCGCTGCTTGGGACAGGTGCACCGGCTGCTCTGCATTGTTGGGGTGGGGAGGCTCCCCGCAACCCCGAGGGAGCTCAGCAGCCATTTGCTGCGGCAAGGGGGCCCGGCCAGTGGGACGGCACTGAACGAGGGTGCTGCTAGCCCAATGGAGCAGCTACGGACTGTTTCGCTCCCACCATGGGGAGAGGGCAGGGGGCCGTCTTCATTTCTATAGTTATAAATAGTGCAGTAAAAACAACCCCGCTCCAGGCTTCTGGGCTGCCCCAAGATACCAACAATTCCCCTTCTCTGTGGGTGTCCCCGACAGGCCAGGCCAGCGCACGCCTGGGCCTCGGGCCACCATCGGAAAGGGGGCATTATGAGGAAAGCCATTCCTGTCTGCGGTGATTGCGAGGGGCTCCAGGGATAGCTGGGCTCTGCCCTTCTCTGGTCCCCACCCGCTGAGGCTCTCTAAGTACTGGCCATGCACGTGGGCTGGACCTGGGAGGGACAGTCCAGGAAACCTCTTCCTGCCCTTTGGAATGGGGACCGTTGAGCCATCAACCTGCTGCTGCAGTGCTCCTTGGGCGAGTGGCGGGGCACATGGTGATCATGTGCTGTCCTGTCCATGCTCCCCATCGTTCACCCTTCGCTCACCCACCCTAGGTTGCCCAATTGCTGCTGAACAGCCACATGTGTGTTGCGCTCCTGGAGGGTCAGTCCAAAGACATGAGTGACCCCAACTACACCACCCCTCTGCACCTGGCAGCCAAGAACGGGCACAAGGAGATAATCAGGTAAGGGACAGCACTCCAGCCCCGGGCCTGGCCCTGCCCCAAACCTGCCAGCTGTGAGCTTCCTAACCTGCACAGGCCCGTAGCTGCACCCACTGCCGATGCAGTGCCAGACTCCCCTCCTGCCGCTCAATTCCCCAGAGATCCCCATATGCTGCCCTTTGCTTGCCCCAGTGCAAGCCTTGGAGCTCTTTTTCCATGGCTCCATTTCACCGTCCCGGTCGTGCCTGACTCAGGCATTGTACTAGGGCCCATGTCTCTTCCCCTTCACAATAACAATACTACAAGGAACTGGCCAATGCACCACTGCCCTCCGCTGGATGGGATCAGGACTCCTCACTGTATGTCCTAGACCCTGCGGTGCTAGCCACTGATGGAGGTTCTCCCGTAGCGTCGGGTGTTGGAGCAGGGAAATCTGGGGTCTCTCCCCGCTGTGGCTGTGAAGCTCAGTGTTGTGAAGCTGAAGTTCAGGCCTTCTACCCCCAGACTCCCATCCCTGGCTGCCTGGCTGCCTCCAGCCCTGCCCCAGGCCCCCCCATCACTTGTCCCATTAGTTGCCTGGCTCCCCACAGCCCTACCCCAGACCCTCCCTGTCTATCACTGGTCCCACTGGCTCTCTCCAGTTCTCACCCTGTGCAGTTGGAACTGACATTTGGCTTCGGTATCCGGTGAACCCAAATCATCTCATGATTTTACCCCGGTTGAGACAGAGATTTGCCCTGCCCCACCTCAAGCCCTGGCTCTGCCCACTGCCCAGCTGCCTTGCCTCACTGCCCCCCGTCCTCCTGGATTGCAGTGCCCACTTGCTCCTTCTGAACCACCACGGTTTATTCCTCCCCACCCCACCCCCAGGCAGCTGCTGAAAGCTGGGATTGAGATCAACAGGCAGACAAAGACGGGCACGGCCCTGCACGAGGCAGCGCTCTACGGCAAGACAGAGGTGGTGCGTCTGCTGCTGGAGGTGAGCAGACAGGCCCTCGCGGGGAGGAAGGGGAGCGGCACCTCAGCTAGCAAGAGCCCTGTCTGCAGCCCTTAGGAGAGATGAGAGCGAGCCCCTAGAAGAGACAGCAGCTGGAGCGTGGCTCAGTTCTGGAGGGCGATGGGGGAGGAGGGGTGTGGCCCAAGGGAAGGGGAAGATGCAGCCTGTGGCCAGAGTGCAGTGTCTGGTGGGGGTGAAAACTGTAACAAGAGTAACGGGGCAAGGGACAGAATCACCCTCCGTCAGCGCAGCTTCTGGGACGCGATCCTGTCCTGGTCCTGTTCCCGTTCCCGCTTCCTCTTAGTCCCTCCCTTCCTCCCGCAAAGCTGGTGAGAGAAGATGGGGGCTCCTCTCCCCCCAGGCCTCTGAATGCTGGGCCCCCTGCTCCTGCAGAAGGGTTCTGGGTTTGCTGCACAGGAGGTGCTGACCCGCCTGTAGGCTGCCTCTCCAGCAGCACTTCTAGTGACAGGCCTGGCGTCCCCCGAGTGGCTGCCCAGTGGCCCTGGCACTGATGGGGTCTCTGCTGGCTCCCCCCGGGCAGGGTGGCGTAGACGTGAACATCCGCAACACCTACAACCAGACGGCCCTGGACATCGTGAACCAGTTCACCACCTCGCATGCCAGCAAGGACATCAAGCAACTGCTGAGAGGTGAGCTGGGTCTAAGCATCCTGCCAGGCTCTGTTCCACGTGCTCTGTAATCCCACGGGCAGATTCATGAGCCCTGCTGTGGGGCGCTGATTGCCCGGCTCTCCCCTGGCACTGGCAGGGAGAAAGTCTTTCTGTGGGTGTGTGCATGGCAACATCCCAACCCGCCTTCAAACAAGCCCTCAGCTAACCTGACCTGGAGTGCTCAGGGGAGGGGGTTCAATGCCTATATATGCACCACTTGTGGGGACAGCAGGGGACTGAGTTCCTGGCTGTGCTATTAATGTTCTCTCTCTCCCCCCCGCCTTCTTTTCCTGTCCCCATGCTTCTCCCATGCTCTTTCTTCCCTCTTTCCCTTCTCTTCAGAGGCATCAGGAATCCTGAAAGTCCGGGCATTAAAGGATTTCTGGAATCTCCACGACCCGACTGCTCTCAACATCCGGGCAGGAGATATCATCACGGTGAGCAAGTGCCTGCAGCTGCACAGAGACCACGGCTAATAAATACTGGAGTAACTGGGAGCTCCCTGCACAGCCAGGGACCCTGCATGTTCCCTACAGCACCTCTGGCTGGACATGGGTGGGAGCTCCCCAAAAGCCAGGGACCCTGCACGTTCCCTACAGGCCCTCCTGCTGGGCATGGCTGGGAGTTCCCCCTCAGCCAGGGTCCCTGCACGTTCCCTAGAGCACCTCCTGCTGGTCCAGCTGGGAGCTGCCCCATAGCCAGGGACCCTGCATGTTCCCTACAGCCCCTCTTGCTGGGCGTGGCTGGGAGCTCCCTGGACAGCCAGGGACCCTGTAAATTCCCCGCAGCACCTCCTGCTGGTCCAGCTGGGAGGTGCCCCATAGCCAGGGACCCTGTGTGTTCCCCAGAACACCTCCTGCTGGTCCAGCTGGGAGCTGCCCTCAGCCAGGGTTCCTGTATTATGCCAGGCCCTGGCTCCTGCTGGCCCTCACAGGGACCCCGGTAAGGAGTGTCTCCCTCAGGGCCTAACGCTCTGGTGCCTGGCGCAGGTCCTGGAGCAGCACTCCGACGGGCGCTGGAAGGGGCACATCCACGACACTCAGAAAGGCACCGATCGAGTCGGCTACTTTCCTCCCTCCATCGTCGAGGTCATCAGCAAGCGGACAGGTCAGTGACACACACGCCAGAGCATGGGGGGCCTCAGGGGGACCCCGGAGTGCATGCGAGGGAGGGTAAGCGTATCTCTGACCTGGACTCCTGCATCCCCCACTAACCCCCTCCCCGACCCAGCCCCCACTCCAGCAGCCCGTGGGAAGTGGCAGGAGTGTGGCTCTCTGGCTCACAGCACCCCCTCTGGCTTGGAGGACTGGGGGGGCTGGTAGCACAGCAGAGGCAGACAGTGGCTGCAGATGGGCACAGGTGAGCTGCTCCCAGTTAGGAACTGGGATTCAGGTGCCCCTTGGTCTGGTGTCGGCACAGTCCCTGCGGCGGGTGGGTCCAAGTCCCTGCAGTAGCCCACAACCCATCCTAACACTGGAGCAGCAGAGCTGGCTGCAGGTGAGGATGGTGAAACTGAGGGCGGGCCATAGGCATCAGGTCCCAGGTGAGGTACGGCTGTGGGGAGCTCAGGCCTGACCAGCATTAGGACAAGCTGGGGTGCATTGGCAAGGAGGAGTGAGCAGAGCCAAGGGTTCTGGGTCCCAGGGCTGGCCTAGGTATTAACATCTGTTCCTAGTGCGTTGAGACAGGAATGATGGAGCCAGGCCCCGTTTTCAGGGCCAGGGAAGCTCTGGTAGAGTCCTGGCTCTGCCCCAGATTTGCCAGCTGCACACTTGTCCACGTGAGTCCTTCTTCTGCAGATTCCCCCCAAACCTCCCCCACTTCCCCGGGCACAGTGCTGGGGGTATGTCTGGACCCTGCTGGGACTGATCCTGCCCCCTCCCCTTCCCCACACTCTGCTCTTACACGAGTGTTTTGTCTTTAAATGCAGGCATGACTCTTCCCCGCATGGCGCCTGCAGCCCAGCGCCAGGGCATCGCTGCCCCGCCCGGCGGGCTGCAGCCACTCCCCGGTGATGCTCCGCAGCAGGCACCCCTCAGCCTCCCCACTGCCTACGGCCACCTCACCTTAACCAGGACGGCCCCGGAGCCTGAGAACTCAGGTCAGGGTTGCTGCTGGGGAGGGCTGAACAGGGCTAGCGCCAGGGAGCCCTTCCCCCCCCACACCCCTCCCAAGAGAGGAAGAAAATCCCCATCTGGCTCCAAGCAGGACATTAGAATAAAGCAGCAGCCTCAGGGAAACCACAGCTCAGGGGACAGTAGAGGTCATTGACCCATAGATACCCCGACATCCAGCCACACAGCTGCCATGACTGCACCCCCGCCAGACCTCTCTCCTTCCAGCCCTTTCTCTAGAAACGGGATTGTCCCGTGACCAGCTGAGTGCTCCTCTGTGCCCCAGGGAGGGTTGAGGGTCTTGCGGAGGTTGGGCCCTGTGCCAGTGGCAGGCAGAAGAGTCTGGACAGTGCGTCTCACGCCAAAGCATGTGGGTCTCTGCCCTGGGAACGCCAGGCCCTGTGCAGGTGCCAGTTCCCTTCCTCGGGTCCCACAGATCCTCTCTCTGCAGGGGATGGGAGTACTGCGGCTTAGTCCATGCCCTGCCCCAGCGCTGAGGGGCTACAGGGATTGGGAGGTGCCAGCCCCAGGGCATCAGGCTCCTTCTCCAGCACTCAGTTACATGGGCCCCGCTGCCTCTTCTCTCTCCATAACAGCAGGAGACAGGAACAGCGTGGGCAGCGAGGGCAGCATTGGCAGCATTCGCAGTGCCGGCAGCGGGCAGAGCACTGAGGGCACCAACGGCCAGAGCACCAGTATCCTCATTGAGAACGCCACGGTAGGAGGGCAGATACAGAGTGCCCGCTGCTCTGTGCCCAGGGAGTAGAGCAATCTCTCCAAGGGTCCACTCGAACCCCAGGGCTACCCTCAACTCCCTCCTCCCTCTGACCCCCCCCATTGCCTTGATTGCCCTTCTCTAGCCCCTACTGGGCTCCTTGCAGTCCTATGGGTTCATACTGACTCAGGGCTCCACCCCTGCCCAGTCTCCTTTTAACCCACCCTCTCCACCAGTGACTTGGATGTCCCAACCCAGTTTCTCTGAGCTTGCTGGTGGTGGTAGCAGCATTCTGAGCATCGGGGACTGGGTCTCTATTGTGTTTCAAACACACATACTTGTGTCTGAACTGGCGAGATCCTTGTAAGGGGCCAGTCTTGCTAAAACCACCCAGACGGAGAGGAGCCTTTGGAAACACAGCCCTGCCCCAGGGACACACAGGTTTTGAGACCATCACTGTGCCAGGGATGCAGAGCCAAGTGAGCTCAGGGAGGATCTCCCTCAGACAGGAGTAGTAGGGCCTTTTATCTTCTAGCTGTCGCCCCCAAAGAGGCTCCTGGGCATGGCTGACTGCATAGGTTCCCAGGGCCTTGTTCTCCTGTTGCAGGATACACAGATCTCCTGTCAAGAACGAGGTCCCGGGGCAGGACTCTTAGCCCAGGCTGTGCAAGACAGTCCCAGCGCTGTCACCCCTGTGCCATCCCTTCCTCTCTGCCGCAGTGTGAGAATTGCTCAGGGCCTGACCCCGTACACCCAGTGCCAAGTCTAGACCCTTCTGATTGTCTCTTCTCTCTTATGAAGCCGCTGCCCCCTGGTGGTGAGGACCTACAACAGCACCTCTTAGGACCAAATAGCCAAAATGGGCAGCTGAACTCCTTGACAGGTAAGAAAAGAGACGACAGGAAGAAACACGGGCGGTGGCTTGGAGTAAATCAGAGCCACCCTCCATCGCCCACTGCCCCTAGAGCCCTGTGCCTGTGGGTCAGTCTCACCACCCCCAGCCCAGCTGAGGGGCAGCTGCTCCCTCAGTCCTTGGCAAGACAAAGCCCTTAGCCTGTCCCACTACCGCAGGGCCCAGCACTAGGCACCACTGAGCGGCACACACCAGGCCCTGCTCCTGCAGGGGGTGGCGCTGCATTGACACTGGAAGAGAGAGAAAAGGGGAGAGAGATTTGCCTTCCTGCCTCCAAGGTGTATGGCCGGTGCCTTGGCACCCTCCCGCTAGGGAGACGGCAGCAGGGATGCTGGTATCCCTCGAGCACTCACTCACTCACTCACTCACTCTTTGGCATTTTCGATCGTTAGACAGAAAATACAGGGGGCTGG